>OX421958.2:0-600000 GCA_949128155.2 Xanthia icteritia
CTAACCTAACCTAACCTAACTAACCTAACCTAACCTAACCTAACCTAACCTAACCTAACCTAACCTAACCTAACCTAACCTAACCTAACCTAACCTAACCTAACCTAACCTAACCTAACCTAACCTAACCTAACCTAACCTAACCTAACCTAACCTAACCTAACCTAACCTAACCTAACCTAACCTAACCTAACCTAACCTAACCTAACCTAACCTAACCTAACCTAACCTAACCTAACCTAACCTAACCTAACCTAACCTAACCTAACCTAACCTAACCTAACCTAACCTAACCTAACCTAACCTAACCTAACCTAACCTAACCTAACCTAACCTAACCTAACCTAACCTAACCTAACCTAACCTAACCTAACCTAACCTAACCTAACCTAACCTAACCTAACCTAACCTAACCTAACCTAACCTAACCTAACCTAACCTAACCTAACCTAACCTAACCTAACCTAACCTAACCTAACCTAACCTAACCTAACCTAACCTAACCTAACCTAACCTAACCTAACCTAACCTAACCTAACCTAACCTAACCTAACCTAACCTAACCTAACCTAACCTAACCTAACCTAACCTAACCTAACCTAACCTAACCTAACCTAACCTAACCTAACCTAACCTAACCTAACCTAACCTAACCTAACCTAACCTAACCTAACCTAACCTAACCTAACCTAACCTAACCTAACCTAACCTAACCTAACCTAACCTAACCTAACCTAACCTAACCTAACCTAACCTAACCTAACCTAACCTAACCTAACCTAACCTAACCTAACCTAACCTAACCTAACCTAACCTAACCTAACCTAACCTAACCTAACCTAACCTAACCTAACCTAACCTAACCTAACCTAACCTAACCTAACCTAACCTAACCTAACCTAACCTAACCTAACCTAACCTAACCTAACCTAACCTAACCTAACCTAACCTAACCTAACCTAACCTAACCTAACCTAACCTAACCTAACCTAACCTAACCTAACCTAACCTAACCTAACCTAACCTAACCTAACCTAACCTAACCTAACCTAACCTAACCTAACCTAACCTAACCTAACCTAACCTAACCTAACCTAACCTAACCTAACCTAACCTAACCTAACCTAACCTAACCTAACCTAACCTAACCTAACCTAACCTAACCTAACCTAACCTAACCTAACCTAACCTAACCTAACCTAACCTAACCTAACCTAACCTAACCTAACCTAACCTAACCTAACCTAACCTAACCTAACCTAACCTAACCTAACCTAACCTAACCTAACCTAACCTAACCTAACCTAACCTAACCTAACCTAACCTAACCTAACCTAACCTAACCTAACCTAACCTAACCTAACCTAACCTAACCTAACCTAACCTAACCTAACCTAACCTAACCTAACCTAACCTAACCTAACCTAACCTAACCTAACCTAACCTAACCTAACCTAACCTAACCTAACCTAACCTAACCTAACCTAACCTAACCTAACCTAACCTAACCTAACCTAACCTAACCTAACCTAACCTAACCTAACCTAACCTAACCTAACCTAACCTAACCTAACCTAACCTAACCTAACCTAACCTAACCTAACCTAACCTAACCTAACCTAACCTAACCTAACCTAACCTAACCTAACCTAACCTAACCTAACCTAACCTAACCTAACCTAACCTAACCTAACCTAACCTAACCTAACCTAACCTAACCTAACCTAACCTAACCTAACCTAACCTAACCTAACCTAACCTAACCTAACCTAACCTAACCTAACCTAACCTAACCTAACCTAACCTAACCTAACCTAACCTAACCTAACCTAACCTAACCTAACCTAACCTAACCTAACCTAACCTAACCTAACCTAACCTAACCTAACCTAACCTAACCTAACCTAACCTAACCTAACCTAACCTAACCTAACCTAACCTAACCTAACCTAACCTAACCTAACCTAACCTAACCTAACCTAACCTAACCTAACCTAACCTAACCTAACCTAACCTAACCTAACCTAACCTAACCTAACCTAACCTAACCTAACCTAACCTAACCTAACCTAACCTAACCTAACCTAACCTAACCTAACCTAACCTAACCTAACCTAACCTAACCTAACCTAACCTAACCTAACCTAACCTAACCTAACCTAACCTAACCTAACCTAACCTAACCTAACCTAACCTAACCTAACCTAACCTAACCTAACCTAACCTAACCTAACCTAACCTAACCTAACCTAACCTAACCTAACCTAACCTAACCTAACCTAACCTAACCTAACCTAACCTAACCTAACCTAACCTAACCTAACCTAACCTAACCTAACCTAACCTAACCTAACCTAACCTAACCTAACCTAACCTAACCTAACCTAACCTAACCTAACCTAACCTAACCTAACCTAACCTAACCTAACCTAACCTAACCTAACCTAACCTAACCTAACCTAACCTAACCTAACCTAACCTAACCTAACCTAACCTAACCTAACCTAACCTAACCTAACCTAACCTAACCTAACCTAACCTAACCTAACCTAACCTAACCTAACCTAACCTAACCTAACCTAACCTAACCTAACCTAACCTAACCTAACCTAACCTAACCTAACCTAACCTAACCTAACCTAACCTAACCTAACCTAACCTAACCTAACCTAACCTAACCTAACCTAACCTAACCTAACCTAACCTAACCTAACCTAACCTAACCTAACCTAACCTAACCTAACCTAACCTAACCTAACCTAACCTAACCTAACCTAACCTAACCTAACCTAACCTAACCTAACCTAACCTAACCTAACCTAACCTAACCTAACCTAACCTAACCTAACCTAACCTAACCTAACCTAACCTAACCTAACCTAACCTAACCTAACCTAACCTAACCTAACCTAACCTAACCTAACCTAACCTAACCTAACCTAACCTAACCTAACCTAACCTAACCTAACCTAACCTAACCTAACCTAACCTAACCTAACCTAACCTAACCTAACCTAACCTAACCTAACCTAACCTAACCTAACCTAACCTAACCTAACCTAACCTAACCTAACCTAACCTAACCTAACCTAACCTAACCTAACCTAACCTAACCTAACCTAACCTAACCTAACCTAACCTAACCTAACCTAACCTAACCTAACCTAACCTAACCTAACCTAACCTAACCTAACCTAACCTAACCTAACCTAACCTAACCTAACCTAACCTAACCTAACCTAACCTAACCTAACCTAACCTAACCTAACCTAACCTAACCTAACCTAACCTAACCTAACCTAACCTAACCTAACCTAACCTAACCTAACCTAACCTAACCTAACCTAACCTAACCTAACCTAACCTAACCTAACCTAACCTAACCTAACCTAACCTAACCTAACCTAACCTAACCTAACCTAACCTAACCTAACCTAACCTAACCTAACCTAACCTAACCTAACCTAACCTAACCTAACCTAACCTAACCTAACCTAACCTAACCTAACCTAACCTAACCTAACCTAACCTAACCTAACCTAACCTAACCTAACCTAACCTAACCTAACCTAACCTAACCTAACCTAACCTAACCTAACCTAACCTAACCTAACCTAACCTAACCTAACCTAACCTAACCTAACCTAACCTAACCTAACCTAACCTAACCTAACCTAACCTAACCTAACCTAACCTAACCTAACCTAACCTAACCTAACCTAACCTAACCTAACCTAACCTAACCTAACCTAACCTAACCTAACCTAACCTAACCTAACCTAACCTAACCTAACCTAACCTAACCTAACCTAACCTAACCTAACCTAACCTAACCTAACCTAACCTAACCTAACCTAACCTAACCTAACCTAACCTAACCTAACCTAACCTAACCTAACCTAACCTAACCTAACCTAACCTAACCTAACCTAACCTAACCTAACCTAACCTAACCTAACCTAACCTAACCTAACCTAACCTAACCTAACCTAACCTAACCTAACCTAACCTAACCTAACCTAACCTAACCTAACCTAACCTAACCTAACCTAACCTAACCTAACCTAACCTAACCTAACCTAACCTAACCTAACCTAACCTAACCTAACCTAACCTAACCTAACCTAACCTAACCTAACCTAACCTAACCTAACCTAACCTAACCTAACCTAACCTAACCTAACCTAACCTAACCTAACCTAACCTAACCTAACCTAACCTAACCTAACCTAACCTAACCTAACCTAACCTAACCTAACCTAACCTAACCTAACCTAACCTAACCTAACCTAACCTAACCTAACCTAACCTAACCTAACCTAACCTAACCTAACCTAACCTAACCTAACCTAACCTAACCTAACCTAACCTAACCTAACCTAACCTAACCTAACCTAACCTAACCTAACCTAACCTAACCTAACCTAACCTAACCTAACCTAACCTAACCTAACCTAACCTAACCTAACCTAACCTAACCTAACCTAACCTAACCTAACCTAACCTAACCTAACCTAACCTAACCTAACCTAACCTAACCTAACCTAACCTAACCTAACCTAACCTAACCTAACCTAACCTAACCTAACCTAACCTAACCTAACCTAACCTAACCTAACCTAACCTAACCTAACCTAACCTAACCTAACCTAACCTAACCTAACCTAACCTAACCTAACCTAACCTAACCTAACCTAACCTAACCTAACCTAACCTAACCTAACCTAACCTAACCTAACCTAACCTAACCTAACCTAACCTAACCTAACCTAACCTAACCTAACCTAACCTAACCTAACCTAACCTAACCTAACCTAACCTAACCTAACCTAACCTAACCTAACCTAACCTAACCTAACCTAACCTAACCTAACCTAACCTAACCTAACCTAACCTAACCTAACCTAACCTAACCTAACCTAACCTAACCTAACCTAACCTAACCTAACCTAACCTAACCTAACCTAACCTAACCTAACCTAACCTAACCTAACCTAACCTAACCTAACCTAACCTAACCTAACCTAACCTAACCTAACCTAACCTAACCTAACCTAACCTAACCTAACCTAACCTAACCTAACCTAACCTAACCTAACCTAACCTAACCTAACCTAACCTAACCTAACCTAACCTAACCTAACCTAACCTAACCTAACCTAACCTAACCTAACCTAACCTAACCTAACCTAACCTAACCTAACCTAACCTAACCTAACCTAACCTAACCTAACCTAACCTAACCTAACCTAACCTAACCTAACCTAACCTAACCTAACCTAACCTAACCTAACCTAACCTAACCTAACCTAACCTAACCTAACCTAACCTAACCTAACCTAACCTAACCTAACCTAACCTAACCTAACCTAACCTAACCTAACCTAACCTAACCTAACCTAACCTAACCTAACCTAACCTAACCTAACCTAACCTAACCTAACCTAACCTAACCTAACCTAACCTAACCTAACCTAACCTAACCTAACCTAACCTAACCTAACCTAACCTAACCTAACCTAACCTAACCTAACCTAACCTAACCTAACCTAACCTAACCTAACCTAACCTAACCTAACCTAACCTAACCTAACCTAACCTAACCTAACCTAACCTAACCTAACCTAACCTAACCTAACCTAACCTAACCTAACCTAACCTAACCTAACCTAACCTAACCTAACCTAACCTAACCTAACCTAACCTAACCTAACCTAACCTAACCTAACCTAACCTAACCTAACCTAACCTAACCTAACCTAACCTAACCTAACCTAACCTAACCTAACCTAACCTAACCTAACCTAACCTAACCTAACCTAACCTAACCTAACCTAACCTAACCTAACCTAACCTAACCTAACCTAACCTAACCTAACCTAACCTAACCTAACCTAACCTAACCTAACCTAACCTAACCTAACCTAACCTAACCTAACCTAACCTAACCTAACCTAACCTAACCTAACCTAACCTAACCTAACCTAACCTAACCTAACCTAACCTAACCTAACCTAACCTAACCTAACCTAACCTAACCTAACCTAACCTAACCTAACCTAACCTAACCTAACCTAACCTAACCTAACCTAACCTAACCTAACCTAACCTAACCTAACCTAACCTAACCTAACCTAACCTAACCTAACCTAACCTAACCTAACCTAACCTAACCTAACCTAACCTAACCTAACCTAACCTAACCTAACCTAACCTAACCTAACCTAACCTAACCTAACCTAACCTAACCTAACCTAACCTAACCTAACCTAACCTAACCTAACCTAACCTAACCTAACCTAACCTAACCTAACCTAACCTAACCTAACCTAACCTAACCTAACCTAACCTAACCTAACCTAACCTAACCTAACCTAACCTAACCTAACCTAACCTAACCTAACCTAACCTAACCTAACCTAACCTAACCTAACCTAACCTAACCTAACCTAACCTAACCTAACCTAACCTAACCTAACCTAACCTAACCTAACCTAACCTAACCTAACCTAACCTAACCTAACCTAACCTAACCTAACCTAACCTAACCTAACCTAACCTAACCTAACCTAACCTAACCTAACCTAACCTAACCTAACCTAACCTAACCTAACCTAACCTAACCTAACCTAACCTAACCTAACCTAACCTAACCTAACCTAACCTAACCTAACCTAACCTAACCTAACCTAACCTAACCTAACCTAACCTAACCTAACCTAACCTAACCTAACCTAACCTAACCTAACCTAACCTAACCTAACCTAACCTAACCTAACCTAACCTAACCTAACCTAACCTAACCTAACCTAACCTAACCTAACCTAACCTAACCTAACCTAACCTAACCTAACCTAACCTAACCTAACCTAACCTAACCTAACCTAACCTAACCTAACCTAACCTAACCTAACCTAACCTAACCTAACCTAACCTAACCTAACCTAACCTAACCTAACCTAACCTAACCTAACCTAACCTAACCTAACCTAACCTAACCTAACCTAACCTAACCTAACCTAACCTAACCTAACCTAACCTAACCTAACCTAACCTAACCTAACCTAACCTAACCTAACCTAACCTAACCTAACCTAACCTAACCTAACCTAACCTAACCTAACCTAACCTAACCTAACCTAACCTAACCTAACCTAACCTAACCTAACCTAACCTAACCTAACCTAACCTAACCTAACCTAACCTAACCTAACCTAACCTAACCTAACCTAACCTAACCTAACCTAACCTAACCTAACCTAACCTAACCTAACCTAACCTAACCTAACCTAACCTAACCTAACCTAACCTAACCTAACCTAACCTAACCTAACCTAACCTAACCTAACCTAACCTAACCTAACCTAACCTAACCTAACCTAACCTAACCTAACCTAACCTAACCTAACCTAACCTAACCTAACCTAACCTAACCTAACCTAACCTAACCTAACCTAACCTAACCTAACCTAACCTAACCTAACCTAACCTAACCTAACCTAACCTAACCTAACCTAACCTAACCTAACCTAACCTAACCTAACCTAACCTAACCTAACCTAACCTAACCTAACCTAACCTAACCTAACCTAACCTAACCTAACCTAACCTAACCTAACCTAACCTAACCTAACCTAACCTAACCTAACCTAACCTAACCTAACCTAACCTAACCTAACCTAACCTAACCTAACCTAACCTAACCTAACCTAACCTAACCTAACCTAACCTAACCTAACCTAACCTAACCTAACCTAACCTAACCTAACCTAACCTAACCTAACCTAACCTAACCTAACCTAACCTAACCTAACCTAACCTAACCTAACCTAACCTAACCTAACCTAACCTAACCTAACCTAACCTAACCTAACCTAACCTAACCTAACCTAACCTAACCTAACCTAACCTAACCTAACCTAACCTAACCTAACCTAACCTAACCTAACCTAACCTAACCTAACCTAACCTAACCTAACCTAACCTAACCTAACCTAACCTAACCTAACCTAACCTAACCTAACCTAACCTAACCTAACCTAACCTAACCTAACCTAACCTAACCTAACCTAACCTAACCTAACCTAACCTAACCTAACCTAACCTAACCTAACCTAACCTAACCTAACCTAACCTAACCTAACCTAACCTAACCTAACCTAACCTAACCTAACCTAACCTAACCTAACCTAACCTAACCTAACCTAACCTAACCTAACCTAACCTAACCTAACCTAACCTAACCTAACCTAACCTAACCTAACCTAACCTAACCTAACCTAACCTAACCTAACCTAACCTAACCTAACCTAACCTAACCTAACCTAACCTAACCTAACCGTTATAACTTTGCATCCAGGTGACGCATTTCGAAGCTGTTTTCAGCTAATTTGATCTTTTATAGGCTCCGTCCTACTATCTGACTGTTTAAAATTGACAATAACACGAAAATATTTTTTCGTTCTGGGACTTAGAAAAAATTTCAACATTTTTCTTTACGAAAATACAAATTAATTTTTATCTCAAAATATTTTCTTCAAAACCATTTCAGATTTTAGTTTCAATAGATAATTACCTGCCTTACCTGTATTCTGGTGCGCGTTCCGCGAGCTCGAGTCCCGTTTGGTAGTCGTAATTCCCGGTTTTTACATACTTTTTGGTCGAAAAATACGTTTTTTGACCGAAATTCAAAATTTTTATTCAGCTTAAATTTCAGTAACCACATAGCTCGCTAGCCCGCGCGGAGACGCGTCTTTTGACACCTCGCACGTGCGCCTAGCGTACTTAGAACCGCAAAAAATTGCCCTCCCACCCTCCCTTTTGTCATTAGCCAGGTGAACTTTTCAGTTCTTGACAAAAATATATTTTCAGATTTAAGCTCCTTCAGCTACTTTATCACCTTTCAGTTATTGTAGGTATTGATTTGACGGTTTTCAAGACATTTTAGCGCCGCCTAAAAGCATTTTAATAACAAATTTTTAATTTTCCTGACCGAGTCCTTTTTAGGGCTCGCTTTTTCTTTTACTCACAGCTGACTGATCCCCCCTTTACAGGGATTCAGTTCAGATTCTAGTGTCCCCTGAAAAAATTTAGTCGTACTACGGTCCCTTATTTGAAATCCTACCATGATGTTTGGTATGAGAACACCGGTGAACAAGTCTAAAGGCCCGGAGGAGAGTTCTAACACGGCTAGGCCGCAACTGGCACAGGCTGGCCCGTCGGTGAGGCGTAGTATCGGGGAGTTGGAAGCTGACAGACCATTACCTAGTCAGCTTCTCAAAACACCAACGCCTACGAAGAAGACCCCACTGTCTACTCCCCCTAAACTCAAGTCCAAAACATCGCTCGTGCAGCAGAGCAAGTTTGATGGACCGAAACAGCTAGAGGTGACTGAAGAGAGCTCGCCGCGAGAAGCGAAACCCGTGAGATACATCAACCGAACCACGGAGGCAAAGGCGTGCCTCTCAAAAGCAAAGATACAACTCTTAAGCTCCAGGAACCTTAAGAAAGAAATTAAGGACGAAATTACGAAAGCAGTGGAAAGGCTCTACCAACTGGTGAAGGAGGCCGAAAATGAGAAAGAAAAAGCAGCCGACGAGGGAGATCAAGCGAAAACCCAGAATGAGCCCAGGCCGACATTGGAGGAACCGACGGAGCTGATGCAGAGCCTTGTGGAAGGCCTCAAACAGCATAAACAGGCATTACAGGAGTGCCAACACCATACCCAAGCTCTGTCGGAGCATCTCCAGCAGGCTCCTCGCTACGTCGCAGGCCAAGGTCCGACTTTCGCGGAGATGGCCGCCGTCGGTCCGAAGCAGAATATCCAAGAGCCTCTTCACTCGGTGGTCGTATCATCTGTCAATGATCAGGACACCGGTGAAGAGGTTATTGAGAAGCTCAGGACGGCGGTCGATGCCCGAAATGAAGGCACTCGGGTGGAACGGCTGCGCAAGGCGAGGGACCAAAAGGTGGTGGTTGGATTCAAGACCCGGGAAGAAATGGCCAAGGTGACCGAAAGGATCAGGAAAGCGGGTAATCTAGTGGTAGAAGAGGTCAAGAACAAAGATCCGCTTATCATCCTTAAGGACGTCCTCTCCTGCCACACAGATGCGGAGATTACTGAGGCTCTGCAACGGCAAAACACCCACCTTATCGGGGACATTCCTGCGGAGGACGCGAGGTTGGGGGTGAAGTACCGTCGAAGGACAAGGAACCCCCACATGTGCCACGTCATCCTGCAGGTGTCCCCTACGGTATGGCAGAGGCTGACAATGGTCGGTCGCGTGCACATCGACCTACAGCGAGTGCGAGTGCATGATCAGTCACCATTGGTGCAATGCACTCGCTGTCTGCGCTACGGCCACAGTCGTAAACTGTGCACGCAGCCCGCCGACCTCTGCACTCACTGTGGCGACCCTCACTTGCGAGCTGACTGCCCGTCACGGCTGGCAGCGGAGGCACCCAAATGCCATAACTGCGTTTCGGCCAAAGGGGACAAGAGTGACCACAATGCCTTCGACAGCGTGTGCCCAATACGCCTTAAATGGGACGCGTTGGCGCGCCTGTCGGTGGCGTATTGCTGAGGTCCATCCAGCGTTTCCCGTAAGTAAGAACCACAACGGTATTGTTTTCAAAATTAATGTTCAGAAACTCCAAAATTCAAAATATTTTAGAAACATAAGTAATTATTATAAAAAACTAGGTAATTGCAGTCAATTTCGTAAGAAATTGGCACAATTAAAAGCAGACACTAAATTAAACTCATGCAAAATTAAAGAAAAACTTACCTTATCGTTGTGGTTAAACGTGGATGATGTTATGAAGAAGCAGGAAGTCACATTGAGAAGCCGCATCCGAAGCGCTGCACCAACAAGGAGTGCACGGGTAGTCGAGCAGTACCTGAAACAGAAAGAAGTACAGATTAAGAGCCGGAAATGCCTTAGAGAGAAACAAGAAAAATCAGAATTAAAAACTGTGTCACAAACAGCAGCCCTGAGTCTGCCAGAATTAACAAAAAGTGAACAAGGACAACCTGTTATTAAATTAGTATTAAAAATTTATAGGATAGGAAATAAATATAGGTATAGAATAAGAAAATATGTCTATATGATATATTGTATATATATTAGGATAGCCATAGCATAAATAAGGTATAAAGATTTAGATATAGACTAAAAATATAATAGTAAGCAAACGTAGACTCAAACAACTAAAAACATATAAAATAAAAATAGAATAGAGAAATAAGTTAATAAGTTTTAGGTATAAGATGGTAGATATTATGTACGGTATTAAATAAGTATTATTATTAAGACACGGAAATAATGAGACGCTGGCGATTACTTCCAGGAACTCTCCACTTCCTAACAATAGGACTGCCATAAATTAAACAAAACAAATGACTGCAATCAGAAAACAATGCCAAACAAGGTCTCTGATCATGTCAGAGGGACACTGAGCAAAGGCAGGAGTGGGTTTTAGCCGGTAAGAGTCCGGCACTGCCCAGACTGGCTCACCAGTGAGGCAGTCTGGGCGTCCATGAGGATTTCCCACTCCTGCTAAAACAAAAAAAAAAAAAAAAAAAAAAAAAACCTAACCTAACCTAACCTTTTTTTTTTTTTTTTTTTTTTTTTTGTTCGGGGTGGAAAATCCTCATGGATGTCCTCCGCCCTGGGGCGGGCGGAGGGGTCTGTCAGACTCTTACTGACTAAAAACCACCCCGGTGTTCCATCTCACACCTACGCCGGGGTCGCGGGAACGTTAAAATCTTCCGCGACCACGACTGGTGCCAGCCCGCCTCTGCGGGCTCCGTCTCGTCGAGCGGGGGGAGTGAGGTGTTTGACTCCCCCCGCGACGTCTAAGAGGGGCGCGCGTGGAACACTACGCGCCGCCACCTCGGGTCCAGATGTATGGGGGGCGACGGACTTCCCCGGGTCCGTCGCCCCTGGACCCATTTAGGGGGGCTGGAAGAGGGCGTTGTCCGCCCTCCGCCGACGCCCGGTGCGCCTGCTGCGGGCCGGGTGAGAGGATGAAATCTCTCTCTCCCGTTCCGCAGCCTCCTTCTGCGAGATTACTACTTCGCAGAAGGATACCACCGCGTCCCAGGACTCTTCGCTGCCGACCATCGCACTCACTACGGCTGGCAGCGACAGGTCACTGCCTACTTCACTGATGAGGGCACGGCGCGGCTCCTCCCAAGCGGCACACTCTGCCAGCGTATGCCGCGCCGTGTCCTCCCGGCAGTCGACGCAGTGGTGACACCGGGCGTCCGGCTCCCTGTTTATGCGACACAGGTACTTCCCGAAGCAACCATGCCCCGAGAGCACCTATGTCACCCGAAATGACAGGGAGCTGTTATATATTAAATAACATCATTAAGTATATAATAATAAACAGCTGACGCTGCAACACGTGTATCCAACGTTTTTCCATTGACTCAGCATATTGCAATAACTTAGAAATTACACCATTTTATTAGCAGTGTGGAATTGAACGTCGTCACGGACATTAGGCTTTCTTTGTAAAACTTTTTTTTATTAATTAAAAGTAGTAAAATTTTTTTTAAAAAACCTATTTCGACCCACCCCGTAACAGTGGTGTCAGAAGTGGGATACCAGTATCGATTGTGCTGGTATTTCATTACGTGTTACGCGAGTGATAGTCTGAACTCTGTGTCTACTACAAACTCTGTGTCTACAAACTCTGGTGTCTCAAACTCTGTGTCTACAAACTCTTTTTGTGTGAAGTGATTGTATCGACATCGCGAAGTCTCTGAACTCTGTTCGTCCCTGATCACTGTGCCGTGATCTCACGCGAAAGCCTCTGAACTCTGACTCGAACAGTGTCGTGACTCCTTCACATCGAACTCTGGTGTCTTGAACTTACCCGACCTGGAAGTTGAGGCTCGTCAGCTCATCATTGCTGACCTACCGCGTCACTGACGTCTCTTCTGCTCCCGCTGACGTGCTGCGGCGTGTTCTGTCTCGGAGCTACTCACCACACGATCTTCACCGCCATCTGGTCTTGCTGCCGTCCCTGGTCCGGTGCCTGGTGTGTTACACTTACCTGGTCATCTCCACGAAGTCTGCGATGTACGCCACACTCCTACTCGCCGTGCTGCTGTGAGTAGAATATCTTATCGCTTGTTATTGCTAATCCTATTTCTATTTCAGATAATTCCAAATCCTACAATTTCAAAATCTTTATCTTAATTCAAATCTGTAAAACAAACTTACCAAATCTTATCCTTTTAAAATTCAATATCCTACGTATTGTGATTTAATTTCTGCCTAATCCTAAATCTAACTATCTTTCAAAATGTCCAGGACCGAAGTGTCTCTCAGTGAACAATATCCTCTTAAAATTTTATGTGACTTTATCGATATATACCGAGGAGATCGTGAAACTTTACCGGCATTCTTAACAAATTGCCAAAATGCGCTAAATCTTGCTTCAGAGAGCCAAAAAAAGTTAATCTTAAAATACATTTTGTCTAAATTACGAGACAAGGCTCAAATAGCTTGTTCAAATAAAATCTTTGAAGATTTCGAATCATTGCAATCTTTCCTACGTCAGAACTTTGGAGAAAGAAAACATTATAGTCACTTATTCTTTGAGCTGCAATCATGTAAACAGCAGCCCAACGAATCCGTATCGCAATTCGCGTTACGTTTAGAAACATGCTTAACAGACATGCAAACAGAAATACATAACTCTGTTACTACTAAGAAAGATTTATCAGGAAGGATTGCTATGACAGAGGATCTTGCCCTTTACACTTTTAACTTTGGTCTAAATCCGGGGCTTAGCAACATGGTGAGGTGTCGTAACCCTAAAAATCTTAACGAGGCTATAAATATAGCCATCGAGGAGGAAAAGATACGAAACTTTACCCTTAACGTTTCTGCGAAAATGACTAAACATTGCAAATTTTGTAAAAAATCAGGCCACTTAGAGAGTGAATGTCTAAATAAAAAGCGCGTTTCACAGCCTCAATCTCAATCTCCTAAAAATGAACCTCACCAAGTTAGTAAGCCACCGGGCGTTATAATATGCAGATATTGCAAGAACCCGGGGCATGATAT
Organism: Xanthia icteritia; assembly: GCA_949128155.2. Taxonomy (NCBI): domain Eukaryota; kingdom Metazoa; phylum Arthropoda; class Insecta; order Lepidoptera; family Noctuidae; genus Xanthia; species Xanthia icteritia. The sequence goes on from OX421958.2 coordinate 14,085, forward strand.
TTCACAATGTTTCAAACGAAAACATAACAACTTAAAAAATCAATCCGATTCCAATAACTCTGCAACTCAGCATAACGTTGCGATGTTACCCGATTCCGTTGAATCGTGGGACGGAGCGGAAAATGCCGATTTAAACTAAAAAGTCGGGTGTCGTTTTCGTGCCGCACTACGCCCGACCATAAGAATGGCACATTACAATTTCGCAATACAAAATCATTATTTACTAACTCTACAAATTCTTTTACCAAATCTACTAAGTCTTTTACCAAATCTACTAAGTCTTTTACTAAATCTACAAAATCAAATTTACATCCGATCATGCAACAGGGTAACCAGCCCCAAACCGAAGGTCGGTCATTACAATTTCGTGTTGCCATGCAGCAGGGTAATCAGCCCCAAAACGAAGGCCAACACAAACTAGATCCATCTCAACATATTCCGCAAGGAATCTCTGCTTCGTTGAGTCAGTCGGAAGAGCATAAAAGCATTCCGATTCATGAAATTAAAACTTATAATGTAGCCCTACCTTACGTATTTCTAAGTACGAATTATTCGAATAAACCTCTCTGTTTCCTAATTGACACTGGAGCCAGTGTTAGTATTGTGAAGTTACAAAACTTTGTTACAACCCCACATTTATCTAAGGATAAAATCAAACTCAAGGGTCTGAGTGAAGACGACTCTCACTACGAAACTTTGGGGTCATTCCGAATCGATTTTGAGTATACTTTTCCTACTAATTCTAAGCTTTATTTTAGCTATATACTTAACGCCGTTAGTGATAGAGTTAGACTTAACTATGATGGTATTCTAGGCAACGATTTCTTGAGGAAACTCGATTGCGATGTAAAATACTCCCAAAACTATTTACTAATCCAAGGCCATCTTATACCTCTAAACTTCGATCGTCCAGTCTACGTCATTCCACCTCGCTCTGAGATAATAGTTGAATGTCCTATCTCAAATTCCTTAGAGGAGCTAAAGCACATGAAAGATGCTCTAGTCCTTGATCATATATACTCAGAGGGAGTCTACTTAGCAAACTGTATTGTTACAGTTAAATCTAACCACTGTATCAATATTTCGGTGCTCAATACTACCGAGTCAGAAATCGTATTTAAAGATTACTATGTTCATGTACTTCCATATGAGCCCGAAGTTGTTTCATCCGCGTTTCCTCACAATGACGTCTACCAAAACATAAATAATATTTTCCATAATTATCTCGAATGATAGATCGCAACAAGTCTTAGATCTCATTCGAACTGAACACCTCAATCCAGAAGAGACAAAAGTACTCTTAGAGTGTTGTTCAGATTATACCGATATTTTCTACCTCGAGGGCGAGTCTTTAACACATACTAATGCTATTGACCATTCGATAAACACCGGTAACGCTGCTCCGATTCATGTAAAATCTTATCGTTTTCCCGAGTGCCACAAAGCTGAAGTCGAATCCCAAATCAAAAATATGCTAGACCAGAATATCATTCGTCCTTCCAAGTCACCTTGGAGCGCCCCAATTTGGGTAGTGCCCAAAAAGGTAGACTCTACGGGTAAACAGAAATGGAGGTTAGTCATTGACTATAGGAAATTAAATGACGTGACAGTCACCGAAGTTTATCCTATACCTTTGATCACAGATATCCTAGACCAGCTGGGCCACTCAAAATATTTTAGCACTTTGGACCTCGTAAGTGGTTTCCATCAAATAAAATTAAATCCCAAGGACGCACCCAAAACCGGCTTCACCGCTGTAGGTAACGAAATATCCGGGCATTATGAGTTTACAAGAATGCCCTTCGGATTAAAAAATGCTCCGGCTACGTTCCAAAAACTTATGAATACTGTGCTCTCTGGTCTTCAAGGCCTTCACTGCTATATCTATTTAGACGTTTTCTATTTTGACATTATCTATAGCCAAAATCTCCAATCCCATATCGATAAGCTCAAACTAATCTTCGATAGATTTCGTGAGTACAATCTCAAATTACAACCCGCGAAATGCGAGTTCTTACGAGTATTTGTCCCAATCCAGATAAAATCAAGGCCGTCACTCAATTCCCAACTCCTAAAAATCCGAAAGATATAAAATCTTTCCTAGGCCTAGTCGGCTATTATAGGCGATTCATTGAAAACTTTTCCAAGATTACAAAACCCTTAACTTCCCTTTTAAAAAAAGACGTTTCTTTTATATGGTCAACAGAGCAAGAAAATGCTTTCAATATTCTGAAACATAAATTAACAACGGCGCCCCTATTACAATATCCAGATTTCTCTCAGCCGTTTCTGCTGACTACCGATGCTTCTAACTATGCCGTAGGCGCTATACTATCTCAAGGCGAAATAGGCAAGGATAAGCCTATCGCATACGCATCGCGAACATTAAACAAAGCTGAGGGCAACTACTCAACAACCGAAAAAGAGCTATTAGCTATCCTTTTCGGTGTTAAAACGTTTCGTCCCTATCTGTTCGGCTATAGGTTCAAAATCGTCACCGATCACAAGCCCTTAGTATGGCTATTCAACGTCAAAGACCCTGGTTCTAGACTAATACGTTGGCGCCTAAAATTAGAGGAGTACAACTACGAAATAGTCCATAAACAAGGCAAATTAAATTGCAACGCGGACGCTCTGTCGCGTTTCCCATTACAAGATCCTAATAATAATTTAAATCGCCCGGTATGCGCTATCGAAGATGAGCCACCGAACTCAAATATTCCGAATCCTCCGGATTCTCATTCTCCAAGCTCACCCTTCGATAATCCTTCGCCATGCCCATCAGATACTTATGAAAAATACTTAAAACAGTCTAAACAGCCTAACTTTTGTTTTGATACTACTATTCAAGAATACAATGAATCGTTGCTGAAGGCCAAGTGCAAGTTAATTGCATATCCTACCTCAATTGATTTGGACGACTCTGTTCCTTATTGCGGAGACATTATAGACTTATCTACAAGGCAACCTAGCGTTCGTGACATTGAACGCGAACTTTATACCTTATACAGCACTTCTAACGATAAGCATTTGTTCACTCATTTATTCGTCCGCGTTCATCACTACGATGAAATGTCATATAAAGATATTTTTAGACTATTAGTCGAATATAGAGATATGGTTAAATATTGGTATTTAGAGGAGAAGGAAGTTGCGATTTCAGATTTCTCCGACCCATTCACCAAACTTTCTTATACAAAAATCTATAATATTATAGGCTACGTATTCCGTGATACTGGCATTTAAGTAAATATTTATAGAAACTCTATCCTATTTCCCACACCTGAGGAAGTCAAGAAGATACTTCGTGACAATCACGATTTACCGACGGCTGGTCACCCTGGTGTATCACGTATGTTTGAAAGGATAAAGTCTATGTACTGGTGGAAAAATATGCGGCAGGACATCGAAGATTACATCAAAATCTGCAAATCCTGCCAGATTAACAAACCCCTACGTCAAATTCATCGTGCGCCTATGATTATTACTTCTACCGCAACAAAACCGCTCGAAAAAATATTCCTTGACATTGTTGGTCCTCTTCCGGAGACCTACGAATTTAAATACAAATTTATTCTTACCATTCAGGATGATCTTACAAAATACTCGCAAGCCTATCCCTTGTTAGCCTGCTCATCGGATGAAACCGCTAAAAAATTAGTCCACTTTATTATATTATTATACATCTCGGAATTCCTAAAATGATCATCACTGACCAAGGCACTAATTTTACTTCCGAAGTCATTAAACAACTTACAAAATTATTCGGAATAAAACACATTCTAGCTTCGCCTTATCATCCTCAAACTTGTGGCGCTCTAGAGAGGAGTCATGCCACCCTTAAGGAATACTTAAGGCCATTTGTGAACGAAAATGCCCATACTTGGGACTTATATCTTAATACAGCTATGTTTTCTTACAATTCAAATGTTCACTCGACTACCAATTATTCGCCATTCGAATTGCTATTCGGCTTCAAGCCACATATTCCTAAATCTATAGATACTTTAGAGAATAACACTTATACGGATTACGTCAGACTACTAAATCATAGATTATATTATAGTAGACAAAAAGCACTACAAAATATTCAAGTATCTAAAGAAAGGTCTAAACGTCTTTACGATTCTCATGCTAAGCCCGTTACGTATAACATTGGTGACTCAGTCTATCTCAGGTGTCACCACAAGCAAAATAAAGCCTTATCCCCTGTATGGAAAGGCCCTTTTAAAATAGTCAAAATAAACGGTAATCACACCGTCACCTTATTAATAAATCGTAGACATGTACGTCATCATTATGACGAAATAAAGTAGGCGTCAGATGATGCTATAACTTGATCTTATCTTTACAGGCACTTTGGTTCATCAACTTCGTGTCATCAGATCGTTACGCCTATAACTACGAGTCCAGGCCTATATTTCGATAAACTTAACAATCTAAAATTCACTAACGATAACTGGAACGTCATAACTTATCTAGATATTAGTAGAATACATTCTCACTTTACTATTGTAGAATCGTTATTTTCTAGAGTCAATACTTATTGCAAAGATTATAGTTCTTCTAAAATCCAACAGGATTGTTTAAATGCATTATCAGCATTACAAAATCAACACGATAATAATGTTAAAAAGTATTCCTCTGTCTCGTATTTGGTTAATAGTAATAAAAGATACAAACGCGGCCTCATAGACGCTGGCGGATCTTTATTAAAAACTTTTTTCGGCACTCTGGATGCAGAAGATGCTCTCAAATATTCCGATGCGATCGACCAAGTACAAACAGATGAAAAACAATTAGCTCATTTAATGAGAGATAACATCCATGTCATTAAGTCAACTATTACTACATTTAATAATTCTATCTCTAAATTAAACGAAAATGAGAAACGTCTAAATAAAAATCTCGAAGTCATTGATAGAGGACTTCAACTTATTTCCAACTCCAATGATAAGTTAGAAATCAAGTCAAACATTAATTCACTATTAAGTGCTCTTGAAAGTATCATTATTTCACTATCGTTTGATATAGAAGATATCAATAATGCGATTTTATTCAGCAAGATGAACGTATTGCATCCGACTATACTTAGTCCACATCAAATATATAACGAACTTGAATAAAATAGGAATAATATGCCAAGGTATTACGAACTCCCGGTATCCCTGTCGTTACAAAACATTCATGAACTAATCGATATTTCTAGAATCATTTCTTATTTCCATAATAACAAGATAATTATCGTCATTAAAATCCCGCTCGTCCTTCCGCAGACATATACCCTGTACCGCGTGATTCCAATGCCTGTCCCTTACGACGTATCGCGACCCGATACGTTTGCACTTATCGCCCCCGCTCATCCTTACCTAGCAATAACAGTCGATCATATGTTCTATTCATTGTTGCGAAGTGTAAATCAGTGCAAAGTGATTCCGGGTAAATCCCATGTGTGTGAGTTAGAAAGTGTTTTTTCAAGTGTCGTTAACCCAATTTGTGAGACTATCTTAATTATGGAAGTAATAAATAAGTTACCTAGTTCTTGCAAAATTAAATTACTGAAAGGCTCAGTACAAGTATTTCATAAAATAAATAATAATAATTGGATTTTCGTTTTGTCAGAACCAGGCAAGTGTTTCCTGTGAGAATGATGGAAATAATTTCGATGAAACCTTGTTCGGCACTGGCATACTGTCTATACCTAAAACCTGTAAAGCCTTCTATAAAACTCTACAATTCGTGCCACAATCAAATGCCGTTCTCAATGTAAGCTCACAGATTATTTCTAACTTTAATCTTGTAGACGATGATTGTTGTGATAAAAGAAGAATCAACAAAACACTTACCAGATTGCCTTATTTAAAAGTAAACGATGAAAATAATCTGGATTCTCTATTACAAGCTAGTTTACATTTAGATTCATTCGAAAAGGATTTAGATAGCCTCGAAAGTCCTAATCATTTTCAAAAATATGGCATTCATTACATGTCTCTTTCTTATGTATTTTTCATCATATTCTTTGTATACCTACTTAATAAAATTAGAAGATATTTTTGTCTAAAATCGAAAGATCATTATTGCATACAGATATTTAACCAATGTAACACCAAAAGAGTTACTGAAACTCGTCAACCTACTGTTGAATTATCTGTCTTGAATGAAAACGGCGTGGCTGATGAGACCTACTCATCAATGTCAAGGCCAGCGCCAATTAAGCGTAATCTTTTAGTATCTAAGGTGAATTAGAATTTAAACTTAATGATCTTTATTTCTCTTTTAATAATTAATAATATACCTAATGTTTATCTGGGGTAATTAAATTGTTTTAGGATTATAATATACTATTCTTTCAATTTTTAACTATGTGCTATCGCTATAATTACTATTGTTTGTAAGTCTGAAACGACGTTCAAGTCACTTCGTAAATTTTAATGTTAATTTCGCATCTTTTCCTCCCAGATGCTCCATTTTATCCGGGGTGCTGTTATATATTAAATAACATCATTAAGTATATAATAATAAACAGCTGACGCTGCAACACGTGTATCCAACGTTTTTCCATTGACTCAGCATATTGCAATAACTTAGAAATTACACCATTTTATTAGCAGTGTGGAATTGAACGTCGTCACGGACATTAGGCTTTCTTTGTAAAACTTTTTTTTATTAATTAAAAGTAGTAAAATTTTTTTTAAAAAGCCTATTTCGACCCACCCCGTAACAGAGCCGTGCCTCCTCCCGAGCCAGAGGTCGAGCACTGGCCGGACCGCCTCGATGGTGACGAGGCCGGCGGTAGGGCGTGAAAGCCTGTCCCGCCATTCCGCCACCAGGACCTCGCGAAGCTGCGACCGACGCTGCTCCAAATGGCGCTGCATCGGCCGCTCGCCCCGCGCCCGCGCTTCCTCGCGCCACCGATACAGTGACGCGAGTACCTTCGCCTCCAGGTCCCAGGGCGGGGATCCGGCAACCTAACCTAACCTAACCTAACCTAACCTAACCTAACCTAACCTAACCTAACCTAACCTAACCTAACCTTTTTTTTTTTTTTTTTTTTTTTTGTTCGGGGTGGAAAATCCTCATGGATGTCCTCCGCCCTGGGGCGGGCGAAGGGGTCTGTCAGACTCTTACTGACTAAAAACCACCCCGGTGTTCCATCTCACACCTACGCCGGGGTCGCGGGAACGTTCAAATCTTCCGCGACCCCGACTGGTGCCAGCCCGCCTCTGCGGGCTCCGTCTCGTCGAGCGGGGGGAGTGAGGTGTTTGACTCCCCCCGCGACGTCTAAGAGGGGCGCGCGTGGAACACTACGCGCCGCCACCTCGGGTCCAGCCTAACCTAACCTAACCTAACCTAACCTAACCCATAACTTTGCATCCAGGTGACGCATTTCGAAGCTGTTTTCAGCTAATTTGATCTTTTATAGGCTCCGTCCTACTATCTGACTGTTTAAAATTGACAATAACACGAAAATATTTTTTCGTTCTTGGACTTAGAAAAAATTTCAACATTTTTCTTTACGAAAATATAAATTAATTTTTATCTCAAAATATTTTCTTCAAAACCATTTCAGATTTTAGTTTCAATAGATAATTGCCTGCCTTACCTGTATTCTGGTGCGCGTTCCGCGAGCTCGAGTCCCGTTTGGTAGTCGTAATTCCCGGTTTTCACATACATTTCGGCCGAAAAATACGTTTTTCGACCAAAAGTCAAAAATTTTGTTCAGCTTAAATTTCAGTAACCGCATAGCTCGCTAGCCCGCGCGGAGACGCGTCTTTTGACACCTCGCACGTGCGCCTAGCGTACTTAGAACCGAAAAAATAATTTGTATCAATAAATTCATTAACTGACGAAATCCACCTTAGGTATACAGCAATTTCATGAAACCGTTATAACTTTGCATCCAGGTGACGCATTTCGAAGCTGTTTTCAGCTAATTTGATCTTTTATAGGCTCCGTCCTACTATCTGACTGTTTAAAATTGACAATAACACGAAAATATTTTTTCGTTCTTGGACTTAGAAAAAATTTCAACATTTTTCTTTACGAAAATATAAATTAATTTTTATCTCAAAATATTTTCTTCAAAACCATTTCAGATTTTAGTTTCAATAGATAATTGCCTGCCTTACCTGTATTCTGGTGCGCGTTCCGCGAGCTCGAGTCCCGTTTGGTAGTCGTAATTCCCGGTTTTCACATACATTTCGGCCGAAAAATACGTTTTTCGACCAAAAGTCAAAAATTTTGTTCAGCTTAAATTTCAGTAACCGCATAGCTCGCTAGCCCGCGCGGAGACGCGTCTTTTGACACCTCGCACGTGCGCCTAGCGTCCTTAGAACCGCAAAAAATTGCCCTCCCACCCTCCCTTTTGTCATTAGCCAGGTGAACTTTTCAGTTCTTGGCAAAATAATATTTCCAAATTTAAGCTCCTTCAGCTACTTTATCACCTTTCAGTTATTGTAGGTACTGATTTGACGGTTTTCAAGACCTTTTAGCGCCGCCTAAAAGCATCTAATAACAAATTTTTAATTTTCCTGACCGAGTCCTTTTTTAGGGCTCGTTTTTCTTTTACTCACAACTGACTGATCCCCCCTTTACAGGGATTCAGTTCAGATTCTAGTGTCCCCTGAAAAAGTTAGTCGTACTACGGTCCCTTATTTCAAATCCTACCATGATGTTTGGTATGAGAACACCGGTGAACAAGCCTAAAGGCCCGGAGGAGAGTTCTAACACGGCTAGGCCGCAACTGGCACAGGCTGGCCCGTCGGTGAGGCGTAGCATCGGGGAGTGGGAAGCTGACAGACCATTACCTAGTCAGCTTCTCAAAACACCAACGCCTACGAAGAAGACCCCACTGTCTACTCCCCCTAAACTCAAGTCCAAAACATCGCTCGTGCAGCAGAGCAAGTTTGATGGACCGAAACAGCTAGAGGTGACTGAAGAGAGCTCGCCGCGAGAAGCGAAACCCGTGAGATACATCAACCGAACCACGGAGGCAAAGGCGTGCCTCTCAAAAGCAAAGATACAACTCTTAAGCTCCAGGAACCTTAAGAAAGAAATTAAGGACGAAATTACGAAAGCAGTGGAAAGGCTCTACCAACTGGTGAAGGAGGCCGAAAATGAGAAAGAAAAAGCAGCCGACGAGGGAGATCAAACGAAAACCCAGAATGAGCCCAGGCCGACATTGGAGGAACCGACGGAGCTGATGCAGAGCCTTGTGGAAGGCCTCAAACAGCATAAACAGGCATTACAGGAGTGCCAACACCATACCCAAGCTCTGTCGGAACATCTCCAGCAGGCTCCTCGCTACGTCGCAGGCCAAGGTCCGACTTTCGCGGAGATGGTAGCCGTCTGTCCGAAGCAGAACATCCAAGAGCCTCTTCACTCGGTGGTCGTATCATCTGTCAATGATCAGGACACCGGTGAAGAGGTTATTGAGAAGCTCAGGACGGCGGTAGATGCCCGAAATGAAGGCACTCGGGTGGAACGGCTGCGCAAGGCGAGGGACCAAAAGGTGGTCGTTGGATTCAAGACCCGGGAAGAAATGACCAAGGTGACCGAAAGAATCAGAAAAGCGGGTAATCTAGTGGTAGAAGAGGTCAAGAATAAAGATCCGCTTATTATCCTTAAGGACGTCCTCTCCTGCCACACAGATGTGGAGATTTCCCATGGTCTCCAACGGCAAAACACCCACCTGATCGGGGACATTCCAAAGGAGGACGTAAGGTTGGGGGTGAAGTACCGTCGAAGGACGAGGAACCCTCACATGTGCCACGTCATCCTGCAGGTGTCCCCTTTAGTGTGGCAGAGGCTTATTATGGCGGGTCGTGTGCACATTGACCTACAACGAGTGCGAGTGCAGGACCAGTCACCACTGGTTCAGTGCACTCGCTGTCTGCGCTACGGCCACAGCCGTAAACTGTGCACACAGCCTGCCGACCTCTGCACTCATTGTGGTGACCCTCACCTGCGAGCTGATTGCCCGTCACGGATGGCAGAGGAAGCGCCAAAATGTCACAACTGTGTATCGGCCAAAGGAGACAGGAGTGACCACAACGCCTTTGACAGCGAGTGCCCAATACGCCTTAAATGGGACGCGTTGGCGCGCCTGTCGGTGGCGTATTGCTGAGGGCCATCCAGCGTTTCCCGGAAGTAAGAACCACAACGGTATTGTATTCAAAATTTATGTTAAAAAATCCAAAACAACAAAAACTATAAGGAACGAAAGAAATTATCATAGAAAACAAGCAAATTGGAGCCAACTTCATGAGAAACTGGCCCAATTTAAAGCCGACTTAGAATTAAATACATTTGAACTTGACACAATTAAATATAAAATAGATTTAGTAATTAGTTTATTCGAAAATATTAACACAGATAATATAGAAAAAATTTGGGACAAACTTACCTTACCGTTGTGGTCCAGTGAAGTCGTTGATGCACCGGTCTGGAGTGCGCAGGTCTTTGATCAGTACCTGAAAGAAAAACAAAATTATATAATAGCAGATGTGAGTCTGCCAGGTTTGATAGAAAGTAAAGACAGAAAATTGTATGTAAAATTAGTAGCTAGAACTCATAGGATAGGAAATAAATGTAAGCAAATAGATTATGAAATTATGTCTATATGATATATTGTATATATATTAGCATAGCCATATTATAAATATAGTATAGATTAAGAAGGATATAGAATATTATAGTTATTAGCATAGGTAAACTCATAAAAAAAGACAAAAACAAATAAAATTAAAACAAGAAAAATAATATAGAGAAATAAGTTGATAAGTTATAAGGTAGGTATATAAAATGTTGGCTTAAAAATGATTGGATACGTAAAAATAGGATTAAACGAAGCAACTGCTTCCAGGAACTCTCCACTTCCTAAAACAGGACAGACAGAATAAAGAATAAAAAAAGGAACGACTACAATCAGATCATTGTTAAATAAGGTCTCTGATCATGTCAGAGGGACACTGAGCAAAGGCAGGAGTGGGTTTTAGCCGGTAAGAGTCCGGCACTGCCCAGACTGGCTCACCAGTGAGCCAGTCTGGGCGTCCATGAGGATTTCCCACTCCTGCTAAAAAAAAAAAAAAAAAAAAAAAAAAAAAAAAAAAAAAAAAAAACCTAACCTAACCTTTTTTTTGCACAACCCTCCCGGCGCATGCCCGCCTAGCTGGCGGGCCCCGCATGCCCCCCAGGTTGGGGGGCTACGGGAATGGCCGGGAACACCTGGCCAGTCCCGTCCGACACTGGTGGAGGCCTGTGCAATACAGGCAAGGGTGCCCCCGCACCCGTTGCCTGCTGGCCTCCACCTGGGCGGTTTGGGGAGAAATAGACGCCCACGAGGGCTAATTCTCCCCACGCGGCGGCCACGTATCCCGGTCCCTTCTCTAATAGCGAGAGGGGAGGGGAGTCTGTGGAAGACCGCGCCGCTAGTGCCACCGAGCCGTCCTCGTCACCCAGCCAGCTGCCGGGGATTGAGTAAGGCTCGGCGACCACCGCTACGTTCACCAACCACTCGGCCATAACCTGCACCACCAGGTCCTGGGCCACTCTGCAGTGGTTGGTGTTCGCCTGGAGGATGCGGTAGTTGAAAATCATTATTATTATTCCAACATCGCACATCCCTCCTCGGCTACCGCCGCTGGAGCTACAGCGGCGACTTCGGTGGCGGTGGTGGCGGCAGGGCGAACCTGCGCCGGCACTATGCCCTTCCTCGCGGGAGGCTTGCAGCTCCTGCCCGTCATCTTGTGGTCCGCGGGGCGGCCACTGGCGGCACACGCCGCGCAGCGAAGCGTGGCGGCGTGGCAAGTGGCACTCCTGTGTCCCTCCTGCCCGCATCGGAAGCAACAGTCTCCCCAGTCGAACTTGGAGGGACACGTGGTTCGGGTGTGGCCGAACGCGAAGCACTTGAAGCAACGCATAGGCTGGTCTTCAAGTGGCCGAACCACAGCCGAGCTGAAGCCCACAAGCAGCCGTCCTTTGGTCGCAATAAGGACGGCCCCAGCCGCAGCGACTGGGCACTCGATGCGGATGGTGCCCATGCCGCGGTGGCCGAGCCTGATGGCTCCACCCTTCACCGCGCCAGCATCGCAGCCTCCAGCCACCGCAACGGCCGCGACCACGTCCTCTTTGGTGACCGAATCATCCAGATCGGCCACCTCCAAGGCTGCGGTCTTTACAGGTCTGACGACCGTTGCCGCATCCGCGATGACCTCTTGCAACCTTTTTGCGAAGAGGTCCGCGTTTGCGCCGCGCTGCTCCCCCGAGAACTCGAAAATTCGAGCCCCGGCTAGGGTTCGGCGACACGTGATGTTGCCGATCCCCAGCCGGGAAGGATCCGCGTTGGTACGAGCCCGTCTTAGGACGGACTCATACGTCTCACCCCGCTCCACGGCCTCCGGGGTGATGGTCACCACGACGGCCGCGGTTTTGGGAGGAACCAGCTTCCTCCCGCCGGCTGGACCCTTTTTGGCTGCGGCTGTAGGAGCAGTCGCAGTGGGCTTGGGGGTAGATTTTTTCCCCTTACCCCCCCTGATCACTTCCGTCCACGACTGGTTGGACGGGGTGGTGGAGGGAAGAAGAGCGTCTTCGCCCTGCAAGTTCCGGGGGGCTGCTGGAGTGGCAGACGACCCAGGCGCTCCCTCCGCGCTCATGGTGGGTGTTTGAGGGGCCACCGTGGTCCTCTTGCCCTTGCCTTTGCCCTTGGACGGCTTCGGGCCCCGGGGCTGCTCGCCTGATGCCGGGCCTCCCAGAGGCGCAGGTTCCGGCTCCGTCAGTGGTGGACTCAAATCCGCCGCTAGCGGTGGGCGGAGCCGCCTTTCCGGCAAGAGCCGGTCCTCAATACCCGCAAAGCAGCCTCTGATGAAGGCTCTCTCCTCCATGACAACCCCGCGGATTATTGCCTCAAGGCTGGCAGGGGAGGAGGAGCCTCCTACCACCGTACCTGGGGCAGATTGGGCAGACTGGGCCGTGACCTCAGCCAGCTTCTGGTGTAGCTGGCTGACCTCCGCCTGCAGACGATCCACCTTCGCCTGCAGCTGCCGCGTCTCGTCTGTGGCCGTCCGCTTCACCAGCTCCACGACAATGCCGTGCATGCTGGCGGCCCGGCATTTGAGGGCCTTTTGGAAGGTCCCCTTCAAATTAGAGGACTTTGAGGCGACCTCCAGAACCTCCTCCTTGTCTTCCTGCGCCATGCGCTCCAATTCCGCCAGGGAGTGGTCAGCATATAGTACATTGGATGCACCATAGCCAGCCCTCGACCTGGCGGCTTGCGCCTGCCGCTCCTTGGCGGCGACCCTCTCCTCCAGGTCCACCTGGAGTTGCGCCTTTTTCGCCAGGTTTAGCTGGCGCTCGGCGTCCACCAAGCCCACATCGTGAGCCAAAGACGGAGTAGAAGTCGAAGCCTTTTTAGACTTCGACTTCTTCTTCGCCCTACTCCCGACCGACTCCGAGGAGCCCCCGGACCCGAGCCTCAGATCGGCCCTCTTCCGCTTGGGGCGGTCGTTTTCGGCCGCCGACGTGTCCATATTGGACTCGTCGGCGTCCGACAACTCGTCCGGCCTGCTGAACAAGCTGGCCGCGGACGGTGCGCGGTCAGCTTCCGACGCCAAAGCGCCGCCGGCGTGGCCCTGAGAAGGGCCGTTGGATTGGCCCTGAGAAGGGCCTTTGGGTTGGCCCTGAGAAGGGCCGTTGGATTGGCCCTGAGAAGGGCCGTTTGAATCGCCCTGTGAGGGGCGATTAGATAAAAAACGCCCAGAGGCGTCACGGCTTTGCATTTTCGACATATCCGCAGACAACCGCGTATTTGGTCTGCGAATCACAGCGCACTTTAGCCGCCGGTCTGCCACTCCGTTACGGTGGTCAGACACGGCGTTGCCCGGGGGAAACTACGTGGAAGTATGCGCTGTGGGGGATCCCCCAACCTAACCTAACCTAACCTAACCTAACCTAACCTTTTTTTTTTTTTTTTTTTTTTTTTTTTTTTTTTTTTTTTTTTTTTTTTTTTTTTTTTTTTGTCGCTGAGAAATGCTTTATGCATTGCCGCTCGTGGGGGACGAGACGGGGTATGTGGGACTCCTGTCGGAATGACAGTTAGTTTTACCCACTAAAACTCAGCGGTGTTCCCACATCGCCGTGATGGGAGGGCCATGGGAAACCGGCTCAGCCTTTACATCCACAACCCTCCCGGCGCATGCCCGCCTAGCTGGCGGGCCCCGCATGCCCCCTAGGTTGGGGGGCTACGGGAATGGCCGGGAACACCTGGCCATTCCCGTCCGACACTGGTGGAGGCCTGTGCAATACAGGCAAGGGTGCCCCCGCATCCGTTGCCTGCTGGCCTCCACCTGGGAGGAGTCGGAGATGATTATCAAATTGACGTCTTCTTCGACCCCTCCTCCGCCTTCGGAGCGGCGCCGCGTGAGGATCGTCCTCCCGCGCGCGCTCTGCCGACTCCTTCTGGGACATGACATGTTCGCAGAAGGAGGCGACTGCCGCCCAGGACCTTTCATTCCCCAGCATGGCGTTAACCAAGCCGGGGAGTGAGAGGTCCGGTCCTATCACCGCGATAAGACCTTGGCGCGTCTCGGTCCACGACGGGCACACCTCGAGGGTGTGCTGCGCCGTGTCCTCCACCGCACCACAGTCGTGGCACGACGGTGTCTCCTCCCGTCCGATTCGGTGCAGGTACGATCCGAAGCAACCGTGTCCGGACAGCACCTGCACCAGACGGAAGGAGAGGAACCCGTGCGACCGCTCGAGCCAGTCTCGCAGGACAGGCCCGATCGCGTCGAGGGTTCGGCGGCCGAAGGCTGCGGTGGCGAGTTCCCCCGTCCAATGGACGACGATGGCGTCCCTCGCCTCCCGCCGGACGGCCTCCCGCTCTTCCGGAGCTGGGCGTTCTCCTCTCGCCCTCCGCCCCGCCGTCCATTCATACACTCTGGCGAGCACCCACGCCTCGAGTTCCCAAGGAGGGGTGCTGGCCAGAGCACATGCTGCCGCGAAGCCCACCGTGCGGTAGGCCCGCGCCACCTGCTGGGCTATGGCCCTTTGGGGCGCCCGCAAGGCGGTGGCGTTCTCCCTCCTCTGGAGGGAGTCCTCCCAGATAGGAGCCCCGTAAAGGGCCATACTCCTCAAGATGCCGGCGTAAAGTTGCCGGCATCGCGCGCTGGGCCTCCCCAAGTTGGGAAGCAGCCACGAGAGCGTACCTGCGGCCTTCAGCAGGCGCGACGACAGCCCGCTAAAATGCGGACCGAAGCGCCACCTGCTGTCGAGTACAAGGCCCAGATATTTCATCTGGGCCTTCACCTCAATTCTGACACCCTCCACGAAGATGTGGGCGTCAGGTGGGGGGCGCTGCCGAGGTCCGTGGAAGAACACAGCCTCGGTCTTGTGCAGCGCCACCGGTAAACCTAGGCGGCGGATCCTCCCCGCGACCAAGGAACCGCCCGCCGAGGCCAAGTTGGCCGCCTCCCTGAAACTCCCCCCCCGGGCGGTGAGGAGAGTGTCATCCGCATAGCAGATGACACTCGTGCCTCGGAGGAGAGTTCCCCGCAAGAGCCAATCATAGGCGATGTTCCAGAGGAGAGGTCCTATGACTGACCCCTGCGGCACGCCGGCCTCAACGGCGTATCGCCGGACTTGGCCAGTCCTATTTACCAGGACGATCGCCCGATCCTCCAGGTAGCTGGCCAGTAGATCGCGCATGTATCGAGGCACTCCGTGGAATCGGAGCGCCTCTAGGATAGTGGAGTGGGGAACGGAGTTGAAGGCATTGGCTATGTCGAATGACACGGCCAACACTCCGTCCCCCACCTCCATCGCCCCCTTCACCTGGCCCTTAAGGCGGGCCAGCGCGTCCACCGTGGAACGCTCAGCCCGAAAACCGAACTGAGCGTCCGACAAGTCCGGCCCGATACACCGCAAATGGCTTTTTAGGCGGGCAGCGATTATCCCCTCGAACATTTTTCCGACCTCATCGAGCAGAACGATTGGCCGGTATGCCGAGGGGGAGTCTGCTGGGCGGCCCTCTTTGCGAAGGAGGCACAACTGCCCCTCCTTCCACGGTTTCGGGAACCTCCCAGACGCAAGACATGCGCTGAAGAGGTCCCGAAACCTCTCCTCCATTTGAGTGGCAGCGATCGCCACCACTCTTGCCGGAACACCGTCGGGGCCCGGAGCTGTCTTCTTGGCGCGGATATGGAGAATCGCCGCGCCAAGTTCCGACTCCGTGACAGGAGGGGCCTCCTCTACTTCCTCAGCTGGCGGAGCTATACCCAGCGGTGGGTCCATCACTGGTGGGGTGAAGTTGCCCCTGCACGGGAACAAGGACTGAACCACCCCATCCAGTAATGAGGGCTCCAGGGTCTCGGTTTGTTGCGCGCCGCCTTATACGGTCTCCCGTATGGGTCGTTGTCGAGACCCTCCAACATCTCCGCTCTCGCCGAGTCTCTGGCGGCGACGATGGCCCTATCGAGGACCGCTTTTGCCTCTATGTAAACCTCATAGAGGTGGTCCTCGTCGGCGTGGTCTCGTCGACGCCGCCGCCGGCTTCGCGTGTAGGCCCTCCTTGCCTCCACACACGCTGCTCGAAGCCCCCGGGAGTAGTTCTCTTCCTCAAGCTCTGTGGCTGTGGGCAATGCCATCGGTGGCGGAGCATGCTCCGCTCTCGCCGGGAAGAGGGCTGCGACCACCTCCTCCAGCAGCTCTGGTTGGAGACTCTCCGTAAGCGGAGGCGCCCAGGCCCGGAGTTTCCCCCGGACCGCACGATAAGGGCGCCCCCATGGATCACGGTCCAGAGTCTCCAAACTCTCCTCCCTAGCACGCGTCTTCGCCTCACCTATGGCCAGCCACAGAGCCTGCTTCGCCGCGCGGTACACCTCATACAGCGCGGCTTCTTCGTCAGGGACCCGACGACGTCTTCTCCGGTATCGGGTGTACTGGCGTCTGACGTCTATACACGTGACGCGCATCTGCGCGATTTCGGCAGACCACCAGTACACCTGGCGCCTTGTAAATTGCGTGTGAACCCGGGGCATGGACGCGTCGCAAATTTGCGTCATCGCCCCGTGGAACCACTGCGCCTCCTCATCGACGTCGACGGGTCCGGCAGTTGCCGACTCCCGGAACCAGGCCTGGACAAAAGCGGCCTCCTCGAGCAATTTCCTGTCAATGCGCTTTCGCGCCCAGCGCGGACCGTCCGTCCGCGGGGCCGACGGACTGCGGCCGCCCGCGGTCTGGGCGGAGACATCGAAACGAATGTATCGGTGATCCGACAACGTCTCCACCTCCACGGCGACAACCTAACCTTTTTTTTTTTTTTTTTTTTTTTTTTTTTTTGTCGCTGAGAAATGCTTTATGCATTGCCGCTCGTGGGGGACGAGACGGGGTATGTGGGACTCCTGTCAGAATGACAGTATACCCACTAAAACTCAGCGGTGTTCCCACATCGCCGTGATGGGAGGGCCATGGGAAACCGGCTCAGCCTTTACATCCACAACCCTCCCGGCGCATGCCCGCCTAGCTGGCGGGCCCCGCATGCCCCCCAGGTTGGGGGGCTACGGGAATGGCCGGGAACACCTGGCCATTCCCGTCCGACACTGGTGGAGGCTTGTGCAATACAGGCAAGGGTGCCCCCGCACCCGTTGCCTGCTGGCCTCCACCTGGGCGGTTTGGGGAGAAATAAACGCCCACGAGGGCTAATTCTCCCCACGCGGCGGCCACGTATCCCGGTCCCTTCTCTAATAGCGAGAGGGGAGGGGAGTCTGTGGAAGACCGCGCCGCTAGTGCCACCGAGCCGTCCTCGTCACCCAACCAGCTGCTGGGGATTGAGTAGGGCTCGGCGACCACCGCTACGTTCACCAACCACTTGGCCATAACCTGCACCACCAGGTCCTGGGCCGCTCTGCAGTGGTTGGTGTTCGCCTGGGGGATGCGGTAGTTGAAAATCATCATTCCAACATCGCACATCCCTCCTCGGCTACTGCCGCTGGAGCTACAGCGGCGACTTCGGCGGCGGTGGTGGCGGCAGGGCGAACCTGCGCCGGCACTATGCCCTTCCTCGCGGGAGGCTTGCAGCTCCTGCCCGTCATCTTGTGGTCCGCGGGGCGGCCACTGGCGGCACACGCCGCGCAGCGAAGCGTGGCGGCGTGGCAAGTGGCACTCCTGTGTCCCTCCTGCCCGCATCGGAAGCAACAGTCTCCCCAGTCGTACTTGGAGGGACACGTGGTTCGGGTGTGGCCGAACGCGAAGCACTTGAAGCAACGCATAGGCTGGTCTTCAAGTGGCCGAACCACAGCCGAGCTGAGCCCCACAAGCAGCCGTCCTTTGGTCGCAGTAAGGACGGCCCCAGCCGCAGCGACTGGGCACTCGATGCGGATGGTGCCCATGCCGCGGCGGCCGAGCCTGATGGCTCCACCCTTCACCGCGCCAGCATCGCAGCCTCCAGCCACCGCAACGGCCGCGACCACGTCCTCTTTGGTGACCGAATCATCCAGATCGGCCACCTCCAAGGCTGCGGTCTTAACAGGTCTGACGACCGTTGCCGCATCCGCGATGACCTCTTGCAACATTTTTGCGAAGAGGTCCGCATTTGCGCCGCGCTGCTCCCCCGAGAACTCGAAAATTCGAGCCCCGGCTAGGGTTCGGCGGCACGTGATGTTGCCGATCCCCAGTCGGGAAGGATCCGCGTTGGTACGAGCCCGTCTTAGGACGGACTCATAAGTCTCGCCCCGCTCCACGGCCTCCGGGGTGATGGTCACCACGACGGCCGCAGTTTTGGGAGGAACCAGCTTCCTCCCGCCGGCTGGACCCTTTTTGGCTGCGGCTGTAGGAGCAGTCGCAGCGGGCTTGGGGGTCGAGTTTTTCCCTTTACCCCCCCTGATCACTTCCGTCCACGACTGGTTGGACGGGGTGGTGGAGGGAAGAAGGGCGTCTTCGCCCTGCGAGTTCCGGGGGACCGCTGGAGTGGCAGACGACCCAGGCGCTCCCTCCGCGCTCATGGTGGGTGTTTGAGGGGCCACCGTGGTCCTCTTGCCCTTGCCTTTACCCTTGGACGGCTTCGGGCCCCGGGGCTGCTCGCCTGATGCCGGGCCTCCCAGAGGCGCAGGTTCCGGCTCCGTAGGTGGTGGACTCAAATCCGCCGCTAGCGGCGGGCGGAGCCGCTTTTCCGGCAAGAGCCGGTCTTCGATTCCTGCGAAGCAGCCTCTGATGAAGGCCCTCTCCTCCATGACGACACTGCGGATTATTGCCTCAAGGCTGGCAGGGGAGGAGGAGCCTCCTACTACCGCATCTGGGGCAGATTGGGCAGGCCGGGCCGTGACCTCAGCCAGCTTCTGGTGTAGCTGGCTGACCTCCGCCTGCAGACGATCCACCTTCGCCTGCAGCTGCCGCGTCTCGTCTGTGGCCGTCCGCTTCACCAGCTCCACGACAATGCCGTGCATGCTGGCGGCCCGGCATTTGAGGGCCTTCTGGAAGGTCCCCTTCAAATTGGAGGACTTTGAGGCGACCTCCAGAACCTCCTCCTTGTCCTCCTGCGCCATGCGCTCCAATTCCGCCAGGGAGTGGTCAGCATATAGTACATTGGATGCACCATAGCCAGCCCTCGACCTGGCGGCTTGCGCCTGCCGCTCCTTGGCGGCGACCCTCTCCTCCAGATCTTCTTGGAGTTGCGTCCTTTTCGCCAGGTTTAGCTGGCGCTCGGCGTCCACCAAGCCCACATCGTGAGCCAAAGCCGAAGAAGAAGTCGAAGCCTTTTTAGACTTCGACTTCTTCTTCGCCCTACTTCCGACCGACTCCGAGGAGCCCCCGGACCCGAGCTTCAGATCGGCCCTCTTCCGCTTGGGGCGGTCGTTTTCGGCCGCCGACGTGTCCATATTGGACTCGTCGGCGTCCGACAACTCGTCCGGCCTGCTGAACAAGCTGGCCGCGGACGGTGCGCGGTCAGCTTCTGACGCCAAAGCGCCGCCGGCGTGGCCCTGAGAAGGGCCGTTGGATTGGCCCTGAGAAGGGCCTTTGGGTTGGCCCTGAGAAGGGCCGTTTGAATCGCCCTGTGAGGAGCGATCCGAATAAAAGCGCCCAGAGGCGTCACGACTTTGGTTTTTCTTCATATTCGCAGACTACCGCGTTTTTGGTCTGCGAATCACAGCGCACTTTAGCCGCCGGTCTGCCACTCCGTTACGGTGGTCAGACACGGCGTTGCCCGGGGGAAACTACGTGGAAGTATGCGCTGTGGGGGATCCCCCGCGACAACCTAACCTTTTTTTTTTTTTTTTTTTTTTTGTCGCTGAGAAATGCTTTATGCATTGCCGCTCGTGGGGGACGAGACGGGGTATGTGGGACTCCTGTCAGAATGACAGTATACCCACTAAAACTCAGCGGTGTTCCCACATCGCCGTGATGGGAGGGCCATGGGAAACCGGCTCAGCCTTTACATCCACAACCCTCCCGGCGCATGCCCGCCTAGCTGGCGGGCCCCGCATGCCCCCCAGGTTGGGGGGCTACGGGAATGGCCGGGAACACCTGGCCATTCCCGTCCGACACTGGTGGAGGCCTGTGCAATACAGGCAAGGGTGCCCCCGCACCCGTTGCCTGCTGGCCTCCACCTGGGAGGAGTCGGAGATGACTATCAAATTGACGTCTTCTTCGACCCCTCCTCCGCCTTCGGAGCGGCGCCGCGTGAGGATCGTCCTCCCGCGCGCGCTCTGCCGACTCCTTCTGGGACATGACATGTTCGCAGAAGGAGGCGACTGCCGCCCAGGACCTTTCATTCCCCAGCATGGCGTTGACCACGCCGGGGAGTGAGAGGTCCGGTCCCATCACCGCGATAAGACCTTGGCGCGTCTCGGTCCACGACGGGCACACCTCGAGGGTGTGCTGCGCCGTGTCCTCCACCGCACCACAGTCGTGGCACGACGGTGTCTCCTCCCGTCCGATTCGGTGCAGGTACGATCCGAAGCAACCGTGTCCGGACAGCACCTGCACTAGACGGAAGGAGAGGAACCCGTGCGACCGCTCGAGCCAGTCTCGCAGGACAGGCCCAATCGCGTCGAGGGTTCGGCGGCCGAAGGCTGCGGTGGCGAGTTCCCCCGTCCAATGGACAACGATGGCGTCCCTCGCCTCCCGCCGGACGGCCTCCCGCTCTTCCGGGGCTGGGCGTTCTCCTCTCGCCCTCCGCCCCGCCGTCCATTCATACACTCTGGCGAGCACCCACGCCTCGAGTTCCCAAGGAGGGGTGCTGGCCAGAGCACATGCTGCCGCGAAGCCCACCGTGCGGTAGGCCCGCGCCACCCGCTGGGCTATGGCCCTTTGGGGTGCCCGCAAGGTGGTGGCGTTCTCCCTCCTCTGGAGGGAGTCCTCCCAGATAGGAGCCCCGTAAAGGGCCATACTCCTCAAGATGCCAGCGTAAAGTTGCCGGCATCGCGCGCTGGGCCTCCCCAAGTTGGGAAGCAGCCACGAGAGCGTACCTGCGGCCTTCAGCAGGCGCGACGACAGCCCGCTAAAATGCGGACCGAAGCGCCACCTGCTGTCGAGTACAAGGCCCAGATATTTCATCTGGGCCTTCACCTCAATTCTGACGCCCTCCACGAAGATGTGGGCGTCAGGTGGGGGGCGCTGCCGAGGTCCGTGGAAGAACACAGCCTCGGTCTTGTGCAGCGCCACCGTTAAACCTAGGCGGCGGATCCTCCCCGCGACCAAGGATCCGCCCGCCGAGGCCAAGTTGGCCGCCTCCCTGAAACTCGCGACAACCTAACCTAACCTAACCTAACCTAACCTAACCTTTTTTTTTTTTTTTTTTTTTTTTTTTTTTGTTCGGGGTGGAAAATCCTCATGGATGTCCTCCGCCCTGGGGTGGGCGGAGGGGTCTGTCAGACTCTTACTGACTAAAAACCACCCCGGTGTTCCGTCTCACACCTACGCTGGGGTCGCGGGAACGTTCAAATCTTCCGCGACCCCGACTGGTGCCAGCCCGCCTCTGCGGGCTCCATCTCGTCGAGCGGGGGGAGTGAGGTGTTTGACTCCCCCCGCGACGTCTAAGAGGGGCGCGCGTGGAACACTACGCGCCGCCACCTCGGGTCCAGATGTATGGGGGGCGACGGACTTCCCCGGGTCCGTCGCCCCTGGACCCATTTAGGGGGGCTGGAAGAGGGCGTTGTCCGCCCTCCGCCGACGCCCGGTGCGCCTGCTGCGGGCCGGGTGAGAGGATGAAATCTCTCTCTCCCGTTCCGCAGCCTCCTTCTGCGAGATTACTACTTCGCAGAAGGATACCACCGCGTCCCAGGACGCTTCGCTGCCGACCATTGCATTCACAACGGCCGACAGCGACAGGTCACTGCCTACTCCTGAGATGAGGGCACGGCGCGGCTCCTCCCAAGCGGCACACTCTGCCAGCGTATGCCGCGCCGTGTCCTCCCGGCAGTCGACGCAGTGGTGACACCGGGCGTCCGGCTCCCTGTTTATGCGACACAGGTACTTCCCGAAGCAACCATGCCCCGAGAGCACCTGTGTCACCCGAAATGACAGGGAGCCGTGCCTCCTCCCGAGCCAGAGGTCGAGCACTGGCCGGACCGCCTCGATGGTGACGAGGCCGGCGGTAGGGCGTGAAAGCCTGTCCCGCCATTCCGCCACCAGGACCTCGCGAAGCTGCGACCGACGCTGCTCCAAATGGCGCTGCATCGGTCGCTCGCCCCGCGCCCGCGCTTCCTCGCGCCACCGATACAGTGACGCGAGTACCTTCGCCTCCAGGTCCCAGGGCGGGGATCCGGCCAGTGCACAAGCCGCCTCGTGGGAGATCGTGCGGTACCCCCTGATGACTCTGACGGCCATAGCTCTCTGCGGCTTTCGCAGCACAGAGATGCTACCGGCCGTCAGGTCAGCCGCCCAGATCGGGGCCCCGTAAAGGGCCATCGATCGCACGATCCCCACGTAGAGCCGTCTACAAGCGGCGCTCGGGCCCCCCAGATTGGGAAGCAGCGTTGACAGCGCCCCAGCCGCGCCCAACAACTTGGGCGCCAACCGCCGGAAGTGAGGGCCGAAATCCCATCGGCTGTCGAGCACCAGTCCCAGATACTTCATGGTGGGCTCGACAGCGATTCGGACCCCCCCGAACCTAACCTAACCTAACCTAACCTTTTTTTTTTTTTTTTTTTTTGTTCCGGGGTGGAAAATCCTCATGGATGTCCTCCGCCCTGGGGGGGGCAGAGGGGTCTGTCAGACTCTTACTGACTAAAAACCACCCCGGTGTTCCCAACCCACACCTACGCCGGGGATCGCGGGAACAAAAGCGACTTCCGCAATCCCCGACTGGTGCCGGCCCGCCTCTGCGGGCCTCTCCTCAGGTCAGCGGAGGGAGTGAGGTGTTTGACTCCCTCCGCGACGTTCAAGAGGGGCGCGCGTGGAACACTACGCGCCGCCGCCTCGGGTCCTGTTGAATGGGGGGCGACGGACGTCCCCATGTCCGTCACCCCTGGACCCATTTAGGGGGGCTGGAAGAGGGCGTTGTCCGCCCTCCGCCGACGCCCGGTGCGCCTGCTGCGGATCGGGAGTAGAGTCGTGATCTCCCTCTCCCTCTCCGCAGCCTCCTTCTGCGAGATGACAGTTTCGCAGAAGGAGACCACCGCGTCCCAGGACTCTTCGCTGCCGACCATCGCACTCACTACGGCCGGCAGCGACAGGTCACTGCCTACTTCACTGATGAGGGCACGGCGCGGCTCCTCCCAAGCGGCACACTCTGCCAGCGTATGCCGCGCCGTGTCCTCCCGGCAGTCGACGCAGTGGTGACACCGAGCGTCCGGCTCCCTGTTTATGCGACACAGGTACTTCCCGAAGCAGCCATGCCCCGAGAGCACCTGCGTCGCCCGAAACGACAGGGAGCCGTGCCTCCTCCCGAGCCAGTGGTCGAGCACTGGCCGGACCGCCTCGATGGTGCCGAGGCCGGCGGTAGGGCTCGAAAGCCTGTTCCGCCATTCCGCCACCAGGACCTCGCGGAGCTGTGACCGGCGCAGCTCCAAATGTTGCTGCGTCAGTCGCTCGCCCCGCGCCCGCGTTTCCTCGCGCCACCAGTACAGTGACGCGAGCACCTTCGCCTCCAGGTCCCAGGGCGGGGATCCGGCCAGTATACAACCCGCCTCGTAGGAGATCGTGCGATAACCCCTTATGACTCTGACGGCCATAGCCCGCTGCGGTTTCCGCAGAACGATTAAGCTAATGGCCGTCAGGTCAGCCGCCCAGATCGGGGCCCCATACAGGGCCATCGATCGCACGATCCCCACGTAGAGCCGCCTACAGGCGGCGCTCGGGCCCCCCAGATTGGGAAGCAGCGTTGACAGCGCCCCAGCCGCGCCCAACAACTTGGGCGCAAGCCGCCGGAAGTGGGGGCCGAAATTCCACCGGCTGTCGAGCACCAATCCTAGGTACTTCATGGTAGACTCGACAGCTATTTGGGCCCCCCCCACCACGATGTGTAATCCCGGCGGCGGCGCCCGCCGGGGGCCATGAAAGACCATGGCCTCCGACTTGTTGAGGGCCACCTCCAGGCCTAGGCGCCGTATGCGGCCCACCACCTGTGAGACCGCAGCCGTCGCCAGCAACGCTGCCTCCCTGTACGAGCTCCCCCGGGCCGTGACCAGCGTGTCGTCCGCGTAACACGTCAGGTCCACGCCCGGCTGGAGCTCGCCCCGCAGCACCCAGTCGTACCCGATGTTCCACAGGAGCGGTCCCACGACCGAGCCCTGCGGAACACCGCACGACATGCGGCGCTGCTTTCCGCCATCACGTCCCACGTAGGTGACACACCTCTCAGCCAAATAAGCCCCAACAATGCGGCGGAGGTAGGGAGGCACCCGATGGTAACGCAGTGCCTCCCGAATACAACTCCAGGGCAGGGTGTTGAAGGCGTTAGAAATGTCCAAGGACACCGCCAACATCACCCCGCCCCGAGACACCGCTTCCTCCGCCAGGGCTCTCACTCGCGATATAGCGTGGATAGTGGAGCGCCCATGCCGAAACCCGAACTGGCTATCGTCCAGGTCCGGCCCCTCTCTGCACAAGTGGCTTACGAGGCGGGCTGCGATAATCCGCTCGAGCAGTTTTCCCACCTCGTCTAGCAGCACTATGGGCCGGTACGCGGACGTCGAGTCCGCAGGGCGCCCCGCCTTCCTGAGCAGGACCAGACGACCAGATTTCCACTGAGTGGGAAACTGGCCCTGCTCTAGGCACGCTGAGAAGAGTCCTGTCAGTTGGGGCTCAAGCTCCTTCAGAGCTAGGGCTAGCACTAAGCCGTGGATGCCATCGGGCCCCGGAGCAACGGTTTTTGCCCGGAGCCGCATCACGGCCGCCCTCATCTCTGCCTGTGTCACCCGTGGGACGCTGGCGTTCTCTTCCTCAAGCTCTGTGGCTGTGGGCAATGCCATCGGTGGCGGAGCATGCTCCGCTCTCGCCGGGAAGAGGGCTGCGACCACCTCCTCCAGCAGCTCTGGTTGGAGACTCTCCGTAAGCGGAGGCGCCCAGGCCCGGAGTTTCCCCCGGACCGCACGATAAGGGCGCCCCCATGGATCACGGTCCAGAGTCTCCAAACTCTCCTCCCTAGCACGCGTCTTCGCCTCACCTATGGCCAGCCACAGAGCCTGCTTCGCCGCGCGGTACACCTCATACAGCGCGGCTTCTTCGTCAGGGACCCGACGACGTCTTCTCCGGTATCGGGTGTACTGGCGTCTGACGTCTATACACGTGACGCGCATCTGCGCGATTTCGGCAGACCACCAGTACACCTGGCGCCTTGTAAATTGCGTGTGAACCCGGGGCATGGACGCGTCGCAAATTTGCGTCATCGCCCCGTGGAACCACTGCGCCTCCTCATCGACGTCGACGGGTCCGGCAGTTGCCGACTCCCGGAACCAGGCCTGGACAAAAGCGGCCTCCTCGAGCAATTCCCTGTCAATGCGCTTTCGCGCCCAGCGCGGACCGTCCGTCCGCGGGGCCGACGGACTGCGGCCGCCCGCGGTCTGGGCGGAGACATCGAAACGAATGTATCGGTGATCCGACAACGTCTCCACCTCCACGGCGACACGCCAGTCGTGGACACGGCTCGCGACAGCGGGGCTAGCGAACGAGACGTCCACAATAGACCCGCCCCGCTGCCGCACGCACGTGTACTCCGAACCCCGGTTGAGGACGGCCAAGCTGGTCGTGACCGCCCACTCCTCCAGCGCCTCGCCCTTAGCATCGGTGATCGGAGATCCCCACGCCGCAGACTTGGCGTTAAGATCCCCGAGCAACAGCACCGGGCGAGGATGGAACCGGCCAACGACGGCACCCAACTCGACAAGGAAGCTCTCGAAGTCGGCGAGACTCTTGTTGGGCGAGAAATATGCCCCAACAATACCAATGCCGTCCGCGAGGGCGGCTACCCAGCCATGACCTCGGGACGGGTTGACAAGAGCCCCGCCGATGATGGCCACCAAACCGTCCAAGTCACCCAACCAGTTATCCCTGGCGGGGACAAAATACGGCTCGGCGACCACAGCCACGTGAATCGACCACTCTGCCATACTCTGCAGCAAGAGATCCTGAGCTCTGGCAGAGTGGTTGATGTTGCCCTGGAGGACATGGAACAGCGCCATTAGGCACAGTCCATCCCCTCCGCACCATTCCTAGGCCGGGAGTCGGCCGGAGGGCAGCCAGGCTGAGGGGGGTGTAAAGAGCCCCCGGCAGCCTTGGTTGCCCCTCTCTTTTTTTTATTGTTGCCCTTTGGGGCGCCACAGGCCTTTCCGCCGGCTCTGTGCCCCGCGGGCCTCCCTGCAGCTGTACACAGGCTGCAGTTCGGTGCCTCGGAGCACTCGGCCGCCTTGTGGCCGGGCCGACCACAGCGGAAACACTGATCGCTGCGGTCTGTTTCGCAGGTGCACCGTGCCCTGACATGCCCAATGTCCAGGCAACGGTAGCACCGCATGGCCCTGGGCTGCAGCAATCTTGCTCTTGCTGCAACCCACCCCACCAGCAATCGACCCTGGTCAGCGACCTTGTTCGCCGCTGCCACCGGGCACCGCACCCAAATCGTGCCGAGCCCGGAGGCATCGGCGCGGATGTCGCCTGTGTGCACGGCGTCAGGCGGACACCCTCCGTCTCGGGCGATGGCCGCCACGACCTCAGCCGGTGTCGTCGAGTCGTCCAGGCCATCGACGCGCAGTTCAGCGCTCTTTACGGGCCTGGACACCCGGACGTCCTCCGGGTTGAGGACCTCCCTCAGCTTGGCAGCCAGGATGTCCGCCTAACCTTTTTTTTTTTTTTTGTTCGGGGTGGAAAATCCTCATGGATGTCCTCCGCCCTGGGGGGGGCAGAGGGGTCTGTCAGACTCTTACTGACTAAAAACCACCCCGGTGTTCCCAACCCACACCTACGCCGGGGATCGCGGGAACAAAAGCGACTTCCGCAATCCCCGACTGGTGCCGGCCCGCCTCTGCGGGCCTCTCCTCAGGTCAGCGGAGGGAGTGAGGTGTTTGACTCCCTCCGCGACGTCCAAGAGGGGCGCGCGTGGAACACTACGCGCCGCCGCCTCGGGTCCTGTTGAATGGGGGGCGACGGACGTCCCCATGTCCGTCACCCCTGGACCCATTTAGGGGGGCTGGAAGAGGGCGTTGTCCGCCCTCCGCCGACGCCCGGTGCGCCTGCTGCGGATCGGGAGTAGAGTCGTGATCTCCCTCTCCCTCTCCGCAGCCTCCTTCTGCGAGATGACAGTTTCGCAGAAGGAGACCACCGCGTCCCAGGACTCTTCGCTGCCGACCATCGCACTCACTACGGCCGGCAGCGACAGGTCACTGCCTACTCCTGAGATGAGGGCACGGCGCGGCTCCTCCCAAGCGGCACACTCTGCCAGCGTATGCCGCGCCGTGTCCTCCCGGCAGTCGACGCAGTGGTGACACCGGGCGTCCGGCTCCCTGTTTATGCGACACAGGTACTTCCCGAAGCAACCATGCCCCGAGAGCACCTGTGTCACCCGAAATGACAGGGAGCCGTGCCTCCTCCCGAGCCAGAGGTCGAGCACTGGCCGGACCGCCTCGTGGGGGACGAGACGGGGTATGTGGGACTCCTGTCAGAATGACAGTATACCCACTAAAACTCAGCGGTGTTCCCACATCGCCGTGATGGGAGGGCCATGGGAAACCGGCTCAGCCTTTACATCCACAACCCTCCTGGCGCATGCCCGCCTAGCTGGCGGGCCCCGCATGCCCCCCAGGTTGGGGGGCTACGGGAATGGCCGGGAACACCTGGCCATTCCCGTCCGACGCTGGTGGAGGCCTGTGCAATACAGGCAAGGGTGCCCCCGCACCCGTTGCCTGCTGGCCTCCACCTGGGAGGAGTCGGAGATGACTATCAAATTGACGTCTTCTTCGACCCCTCCTCCGCCTTCGGAGCGGCGCCGCGTGAGGATCGTCCTCCCGCGCGCGCTCTGCCGACTCCTTCTGGGACATGACATGTTCGCAGAAGGAGGCGACTGCCGCCCAGGACCTTTCATTCCCCAGCATGGCGTTGACCACGCCGGGGAGTGAGAGGTCCGGTCCTATCACCGCGATAAGACCTTGGCGCGTCTCGGTCCACGACGGGCACACCTCGAGGGTGTGCTGCGCCGTGTCCTCCACCGCACCACAGTCGTGGCACGACGGAGTCTCCTCCCGTCCGATTCGGTGCAGGTACGATCCGAAGCAACCGTGTCCGGACAGCACCTGCACCAGACGGAAGGAGAGGAACCCGTGTGACCGCTCGAGCCAGTCTCGCAGGACAGGCCCAATCGCGTCGAGGGTTCGGCGGCCGAAGGCTGCGGTGGCGAGTTCCCCCGTCCAATGGACGACGATGGCGTCCCTCGCCTCCCGCCGGACGGCCTCCCGCTCTTCCGGGGCTGGGCGTTCTCCTCTCGCCCTCCGCCACGCCGTCCATTCATACACTCTGGCGAGCACCCACGCCTCGAGTTCCTCGAGTCCTCCCAGATAGGAGCCCCGTAAAGGGCCATACTCCTCAAGATGCCGGCGTAAAGTTGCCGGCATCGCGCGCTGGGCCTCCCCAAGTTGGGAAGCAGCCACGAGAGCGTACCTGCGGCCTTCAGCAGGCGCGACGACAGGCCGCTAAAATGCGGACCGAAGCGCCACCTGCTGTCGAGTACAAGGCCCAGATATTTCATCTGGGCCTTCACCTCAATTCTGACGCCCTCCACGAAGATGTGGGCGTCAGGTGGGGGGCGCTGCCGAGGTCCGTGGAAGAACACAGCCTCGGTCTTGTGCAGCGCCACCGTTAAACCTAGGCGGCGGATCCTCCCCGCGACCAAGGATCCGCCCGCCGAGGCCAAGTTGGCCGCCTCCCTGAAACTCCCCCCCCGGGCGGTGAGGAGAGTGTCATCCGCATAGCAGATGACACTCGTGCCTCGGAGGAGAGTTCCCCGCAAGAGCCAATCATAGGCGATGTTCCAGAGGAGAGGTCCTATGACTGACCCCTGCGGCACGCCGGCCTTAACGGCGTATCGCCGGACTTGGCCAGTCCTATTTACCAGGACGATCGCTCGATCCTCCAGGTAGCTGGCCAGTAGATCGCGCATGTATCGAGGCACTCCGTGGAATCGGAGCGCCTCTAGGATGGTGGAGTGGGGAACGGAGTTGAAGGCATTGGCTATGTCGAATGACACGGCCAACACTCCGTCCCCCACCTCCATCGCCCCCTTCACCTGGCCCTTAAGGCGGGCCAGCGCGTCCACCGTGGAACGCTCAGCCCGAAAACCGAACTGAGCGTCCGACAAGTCCGGCCCGATACACCGCAAATGGCTTTTTAGGCGGGCAGCGATTATCCCCTCGAACATTTTTCCGACCTCATCGAGCAGAACGATGGGCCGGTATGCCGAGGGGGAGTCTGCTGGGCGGCCCTCCTTGCGAAGGAGGCACAACTGCCCCTCCTTCCACGGTTTCGGGAACCTCCCAGATGCAAGACATGCGCTGAAGAGGTCCCGAAACCTCTCCTCCATTTGAGTGGCAGCGATCGCCACCACTCTTGCTGGAACACTGTCGGGGCCATAGTCATAGTCATAGTCATTTATTCATTAACAAAAACTTGTATCTGAACATTACACATAAATTATACAATTAAAAATAAAATAATAATAATAAAAAATAAAAAAAAATTATACAAATAAAAAAAAAAAATAGTGATACAATATAGCAAAAAGAAAAAAAACATTCACATTGGCCTGGAGCTGTCTTCTTGGCGCGGATATGGAGAATCGCCGCGCCAAGTTCCGACTCCGTGACAGGAGGGGCCTCCTCTTCTTCCTCAGCTGGCGGAGCTATCCCCAGCGGTGGGTCCATCACTGGTGGGGTAAAGTTGTCCCTGCACGGGAACAGGGACTGAACCACCCCATCCAGTAATGAGGGCTCCAGGGTCTCGGCCACTGGGGGACCAAAGGGGCGCAGTTTGTTGCGTGCCGCCTTATACGGTCTCCCGTATGGGTCGTTGTCGAGACCCTCCAACATCTCCGCTCTCGCCGAGTCTCTGGCGGCGGCGATGGCCCTATAGAGGACCGCTTTTGCCTCTATGTAAACCTCATAGAGGTGGTCCTCGTCGGCGTGGTCTCGTCGACGCCGCCGCCGGCTTCGCGTGTAGGCCCTCCTTGCCTGCACACACGCTGCTCGAAGCCCCGCCAGCTCCGCCGACCACCAATACACGGCGCGTTTGGGTAGTGGTCGGCAAGACCGAGGCATGCTAGAGTTGCATACCTCGGTGAGAGACTCCCTCAGGTGCCCCGCCACGGTGTCCACATCCAGGCCCGCGGAAGGTGGTGAAAACCAGTCCTGGATGAACGCCGCCTCCCCCGCTGCCTCCCTGTCCAGGCGGGTGAGAGCCCATCGCGGGAACGGTGATCGCACCGAGAGGGGCCGCGTCTCTCCGGGGCCACCGGTGGAGATGTCGAACCGTACGTAGCGGTGGTCCGACATAGTCTCCACCAGGTCCACCCGCCAGTTCAACACGCGCGCGGCCAACGCAGGGGTGGCGAAAGTGACGTCCACTATTGAGCCACCCTGTCGCCGCACACATGTCTGGACGCTTCCTCTGTTCACTCTCCCCGCGACTTCACTTTCGCTCTCAACTTTTGACTCCCCCCGCGACGTCTAAGAGGGGCGCGCGTGGAACACTACGCGCCGCCACCTCGGGTAACCTAACCTTTTTTTTTTTTTTTTTTTGTCGCTGAGAAATGCTTTATGCATTGCCGCTCGTGGGGGACGAGACGGGGTATGTGGGACTCCTGTCAGAATGACAGTATACCCACTAAAACTCAGCGGTGTTCCCACATCGCCGTGATGGGAGGGCCATGGGAAACCGGCTCAGCCTTTACATCCACAACCCTCCCGGCGCATGCCCGCCTAGCTGGCGGGCCCCGCATGCCCCCCAGGTTGGGGGGCTACGGAAATGGCCGGGAACACCTGGCCATTCCCGTCCGACACTGGAGGCCTGTGCAAAACAGGCAAGGGTGCCCACGCACCCGTTGCCTGCTGGCCTCCACCTGGGAGGAGTCGGAGATGACTATCAAATTGACGTCTTCTTCGACCCCTCCTCCGCCTTCGGAGCGGCGCCGCGTGAGGATCGTCCTCCCACGCGCGCTCTGCCGACTCCTTCTGGGACATGACATGTTCGCAGAAGGAGGCGACTGCCGCCCAGGACCTTTCATTCCCCAGCATGGCGTTGACCACGCCGGGGAGTGAGAGGTCCGGTCCTATCACCGCGATAAGACCTTGGCGCGTCTCGGTCCACGACGGGCACACCTCGAGGGTATGCTGCGCCGTGTCCTCCACCGCACCACAGTCGTGGCACGACGGTGTCTCCTCCCGTCCGATTCGGTGCAGGTACGATCCGAAGCAACCGTGTCCGGACAGCACCTGCACCAGACGAAAGGAGAGGAACCCGTGCGACCGCTCGAGCCAGCCTCGCAGGACAGGCCCAATCGCGTCGAGGGTTCGGCGGCCGAAGGCTGCGGTGGCGAGTTCCCCCGTCCAATGGACGACGATGGCGTCCCTCGCCTCCCGCCGGACGGCCTCCCGCTCTTCCGGGGCTGGGCGTTCTCCTCTCGCCCTCCGCCCCGCCGTCCATTCATACACTCTGGCGAGCACCCACGCCTCGAGTTCCCAAGGAGGGGTGCTGGCCAGAGCACATGCTGCCGCAAAGCCCACCGTGCGGTAGGCCCGCGCCACCCGCTGGGCTATGGCCCTTTGGGGCGCCCGCAAGGCGGTGGCGTTCTCCCTCCTCTGGAGGGAGTCCTCCCAGATAGGAGCCCCGTAAAGGGCCATACTCCTCAAGATGCCGGCGTAAAGTTGCCGGCATCGCGCGCTGGGCCTCCCCAAGTTGGGAAGCAGCCACGAGAGCGTACCTGCGGCCTTCAGCAGGCGCGACGACAGCCCGCTAAAATGCGGACCGAAGCGCCACCTGCTGTCGAGTACAAGGCCCAGATATTTCATCTGGGCCTTCACCTCAATTCTGACGCCCTCCACGAAGATGTGGGCGTCAGGTGGGGTGCGCTGCCGAGGTCCATGGAAGAACACGGCCTCGGTCTTGTGCAGCGCCACCGTTAAACCTAGGCGGCGGATCCTCCCCGCGACCAAGGATCCGCCCGCCGAGGCCAAGTTGGCCGCCTCCCTGAAACTCCCCCCCCGGGCGGTGAGGAGAGTGTCATCCGCATAGCAGATGACACTCGTGCCTCGGAGGAGAGTTCCCCGCAAGAGCCAATCATAGGCGATGTTCCAGAGGAGAGGTCCTATGACTGACCCCTGCGGCACGCCGGCCTCAACGGCGTATCGCCGGACTTGGCCAGTCCTATTTACCAGGACGATCGCCCGATCCTCCAGGTAGCTGGCCAGTAGATCGCGCATGTATCGAGGCACTCCATGGTAGAAGAGGTGAAGAACAAAGACCCTCTTATAATAATTAAGGATGTCCTCTCCTGCCACTCAGATGTGGAGGTAACTCAAGCCCTGCAAAGACAAAACACCCACCTGATCGGAGACATACCTGCGGAGGATTTGAGGCTGGGAGTGAAGTACCGTCGTAGGACGAGGAACCCCCATATGTGCCACGTCATCCTGCAGGTGTCCCCTTTAGTGTGGCAGAGGCTGATTATGGCGGGTCGTGTGCACATTGACCTACAACGAGTGCGAGTGCAGGACCAGTCACCACTGGTTCAATGCACTCGCTGTCTGCGCTACGGCCATAGCCGTAAACTGTGCACACAGCCTGCCGACCTCTGCACTCATTGTGGTGACCCTCACCTGCGAGCTGATTGCCCGTCACGGATGGCAGAGGAAGCGCCAAAATGTCACAACTGTGTATCGGCCAAAGGAGACAGGAGTGACCACAACGCCTTCGACAGCGAGTGCCCGATACGCCTTAAATGGGATGCGTTGGCTCGCCTGTCGGTGGCGTATTGCTGAGGTCCATCCAGCGTATCCCGTAAAGAAGAACCACAACGATATTGTGTTCAAAATTAAAGTCCAGAAACTCAAATATTCAAATTTTTTTAGAACCAAAATTAATTATACTAAAAAACAAGCTAATTGGAGTCGATTTCGTGAGAAATCGGCCCAATTAAAAGCAGACACAAAATTAAATTCATACTCGTACATAATTAAAGGAAAACTTACCTTATCGTTGTGGTCAAACGTGTTTGACGTTATAAAGAAGCAGGACGCCAAGTTGAGAAGCCGCATCAGAAGCGCTGTACCAACACGGAGTGCACGGGTAGTAGAGCAGTACCTGAAACAGAAAAAAGTGCAGTTTAAGAGCCGGAAATGCCTTAGAGAGAAACAAGACAAATTAGACTTAAAAACTGTGTCACAAACAGCAGCTCTGAGTCTGCCAGAATTAATAAAAAGTGAACAAAGACAACTTGATATTAAATTAGAATTAAAAATTTATAGGATAGGAAATAAACATAGGTATAGAATAAGAAAATATGTCTATGTGATATATTGTATATATATTAGGATAGCCATAGCATAAATAAAGTATATAGATTTAGATATAGACTAAACATATAATAGTAAGTTAACGTAGACTCAAAAAACCACTAAAAACATGTAAAAGAAAATAGAATAGAGAAATAAGATAATAAGTTTTTAGGTATGTAAGATTTTAGATGTTATATACGGTATTAAATAAGTATGACACGGAAATAATTAGACGCTGGCGATTGCTTTCAGAAACTCTCCATTTCCTAACAGCAGGACTGCAATAAATTAAATAAAACAAAACGACTGCAATCAAAATTTAATGAAAAACAAGGTCTCTGATCATGTCAGAGGGACACTGAGCAAAGGCAGGAGTGGGTTTTAGCCGGTAAGAGTCCGGCACTGCCCAGACTGGCTCACCAGTGAGGCAGTCTGGGCGTCCATGAGGATTTCCCACTCCTGCTAAAACAAAAAAAAAAAAGCGGTTTTCGGCGTAGTTAATTTTAATTGGGCTCTGCCCTGCCTTCCCACCTATCCTTATCCATATTATTGCTTAAAAAATATTAAAACCTATACTTCGTAAATTTCACTTTGTAAAAACACAAAAATCTCGAATAACTCGAAGATTTTCGGTTTAACGCCGGTA
Source organism: Xanthia icteritia (assembly GCA_949128155.2). Lineage (NCBI taxonomy): Eukaryota > Metazoa > Arthropoda > Insecta > Lepidoptera > Noctuidae > Xanthia > Xanthia icteritia. Next base: position 48,693 of record OX421958.2, read on the forward strand.
ATTTTGGGATTTATAATTACTTACCTGCCACACCTTCAAGCTGGACCGCGTTTCGTGTTCTGTCTCGTTGGTTGGTAGAACAAAAAATTCTGTAAACACCTATTTTTCTTCTATAAATCACGTTTTTTCGCTATAAATTCAAAATTTTGTTCGGCGCCTACCTCTAAACACTCCGTTTTCCATTAGCCCGCGCGCAGACGCGTGTTTTGACACCTCACACGCGTGGCTATCTCGGAAAAACTGAGGAAAATTTTTATATACCTACTTATTCAAAATTCACCTTATCGATACAGTATTCAACATTAATTACAATAACTTTGCACTTAGGAGACGGATTTGGAAGCGGTTTTCGGCGTAGTTAATTTTAATTGGGCTCTGCCCTGCCTTCCCACCTATCCTTATCCATATTATTGCTTAAAAAATATTAAAACCTATACTTCGTAAATTTCACTTTGTAAAAACACAAAAATCTCGAATAACTCGAAGATTTTCGGTTTAACGCCGGTAATTTTGGGATTTATAATTACTTACCTGCCACACCTTCAAGCTGGACCGCGTTTCGTGTTCTGTCTCGTTGGTTGGTAGAACAAAAAATTCTGTAAACACCTATTTTTCTTCTATAAATCACGTTTTTTCGCTATAAATTCAAAATTTTGTTCGGCGCCTACCTCTAAACACTCCGTTTTCCATTAGCCCGCGCGCAGACGCGTGTTTTGACACCTCACACGCGTGGCTATCTCGGAAAAACTGAGGAAAATTTTTATATACCTACTTATTCAAAATTCACCTTATCGATACAGTATTCAACATTAATTACAATAACTTTGCACTTAGGAGACGGATTTGGAAGCGGTTTTCGGCGTAGTTAATTTTAATTGGGCTCTGCCCTGCCTTCCCACCTATCCTTATCCATATTATTGCTTAAAAAATATTAAAACCTATACTTCGTAAATTTCACTTTGTAAAAACACAAAAATCTCGAATAAAAACGTGGTTTTAACCTAAAATAACCTCACTTTTCCCACACGTGTTTCCGAAATACACGAGGCGTGACGTACCAGCAGCCAACCCAGCCCTCACTGAAGACTCCAAAGCCGGCCCGAGGAATCTGCCTGCAGACCAGACATCAGCCTGACGACTCCACGACCAACCATCAGGTTTGCCCCGAGGGAACTCCTCAACCCCTAGTCCCACCCCCCCCGAGTTTGGGTTCACCCGACTTGGGACTTCAGGACCTTGCCTGAGCCACCAAGGGTACCCTCATCCCCACCTCTCCCCCTCCCCTCTTTGACCCCCCCCACCTCAACCCATCGAGATAGTCCCCCCCCCCCCCCTTTTAAGCCCTCACCTCACTCACCACCCTTTACCTCTATCCCTACCACTACCATCACTACTACCCCCACCACTCTCCCTATTACCCCCACCACTTTCCATATTACCCCCCCCACCCCCAAACTTGTTCCACACGAGACCTTCCCCCCCCCACTTCCCCTCCCCCCAAAAAAGTCTCCCCACGAGACCCCCTCCCCCTCCCCCTCCCCCCTCTGGGCGACTTCACCCCCCGGCGGTCTAACTTCGCACCCGTTGGAGCTAGAGAACCGAGATTGGGCTCATTTGAAAGGGCTCGAGCAGCTCTACAACTTGGCCCCGACAGAATCTCCAGTTTCGGCACCACACTCCAGCAGCGTCCCGCCGACCCACCCAAAATTCCACTGAAGACCACCACCAGCGCGCACAAGGGTTCAGTCCACCGAACCCAAAGCATATCGTCGTACTCCTCATCGGACAGCACGCAGAACATCAGCGGAGCATCCGTGAGTCCATCATAGACTTAAGAAAAAAAAAAAAAAAAAAAAAAAAAAAAAAAAAAAAAAAAAAATTAACAATCTACACCATAGTACTAAGGCATAGTTCTTACTCTATATTAAGCATTACACTAGACTCTTAACTTTTAAATAATAACTTTAACTAACTAACCAACAACTCCACCTAACAATGTCCTCCAAGCAGTCCTCCACCACCCGCAAAACTACCACGGACGTCGCCAAAGTAACGAAATCACTCCGCGAGAAGGCAATTAAGAACTCTGCCAAGTCAATAGTCTCGGAGACATCAGCGCGTCCATCACAAGCGCCGGTGGCGCCAAAGGCGGCGTCGGAACCCGACGTAACCAGCGCAATACCGCTATCACCATCGTCAGTGGATCGCAGGAGGATTTCGGAAACCATCATCCACTGGGAGCAGTGCGGCATCTCCCCTCCCCACCAGATCATGTCGGATGAAGAGAGCTCGGTGGCGTCCTCAGTGACCAGCCATACAGAACGTTCCGAGTCGGGACGGCCGAGTCTACTCTACAGGACACCAAAACGTGGCACGGGGGTGGAGATGGACCTTGCGACCAGAGAGGCCAACGAACTACTGCAGAAGGGCAAAGTTGCACTGGAGACCGCCGGGAACATGAAGCGGGAGTGCAAAGTAACAGCCCACGAGTGCCTCCAGGGCCTTTATGAGACGGTACTGTCACTGGCAGACTCGAGAGCTAGGCATAAGTTTAACCTCGAGAAGGAGCGCTCTCGAAACGCAAAGGAGCTTTTGCGGGTCGAGAGAGCTCACACTCGGGAACTTATGGCCCTTAAGGTAGAGCTCTCTCTAATGCGGACAGAAGTCTCCGACACAAAAAAGGAGGCCAAAGGAATCCGCGAATGGCTCGGGCACGAGACCCTTGACGCCTTCACGGGCATCAAGGGTATCAAGGACGAGGTCGCGTCAGCTTGTCTCAAGAACCAGCAGGAACACGAGAGGACGAGGCAAGAGTGCCAGAGAGCCCCAGGGGATCCCAAGTGGGATTCCATGGGCGCCGGCCTCAAACGCCTGGACACAAACGTATCCAGCATCTCCAACCAGCTGGACGTCCTCCGTCAGTGCTTAGACAAGCTAAAAGAGGACCTCAAGAAGCCCGAGCAACCCGAAATGGACCCGACCACCCTAGAAACAGGTCTCCTCAAGACCGAGGTATTCGAGGCAGCACTGCAGAACCTGCAACTCCAATTACAGGCCATCGCCAACAGGCCTGTCCCCTCTCCCCCACCACCACAACCACCCATCAACTTCCCTCAACATTTACAGCCGATCTCGGAACGACTCGAGATCGTCTCGGCCGACCTCCGCGTACTGCGAGACAAAGAACCGCAAATCCAGGCGCCAGCGCTGAATCTGGAAGCGGAATTAGCAGTCGGGGAGGTCAAGCAGACCCTCCAGGACATCCGCAAAGGCGTCGCGGATCTGGGCAAAGCGGAAAGACCGCCCCAACAACACCAGGGCCCCAAAACCTTTGCCCAGGTCACCAGTACGCCGAGGCCCCCTAAACCACCTGTACAACCAAACCACACATTAATAATCTCCTCAACCAACCCACAACACACAGGGGACAATGTCATTGAAAGGATCAGGACTGCCCTGGACCTCAAGACCAGCGGAGCCCGAGTCGACACAGTCCGGAAAGCGCGGAACCAGAAGGTGGTTCTGAGGTGCGCGAGTAAGGCGGACTTGACCGTCATCCGAGACCAAGTCCGGTCGAACGGAGGGCTCAAGGTCCAAGAACCAAAACCCCAAAACCCACTTGTGTGCATAAAGGGAGTGCTGTCCAGCTACAGCGACGGAGAGATAGTCGATCTCCTAAGAGCGCAGAACAAACATCTTCTGCAAAACGCCGCTGTGGATGGACAGACCCTAAAGGTGCGCTATAGGAAGCGTGCCAGAAACCCCCACGAGTGCCACCCCGTTCTGGAGCTCTCCCCAGAGCTCTGGAAATGCTATACAGCAGTTCCGAAAGTCCACGTGGGCATCAAGCGATGCTCGATTGAGGACCAGTCCCCCCTAGTCCAGTGCACAAAGTGCCTCGCATATGGACATAACAAGTCCATATGCAAGGCAGGAAAAGACACCTGCAGCTACTGCAGCGGTGCACATAATTCGGCGGACTGCCTCACTCGAGCAAACGGCAAACAGCCCACGTGCGCGAACTGCAAGATAGCACAAAAGGTGGACAGCGACCTGGCACACACAGCGTTCAGCGAAGACTGCCAGGAACGCCAAAAGTGGGACGGTATAGCGAGATCGCGCGTCTCCTACTGCTAAGGGCACCTTAAATAACACCCAAACCCCACAACCAGTCACCCTCCAACACACAACTAGACCGACAGCAAGATTGCAGTTCATTCAAGTCAATCTTCAGCGCTCCAAGCTGGCCACAGAAGAACTACACATGGCGGCTCAGGTAAAGGGAGTTTCAATAGCACTTGTTCAAGAGCCCTACGTAGGAAGAACAGGTGTGATGAAACAAATCCCCGGCACGCAAGTCATCCAGTGCAGCCTCAACCGCCAAAAGCCAGTCAAGGCGGCAATCGTCGTGTTCGGTAGCAACCTGGAGGTCATCCACGACCCTCAGATTGTGACCGAGAACATCGCCGCCGTCTTGCTGAAGGTGGGCCAGCTTAGAATTGGGGTGCTATCGGTCTATTTGGAGGGCGACCAGGACATTGAACCCTACCTCACACAAATTCACACCACATTGCATAAACTACACACAAGAAACACTCTGGTGGGAGGAGACGTAAACGCCTGGAGCCAGTGGTGGGAAAGTGTCTCCGAAAACCACCGTGGGGCAGCGTACAACTCCTTCCTCAACGAACGAGATCTCCACATCCTCAACACGGGCCACGTCCCAACATTCGAGACCTACAGGGGAGACCGTTGGTGCACCAGCATCGTCGACGTGACGGTATGAAGCCAGTCGCTGCTAGGAAAGGTCGAGGAGTGGCGTGTAGAACGTAGTCTCACTACGTCGGACCATAACGCAATCACCTTCTCGATGCGCTTAGAAAAGGCCTTGGAACCCTTAAGGCCAATCTCGACGCGCATCTACAACACCAAGAAGGCAAAGTGGTCCGACTTCTGCACACACTTCAAGACAAGTCTGGCGGACAGCGACATCACACCGGTCCGAGTCTCGGACGTCTCGAATCCAGAGGATCTGGAGACATTAATCACCAACTTCACCCATCACATCCACCGTTCATGCGAGGAAGCGATCCCAAAACTGGGGTTGCCCAAGTTCGACGCAAAGCCCCCCTGGTGGACCCCTTCTCTGGACCGTCTCCTCAAAGACGTCTTTAGAAAGAAGAGAAGGATCCGGAACGCAGCCGCAACCCGGAGACACTTCACCATTCAAGAATACCAGCAAGCTAAGGAAACATATAATACGTCAGCAGCGGAAGCGGCCACAGCCAACTGGAAGCAGTTCTGCACGAAGCAGGACCGAGAGAGCATGTGGGACGGCATCTACAGGGTAATAAGGAAGACAGCTAGAAGACAGGACGACGCGCTCCTGAGAAACACCGCAGGAGAGACGCTCAGTCCGGAGCAATCCGCGGATCTTCTAGCAAAAACCTTCTACCCTGACGACTCAACGGATGCCGAACAGCCCTACCACACTGCCCTGAGGAAGCTAGCGGAGGAGAAGTACCCCCAAGGCCTGTCTGCCGACGATCCGCCTTTCACAACCGCGGAGCTGGAAATGGTTCTCCAGAGCCAAAATCCGAAAAAAGCCCCCGGTCCCGACGGATTAACGGCAGACATCTGCACCGCGGCAATAAACTGCGACAGGGAAGTGTTCTTAGCGATAGCCAACAGGTGCTTGTCGCTGTCACACTTCCCCAAGCAGTGGAAGGTCGCCCACGTGTGCATTCTCCGTAAGCCCAAAAAGGACGACTACACCAGCCCAAAGTCCTACAGGCCAATAGGTCTGCTCTCGGTCCTAGGAAAAATCGTCGAGAAGCTCCTAGTTGGCCGACTCCATTGGCACTTCCTCCCCACACTCAACAGCAACCAGTACGGTTTCATGCCGCAGCGCGGAACCGAAGACGCCCTCTATGCCTTAATGGGCCACTTACGAGCCGAAATCAAAGCGAAAAAGATCGTGCTTTTGATATCATTGGACATAGAGGGTGCCTTCGACAACGCGTGGTGGCCCGCACTCAAGAAACAGCTGTTAGCTAAGAACTGCCCAAAGAACCTCTACACACTCGTCACCTCATACTTGGAAGACCGGAACATCAAGGTCAACTACGCCAGAGCGACTAGCGAGAAGGGTACCACCAAAGGATGCGTCCAGGGCTCAATTGCCGGACCGACGTTTTGGAACCTTATCCTAGACTCACTCCTACACAAAATGGCTAGTATGGGAGTCTACTGTCAAGCCTTCGCAGACGATGTCGTCCTAGTTTTTTCAGACCAAACAGCCGGTCCCCTGCAGCAAACAGCCAACGAAACCCTAGACATAGTATCGGAATGGGGACTTCAGAATAAGCTTCGTTTCGCCGCGCATAAAACAAATGCGATGGTGTTAACGAGAAAACTGAAGTACGACGTTCCGATTCTCCAGATGTCAGGTACGCGGCTAAACCTAGTCCAAGAGGTCAAGCTGCTGGGTCTCACTATAGACTCCAAACTCACCTTCAACGCGCACGTGTCCGCGACCTGTAAAAAGGCCGCCGACATTTACAAGCAGCTCGCATGCGCCGCGAAGGTGACCTGGGGTCTCAACGGAGAGATAATTAGGACGATATACGTGTCGGTGATAGAGCCCATCGTGATGTACGCAGCGAGTGCGTGGGCCCCTGCGGCTGAGAAACTGATGACAAGAAATCAGTTTGACTCACTGCAGAGGGGGTTCACGCAGAAGATCTGCAAAGCGTACCGCACGGTGTCTCTGACATCGGCACTTGTACTGTCAGGCCAACTCCCCCTTGATCTCCGAGTAATTGAGGCCGCCACCCTTTTTAAGATCAGAAAGGGCCATTCCCTAGAGTTCATACCACCGGGTCATGAGCTGGAGTGCAACGTGCACCACTCCAAAAACCCCCACCCAGCACTACTCACAACAACCGAGTATGCATGCCTGGAGGACCTGACTCCCGAAACCCTGCAGACCCACCAAGTAATCGGTCCCCAAATATACACCGATGGCAGCAAGATAGAGGGGAAAGTCGGAGCTGCCCTAACTTGGTGGGAAAACGGGAAGGAGTCCACGTCCAGCACCTTTGGCCTAGAGCCCCACAACACCGTCTTCCAATCGGAAATGTACGCACTCTTCAGAGCAGTCAGGATGGCAAGAGAATCCAGGGCGGCCTCCGTAAGCATTTTAAGTGACTCAAGATCGTCACTTGACCTGCTGAGGAGTCCGTCTGTCACTCACCACCTGGCACTTCAGATCAAGAGTTGCGTCCGAGAGATCCGAGAGGAGGGCAGAGAAGTGAGGCTCTTTTGGCTTAAGGCCCACGTGGGAACAGCGGGGAATGAGAGAGCGGACGAGCTGGCCAAGGAGGCAGCCCTAACATCAGAGGCGTCAGACTACAGCAAGGTCCCCGTATCGTTCGTGAGGAGGAAGATACGGGAGGGGACTATCAAGAAGTGGTAAGCGCGATACGAGTCCTCCAGCACAGGAGCGGTCACAAAAGTGTTCTTCCCAGACGTCCTAGCGGCGAAAAGAACACTTAGAGAAGCAGTTCTCACACCGGTCCATGTACAAGTCCTAACAGGACACGGAGGATTCTCAGCGTATCTCCACCGATTCCATCTTAAGGATAGTCCCTCATGCGTCTGTGACCCCAGCTGCGAGGAAACAGTCTGGCACCTGCTCTTCGAATGTCCAAGGTTCGCCCAAGACAGAATGGAGCTGGAAGTCAAATTCGAGATCCAGCTTAGCCAGTCCACACTCCACACCATCATGGGGAGACCGGCTACCAGAATTCCATTCTTGGCATTCGCGAGCAAAGTCGCCACTGTCGCTGCAAAGGCCAACAAAACAGACCCAGCCTTGCGCAGTCGTACACAAACACCATCCACCACCGTAACATCTTTAGTCAATTCAACAATAACTTCAACCGCACCACCACCAACGGAACCTAGCCTTCAACCGGCCCTCGGTACCATGACTACCACTCTTTTCATGTCATGCGGAGGAGCCGGAGTCCCAGGCGTCAGGCTGCGAGGAGTAGCCCTGTTCATGAACCGAGATGGTGAAAAGCTTGGCATAAGCTTTTGCATAGGCTCGAGCCGAGCCGGAGCCCGAATCCCGATATCGCCAGGCCTTGCCGCCTTGATCAACGGAAGCACCACAAAGACCACTCTGAAAGGCAGCAAGTATGCTGCACTGCCTCAAGTGGAAGTGTCCTCTCACCGATGCCGTCTATTGCGATCCAAAGGAAAAACGATCGCATTATTCGAGTGGGGAGAGGAGACTCCATTCGCCCAGGCGAGTGCACTGCTTCAGAGGATCAGGGAAGCAGGGGAGTACAGGGAGGTCGCAGCCCGAACCATCAGCGTCGACGCGATGGTGGTCGGAGGGGAAAGAGGAGACGTCGCAGACCTCTTCGGCTGTCTAAAAGCCTCAGAGCAACACGAGGTCGTTGTCTATGAGGACAGAGGGGAAACTCTGAGTTTCCTCAAAACCCCTAGACAACCAACAGCCAGAGCGACGAGCCCCACAACAACCCCGACCACCGCAACCGGCTCGGAAAGGGTCCAGCAGAAGGCAGCCGCCGAAAAAGCTGCAGAGGAGCAGAGCGAGACCATTACCCCGGAGGCCCGGGAGAGGTCGAGGAGTCGCCTGAAAGCCTTCGGCACTTTCCTCAGCGCACTGCTCCCAAGCACCAGCCGAGCATCACCATCATCGACACCACCATCACCATCATCAGTCACATCACCACCATCACACGAGCAGGCAGCAGCAGCGGCAAGGTTCACAGCAGAAAAACCAAAACTACCACCACCACCACCTAAGCCTAAGCCCACCAGAGCCGACAAAGGGCAAGTCTGCCCGCCGATCCTCTCAACGAATTTGGGCACCACGGACCATGTGAAGAGCGCCTTCCTCGAGTACGTAGCAATCGTGAGAGCGACCAGACAGGTCAATCTCGCGACATGCAGTAAGATCCTGCAGACTTTCCATAGGAACACAGAAGGTCTGTTAAGGGTTCTACTCGAGGAGTCAGAGGCAGCAGTGTACGACAACGCCACATCCCAGGTCATCAAAGGGGAAATGGCGGGGTCGTACATGGCAGCCCGAGGAACGGGTTCGTGACCCTGGACGAGGAGGAAACGAAGCGCTCGGGCAACATAACATTCCACGCACCAAACGACGACTCGATTGTGGTTACCGCCAAATTAAGTGTACAATCTTTGTAAACGTTTTATTCAATAAACATTATTTATTATTTATTTATTTATTTATTTAAATGTACCAAGATCATGCTGGACGAAAAGATCCTTGAAATGGCTCAGTCCATTTTGGGGACTTCAGACAGTCCGGCATCGCAGGGAAGCTGGGCGGTACCCAGAATCGAGTGGGTCAATGGAGTCCCGGGTTGCGGCAAGACAACCTGGATGTTGAAACACTTCGATGAGGAGAAGGACGTCATCGCCACCACGACAACTGAAGCCGCCAAAGATCTCAGGGAAAAGCTAGCCCACCGCTTAGGAGATCTCGTAAAAACAAAGGTGCGCACTATGGCCTCAATCTTAGCCAACGGGTTCAAATCAGATGAGAAATGCTACCGCCTCACGGTAGACGAGGCTCTCATGAACCATTTTGGGGCCATAGTCATGGCGGTCAAGTTGTCTGGTGCCAGCGAACTTGTCCTCATCGGGGATGTAAACCAGCTTCCATTTTTGGACAGAGAGAACCTTAACCATCCACGAGTCCCAGGGGTCGACCTACGAGAACGTCGTCATCATCAACACCAAGTCCAGGAGGCTCCAAATCCACGACAGCGTCTCCCACGCGGTAGTGGCGGTATCGAGGCACACAGCCAGTTGCGTCTATTATTCCGACGACGCCGATGACGCCACGGGCCGCTTCGCAAAAAAGGCAATGGATGCTCCGACAAAGACGGTCGTCGACTACAACCTCAAGACGGCCATCCAGCATCGAGACGTAGTTGTGATGGAGGCTTTGTTTAAGCTCGCGAAGTCCCTGGTCAGTTCAACCCACTCCAACACCACCTAACCAAACCCACTCCACTCCAAAACCCCAAAACCCTACCCAAAAAACACCTACCCAAACCCTAACCTAATTTAATCTAACCAAACCACTATGTAAAACTTAGAATAATTATCATTAAAATTAAAATGTAAAACTGCATGGCGGAGCGAGTCTGTCATTCCCGCGTAAAAGCCCACCAGCGGTGGCGCTGCGCAACCGGTCCTTGAGTTCCCTAAAAAATGGTCGATGTGCACGTCAAGTCCGTGAACGGACGCCGTCGTGCGGGGCTGGTCGGTTCGCACCGCCATGTAGTTCTCTTATGTATAACTGTATCCTCATTTTATTAGACCTTAAATTTATTAAGAACTACAAATTTAAATTCACCAATCTCTCAAATTGTATCAATAGTAACGTAAACATAGAACCAAACTTAATGTAATGCGTTAGTATTAAAACAAATAACAAAATAACAGTCAGCATGTGCATGAGCAAAATAAAAAAAAAAAAAAAAAAAAAAAAGATGGACTCACGTAGATTTTAATTAGTATTTAAGATAGCAAGATAAGTGTCCGATGTCGGAACACGACATATGTCACAAATGTTAATAAACAAACTGTAAACAATTAAAAAATAAGTAAAAAAAGGCGCGGACGATTATGTCTGCGGTAGATAACTCATTTAAAAAAAAAAACCTAACCTAACCTAACCTAACCTTTTTTTTTTTTTTTTTTGTTCGGGGTGGAAAATCCTCATGGATGTCCTCCGCCCTGGGGCGGGCGGAGGGGTCTGTCAGACTCTTACTGACTAAAAACCACCCCGGTGTTCCATCTCACACCTACGCCGGGGTCGCGGGAACGTTCAAATCTTCCGCGACCCCGGCTGGTGCCAGCCCGCCTCTGCGGGCTCCGTCTCGTCGAGCGGGGGGAGTGAGGTGTTTGACTCCCCCCGCGACGTCTAAGAGGGGCGCGCGTGGAACACTACGCGCCGCCACCTCGGGTCCAGATGTATGGGGGGCGACGGACTTCCCCGGGTCCGTCGCCCCTGGACCCATTTAGGGGGGCTGGAAGAGGGCGTTGTCCGCCCTCCGCCGACGCCCGGTGCGCCTGCTGCGGGCCGGGTGAGAGGATGAAATCTCTCTCTCCCGTTCCGCAGCCTCCTTCTGCGAGATTACTACTTCGCAGAAGGATACCACCGCGTCCCAGGACTCTTCCGTCCCAGGGCGGGGATCCGGCCAGTATACAACCCGCCTCGTAGGAGATCGTGCGATAACCCCTTATGACTCTGACGGCCATAGCCCGCTGCGGTTTCCGCAGAACGATTAAGCTGTTGGCCGTCAGGTCAGCCGCCCAGATCGGGGCCCCATACAGGGCCATCGATCGCACGATCCCCACGTAGAGCCGCCTACAGGCGGCGCTCGGGCCCCCCAGATTGGGAAGCAGCGTTGACAGCGCCCCAGCCGCGCCCAACAACTTGGGCGCAAGCCGCCGGAAGTGGGGGCCGAAATTCCACCGGCTGTCGAGCACCAATCCTAGGTACTTCATGGTAGACTCGACAGCTATTTGGGCCCCCCCCCACCACGATGTGTAATCCCGGCGGCGGCGCCCGCCGGGGGCCATGAAAGACCATGGCCTCCGACTTGTTGAGGGCCACCTCCAGGCCTAGGCGCCGTATGCGGCCCACCACCTGTGAGACCGCAGCCGTCGCCAGCAACGCTGCCTCCCTGTACGAGCTCCCCCGGGCCGTGACCAGCGTGTCGTCCGCGTAACACGTCAGGTCCACGCCCGGCTGGAGCTCGCCCCGCAGCACCCAGTCGTACCCGATGTTCCACAGGAGCGGTCCCACGACCGAGCCCTGCGGAACACCGCACGACATGCGGCGCTGCTTTCCGCCATCACGTCCCACGTAGGTGACACACCTCTCCGCCAAATAAGCCCCAACAATGCGGCAGAGGTAGGGAGGCACCCGATGGTAACGCAGTGCCTCCCGAATACAACTCCAGGGCAGGGTGTTGAAGGCGTTAGAAATGTCCAAGGACACCGCCAACATCACCCCGCCCCGAGACACCGCTTCCTCCGCCAGGGCTCTCACTCGCGATATAGCGTGGATAGTGGAGCGCCCATGCCGAAACCCGAACTGGCTATCGTCCAGGTCCGGCCCCTCTCTGCACAAGTGGCTTACGAGGCGGGCTGCGATAATCCGCTCGAGCAGTTTTCCCACCTCGTCTAGCAGCACTATGGGCCGGTACACGGACGGCGAGTCCGCAGGGCGCCCGCCTTCCTGAGCAGGACCAGACGACCAGATTTCCACTGAGTGGGAAACTGGCCCTGCTCTAGGCACGCTGAGAAGAGTCCTGTCAGTTGGGGCTCAAGCTCCTTCAGAGCGAGGGCTAGCACTAAGCCGTGGATGCCATCGGGCCCCGGAGCAACGGTTTTTGCCCGGAGCCGCATCACGGCCGCCCTCATCTCTGCCTGTGTCACCCGTGGGACGCTGGCGTTCTCTTCCTCAAACTCTGTGGCTGTGGACAATGCCATCGGTGGCGGAGCATGCTCCGCTCTCGCCGGGAAGAGGGCTGCGACCACCTCCTCCAGCAGCTCTGGTTGGAGACTCTCCGTAAGCGGAGGCGCCCAGGCCCGGAGTTTCCCCCGGACCGCACGATAAGGGCGCCCCCATGGATCACGGTCCAGAGTCTCCAAACTCTCCTCCCTAGCACGCGTCTTCGCCTCACCTATGGCCAGCCACAGAGCCTGCTTCGCCGCGCGGTACACCTCATACAGCGCGGCTTCTTCGTCAGGGAACCGACGACGTCTTCTCCGGTATCGGGTGTACTGGCGTCTTAGATTAGTTTTCTTTAATTTTCATATGTTTCAATGTTATGACTGGTTTGGGGAGAAATAGACGCCCACAAGGGCTAATTCTCCCCACGCGGCGGCCACGTATCCCGGTCCCTTCTCTAATAGCGAGAGGGGAGGGGAGTCTGTGGAAGACCGCGCCGCTAGTGCCACCGAGCCGTCCTCGTCACCCAGCCAGCTGCCGGGGATTGAGTAGGGCTCGGCGACCACCGCTACGTTCACCAACCACTCGGCCATAACCTGCACCACCAGGTCCTGGGCCGCTCTGCAGTGGTTGGTGTTCGCCTGGAGGATGCGGTAGTTGAAAGTCATTATTCCAACAGGACTCCTCGCTGCCGACCATTGCATTCACAACGGCCGACAGCGACAGGTCACTGCCTACTCCTGAGATGAGGGCACGGCGCGGCTCCTCCCAAGCGGCACACTCTGCCAGCGTATGCCGCGCCGTGTCCTCCCGGCAGTCGACGCAGTGGTGACACCGGGCGTCCGGCTCCCTGTTTATGCGACACAGGTACTTCCCGAAGCAACCATGCCCCGAGAGCACCTGCGTCACCCGAAATGACAGGGAGCCGTGCCTCCTCCCGAGCCAGAGGTCGAGCACTGGCCGGACCGCCTCGATGGTGACGAGGCCGGCGGTAGGGCGTGAAAGCCTGTCCCGCCATTCCGCCACCAGGACCTCGCGAAGCTGCGACCGACGCTGCTCCAAATGGCGCTGCATCGGTCTCTCGCCCCGCGCCCGCGCTTCCTCGCGCCACCGATACAGTGACGCGAGTACCTTCGCCTCCAGGTCCCAGGGCGGGGATCCGGCCAGTGCACAAGCCGCCTCGTGGGAGATCGTGCGGTACCCCCTGATGACTCTGACGGCCATTGCTCTCTGCGGCTTTCGCAGCACAGAGATGCTACCGGCCGTCAGGTCAGCCGCCCAGATCGGGGCCCCGTAAAGGGCCATCGATCGCACGATCCCCACGTAGAGCCGCCTACAAGCGGCGCTCGGGCCCCCCAGATTGGGAAGCAGCGTTGACAGCGCCCCAGCCGCGCCCAACAACTTGGGCGCCAACCGCCGGAAGTGGGGGCCGAAATCCCATCGGCTGTCGAGTACCAGTCCCAGATACTTCATGGTGGGCTCGACAGCGATTCGGACCCCCCCGACCACGATGTGTGATCCGGGCGGTGGCGCCCGCCGGGAACCATGAAACACCATGGCCTCCGACTTGTTGAGGGCCACCTCCAGGCCGAGGCGCCGTATGCGGCTCACCGTCTGTGAGACCGCAGCCGTCGCCAGCAACGCTGCCTCCCTGTGCGATTTCCCCCGAGCCGTGACCAGCGTGTCGTCCGCGTAGCACGTCAGGTCCACGCCCGGTGGGAACTCGCCTCTCAGCACCCAGTCGTACCCGATGTTCCACAGGAGCGGCCCCAGAACCGATCCCTGTGGAACACCGCACGACATGAGGCGGTGGTTTCCGCCATCACGTCCCACGTAGGTGACACACCTCCCCGCCAAATAAGCCACCACCACCCCACCCCGGGACACCGTTTCCTCCGCCAGGACTCTCACACGCGCTATTGCGTGTATGGTGGAGCGCCCATGCCGAAAGCCGAACTGGCTCTCGTCCAGGTCCGGCCCCTCTCCGCACAAGTGGCCGACGAGGCGGGCTGCGAGTATACGCTCGAACAACGACGATATAGACATTTTCTCCAACAGCCTAAGTAAATTTAAGTTGCTGTTACACGCAAAACTTAATATTGAGTAAGTGTTGACCTTCCTCCCTACTGTTCAACTCAATATATATAGTTTTTCTTGTTTTTTTTTTTATAATTTTAATTCTTGTTATTTTTACTTTAAATTGTATACTTTATTTCCATTATTTAATTGATTGTTTGATATCTTAATGCAAGCTGTGGTCTCCTATAATTGAAGATGCACAAGGATTTGTATCTTTTTATGTTTTATTTTTAGCATGTAAGGTGTAATCTTTGTTGGAGATCCAAATAAATAAATAAATAAATAAATAAATAAACAGCTTACCCACCTCGTCTAGCAGCACTATGGGCCGGTACGCGGACGGCAAGTCTGCAGGGCGCCCCGCCTTCCTGAGCAGGACCAGACGACCACTTTTCCACAAAGTGGGAAACTGGCCCCGCTCCAGGCACGCTGTGAAGAGTCCTCTTAGCTGGGGCTCTAGCTCCTTCAGAGCGAGGGCTAATGCTAGGCCGTGAACTCCGTCTGGCCCCGGAGCCACATTCTTGGCCCGGAGCCGCATCACGGCCGCCCCCATCTCTGCCTGTGTCACCTCTGGGACGCTGATGGCGTTTTCCTCCGTAGACTCTGCGGCTGTGGGCAAAGCCATCGGCGGCGGAGTGTGCTCCGCTCTTGCCGGGAAGAGGGCTGCGACTACCTCATCCAGCAGCTCGGGTTGGAGACTCTCCGTAAGTGGGGGCGCTGCGGCTCTTAGTTTCCCTCGAACCGCTCGATAAGGGCGCCCCCACGGATCCCCGTCTAGAGTCCACCGCACCACAGTCGTGGCACGACGGAGTCTCCTCCCGTCCGATTCGGTGCAGGTACGATCCGAAGCAACCGTGTCCGGACAGCACCTGCACCAGACGGAAGGAGAGGAACCCGTGTGACCGCTCGAGCCAGTCTCGCAGGACAGGCCCAATCGCGTCGAGGGTTCGGCGGCCGAAGGCTGCGGTGGCGAGTTCCCCCGTCCAATGGACGACGATGGCGTCCCTCGCCTCCCGCCGGACGGCCTCCCGCTCTTCCGGGGCTGGGCGTTCTCCTCTCGCCCTCCGCCCCGCCGTCCATTCATACACTCTGGCGAGCACCCACGCCTCGAGTTCCCAAGGAGGGGTGCTGGCCAGAGCACATGCTGCCGCGAAGCCCACCGTGCGGTAGGCCCGCGCCACCCGCTGGGCTATGGCCCTTTGGGGCGCCCGCAAGGCGGTGGCGTTCTCCCTCCTCTGGAGGGAGTCCTCCCAGATAGGAGCCCCGTAAAGGGCCATACTCCTCAAGATGCCGGCGTAAAGTTGCCGGCATCGCGCGCTGGGCCTCCCCAAGTTGGGAAGCAGCCACGAGAGCGTACCTGCGGCCTTCAGCAGGCGCGACGACAGGCCGCTAAAATGCGGACCGAAGCGCCACCTGCTGTCGAGTACAAGGCCCAGATATTTCATCTGGGCCTTCACCTCAATTCTGACGCCCTCCACGAAGATGTGGGCGTCAGGTGGGGGGCGCTGCCGAGGTCCGTGGAAGAACACAGCCTCGGTCTTGTGCAGCGCCACCGTTAAACCTAGGCGGCGGATCCTCCCCGCGACCAAGGATCCGCCCGCCGAGGCCAAGTTGGCCGCCTCCCTGAAACTCCCCCCCCGGGCGGTGAGGAGAGTGTCATCCGCATAGCAGATGACACTCGTGCCTCGGAGGAGAGTTCCCCGCAAGAGCCAATCATAGGCGATGTTCCAGAGGAGAGGTCCTATGACTGACCCCTGCGGCACGCCGGCCTCAACGGCGTATCGCCGGACTTGGCCAGTCCTATTTACCAGGACGATCGCTCGATCCTCCAGGTAGCTGGCCAGTAGATCGCGCATGTATCGAGGCACTCCGTGGAATCGGAGCGCCTCTAGGATGGTGGAGTGGGGAACGGAGTTGAAGGCATTGGCTATGTCGAATGACACGGCCAACACTCCGTCCCCCACCTCCATCGCCCCCCGACCGACGCAACCTTTTTTTTTTTTTTTTTTTTTTTTTTTGTCGCTGAGAAATGCTTTATGCATTGCCGCTCGTGGGGGACGAGACGGGGTATGTGGGACTCCTGTCAGAATGACAGTATACCCACTAAAACTCAGCGGTGTTCCCACATCGCCGTGATGGGAGGGCCATGGGAAACCGGCTCAGCCTTTACATCCACAACCCTCCCGGCGCATGCCCGCCTAGCTGGCGGGCCCCGCATGCCCCCCAGGTTGGGGGGCTACGGGAATGGCCGGGAACACCTGGCCATTCCCGTCCGACACTGGTGGAGGCTTGTGCAATACAGGCAAGGGTGCCCCCGCACCCGTTGCCTGCTGGCCTCCACCTGGGCGGTTTGGGGAGAAATAAACGCCCACGAGGGCTAATTCTCCCCACGCGGCGGCCACGTATCCCGGTCCCTTCTCTAATAGCGAGAGGGGAGGGGAGTCTGTGGAAGACCGCGCCGCTAGTGCCACCGAGCCGTCCTCGTCACCCAACCAGCTGCTGGGGATTGAGTAGGGCTCGGCGACCACCGCTACGTTCACCAACCACTTGGCCATAACCTGCACCACCAGGTCCTGGGCCGCTCTGCAGTGGTTGGTGTTCGCCTGGGGGATGCGGTAGTTGAAAATCATCATTCCAACATCGCACATCCCTCCTCGGCTACTGCCGCTGGAGCTACAGCGGCGACTTCGGCGGCGGTGGTGGCGGCAGGGCGAACCTGCGCCGGCACTATGCCCTTCCTCGCGGGAGGCTTGCAGCTCCTGCCCGTCATCTTGTGGTCCGCGGGGCGGCCACTGGCGGCACACGCCGCGCAGCGAAGCGTGGCGGCGTGGCAAGTGGCACTCCTGTGTCCCTCCTGCCCGCATCGGAAGCAACAGTCTCCCCAGTCGAACTTGGAGGGACACGTGGTTCGGGTGTGGCCGAACGCGAAGCACTTGAAGCAACGCATAGGCTGGTCTTCAAGTGGCCGAACCACAGCCGAGCTGAGCCCCACAAGCAGCCGTCCTTTGGTCGCAGTAAGGACGGCCCCAGCCGCAGCGACTGGGCACTCGATGCGGATGGTGCCCATGCCGCGGCGGCCGAGCCTGATGGCTCCACCCTTCACCGCGCCAGCATCGCAGCCTCCAGCCACCGCAACGGCCGCGACCACGTCCTCTTTGGTGACCGAATCATCCAGATCGGCCACCTCCAAGGCTGCGGTCTTAACAGGTCTGACGACCGTTGCCGCATCCGCGATGACCTCTTGCAACATTTTTGCGAAGAGGTCCGCATTTGCGCCGCGCTGCTCCCCCGAGAACTCGAAAATTCGAGCCCCGGCTAGGGTTCGGCGGCACGTGATGTTGCCGATCCCCAGTCGGGAAGGATCCGCGTTGGTACGAGCCCGTCTTAGGACGGACTCATAAGTCTCGCCCCGCTCCACGGCCTCCGGGGTGATGGTCACCACGACGGCCGCAGTTTTGGGAGGAACCAGCTTCCTCCCGCCGGCTGGACCCTTTTTGGCTGCGGCTGTAGGAGCAGTCGCAGCGGGCTTGGGGGTCGAGTTTTTCCCTTTACCCCCCCTGATCACTTCCGTCCACGACTGGTTGGACGGGGTGGTGGAGGGAAGAAGGGCGTCTTCGCCCTGCGAGTTCCGGGGGACCGCTGGAGTGGCAGACGACCCAGGCGCTCCCTCCGCGCTCATGGTGGGTGTTTGAGGGGCCACCGTGGTCCTCTTGCCCTTGCCTTTACCCTTGGACGGCTTCGGGCCCCGGGGCTGCTCGCCTGATGCCGGGCCTCCCAGAGGCGCAGGTTCCGGCTCCGTAGGTGGTGGACTCAAATCCGCCGCTAGCGGCGGGCGGAGCCGCTTTTCCGGCAAGAGCCGGTCTTCGATTCCTGCGAAGCAGCCTCTGATGAAGGCCCTCTCCTCCATGACGACACTGCGGATTATTGCCTCAAGGCTGGCAGGGGAGGAGGAGCCTCCTACTACCGCATCTGGGGCAGATTGGGCAGGCCGGGCCGTGACCTCAGCCAGCTTCTGGTGTAGCTGGCTGACCTCCGCCTGCAGACGATCCACCTTCGCCTGCAGCTGCCGCGTCTCGTCTGTGGCCGTCCGCTTCACCAGCTCCACGACAATGCCGTGCATGCTGGCGGCCCGGCATTTGAGGGCCTTCTGGAAGGTCCCCTTCAAATTGGAGGACTTTGAGGCGACCTCCAGAACCTCCTCCTTGTCCTCCTGCGCCATGCGCTCCAATTCCGCCAGGGAGTGGTCAGCATATAGTACATTGGATGCACCATAGCCAGCCCTCGACCTGGCGGCTTGCGCCTGCCGCTCCTTGGCGGCGACCCTCTCCTCCAGATCTTCTTGGAGTTGCGTCCTTTTCGCCAGGTTTAGCTGGCGCTCGGCGTCCACCAAGCCCACATCGTGAGCCAAAGCCGAAGAAGAAGTCGAAGCCTTTTTAGACTTCGACTTCTTCTTCGCCCTACTTCCGACCGACTCCGAGGAGCCCCCGGACCCGAGCTTCAGATCGGCCCTCTTCCGCTTGGGGCGGTCGTTTTCGGCCGCCGACGTGTCCATATTGGACTCGTCGGCGTCCGACAACTCGTCCGGCCTGCTGAACAAGCTGGCCGCGGACGGTGTGCGGTCAGCTTCTGACGCCAAAGCGCCGCCGGCGTGGCCCTGAGAAGGGCCGTTGGATTGGCCCTGAGAAGGGCCTTTGGGTTGGCCCTGAGAAGGGCTGTTTGAATCGCCCTGTGAGGAGCGATCCGAATAAAAGCGCCCAGAGGCGTCACGACTTTGGTTTTTCTTCATATTCGCAGACTACCGCGTTTTTGGTCTGCGAATCACAGCGCACTTTAGCCGCCGGTCTGCCACTCCGTTACGGTGGTCAGACACGGCGTTGCCCGGGGGAAACTACGTGGAAGTATGCGCTGTGGGGGATCCCCCCGACCGACGCAACCTAACCCAACCTTTTTTTTTTTTTTTTTTTTTTTTGTTCGGGGTGGAAAATCCTCATGGATGTCCTCCGCCCTGGGGCGGGCGAAGGGGTCTGTCAGACTCTTACTGACTAAAAACCACCCCGGTGTTCCATCTCACACCTACGCCGGGGTCGCGGGAACGTTCAAATCTTCCGCGACCCCGGCTGGTGCCAGCCCGCCTCTGCGGGCTCCGTCTCGTCGAGCGGGGGGAGTGAGGTGTTTGACTCCCCCCGCGACGTCTAAGAGGGGCGCGCGTGGAACACTACGCGCCGCCACCTCGGGTCCAGATGTATGGGGGGCGACGGACTTCCCCGGGTCCGTCGCCCCTGGACCCATTTAGGGGGGCTGGAAGAGGGCGTTGTCCGCCCTCCGCCGACGCCCGGTGCGCCTGCTGCGGGCCGGGTGAGAGGATGAAATCTCTCTCTCCCGTTCCGCAGCCTCCTTCTGCGAGATTACTACTTCGCAGAAGGATACCACCGCGTCCCAGGACTCCTCGCTGCCGACCATTGCATTCACAACGGCCGACAGCGACAGGTCACTGCCTACTCCTGAGACGAGGGCACGGCGCGGCTCCTCCCAAGCGGCACACTCTGCCAGCGTATGCCGCGCCGTGTCCTCCCGGCAGCCTCCCTCGATGGTGACGAGGCCGGCGGTAGGGCGTGAAAGCCTGTCCCGCCATTCCGCCACCAGGACCTCGCGAAGCTGCGACCGACGCTGCTCCAAATGGCGCTGCATCGGTCGCTCGCCCCGCGCCCGCGCTTCCTCGCGCCACCGATACAGTGACGCGAGTACCTTCGCCTCCAGGTCCCAGGGCGGGGATCCGGCCAGTGCACAAGCCGCCTCGTGGGAGATCGTGCGGTACCCCCTGATGACTCTGACGGCCATAGCTCTCTGCGGCTTTCGCAGCACAGAGATGCTACCGGCCGTCAGGTCAGCCGCCCAGATCGGGGCCCCGTAAAGGGCCATCGATCGCACGATCCCCACGTAGAGCCGCCTACAAGCGGCGCTCGGGCCCCCCAGATTGGGAAGCAGCGTTGACAGCGCCCCAGCCGCGCCCAACAACTTGGGCGCCAACCGCCGGAAGTGGGGGCCGAAATCCCATCGGCTGTCGAGCACCAGTCCCAGATACTTCATGGTGGGCTCGACAGCGATTCGGACCCCCCCGACCACGATGTGTGATCCGGGCGGTGGCGCCCGCCGGGAACCATGAAACACCATGGCCTCCGACTTGTTGAGGGCCACCTTCAGGCCGAGGCGCCGTATGCGGCTCACCGTCTGTGAGACCGCAGCCGTCGCCAGCAACGCTGCCTCCCTGTGCGATTTCCCCCGAGCCGTGACCAGCGTGTCGTCCGCGTAGCACGTCAGGTCCACGCCCGGTGGGAACTCGCCTCTCAGCACCCAGTCGTACCCGATGTTCCACAGGAGCGGCCCCAGAACCGATCCCTGTGGAACACCGCACGACATGAGGCGCTGGTTTCCGCCATCACGTCCCACGTAGGTGACACACCTCCCCGCCAAATAAGCCCCAACGATGCGGCGGAGGTAGGGAGGCACCCGATGGTACCGCAGTGCCTCCCGAATACAACTCCAGGGCAGGGTGTTGAAGGCGTTGGAGATGTCCAAGGACACCGCCACCACCACCCCACCCCGGGACACCGTTTCCTCCGCCAGGACTCTCACACGCGCTATTGCGTGTATGGTGGAGCGCCCATGCCGAAAGCCGAACTGGCTCTCGTCCAGGTCCGGCCCCTCTCCGCACAAGTGGCCGACGAGGCGGGCTGCGAGTATACGCTCGAACAGCTTACCCACCTCGTCTAGCAGCACTATGGGCCGGTACGCGGACGGCAAGTCTGCAGGGCGCCCCGCCTTCCTGAGCAGGACCAGACGACCACTTTTCCACAAAGTGGGAAACTGGCCCCGCTCCAGGCACGCTGTGAAGAGTCGTCTTAGCTGGGGCTCTAGCTCCTTCAGAGCGAGGGCTAATGCTAGGCCGTGAACTCCGTCTGGCCCCGGAGCCACATTCTTGGCCCGGAGCCGCATCACGGCCGCCCCCATCTCTGCCTGTGTCACCTCTGGGACGCTGATGGCGTTTTCCTCCATAGACTCTGCGGCTGTGGGCAAAGCCATCGGCGGCGGAGTGTGCTCCGCTCTTGCCGGGAAGAGGGCTGCGACTACCTCATCCAGCAGCTCGGGTTGGAGACTCTCCGTAAGTGGGGGCGCTGCGGCTCTTAGTTTCCCTCGAACCGCTCGATAAGGGCGCCCCCACGGATCCCCGTCTAGAGTCTCCAACATCCCTTCCCTGGCTCGCGTCTTCGCCTCGCCGATGGCCAGCCACAGAGTCCCCTTAGCCGCGCGGTACACCTCATACAGCGCGGCTTCTTCGTCAGGGACCCGACGACGACGTCTTCGATAACGGGTGTACTGGCGTCTCACCGCCACGCACGCGACTCGTAAGTGCGCGATTTCGGCGGACCACCAGTACACCTGGCGCCTTGCGGACTGTGCGTGGACCCGGGGCATGGACGCGTCACAGATTTGCGTCATCGCCCCGCGGAACCACAGCGCCTCCTGTTCGACGTCGACGGGTCCGTTCGTTGCCGACTCCCGGCTCCAGGCCTGAACAATAGCGGCCTCCTCAAGAAGTTCCCTGTCGATGCGCTTGCGCGCCCAGCGTGGGCCGTCCATTCGCGAGACTGATGATCTGCGGCCGCCAGCGGTCTGGGCGGAGACGTCGAAACGGATGTATCTATGATCCGACAACGTCTCCACCTCCACGGCGACTCGCCAGTCACGAACACGGCTCGCGACAGCAGGGCTAGCGAACGAGACGTCAACAATCGATCCGCCCCGCTGCCGCACGCACGTGTGGACCGAGCCCCGGTTCAGGACGACCAGGCCAGTCGTGACCGCCCACTCCTCCAATGCCTCTCCCCTAGCATCGGTCACTGGGGATCCCCACGCCGCAGATTTGGCGTTGAGATCGCCCAGCAACAGCACGGGGCGAGGATGGAGTTGGCCCACGACGGCACCCAACTCGACAAGGAACCTCTCGAAGTCGGCGAGACTCTTGTT
Source organism: Xanthia icteritia (assembly GCA_949128155.2). NCBI lineage: Eukaryota > Metazoa > Arthropoda > Insecta > Lepidoptera > Noctuidae > Xanthia > Xanthia icteritia. The sequence goes on from OX421958.2 coordinate 71,332, forward strand.
GGGCGAAAAATACGCTCCAACAACGCCAATGCCGTCCGCGAGGGCGGCTACCCAGCCGTGACCTCGGGACGGGTTGACGAGAGCCCCGCCAATGATGGCCACCAAACCGTCAAGGTCTCCCACCCAGCTATCCCGGGGGGGGACAAAGTACGGCTCGGCGACCACAGCCACGTGAATCGACCACTCTGCCATGCTCTGGATCAAGAGATCCTGAGCTCTGGCACAGTGGTTGATATTGCCTTGGAGGAAATGGTAATGGTGTATAGACATTATGCGCATTCCATTCCCTCCGCACCATTCCTAGGCCGGGAGTCGGCCGAAGGGCAGCCAGGCTGAGGGGGGGGTAAAGAGCCCCCCGCAGCCTTGGCATCCCTTCTCTTCTTTTTGTTGTTGGCGGGCACGCCACAGGCCTTTCCACCCACCCTGTGTCCGGCGGGCCTCCCTGCAGCTGTACAGAGGCTACAGTTTGGCGCCGCCGAGCACTTAGCCGCCTTGTGGCCGGGCTGACCGCAGCGATAACACTGGTCGCTGCGGTCTATTTCGGCGGTGCACCGTGCTCGGACATGCCCGAAGTCCAGGCACCGGTAGCACCGCATGGCCCTGGGCTGCAGCAGCTTAGCTCTCGCTGCAACCCACCCCACCAACAAACGCCCACCGTCAGCGACTTTGTTCGCCGCCGCCACCGGGCACCGCACCCAGATCGTGCCGAGCCCGGAAGCGTCGGCGCGAATGTCGCCCGTCCGCACGTCTTCGGGCGGACATCCACCTACTCGGGCGACGGCCGCCATGACCTCAGCCGGGGTCGTCGAGTCGTCCAGACCATCGACGCGCAGCTCAGCGGTCTTCATCGGCCTGGACACCCGGACATCATCCGGATTGAGGACCTCTCTCAGCTTGGCGGCCAGGATGTCCGCCTTTTCACCGCTAGAGGCACCCGACACCTCGAGCAGCCGCGCTCCCGTAATCGCCGGCCTCAGTTTGAAGCCGGACGGTGTGCCGAGGTCGGGAAACGCGACTTTGGCTTTCGCCTCTGCCAGGACCGCCGCGTAGGTAACGCCCCTTTCGACGGCTCCGAGCTGCAGCGTGAGCACTACAGCCGCGGAGCGTGGTGCTTTGACCTTAGGCGGTCCCCGGGCCTTCTTCGGTGCCAGTGCTCCAGCGGGTGCCGGTGGCGGTGGTGCCGTCTTCGTCCCGCGACGGCGGCCCCTCTTGACGACCGTCGTCCAGGCTTCCGGGGTAGGCCCGGGCGCGGCCGCCGGTGGCGCAGCTGCCCGGGAAGTGGGGACACGCGTACCCTCCGTGGGCCCCCCGGTCCTCCCTCCCGACTGGCTGGACCCAGCCGCCGTGGTGGTATTGGGCCCCTGAAAAGCGGCCCCCTCCTTCCTCCGCTTGTCCGCAGCGAGCGGTGGGCGAAGGGTTGCCGCCGGGAGGAGTCTCTCCTCTATGGCCTCCATCCGGGCACCCAACATCGCACCACACTGCATCTTGCAGATGCGTGCGATCCTCTCGACCTCCGCATCCGCAAGCGCAGGCGTCGACGACGGGACCGATGGAGCCGACGACAGGGCCGCGACGGTAGAGGAGCCGGAGGCCGCAGGTGCTGCCCTCTGGGCGGCGAACTGTCGCTTGAGGTCCTCCAACTCGGATCGGAGACGGCCATTCTCCTCCCATAGCTTCGCCGTCTCCTCCGTGCTAGTGCGATTAAGGAGGACCTCAACCGCCTCCCGAATCCCCTCAGCCGCCTCCTTGAGAGCACGCGTGAATGTGCCCTTCAAGTTGCCCGATTTGGTGGCAACCTTCAGGACAACATCCACGCCGTCCAAAACTTGGCGACTGAGCGCCACCCCAGTGATGTCCCCTCCAGCAGCCATCCGAGCAGAGCGCCGCTCACGGGCCTGTCGGGCCAACTCGCTGACTTCGTCAGCCGCGACAGTCCTCACTTGCGCCCTCTTTCCTGCATTAGCCTCCGCTCGGTTGGCTTCTAGCAGGGACGCAGTGCTGCCCCCACCTTGTTCCTCCACCATTGGCTCGGGGTCGCTCTCTGCCGAATCTGGCACAAAGCGACCCCGCTTGTCGCGCTCCGGCAGCCGAGCGGGGACTCCACTCGCTACCGCGCGACCTCGCCCACCCCGTGCCTTTGGCACCTTAGCCGCCGCCACGTTGGCCTCGACCGGGGAAGGACCGCGCTTCCTCCGCGACTCCCCCCGGTCGGACGATTGGTCCCTTTCGGGACTTGAGCCTCCTCGACTCGCGTTGCCGTCAGTGACGGCAAGTGGTGCGACCACAACGCGCGGGAACTCCGGGTTATTTTGGAGCTCCCTTTCTCGCTGGCCGGCGGTGCCGCCCATTCGACGACCCGACAAACCTGGATTTGTCAGGTCCTCGAACGACCGAGACCGCGATGAGCCTCCTCGACTCTTGTTGCCATGGGCAAGTGGTAGACATTCGATGCCCCCCCCAGAATACGAATGGGGGCTTGACGTTCCCGAAGGGAACGTGGCGGACTCTCCAGCTGCAGAGCAACCGGTACCGCCCTGGGGTAGTTTTTTTTCGTTTGTCTTTTTCATTTTATTTTATTTTTCCTTTGAAGGGTATGGTCCCATTTCCCCTGTATCCCCCCCCAGCGCTAGCGACCGGACACCCCCCGGCCATTCATCCCCTCGGCACGCTCGACCTTGAGATTAAGGTAATTTTTTATAGAGGTTGTCTTCCTCTTCCCTCCCCACTCTACGCCCACTAGACTCACCCTCTGTAAGCAGAGGGGGTGTGGACGTGAGATGGCCACCAGGCCTATCCCCATGACGGACTAGCCGTCCCGCCCCTAGCCCGGTTCCCTTCCTCGACCATCAAAGATGATCGGTGAATGGAACCGCGGGCCTTCCCAGTTTGTTGAAGATTAGCCGCCAGCCCCAATTGTCCACCAAAAGCAGGTGGGCAATTGGAGCTGACGTTGCCCAGGGTGCGCCACGTGGAGGCTCTTCAACATGCACCCCAACCTAACCCAACCTAACCTAACCTAAAAGTAAAAGGCACAGTTGGCTCTGTTCTTAGACGACACGGCCATTTACTATTAAGGCAAAAGGCCTGACGCGATAGCCCTCACTCTCCATACCGCAGTCGACAAGCTCGGCGCCTGGTTCAGAAAGTGGAGAATCGAATTTAATCCCGACAAGAGTCAAGCGGTTCTCTTCAAGAATCAAACTCAAAATCACTCTCCGACAACCAATCTTCATGTTTGACAAGCCGATCCTCTGGGAGAAACGAGCCAAATATCTAGATGTGGTCCTCGATCAGAAGCTCTCATTTTTATAGCACATAAAGCAGGCTCGCTCGCGAGCCGCTTTCGCTCTCGGTAGACTCTCTCCATTCTGAATGCACGTAGCAAATTGCGTACCTACACAGCGTGCATTCAACCAATAATGACCAATGCGTGCGCCGCCTGAGCGCAAGCTAAGCCCCATCAAATCCATAGGATGCAGGCCCTCCAAAGCCATTTCCTTCGAATGGCAACGGGATCCCTGGTATGTTAGGAACGAGATCCTCCATCTCGACCTAAAAATCCCCACTATTGCCTAATTTCTTAAACGCAATTCCAAACGTTTCATTGATATAGCCGTCAACATCGCAACCCTCTGGTTGTCGAGGCCGGCAGATATGTCTCCTCTAAAATCAGTAAAGTCCGCCATCCGAGGCATGTTCTCACCAACCCAGATGACCCCATAACCCTCCTCCAGGAGAGCAGTAGGGCCACTAGTACAGTGTACAAACACAAACGACGACCCGTATTCCGACCTTGCCGCCGAAGTCCTCCACGATCGCGATCCTCCCGAGTAAATAATACTCTCCGGCGGATGGCGGGCGCATCGTTGAGCAAGGCTCGGAACCCTTGCTCAACGATGCGCCTGCCAGCCCGCGTCGATGCTAAGCCTGTGGCTTTAAATTCCCCAGATAATAATAATTATCCGTGTTTGATCCAGCCTGTCCCACCTTGCTATCCGACCCCCAGTGACCTAAGCCGAGGTTCGTACCCCACAGGGGTTGCCCAAAAAAAGGTGTGGCTCACACTGCGTTCGGCGCTTGACGTGGCTACACGTCGTTTCCGGGTTCGCAACAAGTTAATCGTCATCTTGAGGATGCCTCGTTGAGCGGTGAAACACGTGTCTTGATTTCTTACATGGTTCTTTTTGACTCTTTAAGAACAGTTAAGCGCATAAGTCACGTCTGAGTCAATTAACTATCAAGTAAATATTTTTTTATATTGTCTCAAAACTCAAACTCAAAGCATTTATTACAATTAAACCATTTAGAGGCACTTTTGAACTGTCAAAGAGTCGGTCAGTTAGTCAGAAATTAGAAGCTAATTGCCCATTCCAAAACGTTAGATCTCTATGGAGAAGAACGGGCAAGAAACTCCAAGGACACTTTTTTAAATATAGAAATAACAAAATACTGGGTACATTACTCTTGTTGCTTCTATATGTGAGAACAATGTCAACAAAAAAAACTAAAACGATTAAAAATAAGCCCTGGCAGATAAAAGATGACCAGTCTCAACCGACGGCGCCCGTTCACGAACATGATGCGTGGATCAGCACCATCCAGCTCAACCATTTTGCCCTACAAAACCGAATGATCCAACACACTCGAGACAGTTATGTGAGCATGACTCTGAACTGCCATGCTCTTTCCAGTCAACATCCAACATAGTAAACGGCTCCATGGTACTCACATTTAGAAAAATTAAAAAAAAAACGCCTCTAAATTATACAAAACTACGAGTATAGTTTGCAATGTATTTGTGAGATTAAAAGAATTTTACTACCAAAAAGAAAGAAAATCATATTATCTATTGGAGTATTCAACAATTAAAACTTGGTTAAAAGAAAATAAAAAGTAAACATTAAGTTCGTAAAGTCAGAAAAATAAAAAAGGGGAAGCAACTCTTCCAAAAATAAACATGTTAACTAGTGAGCCCAAGTGGCTGTGGAGCAGGACCAGCATTAAGCCAAGTATTTTTATCTATGATATAATCATCCAACTTATAGTATGCTTGTCTACATAGTGTGCGTTTAATGCGAGTTTTAAATTTCTTCTCATTTAGTTGAATAATATCAAGTGGTATTTTATTATAACATTTTACACAGTACCTCATAAAAGAAGTGTGTACTTTAGACAATCTGAAACGTGGTTGATCTAATTTGTTCCTATTTCTTATGTTAAAATTATGCCTGTCACTTATCTTACTAAAAAGATGTAGATTTTTTCGAACATACGCAATGTTTTATACTGACAAGGTACCGTAATGATGTTAATTTTCTCAAACAGTTTCCTTAGAGATTCGTCTGTGGAGGTTGTAAATGGCTCTGACAGCCCTCTTTGCAGAATAAAGATAGAATCAATATCTGCGATCTAAAAATACTTTCGCTAAAAACTTTAGCGATTTTATTTCTGTCCTAAAAAAATCATATTATAATTAAAATGTAACGAAGTGTTGTCAGGATTAAATTGTTCAGGAACAACATTCTCTCAGTTTTATTGAAGAACAAGTTCCAGTGTCTCATGAGTAGACATATAAATGGCGATAGTGACAGGACAGAAATCTAAAGAAGAACTTCGAACTTTAAAAGGTCAGGAAATGAAAATACATTTCTTCAGGATAATCACTTTTATTGACTACGGTTTTACGCTTCAAATCAATCTTACTTGACTAGACACCAAACCAGAACGCCTGTGTTCGCGTGTGCCATACTTTCAAGTGAACGAACAAATGAACGAACGTCAGAGTGAAGTGCCGGAGGTAGGTAATGAAAGCCGCTGGCCGCTGAAGCAGAAGAGTTCCGGGACGTGCTCGCGAGTTGCCAAACATAGTTTGGAATACCCGCCCTCGGCTAGACGGACCGACGACGACTTGTACATGGCTGCGAGAACAGACTGTGTGCGGATAGCCACCTCGGCATACCGGGTGTGGATTGCTGCCTATGTAGCCTGGATATGGGTGGCAACCTGGGCATACTAGATATAGATGGTCGCCGACCGGTTGTGAATAGCCACGAGTGCAGAAATGTTGAAATTTGCTGCTCGGGCTGGCTGGATGTGGAAGGCCATGAATGCAGACTGGGGGTTGATGGCCGCGAATACAGAATGGGTGTGGATGGCCGCGAACGCAGAGTGGGTGTGGAAGGCCACAAATGCAGACTTGATGTGAAAGACGGTGGGGAAGATGGTGTAAAGTCTGATGGTTCTGCATCATCTTCATGTGCGAATATCAGTGTGACTATTTCTTGATTACTCAATTTGGTGCAGCTAGATATGGTAGAATGAGATAAAAACGAAAAGTTATCGAGCAGCACAGAAGTTAACTTCGATTCATCAATTTTTTTAATAATGTCTAGCAAAAATATAATCAATACATCGCTTTTGTATTCCTGAGCTGATACTAATAGTCGAGAGCCTTTAACGATATCCAGGAATTCATTCAAGTTACTCTTATTTATATAACAGCCGAGTATTTTGACGAAAAATATTAAGAAATTATGCGCCTGTTGTTTCACTGCGTCTAATAGTGCCCAGTAGTTAATTCCCACAGAGTTCAAATCACCCAAGCGTGGGTTATACAAGTTGACGATATATTCTGAATAAAATCGTCCCTGTTTCATTATCAAATTAAAAATAGTTTCTTTATTATTTTCCAAAATAATTATTAATGATTTGTCAAATTGTATTTTATAATCTAGAATATTGCGTGTATACAACAAACTTTCCATTGAAAACATCACATTAAAAATAAAATCCATCCACATTATTTGCTTTTCGCTACTATTGTCATTTTTCAAACAATCACAAACATATTCAACCGCAAAATATTCGGTGAATGTCATGTGTATAAATATAGGGATTTCGTTTTCTACACTGTATATCAGGCCCGTCTTTTCTCCTCCCTTTTCTATGAATTGGATCGTCTCTTTGATTTCTAGCAAGTCTTTCATACTAAACAATTTAAGACTGTGCTGATTGAACATGGCATAAGCCGCCAATTTTTTATGCTTCAAAATAAAATCTGCAAGTTCTTTTTCGTAAGTCATTATAATATCAGGAATATAGATATTCATTTCATTTTTCTCCTGAAACCGTATAGTTTTCATTTTAGTTTCCAAAAATCTTTCATAAAAGGTAAAAGTGTTGACTTCTGGATTCCATATTATGTTAGTTTCTTTGTTAACATTTTTTATATTACTTTCGAAAAAAACAGCTGCTAGGAACAGATGTAAAGGATTCCCATCACTGTTATCATTGTGAAAAGTAAATAGAATATCGTCAAGTTGTGACTGAACATAATATGAATCATCATATTTTGTATTGTATGACCATAAGGAAATATACGTATACTTAATTTCATTAACCAAATAATGGGCTGCGTTTATATATACTTTATGTAGTGGAATTGCAAATACATGTAGCCGTACATCTTTCGTATGCAGCATGTATTCAATGAAGCTCTTCACATTTTCCAGTTGTGCGCTATTACATAAGTTCCTCTAATTTTAAATTAAATTCCCAAAAAGTGTCCAAATATCTTTCCATTTCCATGGGTGAGAAGTAATCTATTTCGTAAGATGACCCAAACTCTCGCTGCAAAATAGTTTTTACTTCGTTATACGACCTGCTTGTGACCCACATTCTGTGCTTTTGGGGATTATTGCTGACAATATTTAGACATTCTATGACCTGTTTCGTATAATGCGGACAGATTTCATCAAAACCATCAAACAAAAATATCATTTTTCCTTTATTATAAAAATGTAGGAACAATTTCAACTCGAACTCGGTCCACTGGTCGCTAGTACAATGTTTCATATATACAACACCATTTTCTTCTTCCAGTACAATTTCCACATCACTTTCTTTGCCAAGTTTCTCGTGAAGTAAAATTTTACACATGAACATTAAAGTCTCCAATAAATCTATGACTGTTTTATCTTCCTTCCACTTGCTGAATTCTCTCGAGTATTCTAATAAGTTAATTCTTACAATCCAAACTGCTGGGTCGTTCTCCTTAGTTTTAAGCGATAAGTGAGTGAGTAGAGTTGACTTGCCCATTCCGGGCTCTGCTGTTACAAGTACAATGTCGTCTGCTATATCGTACAGAGTTTTAACGAGTACCTCATCTCCCATCTTCTTAACCCGTCTGTCTACATACAAGTGTTTTATTTCATCATAATTTCTATTGACTAGTTCTTTACTAACCGCAATAATTGTGTCGTTACAGATTATTGTATTTAAAACATCTCCTTTCACCCAAACCACTGATTCGTCATCCACTATCAAATTTAATTTTACCTCTATGCCTTGGAATATCACTCTGGCGTTTTCCAGGATCGTCTTTTGCGAATCGTTATTCATGTGAATGAGACTACTCTTTTCATCGTATACTGTACTATCTGCGCTTGGAAAATATTTCTTTATCGTTTCAACTGACACATTGTCCGTGATGATGATTGTTTTTTTCTTAAGGACTGCTTTCGCAATATTTTCTAAAGTTTTGTTTTCATTTCTAGAATGTCGTAATTTATCACATATAAAAATTAGTATTTTTTCTTCATTTGTATTTGTCAACTCAGTTCGTAACGCGTTACGATCGTTCATTGGTAGGTTTACAAGATATTCAAGATCTAACACTGCATGTTCTTTATTCTTCAAATATTGCAAAACTTTAACAACAGTCAGTATGCTGTTTTCGGCAATGATAACAGTACTCGAGTGCTGATACTGCAAGTTCATGGAAGTCACCGCGTCTTCAGTGAATGTGAGATTACATTGTTTTATTTTGCTCGTATATGTTACGTTTAATGAGCTGATCAGTGGGTCTTTAATAATGTTATTCATTGCACTTTGAAATAAATCGCTTGCTCGTGTAAGATACGATGCTTGTTTTGGTATCATCCACCATTTTTGTATTTCATCGTGATACTTTAGAAATATCGCGTCTGTTTTAATTTGAAAGTAGTTTGGATGACTACGCTGGTAATCTTCTATTTCGCTTTTTAAGAGCTCCTCCACACCGTTTTCATCGGCCTGGCTGCAGTAAAATAGCAGTTTTTTCAAGAAATCTCTGGCCAAATTCTTCTCATATTTACTATAGTCAAATGAAAGTTTTGGGAACTTATTAACTTTTAAATAAAATTTATATTCGTGTAAATTAGGAATTTCATATTTTAATTTTTGATACAGTCTTTTAGCATGATCTTCTAGAGATTCCCAGTTATCTGTGATTTTCGTTAGTGTCGTATTATCATCAAGCACAAATATGTTTCCGACGGCACCAGCTATGCCTCCATTGAGCTGAAGGAATCCTTCTTCCAAAGATTCATCAACAGTTACAATTTTGCTGGATTTAGACTTGTCTAATAAATCGATCATTCTTGCTGTTATATGATTTAACCTTCTCTCTATTTTCACATCACCGCCGCTTATTGTTAAATCTTTGTTACCAAACGCAGCCGGCACTTTAAACTTCCGAGATGATAATATTTCTCTTGCAGCCAGTTCAACTGCTTTATTAACAGTCGATCGAGAAACATCCATTGGATTAATTTCTGAATTAAAATCTTTTGTGGAATGTTTATCAAATTCTAACTGACCATTGTTGTATGTTATAACGGTCCCTATCAGTTTGCTCAGTCGTCTAGGATCAATGCGTAATTTAGAAGAAATTAATTGATTCAGAAAAAACCGCTTGTCTGCGGGTTCCATCGTTCGTCTTTTAACAATTTCTTTGTACAGTGAATCTTTGAAGATAATTAGGTATTCTTCAGTGGTGTCAAAGAAATCCTGTCGGAAAGAAGCGATGCGGTGTCGCGAGATGTTCTTATCCTGTAGAGGTTGAATTTCTGAAACGTTGACCACTTTTTGCGCCAGAACGACATGATAGCGTTGCACGAGCTCATCAGTTAACATCAATTGAAAATTCCCTTCATCGTACATAAACGTGGCTATCCGTTCAGCCAAGGATGTTATTTGCTCTTTCAGAGTTACTTGGCATAGATACTCTACATCCTCTTCTTGCTTGTACGGTTGTTTGGCAATACCTCCCGTGTCGATTAGATCATTTAGATAGGAAGAAAAGCTTATTTCAACCGAGTCAGTGCTAAAGTCATCTTTTGCGGTTGTATAAATAACGAATAAACATCGTGTTTCATCAAATGTATCATTAAATAACAAGTCGTTTTTACGTGCTTCGAAAGTTTGTCTGATTTTCAAGTAACTGTCAAAGTATGTTACCAAATCGGTTTTAAGTGTTTGTTTCTCGTTTTCTCTGTGCTTGGCCTGTATGAACACAGTGACAGGTTTATCATGCCCCTTTAATTTTGCTTTCAAACAAATGTCATCGAATGCCCCTATCTTGTCGATGTTTGAAGCCAATTGAAACTCTTCAATACCATCATCATGAATTGCTCTAAAATATAACAAGCTAAGTAACTTCGTTTCATAGAGCTGTCCGCGAATCCCTGACGTCTCTGAACGCTTACTGAACATGGCGCATCTGGCTCATTCCGGTGCTACTTCACTTAGCACACAGAGTACAAGAACAGAAGTAGGCGGCACTTAGGTGTCACGGGGAGCAGCACTTGGCGGCAGCAGAGCAGCCCTTGGTGTTTGTTGGCGACCTGAACCAAAAAACAAACAAAACCATTAATTTAATTGTGATAAATCTCCAAACGGCAGAGAGATGTTTAGTAGAATATAGTAGAAAATAATTTTATTTATTGTTGTTTCAGGTAGAATTACAAAAGCCAAGAGATAGTCAAAATAAGTAGCTATCATTGTAACATAACGCAAACCTACAGGGTGTACCTCCACTGTGTAGAATAGGTAGCCATATTTTTTCGTTAGCCTGCAATGTCCCACTCCTGGACAATGGCGATCCACTCTCTCCATCTTTCGAGAGCCCAGTCGTCTTTTTTTCCGTTATGACGGAACCTATACAGTTCGTCCTGCCATTTCCTTCATGGACTGTCGCAACCCCATCTCACAGTTTCTCCGGCATGTGGCAGACATGTCCTACCCAGTGCTATTTCAGTTGGGCAGTCTTTTGAACAACGTCAGCTATCTTTTGTCAATTGTGTTTCTAATGCCCCGGCCGCATCTGCGTCTGTCGTGACAGCAATGCGTGCCGAAGCTTCGTATGTTTTGCTCGCATTTCGACAGAGCGTTTACGCAGTCCGGAAACAACAGTCGAAATGACCAACGCTAGTCCGACCACGCTCCTCGCTTATTATGTACCACCACCGCAATAACTGCTACGCAACCCAAACTATCGCGACGATAACCGATAGTGGTTGGTCTCTGCGTGTATAGTATCACTGTGCGAAGCTTCGTCACGATAGACGCAAATGTGGCTCCAGCATTACACAATCCGTTAATTTGACACCTATTACATTACGCTCTATTGCTTGTTGGCAGACCTTGACTGACCTTCGCTTTAGACTTCTGGATGTAAGTCAAAGACCAAGTCTGTGCGCGTTTTGATAGGAATAATACACATCCACAAGCTCGAGCGTGCGTTTGAATGCCATAGGCAGCTCTACTTTGAATAGTTGTTCACATAGAACATCCTGTGGTCTTATTTGCTGACGACAGCAGCGCACTAATTAAATGTACAGACGTAATTAAATACGAATAGGACATAAAATTATACTCTTAAAGACATTGTAAATTGGCTTGACGAAAATAATTTAGTAATTAACCTGCAAAAACAAACGTAATGCATTTTTATCAACGTACATTAGTACCAAATGTAAAATTAGAATGTAATAACTGTAATGTAATAGAATGTAGTAGTATAGACCAAGTACAAGTTGCAAAAATTTTAGGTATACTGATAGACAGTCAGTTGACTTGGAAACCTCAAGCAGAAGAGGTTTGTAAAAAATTCAGCGTATTCGTAGTTGCATACCATGGTCTAGTCACATCCATTTTAAGATACAGAATAATCTTTTGGGGAAACTGTACTCTACGGGAATAGGTGTTCAAGGCCCAAAAACGTTGCTTAAGGGCAATTCATACTATATGTACTATACACGGTGACATTTAAATCACAGTTTTGCTAGAACAAACGTTGTTCAGACCATGGTCTACTACCATTCTATGGCATCAAATATGTTATTAAAACAAACTAAACTAGCCGTTCTCAAATTAGTCATATGTTGGTCAAACGTGTTCAAACATTAACCGTAACATCAAAGTACTCATCGCGGTAGCGATATATGGCATTCAAAACAGTTATGAGGAGTCCACGTGGACTAAAAAGTGTCCGGCCTATGCGGGTCGAAATACAAATAAATTATTAGCCAATGACATGCAATCGCGCGAAGTACCGCTCCGCCCATTTCTTTTGTTGGCTGCCACCCGAGCCGCCCGGGCGGTCGCCAGTCTACCAAAATCTCTCGAGCGAGCGACGCGTATGCAACCGATGTTCTTACGTCACAGGCACACATCGCGCGTTTTTTGTGAAAATGAGTTCTATCTATTCGGAGTGGAGTGGTTGGATAAGGTGCGTTTTTACGCAGTTGCTGTTGACAATCTGGCGGAAGCTAGGTACTCTTGCAGTCAATGTTGTCTTTGTGCACACGGAGTTAACCCGAAATCCACCTCTAAGGCGACCCCCCAGTGACCCAGTTGTGTGGTAAGTTTTGTTTTTGTCTTGTTCCTGTAATATACCAAAAAATAAATAATATCTAATAATGTTACGTTAAATACAATGGGTATCGTACCTAGTACCTACAGGAAAGAATTAAAACCATGTCTGATAGTACCTACCTACCGTAAGTTCGCACCTAGAACGAAATGATATTGATAATATTAGAGGTCAGTCACCTCGCCGCGTCGTCGGTACGGTGCGTCGCGTCGTCGGTACGGTGCGTCGCGTCGTGCAATCGTACATAGCCAGAAAATACCTACCAAAGTTTGCCATACCAAGCCATAAAAATCTGTTAGTCTGTAGTAGCCACTTATCAGTGATAAAATACCTACCGAAGTTAACTTTTAACTTTGGTATTTTCTAGTAAGACGTACAATAATGAGTGCTTACTAAATTTCGTTTATGGGGGTACATTTCCCTGTAGACAATGCTATCCCGTGCGTGTGCCGCGCGCCGCGCTGCAACTACTTTGTGACGCGAGCGCCGCAGAGTCTGTGTTGTAGTAGGGAGTAACGATAATCCCGACGTTTTTAACTTTGTCTTTTTTTTGTGTTTTTTCAAAAACTAATGACGTTTTTTTATTATTGGATGTTATATAATGGTAGTAGTCTGAACAACGTTTGTTCTAGCAAAACTGTGATTCAAATGTCACCGTGTACCTATAATATTATAAATTTCGAATTTATCTATACTAATCTATACTTCTATAGGTACTTAATTACTTAATAATATTATTACTTATTACTTAATACTTAATATATATTTATTATTTATTATTATTATATTATAAAGAGGAAAGATTTGTTTGTTTGTTTGTACCGAATAAACTCTGAAACTACTGGACCGATTTTAACCATTTTTTCACCAATAGAAAGGTAAATTATCAGGAAGTAACATAGACCATAAACTGTTTTAAAAAAAAATTGAGATCCTTAAGAAAATTGCAGTAATGTAACCCAAAGTAGCAAAATTTTGCCAATACAATTCATTATTTGGCGTGCGCTGAGAAAACTATCGATGATACATAAAAATTATTTACTACATGATTAAAGTACTCATCATTACCTACAAAAAAGGCCGGGATGGAATATATCTAACTATCATAGATATTTAAGTCACAATAGCAACTTTTGTGTTCTAAATTTTAATTGGATCGCCGGTAGAAAAAAGAGTTGGGTATCGTAGTATTAATTCTTATTCAAAAAAATAGTTTTATCTACAAAGGTATTTATGTACTTCACTTTCGACCGTTAAATTCAAAGAGTTAGCACCGTATTTGTATTGTCTCCGTAAAATTTGTAAAATAAGTGGTTAAAAGTTGCATAATTCATTAGTGCTGTATATCATTGTAAAACTTGTGAAACGGACTAAAGAGTGATATATAATACATCTGCAGGCCTTAAAATGACACACACAACAATTACTCGCTCTCGCGTGAGTAATTTCTGTACTTATTTTAGTCATCATTTTATTTTAAAATATATTAATAATGAAAATACTTAGTTTTAATCTACTATTTATATTGGAGCGACGTGTTTTATATGGATTTTTTCGTTTTTTGTATGGAAAATAAGAAAAAATATTACCTACATGTTGAGTATTAGGGGTTTATAGGTTTCATAAAGGGGGTTGAAATTATCATTATTTTTGCGATAGGACACACCATTTTCGAGATATAAGCAAAAGAAAAGAAAAAAAAGTCCAGGTGTTGCATGTTGGTGTGAATTTTAGTTCATGAAAATTAATTTCCACACCTTTTTAATCGCGATTAAATACTTAGACAATCAGAATTTTAGATGAAAAACGTAAAATTCAGAATAGCACGATTGCCATTTTCACTAAATTAATAACTCAGTGCCATCTTAGTGCCGTCAAACTAAAATATAGTTAAGTTATGTCACTTTAGTCTATTTCAGAATGGGAAATCGTCGGTTGACAGGAGTAATCTAAATTTTGGTAATTTTTAGTCTAGTTTAGAGGTATTTGTGACAAGGAAATCGGCACCATTGAATGAATGAAACGGAATCACATGCCGATGTTGCTATCATAAAAATCATTTGTATTTAATCATTTGCAACATCGGTCTCTTGTGGCGAGATGTAGAAGTGTCAAAATGCCGTTTTCGAGTTTACTCGTCGTTTAACGGTCATGTCAGGGATTAGAATGACGTCAGAATCGTAGACAAATTTCGACAAAACGAGAAAATGAGCGTTCTCGCGCTCGTCATGTTAGCCCTGCTGGTCAACATGAGCGACTAGTGCTGGTTTGGCCCTTTCGCTCTTATTATCCCATCCCTGGACCATAATACCCCATAGGTTTTCAATGGGGTTTAGGACCGGAGAACGAGGCCATGGTACCGATCGTATATTTGACTGCTGCTGGATCCAATTTTGCACCTACCGTGAAGTGTGTATAGGACATTTATCCTGAATAAAAACAATTTCAGGTACTTCGACCTCTGGAAACACCACTCGCACTGTTGGAAATTACTTGAAACAAAATGTAAAGTATAAAAACATTAAAATTAAAAAGTTTCTCATCTTTGTTCCTAGTGGTTCGAAAAAAGGTCAGACATTATTTTGTGATCATTGCAACAGAGCCTACAAAACACACGAACATCAAAAAACAAGTATGTATTAAGTATGTATTTTTGTTTCATTGGTCGAAGCCAAAAGGGGCGTTGAACAGATGTGGTCATCGTGTTCACGGAATCTTGTTTTAAAACCGCTTATATATGAACTGCCTCAATACATGGGGTGTTTTCGGATATCCCTGGACATGAGGTTTTTTTTTTAATATCTCTATTTGGTCCAACCTGTATATAGCTATATGTAAGCGGGCACGGCCTTTATGCCTGGAGGCTTTTATTTAGATATTGTTTACGTTTAGTCTTTATTTGTTATTTCTGCCTGAGTATAGTTCTCGATGGTTTTGGTTGGTATATTAGCGTGTGCTAGCTGTCTATGGCTATTAATTTATAATTTAAATTATGTTTTATGTAATGTAAATTATTTTGCAAACTATTACATAGAATCATTTTTTCCTAACTGAACAGACAGCTGTGCTGCTGGGGAGTTTGTTGCGCCACTTCTTCTTCCCAGCTAAAGCACTAGGAAGTGGTGAAGGGTGGACGTTTTGGGCGACTTTCATAGATAATTTTGACGTTCGAAAAGTGTTGATTCTCAGCCTAGTTTGAATAAATGACTTTTGAATTTGAATTGAATTTGATTGCGTAATTAGATAGCAGCAGCCTAATTACGCAACACATTTTATTTTTGGTTACAATTCTGAATCGAAACCAAGTCCAATTTATATTGCATGCCATAATTGGAATTACGATAAACATTTTTTACAAATCTATGGAAATTGAATAGGGTTGTACATTTAAATTGGCTATAATTTATTTAAAAGACACGTTTTGTTCCACCATATAAGCATGATTAATTTCCATATTATTGTGCTATAATTTAATTTTGTTCTAATTACAACTGATGCTCTACTAGTGCTTATAAATGAAAATGTACAATGATTGCCGAAAAATGAAAAACCAATTTTTAAAACACTTTCTATCAAAAACTATCATAATTGAAATACGTAACAAAACGTTTTTCTTTTCACGTTTTTGTTATTTGTGGCCAATGACAAAATCGTAGAAAAGCAGTGTTGTCAACTTAGTGGGATTTCCATTAAACCTGGGGGTTTAGACACTGATTACTGATTACTGGCGAAGAAATGTTGCTTTTAGTGGCTGGTGGTTTTGTCTAGTGGTTAGTTTAATTCAATTTTTAGAAAACAATACAATCAATTACTAAAACTTTGACTCGAGAAAATATTAAAATAACAAGATAATGGCATGTTTTTTTGTTTGTCTAAAACCTGTGTCAGTGATTTTTGTTTTATTTCTTTAAAATGCCGAAACCACTGCAGATTCGAACGCTGATTTGGAAAGAATGTTCAGCATGATGAATATATTGAAACCAAACAGAGGCTCCGCCGAGTCGAGATCGCAAAACGACGTCATTTCTAAAAAAAATATCCCTCGGGTATATACTACCGAGATAAAAAATCTGCCGTTAAGCCATTATTTATTATGTATCTAACAAACATCCAAACATCTTCACTAACTTTTTCATTAATCATTGTGTGATGATGTTTAAAAAAATACTTTGATTACCTATGCTATGTTTTATTTTCATTCTCAAATCTTCAGATGGACCTCCAAAACAGCGACCGAATGTCGGTAACAGAAAAATAAAATTAAAAAATTGTGAGTAATCCATTTAAATAAACCGTTTTACAGTCCGTTCAACCGATTTTGACTTCTATAATTATAATCGCAATAGAAATCAAAATCGGTTGAACGGCGTGCAAAAAATGTCTCATCTTATTTAATTAATGGAGTATAGTTTATTTCTGGTGGTTTGAAGAACCGCTGCTACTGGAGTAGACATGGGCTTTTTTGGATTTTTACACAAACGGTAAAAATATCCTATTCAGATTATTAAATCGTTTTCAAAATCCATTTTTAGATATCGATTTCAGGAGAGGCTCCGGCTCGCAGTTTTGATCGTCTCTAGTAATAAAGGGTATTTCAACAAGAACTTTGTTTTTCAATTGGGGCAACACCAAGAACGTGATAGTTTTGACCTGTAGTTTTTGGCGGTATTCGTAGTAGGTGCTTTGGCAATTGTTACAATGAATTCAATTTTGCTCGAAATTCGCATTAAAATAATTCAAATCCACTATGAAAATGGTCGTTCTGTTAAAGTTACATTTCGTAAAATTCGTGATATTTTCGGACAACATAATCGTCCTTCTGAGACCAAAAATTTGGCCTATTATTGATGACATGGATATCACTGAAAAGTGGTTTCAACAGGACGGTGCCACGTGTCACACAGCCAATGAAACGATCAATTTATTGCAAACCAAATTTCCCGATCGCATAATTTCGCGAAATTCAGCTGTTAAGTGGCCAGCCAGATCGTGTGATTTAACACCACTGGATTATTTTTTGTGGGGCTATGTTAAGGATAGAGTCTATACGGAGCCAATCGAATCGATTGCAGCTTTAAAACTCAAAATCCGTGATGTCATTGACGAAATAGACCCTCCATATTGCCAAAAAGTGATTCAAAATTTTGATGAAAGAATCAACATCTGTCAGCGTGGTCGTGGTGGACATTTGCCAGATATCATTTTTCATTCATAATTGCCAAACTTTTCTCTTTGTAATACAATAAAAAAAATATTCATTTTCCTCCAAATTCTTTGTTTTATTTTGTTTTAGAAAACAAAGTTCTTGTTGAAAAACCCTTTATTATTCGGTTGTAAGTACATTGATCAAAACTATTCAAACATAAAACAAATACTGGCTTACGCAAAGCTGCTCTGGCCGTGGTTTTGTGAAATCGGTTTGTCTAGTTCGGATTATCAATACGATTCGATTTCTGACTGAAATCGGATTTTAAATTCGTTTTTATGTATCTGACGCATGTCCTATAGTGGACTTAGAAAAAAAATTGGCAACACTGAATAAAAGTTGAAATAACCTCTGGAACTATCATTGGACGACGTGTTGTCGAATTTAATGCGAAAAATAGCCTGTCTAAAGTATACCTTTGCTCCTCTAACTACATCAGAGTATAAGGAAAAGAACAGGAAAGGCATATAACATCACATGTTAAACATCTGACAATAAGCCGGAATCATCATTCTTTGAAGTCTGTTGAGAATACGCTATCAACGATTTTGTTTACATTTTGATTTTATTGATTTCGGTAATATTTTCGTTTAAGCATTGTTTTGCCTTGAATGTTTTATGTTTTCAACATACAAAATTATATTTACTATTCTCATACAGAAACATGGCTTACTTAGGCTGTTTTGCTCAATAGCGAAAAGTACCTAAGTCGATATTATCACTACAAGTAAGTAAGCTAATATAAATAGGAATAACATGTGTAAGAGAGTACCTTCGTATCTCATTAGATTATTGTAGCTGTCCTGTAGGTACATTATTGGTGGTCTACATACGGACAATCATTGCTTTGTTTCGTAGACAAGCATCTTACGTGAGGTTACTGTCCGTCAACCTCACATTCTAACTGAAATTGTTAATTGATATTTTTGTACATAAGTAGATGCTGAAATAAACTACAGTAACCACTAACCAAATAACAACTAACTACAAAACATATTCATAATAAATTCTTACAGACGGTGCTAGAGCTGAAAATACAAGAATGGAACTCTACCCAACATCAATCTTGTCAATTTCCTAACAAAGAAGTTGGTTGGCAAAGTGGCAAACATAGATTGGATAACCAATCTTCTGTATTAATCATTGAAGGTAAGCTTTTTGACACATAGTTACGAATCAAGTGTAGCGACTCACTTAATAATAAAATTATGAATGTGTTTCCTTGACTGAACTTTCTTCATCATAATTATATTTTATGTATACCTAACTAATGTTTACATAATTTAGTATTACAAAATATCTGGAGATTGAAAAATCTGCCCTAAATAAAGAAGAAATTATACAACCAGCAGCAATGATTAGGCTGATTGCTTTTGTCCAGCCAAGGGCCTAATGGAGGCCTAGTTGATATGCCTACTTTACTTTGCAACATAATGTTTAAGTACTTTATTTGAGCAGAAAATAATATCATTTTGTTTTAAAATTGTACAGTTCCTGCGTTCCAGTGTTTCAAATACGAAGACATGAAGGCAGCATGAATGATGTCGCCCCTGCTGCGTTGCCTCACTCTTCTGGTACTTCAGTTTTCAAGCTTTTTAAGTACAAAAGTAGAAGATTCTTGAAAGATAATATTTTTCTAAGAAAACTGTTGAGTCTTGTACGACAGCGATATAAATGTATGTTCCTATTTTGTTGATTGATAACAGTGTAAACTTTACAAATAAAAATAACTAAACTTGTTATGAAATACTTAAGAATTGAAAAAGTTTTTTTATTTTTATAAACTGACAATTTATTATTATAATGATACTATTTAGAGGTCCTTAATTAACATTGATTAGGTCTCGTTGGTCGAGTGGTCGCAAGAGCTACTGCTGAGTATGAGGTCCTGGGTTCGATGCCCGGGTTGGGCATAGTGTTATTGGGTTTTTCCATCTGGAATTTATCAGTAGC
Source organism: Xanthia icteritia (assembly GCA_949128155.2). Classification (NCBI taxonomy): domain Eukaryota; kingdom Metazoa; phylum Arthropoda; class Insecta; order Lepidoptera; family Noctuidae; genus Xanthia; species Xanthia icteritia. Next base: position 91,185 of record OX421958.2, read on the forward strand.
AGCCCGGAGTCTGGATTTGTAACCGGTTGATGGCAATAAGCTCGCCCCCTTACATAGGACTTAAATATAACTGGTGAAATGTGGGTGTACCTTTTACAGGTACACCTCTGCTCAACCCTTCGGGGAAACAAGGCGTGATGTTATGTATGTTCATTAGGTTTCAGTAAATAGAGCGAAATAAATTATGGTAAACAATAACAACTGTTTTATTATATCGCTATGACCGCATTTATTCACATTTATGAAATATTTGGAGATGGGGCAAAAAGAAATTGGAAAATAAGTAAGGATTAGTGAAATTTAATGTCTTCCTGTGGAATTCATCATGGAATATGTATGTACTGCTTGCTAATTTTTGCTGTAAACGCATGAGAGAGTTTAAATTATTCCTGAATAATGTAGTTGAGGTTGACATCTGAAATATAAAAAAAAAGAATTTGGTCAGTGGGTCATCTTAGGGGCGGATTACTTTCACAATTATTATTTTTTTTTTTTTTAAAAAAAACGTTGCCCCACACTAGGAATTTCTCCTGTGTCGTGGGTGCGTTTACAAACATATAAACTCACATACACAAACAGCCAGACCCGGAACAACTAATTGTAGGTCATACAAATATTTGTTCCGTGCGGGAATCGAACCCGCGACACGCAGCGCAGCAGTCAATCACTTAACCACTGTGCCAACCGTGCCGTCAAATAAAAAAATATTATTAAAAATTGATCTCGCTGCTTCGATATTTAGCATACCACTAATATTGATTAATCATTGAGGTTTTACACTAAAACACATTCACAATTTATCAAAACGATGTTCACTTACATCATTTCATAATAATAAAGGAGATTATACGAGTAAATCCCAAAAATATTATAAAGAATATCGAATGCAGCGAGTACAGTGCCTTCTATTACATTTGACAGAAGAAACAAATTGCTCGTTGATTTTAAACCAACTGACCGTTGTCAAAATGGTTACGTAATTCGAAAAATCGCCTTTTTATATGCTTATCGTTCACTTTTTAGCGTCTCAAACAGAGTGCAGTTGATATCACAGATTTTAGAGTTACGTAATTCGAAAGTCGTAAAATTTTGCAATTTGAAGTTTAAATGATTACAATTCCGCTCAATTATATAACGAAAATGACTGTGTTACCTACGTAATTAGATAGCAGGTTATTGGCTTGCCGGAACACTAGCATTTTTAGTCATAGAGTCACAGTCTGTTTTTTATTTATACGTTTTATTGGCAGATATCTATTTATTTATTTATTTATTTATTAAAGGCAAACCAACAGCTTCTGTATACAGCATTACATAAGAATAATAGTAAAAAAAAGCATGAGACTTATACAGTCGCCAATAATAGGTCGACCAACATTCTTAGTAACTAAAATAACACTTAATTGTTATTAGCTGTTAAAATCTTGATAAGGGAAAACTTAATTACGACATAAAATTACATAAAATTACAAATAATCAAATTAAAGTTAAAAAGAAAACACAACTAAGAAAACTATTAAAGGCACGAATATTGGGTACAGTAGGAGCTAACGAGATCAAAATGACTACAAACTTAAAATAAAATAAAATAAAATCAAAAATCAAATTCAAAACAAAATTTAAATAGAAACTAAACAAGACAAAATAATCACAGTTATCAGAAAATTATGACATAATTTTTTTTAAGAATCTATAATTATAATTGTGTAATCAAATCACAATTATAAACACTATGAATTAACAATGAACAATTAATTATTCAGTTGCGTTCTTAGATACTGTTGTATTTTGGCCTTAAAGACTTTCAAGGAATCATGGTGAATGTCAACTTCTGGTACAGATTTTACAAAAGAATTCATCTCTCTACAGAGTCTGTTAACCGAGGAATTTACCCCTATATTCGTCTTAGATGGCTGAACGTGGAATATATTAGTGATAGGAAATCTGGGCATATTGTAAGGAACTTTAAGTGCAGCACGCTCGACCAGCTTACTACAGTCTAGTCTACTATTAACTAATTTGTGCAGAAATAGAAGACCTTGCATTAGTCGACGATCGCGCAGAGAATTGACATTGAAGCATCGAACACGTTGTTCATACGGACATCTGGGAGAAATTTTAGCAGAGGTATATGCTAGGTGCTTCGTGAAAGCCCTCTGAATACTTTCAACTCTTTGCGAGTGTACTGCATAGTGCGGGCTCCACACCACGCTAGCAAATTCTAAATGGCTGCGGACTAGTGCATTATACAAAACAATTTTGGTTCTTACAAGCTTAAAACCTTTAGTGCTTCTCTTCAGAAATCCAAGTAGCCGTGCTGATTTATTTACTATGCTATCAATGTGACTTCTGAAGTTAAGTTTTTCGTCCATGATAACTCCAAGATCGCGAACCTCTTTCACAGATTCAACAGGAATTCCATTTATTTTGTATGAGTCAGTCTTGGATTGTTTTTTTCTGGAAAATCGTATGTGACTACATTTCTGAACATTAAGCTTCATAAGGTTCGAGTTGCACCATCGCTCAATCCTATCTAAATCGTGTTGAATCAGTATAACGTCTTCACTTGAACTAATAGTTCTGTAAATTTTTAGATCGTCAGCAAACATTAAATATTTACAGTGGAGGATTTCGTCTGCTATGTCGTTGATGAAGAGCGAGAAAAGAATTGGGGCTAGATGAGAACCCTGGGGTACTCCTGACTCAGCATAATATGGGTAAGATTCATAACCATTCACGACAAGAATCTGCGATCGACGAGCCAGATAAGACGAGAACCAGTTAAGCAATGAACCATGTATACCATTGTATTCTAGCTTCGCTAATAGCAGAGAATGGTCGACTTTGTCGAACGCACTGCTAAAGTCCGTGTAGATGGCGTCCACTTCTAACCTTTTGTCAAGAGCTAGAGTCACGTCTGATACGAATTCGACAAGGTTTGTCTCTACACTGCGCCCCGTTTTAAAACCATGTTGATTAGGCGATATAATTTTATCTATATGACGAGTGATGACTGGACAGATAAGAGACTCAAATACTTTTGCAAAGCACGATAAGATTGAGATAGGGCGGTAGTTTTTAACGTTTGAAGGGTCACTTTTTTTAAAAACCGGAACGATTTTAGCGCTTTTCCGCAACTTAGGAAAAATCCCTTCCTCCAGAGATGAATTAAAAATGTACTGTAATGGTAATGCGAGCACGTGACTGCAGCGTTTTATGAATGAGGGTGGCAAAGAATCCGGTCCTGGACCCTTCGAAGCGTCCAAGTGTTTGAGTTTATTTAAAATTTCTTCTTCCGTAAACCTAACAGTATTTATAACACTATCAATACCCGAGGTGCCATAAGGAGGACTATGACAGGGTGCAGAGTTTTGACTAAACACGGATACAAATTGATCAGCGAATAGGTTCGCAATTTCAGTGCCACTACTAGCCACCTGGTTATTCATGAACATTTCGGCAGGCATGCTAGAATCTCCACGACGTTTATCTTTTATGAACCGCCAGAATGCCTTAGGATTTTTGGGAATATCATTTTCAATTTTACATTTATATCTATAGTAGCAATTATCTATTAACGTATGACAGCGACTACGAAGCAGTTCAAAGGTAAGTCTGTCTCGGGGATTTTTATATTTACGGTACTTTTGTCTATATTTCTCTTTTTCAGACAAGGCCCTAATAAGTGAAACAGTATACCAAGAAGGAAATTTAGATTTTTTACTTGTATATTTCGGCACAAACCTATCAATAGCACATTGTAGCACTCCGTAGAAGGAATCGACTCTTACATTAACATCAGCACATTTATGGAATGTATCATACCAGTTAATATTTTTAAGATAATTTAGGATTCCTTTATAATCAGCCTTGAAAAAGTTGTTACCAGAGCGATGTTTTGATTTTAATTGGTTTATGTTTGAGAATGGAATTGTTATTAGTAAGTTTGGGTGATAGGAATCAAGTTTAATAAGCAGATCGTTGGGCTGAGTGACTGTTAAGTTTGCTATGTTGGTTAAAACTAAATCTAGAACCTTTCCGTCAGAGTTTAGACTGTTATTACTCTGATGGAGTTCATTCACTGATAGGAAGTCTACCAGTGAGCAACCTAGTGGATTTTCATAATTTGATGGTGAGAGATGCAATTCATCGTCTTTCCGGTTCCAATCAATAAAGCCTAAATTAAAGTCCCCAAGAATCACAACATCATCGACACAATTCAATACATTGTTGACATTATTTAAAAAGTACTGTAGAGAGTCAAGTTTAATTGGTGGAGACATATAGATAAGACAAAGTGCAATTTTCTTATTACAATTATTAACATTTAACTCCACAGACAGCCACAAATCTTCTAAATCACTCTCCCAGTTTTTAATTCTTGTAGATTTAATTTTATTATCTACAGCAAACATGACCCCGCCTCCATCCTTTTTTGAGACCTTAGAGCTAAGTCTATCTCTTCGATATACAATGTACCGTGGGTCCAAAAATTCACCATTAGAAATGTTAGGATTCAGCCAAGTTTCTGTGAATGCTATTATATCATAACTAGTCAACAAAACATTCCTAAAGATATCTTCAGTCTTAGTTCTCATCCCACGTACATTTTGATAGTAAATATCAAGCATTGCGAAAATATATGAAGCCAGGAACATTGTTTAATATAAAAATCAAAACTTAAAACTAAACCTAAACTATAGCATCAGATGTTTTCATTAGTTTCAGACTGTCCTGATCACGAATGTGTATGGACTTTGAATAAATATCTTTTCGTACAAGGATTCTCCCATTACGTATCCAGACAAATTTGAAGGACAGTTCCTTTGCCAGTTTTCGTGTAGCCGCATGTAGTTGTTTGCTAGCTGGGCATAAATGTTCACTAACAAAAATAGGCACTGGGTTACCTGCGATGCTTAAGTGACTTGAGTTCAGTTTGTCTGAGGATTGTTTTTTGTTGAAGACTCCTACAGCAGCCAGCAAGTTGTCGCGTTGTCGGGGGCTGCGCAGCTTAGCAATCACAGTGCGTGGACGGCTACTTTCCTTGTTTAGTTTTGCAACTCTTGTAATTTGCATGATATCATTGTCGCCAATGTCGCAACTAGTGACGTCAGCTATTTTTTTCAGTGTCTTCATCAGGTTTTCAGACCTATCCTCAGGTATGCCATTGATTTCCACATTGCTTTCCCGCATGTTTTGTTCTACGATACTTAATCGAGTAGTAAGTTCTCTAACACTTTGCTGAAGGTTTTCATTATCATGCCGCAGTTGCTCAATTAGGGTATCCTTTTCATGAAAACGATTCTTGAATTCTTCAAAATGCTCGTTAAAAAATTCAAACGAAACTTTAAACTCGGATATTTCTCCTTGTATGTTTCTCAATTGGTTGGTTACTAGCTCCTTGAAAGATGACTTCAATGCGGCAGCCAATTCTTCCTTAATAATTTCTCTTAGCGTACCTTCGCTAAACCATTGTTCTTGTTTACTTTCGACAGGTCTGGATTGACAACTTTTCTTTCTTAGCGTCACATTCGCATCGGGCGGGGTGTTTTTTGCGGAAAGAGGTTTAGGACTTGACGGTTGTTTCCCAACAGGAGAGTGACGAAGACTCGCAGCGCTGGTGGTCGGGCGCACAGGCGTATTAGTGTTGTCAGATTTTTGCTGTTTGCAGCAACATTCTGGACACTTCCAGGTCAATTTGTAGTCGAGGTCCATCAGATAGAAGTTGCTTTTTGGTATATTTACACAAGAAATGTCATATCTTGACTTACATTCACAGCAATTTAAGTATTCCATACCTTTTATCTCCTTAAGGCATCCCGCACAGATTCTTTGGTTTGGTGGCATAATTTTGCTTTCAAAGTTTAGTTTGTGGAACAACAGAAAATAGATCTTCAATTTTCATGCGCGAGCTATTTTAGCAGTTATTACTTGCAGCATAAAGCTCAATGTCGTTGAAGCTTAGAGCGGCAATAGCGCGTGCACGTACGCAATGCGTGTGTGTGCGTAGAAGCGAGCGATCTGCGGGTTGCCCTAGGTCAGGGACACGTTGACAAACGCAGCCGTTAGATATTTTTTTTTAAAGTAATATGCTTATTACTCACGATCCGATAGGATTCCAGGGAAGTTTCATATACCACTGCACTGTCCAAACTCACAGCTTTACGGGGATATATAACACTACTTGCAGTAATCACTTTTAACCACTTTTATCAATATTTTAACGGAGCAAAATTTAAAACAGTGTTATCATTCTGGCGAACGAATGAATGGATGAGTGAATGAATGGAGATATCAAATAATTTACATCTTTCGCGTAATATTGCAAATTCTATTTTGTAAAAACTTGCGGTACCGTTTCCTGATTTCGTCTTTCTCAGCAATTAATTTAATAAGTTAAGAGGAAAACCATCGAGGATAATATACTTATTTAGGTACATTGTTTACGTGAGCGTCTCGACTCTTGAATCTCGATACATTGTTCTCTATGGCATTACCAGTACTCTAATTGCGTAATACGAGATCTTTTGGAAACTGATTACTATCGATCCATTGCTTCATAAGGTCGAAAAAAAAATCTGCTCAACAACGTGAATAACGGAATGAATGTTGTTGAACTGCCAAAACGAAACAGATATAACGTAATCGTTTACGAACATGTGTTGCGTAATTAGATTCAGAGCAGTTCCATACAACAGACACCGTGTCCTGTCATCAAGAGTACAAAAAGTAGAAAACATTAATTCCCCGTCCATAGTGTGCTTTAATATAATGTTAAGCCATGTTGTCGTTATTGCGGAACCAGGTAGAATTAGATGATTCAATACATAGTACAAAGCATTCAATATATAGTACTATTGATTGATTGAAAGCGAAGGATGGCGGGTCCATTACTCAAGATGTGTGAGGGTTGATACTTATAATAGGGCGAAATAAGTGTTCGAGTATAATGGCTGTGTGGCCTCCGTGGTGAGGATAGACAGCAGTAGGATAGGAGCAAGCTACGTACCGTCACGCCGCGGCCTCGTCGCCACCTCGCCGCTCGCTTTCGGGGAGTGGCTCCAGTAAACAAACCACTCAAGCCAACACACAATATCGTACTGCTACTCACAATATCGTCCGTCACTGTGACAGTCTGCTCAGCCAAGCATCAAGCAACACGACCACACCAGTAGTAACACGAGCGCCACGACAAGACGAATTGACGACACACTGATGACTAAATTACCTTATTTTCGACTTATGCACAAGATATCACTAGTCTGTGCGTATAATGACGCACACAGGTCTCCTCTGACGCAGGCAGCCAAGTACTCAGCCAGTAGTAGGTAAGTAGGTACGTATAGATAGACGCAAAGTGTCAGAGAACAAAACATAAGTCGTTTATTCCATTATTTTTCTAAAACCAGCTAAGTTGGTATGGAAACTCGTTTATTACGGCGTTATACGTTTGACGGCACGGTTGGCGCAGTGGTTAAGCGATTGACTGCTGCGCTGCGTGTCGCGGGTTCGATTCCCGCACGGAACAAATATTTGTATGACCTACAATTAGTTGTTCCGGGTCTGGCTGTTTGTGTATGTGAGTTTAAATGTTTGTAAACGCACCCACGACACAGGAGAAATTCCTAGTGTGGGGCAACGTTTAAAAAACAAAAAAAACTATTATTTTTCTAAACCATCATCTATATAAAGTCAAAGTCAAAGTCAAAGTCAAATCATTTATTTCAAATAGGCCCGTATAAGGCACTTTTGAACGTCAAAAATTTACAAAAAAAATTAATTGATTCTAGTTGCCCCTTCCAAAAGGTAGTTTTCGTATGGAGAAGAATGGGCAAGAAACTCCACCGTTACTCTTTTAAAATGTTTTACAATATTTTGTATAAGTACATTAGTTATATAATTATATGTGAGGACGATGCACCTAGAATAAAATTATTATACCACAATAGGTAAAAAGAATTAAGAATTAAAAATGAAGCAACAACAGATAAACTAATTATGTGATAGATACATGGTGCTCACATATTTACAAACATTGTAAAAGTAGACGATCCTCCTAAGATTCCACAATTAATAAGTCAGTGTGCGAGGAATTGGTCATAGAAAGTAAAATCAATGTCATATAATAAAAAATAATAATAAAATATACACTTAAATTTGCAACCAGTTTGATTTTGTCTTGATTCTAAATTATCCTATGGAGCAGGACCAGCATGTTTCCAAGCATTCTTATCTTGGATATAATCCTCTAATTTGTAATATGCTTATAATATGTCGGGGCGCCGGCGGGCTCTCACATAATCGTCATCAGAAGGGTAATTATCGATTAAATCGTTCATTATGTAACTGTCTGTCTACTTTGTGGGCAAAGGAAACGCGCGGGGTAAATATAATCACTAGTTACTTAAACTTATAATCTACGCTTTTCTTAAATGAAGGGCGTAACGAGTCCGCGGGTCGCGCTCAGTCGATCTCGCGGTCTGAATAGAACTGACTGCCTCATTCAGGTTCCTCTGAGACTCTGATGCTTAACTCTTATCATCTTAAAACGTTCCCACGAGAAATGCATGCCGACCCCCGGCCACGTTCGACGCAATTAGGTTTACGTCGTCGCCTTTCATATCGGAAACAATAATTCATTATTTAATATCAACAAGCTCTACGTGCTAACAAAGACCCTCGTGATCTTAAGAGTTAGACGAGGTGAGAGTGACACATTCGTCTCACGCTGATAAGAACTGGACGAGGTGTGAGTTGACACCATCGGTTCGCGCCGACATATACATTATATACTAGCTGACCCGGCAAACGTTGTTTTGGAGTTTCTTGCCCGTTCTTCTCCATAGGAACCTACGCTTTTGTTTGAGCTTCATATTTCTGACTGACTGACCCCTTGACAATTCAAAAGTATCTGTAAATGGTTTAATTGAAATAAATGCTTTGAGTTTGAGTTTTGCCATATAAATTATTTCTAGTGAATATTTTGGTAGTCCAATAAAAATAACTAACTTATTGTAAGTGTGTGGGGATGTGGTATTGACTGAATGAGGAATGGAGCGCTGTAAACGATGACGGTCTATAAAAATAAAAATAAAACCAACCATTTATTTTTTTAATTCATTTTACTTTTATTATCTTGACTAATAAATTTCAAATTACATCTCAATCATAAATTATGACAATTAAAAAATAAAATATTATTAGTCTCTTAGTGCAATGGAGTGTACGATATTTTTAGTAAGTCCATCTTTAGCCAACACAAACAAACTGGATGGTTTACCCACGCGAGAACAAGCCACGTATAATTCGAGATTAAACGAACTTACCTGAAGTGAAGTTCTATCCAAATTATACGAGTTGCTTCGTCCGAAGAGATTAAATAACATTGTAATTAAATTCTTATACCTAATGGCAAAATCAACATCGACTAATTGTAATTTTTGTATTAATTCCGTTGATGATGTTTATCACATAATAACCAAGTGTGTCCGCAACGAGGAATTTAGAAATAGCTTGGATTGTGGAATTAGAGAGATAGGTTATTGTAATAGTGCTTTAGCTGTGCCATTGTCTGATGCAGCTAGAGTACTTTACAAATTAGCTCTGCTAAGGCTATGTTAAATAGGAATTGTTATGATTTTGTTAAACCAACCAGGGCGGCATAATCGCATGTGTGACAAAGCCCTTTCAATTTGAATAAAAATATACAATGCTAAGGGGTTGAATTTGTACAATGCAAAGATAGAAAAAAAAACAAAATCTTCAGCAGCTCCAACGGTATTTTCAAATGCTAATCAATTAGTTTATGCACCCTTGAGGAGCAGGACCAGCGGTGAGCCAATCATTTTTATCAGCAATGTAATCCTCCAACTTATAATATGCTTGGCTGCATAGTGTGTGTTTAATATAATTTAGATTTAAATTTCGTTTCATTCAGGTGAAGTTTGTGGGGAGGTATGTTATTGTAACATTTTAAACAGTAGCCCATGAAAGATAAGTCCACTTTCGCCTGAAACCCGGTTGAACTAATTGGTTCCTATTCCTAGTGATATAATTGTGTTTTACACATCTTTTACTAAAAAGATACATTTTTCGTTTTTCACATTTTTCCTAACATAATCTTTTATATCTTTTAATATGTATTTGTATACCCATGCCAAATTACAGTTTACTAGCACTAACAGTCTCTGAGCTAAGCCGTGGACAGACGGACAGACAGACAGACGGACATGGTGAAACTATAAGGGTTTCTTGTTTACTGACCGTACATATCACCGTAATCGGGAGTGAAATATCTGGTATTATTAGTCGGGGCCAGTTGACTCGGGCCGAGCTGTCACTGCCCCAATCATTGGCGAGAAGAGTTACGTCAACCAAGTTCCCCGGCGCGCGCACGAAATCCGCTGCTGCTATTAATTAGTCATAACGAACACCGTTAAAGTCGCCTTCCAATTAATTTATAAAGTAATAAAATATTGGCTGTTAGTGAAAGTCTCCGATTAGAATCAGTTCAGCGAGAGAAGTACTTGTACACAGACATGTGGGACGACCTGTTTATTTTCTTATTTGTTTGCCATTATGTTGGTTTTGCAAATTGCGGTTATCCACCGGTAAGTCTTCACTCGATTTATTAATTTATTTTATAAGTAATGTAAGTCCTCCAGACTGAATTTCGACCTTGGCGGCCACCTCAGCGGAGAAAAACTGTGGAAGCGGAAGAAATTTAATGTATTGTTTTATTATTTATTTGTGCATAAGTATGAAGGCCGTCAGTGACAGTCACAATACCTCCCATACTAGTTGATACTGTATTACAGTGGCGTATTATGAAGTCTGAAGTATGAAGGCCGTCAGTGACAGTCACAATACCTCCCATACTAGTTGATACTGTATTACAGTGGCGTATTATGAAGTATGAAGTATGAAGGCCGTCAGTGACAGTCACAATACCTCCCATACTAGTTGATACTGTATTACAGTGGCGTATTATGAAGTATGAAGTATGAAGGCCGTCAGTGACAGTCACAATACCTCCCATACTAGTTGATACTGTATTACAGTGGGGTATTATGAAGTATGAAGTATGAAGGCCGTCAGTGACAGTCACAATACCTCCCATACTAGTTGATACTGTATTACAGTGGGGTATTATGAAGTATGAAGTATGAAGGCCGTCAGTGACAGTCACAATACCTCCCATACTAGTTGATACTGTAACAGTGGGGTATTATGAAGTATGAAGTATGAAGGCCGTCAGTGACAGTCACAATACCTCCCATACTAGTTGATACTGTATTACAGTGGGGTATTATGCCCCATTGCTTGACCCGTAGAGTAACAAACGAGCAAAAAGCTTAAGTTAAATAGGCTCCTTAGGAAAAGAAAATAAAACAAATGAAAAACCTTCAATAATTTTGCAATGAAATTGCTACACTTACCATTATTTTGGCTTAGCTGTGATTGTGTGTGAGTGTGACTATATTTGACAGTACGTCTGTCTTCTTCTTAATAAGAATGGTCAAGTATGTCAGTATGCATGTTGCAAGTTTGCTATTTCAGAATCTTAAGTGTGTCTTCAGTACTTATTACAATTCAAGCAGAGTCGTACAATATTTTTAAATAAATGTGTGAATTAAGTTTCCGAAAACCAAGAGTTACATTTTTGTTATAAATATACGGACCTAGGAAGAAAAGAAATCGTTGGGCAAATTTGTCCATATATTGCTTGTTTGTAGACTTTGTAAGCTAAGTATGCTAAGTACCTGGTCGACCGAGCTCTGCTCGGGTGAAAATGGAGAATGCTCAATACTCAATACTCAATATCTTTATTGCTCATTTAATAGTATCGGATAGTTCATACTAATTCCATGTATAGTACATAATAATTCCATGCTGTTATGCCATTGCAGACGTGAGGCACACACTATTATCGCTTTATGGTTATTTTCACTTTTTATTTTTGTATTATGTGTTTCGCGAACTGTGTCCAAATATATATTATTCTTTCTTTCTTTTCTTTCATTATTCTAAGGTAGCCATTTTGTTATAAACTTTGGAAGACCGAGCTCTGCTCGAGTGTAGGTAAATACAGAGAAAACGAATTTTCCCAGATATAGGATCTAGCTAGATCTATTTTTCGCCCCCGTAAACTCCTATATTGCAACTTTCTTCGAAATCGTTAGAGCTGTTTTCGAGGACGTGATTACAAATATATGTATTTAAAAAAATTGTATATATTAAAAAAAAAAAAAAAATACTTAAAAATATATATAATATTCCAATATTGCTCATTTAATAGTATAGGATACATAAGATCTTATCAATGTATAGTTATCGAATGCTAAGCACAGCGCTTAGCTTGTACGGTTCATCAGTCAGAAATCTAAGTTTTGTAAACAGCTTACCTGTTTTTAGAAACAGCCTTTTGCGCTCTTTCTGCTTTGATAAGCTGTGTCTTAGCACATCCTCCCCAAACGGATATGCCATATGTAATAACTGATTGGCATAACGCGTAGTATGTTGTGATAAGCTTTGTTTGGGTCACAGACATATAGTAGGTTTCTGAAAACATACAATAGTTTTCTTACACGCTTTGATAGGATTGAGATTTAGTTTATCGAGTGTAGTTCTTCATTTATTTGGATCCCCAAATACCTGACTGATGAAGCAACATCTAGAGCAATCGCAATTTTGAGTGGTGGGCAAGTTACACGTGTGGGCTCGTACAGCTGATGATACTTTATTCACATTAGAATCTAGCCAAGCTTGCTAATAAGTAAATTAAATATAAATTAAACTGCTAAGTACCTATAAAATTAAAAAAATCGTCCAATAACGTCTTTCTCTTTCACTTTATGTTAAGGGGAAGACACTTCATTCCCGTGTTCTATAAAATATTCAGCACTTGCACTTAAAAGGTTTTACCTTTTTTAGTCTTCGCACTAATTCAGTGATGTCAAGGAGTTGGATCGCCTCGACATTCACATAATGATGAAGTCTGTGTTCATGAGCTTCTACTTAATATTTTTTTATAACTACTAACTCATTACGACATCCATCTTGAGGTCCCGGTGAAGGTCGCTGTTTCTAATGTACCAGGGCGCCTTGACTATATCCCTTAGTACTTTGTTTTGAAAACGTTGTATGATTTGACGATTGCTTTGGCCGGTGCAGCCAAAGCATATCATATATATCATATCATAGCATATCGTAGGTCCATACAGGTTTTAAAACTTGTTTGTATAACAACAGTTTATTGGATATTGACAATAGCGACTGTCTACCAAGTAGCCAATACATTTTTTTGTATTGAATATCTAGTTCGGCTCTTTTCTTCTTGACATGCTCTTTCCAGCGCAGTTTGGCATCCAGTGTCATGCCAAGATACTTGGCAGTATTTGCGTATGGTATTTGTTGATTATTTATGAATACCGGGAAGTCTTGTGGCTTTTTATTAGTGAAGTCAATGTGGATAGATTTGCTTCCATTGAGTTTGATATGCCATATTGCAGTCCACTCATAGATACGATTTATGGACTGTTGAACCTTATGTACGGCTTCCTCGTGACTATTTCCGAGAGCCATGATAGCTGTGTCGTCAGAAAAGGTTGCAATTATATTATTTTCTGACGCAGGAATATCAAAGGTGTATAGTAGATACAGGACCGGACCTAGTACACTACCTCATGGTATTCCAGCTTTTATTTGCCTAATGTCTCAATAGGTATTTATTTGTTTTATTCTAAACGATCTGTTTGATATATAGGACTCTATGATGTCTGAAAATTGTTAGGGCAGCATAGTTTTTATTTATAAATAAAGCATCATGCCATACTTTATCAAAAGCCTGTGCAACATCAAGGAAAACCGTGGAGCACAAATTATGTGTACTTGGTCGAGCGTGGAGTGTTGTTTTTTAAATCAGAACTGGTAATCGGGGATAAGAATTTCAGCTTCAATAAGAGGCTTCAATCTCTTTAGAAATAATTTCACGAATTGCTTTGACAGCACAGGTAACAGTGAGATTGGTCTGTAAGATGTTGTTTCATGAGGTGGCTTCCCAGGCTTGACTATCATGATGTCTTCAGCTACTTTCTACATGTCAGGAACGTTTTTTAACCGAAATGCAGCATTAATGAGCGTGGTAAGCTTAACTATAGCTTTACGTGGGAGATATTGTAAAACTTCTCCTGTAATTAAGTCGTAACCAAAGGATTTTCTCCGATTAAAATTACACTTAATTTCTCTAGATACTTCATTTGGGGTAACTAACTTAATATCTAAACTATTCTGAACACCCTGAGTTAATATCCTCGCATTGTGAGTCTGGGATTCATTTGGTTGGAAAATTCGTCCTAAATGGTCAGCAAACCTTAAGGCTTTTTGTTCGTCCGTCACTGCCCATTTTTCATTTTCTGCCTTGATAGTAGGAATTTGGATGGTGGGTCGTTTCATGTGCTTCGTAGCCTTCCACAATGAGTAGCCGGTTTTAGTATCACTCTTTAATTGGCTAAGGTAGCTGTTTATTGAATTTCTTGCGTAAGATGCTTAGTAAGGTTGTTCAGCAGTCTTTTATCTTTTATCTGGTCTGATGCCATCTGTTTCTAGGTTTCCGCTTTTCAGTTATGAGACACCTAATTCCTGCAGGATAGGCGGTTGCTTTGACCCAGTGTGTTTTTCCAGGCAGCTAGCTGTATACTAGTTGTAAATTTACTTAATTCCAAATCCAGCTGTTCCGGAGTTTTTGCTCTCTAAGGAATATTCGCAAGGTTGAAAGTTTTGCCTGCAATATGCGCGTATGTTTTCTTGTGAGGGTTTTGTGTCACGTAATGAGTTTGTGTTTGTGACCTATTTTGCAGTATTTCTTTGATTTTGCGCTGGCCTTTTATTGCCGGCTTCTTCATGGTTTTGTTTTTTATGCCTTGCATTTCCCGCGTTACTAAACATCCTCTATAATTAGCTGGATGCGGTTCCCCACAGTGGACGCATTTTGGCTTTTCGTCTGCCGATGTATTACCTAATTTTGGTGGACATTTTTGTTTCCGAATTTTTGATAATTAAGATGTTGTTTGTCAAAAGTCTGATGAAATTATTTCATGCACATGCATGAAATAATTTCATCAGACTTTTGACTTATTAACGGTAATTTGGAAAAAGTAGTTTCATTATTACAAACAGCAATTTTTTTAAATCTGTATTTGTAATTACGTATGTTTAAGATTTCTGAATTCATTATTTTAGGATTTAAATAGATTTAATTTGAATTAAATTAATAGTTAATAACTAAAATTATTAGATTGCTGTTTTTGATATTGACTTCCAAACATTGCTGAATATGATACTTAACAATGATTAGATTGCTGCCTTTGATTCTAGCCAAAATGAAACACAAATAGGGTTGTCAATAAATAAAACTTCATAATGCAGTCGGGTTAACAAACTGTAGTAGTATTATTAATAATAATGTAATCAAAACTAGGTATAACTTGTAGAATCCAAAACAGAATGCAAGAATGCATAGCGTAAATTAAAAACTAATTTCGATTTTCTTACCAAAATATCAATCAATATAGTTAATAAACATTGTCATTTGACAACCCTTGAGTTAAAATGGCATAACCTTACCTTGCACGTTTGGCAACATTTGCTTTCCAATTTACGGGATCTCTTTTCTTTTTTCTCGCATATCTATTGTTTACACGTGTGGGATGTACATCCATGTTCAGTTTTTTCACCTCCAAACCAATTATATAACACTATTTTTGCAATAAAATTACAAAATACGCACGCGGATCTTAGGACAAAATCAATGCAGACGCCATCTTGACGTCATGATCAATGAACGCCTGTGATTGGTCGAAGCTAGCAGATTGCTGTTTTTGAATCTCATCGTATGTAGATTGCTGTATTTGATACCAATATGGGTTTTACATTCAGGTTTTTGGTGGAATATTGCTGTTTTTGATACGATGTGACTAAATAAGTAAAAAATATTTTAAAAAGACAGTGTTACCATATTCATAACTCGAATTGCGTAAAACTGACAGATTGCTGTTTTTGATTCTATACGACTCTAATGTAACTGAATACGTATTTAATACGTATTCAGTTACATTAAATGTAAGAGAAATGTATTTATCCTGAAAGCTTCTAATACGATTGTTGGCACAAGAATTGGTAAGACATCAAAATTGATAGCCGACACCAAAATTATTTTACTACACCACATTATAAATAAAATAACAATAAAAACCGTTTTTTATAGTCAATAATTTATATTATTAATATTATAAAAAAATATATTAAGATTAATTAAAAAAAAAATTACATCGATTTTCTCTCCAGCTATGCATCCGATGTACTTACGTCACAGGCACACATCGCGCGTTTTTTGTGAAAATGAATTCTATCTATTCTGAGTGGAGTGGTTGGATATGGTGCGTTTTTACGCAGTTTCTGGTGACAATCTGGAGGAAGCTAGGCGCATGTACTCTTGGAGTGAATGTTGTCTTGGTGCACACGTAGCTAACCCGAAATCCGCCTCTAAGGCGGACCCACCACTGACCCGGTTGTGTGGTAAGTTTTGTTTTTGTCTTGTTCCTATAATATCCCAATAAATAAATAATACCTAATAATGTTACGTTAAATACAATGGGTACCCGTACCTAGTACCTACAGGAAAGAATTAAAACCATGTCTGATAGTACCTACCCGCCGTAAGTTCGCACCTAGAACGAAATGATATTGATAACATTAGAGGTCAGCCACCACGCCGCGTCGTCGGTACGGTGCGTCGCGTCGTGCAATCGTACATAGCCAGAAAATACCTACCAAAGTTTGCGCGTCTGGATTACTGGAAAGGTATTCGACCACTTTTGCCAGATTCGTTTTGCCGTTGTCTTTCAATTTTGTTATGTACCAGTGCAGCACCTCTTCCTCGGAATTTTCTTCTACTATGGAAGTAGAACGTCTTTTATTTGCTTATTACTTAGCTCTTCGAACGGTTTTCTGTGCTCCTTTTCTGTAGATTTTCCCGCTTCCGCAGTACATACTGCAAGAGTAGGAACATGGGAATCTATATCCACAGGCGCAGATAAGGCTGCGTCCGAAAAGTCCATCTCACTTCTCAGGTCATCACTTTCAAAAACAGGCCAGTTGATGTTTTTTTCCAACCACTTGCGATTACTTACACGATTCATAAAAGTTTTTTGATTTCTACTTGAATCTATCAACTTTTTATTTAGATTTACACAAAAAAGTCGACAGAACTCCTTGATTCGGTTCTTGTCTTCTTCAGAAACTTCGGTAGTCAAGACAGAAATGATACTTTCATATAGAAACATATGATTTTTCAGATCACCGCCACTTCTTAATTTCACAAAAAGATCTAGGTTGGTATAAAATCCAGCCATAGTTCTAATGTAAATATATGTAAAAATAAAAGTATTTCACTGTGTTCACAAATAAGTGACAAGAGCGAAACTAGATGGACTTAATGAATGTCTTTATACACGGTGAAATTTGAATCACAGTTTTGCTAGAACAAACGTTGTTCAGACCCTGGTCAACTACCATTCTATAGCATCAAATATGTTATTAAAACAAACTAAACTAGGCATTCTCAAATTAGTCGTATGTTGCTCAAACGTGTTCAAACATTCACCGTAACATCAAAGTACTCATCGCGGTAGTGATATGGCATTCAAAACAGTTATGAGGAGTCCGCGTGGACAAAAAATTTGTCCGGCCAATGCGGGCCGAAATACAAATAAATCATTAGCCAATGACATGCAATCGCGCGAAGTACTGTTCCGCCCATTTCTTTTGTTGACTGCCCCCCGAGCCTCCCGGGCGGTCGCCTGTCTACCGAAATCTCTCGAGCGAGCGACGCGTATGCAACCGATGTACTTTCGTCACAGGCACACATCACGCGTTTTTTGTGAAAATGAGTTCTATCTATTCGGAGTGAAGTGGTTAGATATGGTGCGTTTTTACGCAGTTACTGGTGACAATCTGGCGGAAGCTAGGTACTCTTGGAGTCAATGTTGTCTTGGTGCACACGGAGCTAGCCCGAAATCCGCCTCTAAGGCGACCCACCACTGACCCGGTTGTGTGGTAAGTTTTGTTTTTGTCTTGTTCCTGTAATATCCCAATAAATAAATAATACCTAATAATGTTACGTTAAATACAATGGGTACCCGTACCTACAGAAAATAATTTTAACCATGTCTGATAGTACCTACCTACCGTAAGTTCGCACCTAGAACGAAATGATATTGATAACATTAGAGGTCAGCCACCACGCCGCGTCATCGGTACGGTGCGTCGCGTCGTGCAATCGTACATAGCCAGAAAATACCTACTAAATCTATGAAAATACCTACTTATCTATGTTAATGACATCGACTCTTGCTTGACATCATCCAATTTATTATCTTTTGCTGATGATATGAAAATGTATGCCTCAATATCGTCGCAGACTGATATAACGGCTCTCCAGACTGATCTGTGTCGTCTAGAAGAGTACTGTCAAAGAAGCAAGTTGGATCTAAATCCCACCAAGTGTTCGGTTATTTACGTACTCCCGTAAGCGTTCAATCATAGCTGCATCAAACACATTAGGTGATCAAGTTTTACCTAGATCTAATTTTATTCGTGACTTGGGGGTTCACCACGATACTGAGCTAAGCTTTGAATCTCACATTGATGCAATAGTCACTAAAGCATCGAAAACATTGGGGTTCATAATGAGGCTATCCAAGTGCTTTACTCAAGCCAAAACTCTAAAAATTCTATATTGTACTTTTGTAAGAAGCCACTTGGAATACGCGTCAGAGATATGGAACCCGTGCTACCACAAATACATCAATCGTATAGAAAGCATCCAAAGAAGATTTATTAAATATCTATGTTATCATCAAAAAGTACCCTATCAGTCCGAAAATTATCTTAAGCTCTGCAAAAAATATCATATAATATATTACCGCTAATTGATCGCCGTGAGATTTCGGACTGTGTAATTCTGATAAAGATTTTAAACAACAATATAAATTGCCCTGAAATTTTGTCTAAATTTTATTTTAACGTCGCCAGAAAGTCAAAACGATATAATCCACCTTTACGTGTGCCATTTTCTGCAACAAATTATAGGCAGAATTCGTGCATTGTGCGTGCAAGCAGCAGTCTAAATAAAATTTGTAAGCAAAAAGATATTGATCCGTTTGTGTCCAGCTTGTCTGCAGTCGGGAAGTGTTTGAGCCGAGACTTTTTTATTTCATAACTTTAGTATTAAGTATAAACGCAACTAAATTACGGTGTGAACATTTTGGTGTTTGTGAGGTATAACTTCTCTCTGGTGTTTTGAGTTCTTTTGTAAGTTACTGTTGTGTCCATAGTTTTATTTTTTGTTGTACTAATTCTATAAGTGAGGACTTGTAATTGGCTGTCTGTCTTATATGTTGCTTTTACACTGATTTGTTTTAGCTGTAAGTCTTCCATATTAAAAAAATAAATAAAGTTTGCCATAGCAAGCCATAAAAATCTGTTTTAAAGTAGCCACTTATCAGCGATAAAATACCTACCGAAGTTAACTTTTAACTTTGGTTTTTTTTAGTAAGACATACAATAATAAGTGTTTACTAAATTTCGGTTATGGAGGAACGTTTCCCTGTAGACAATGCTGTGCCACGTGCGTGACCCGTGCGCCACGCCGCAACTACTTTGAGACGCAAGCGCCGCAGTGTCTATGTTGTAGGGAGTAACGATAATCCCGACGTTTTTAACTTTGACTTTTTTGTGTTTTTACAAAGACGAATGTCGTTTTTTTTTTTATTGGATGTTATAGAATGGTAGTAGACCATGGTCTGAACAACGTTGGTTCTAGCAAAACTGTGACTCAAATGTCACCATGTATTTATAGTCAGTGTTAATTACTCAAGTAGTGGACATAACAGTGAGTGAAAATTATTCAGCCAATCAGAGACGAGCATTTGAGTCTACTGCGAGCTTTGGTCGAGTGCGGACGCGTGCTGTGCTAAGCCCCTAATGTTACCGTAATTGGTAGATTAGTGTAGTTTTGAGTTCTTTGTTTCTCTCAAAGAGTTTTAACGGACAGTTCACGCCTTTTGGGCGTTCCTAGAGTGAGACAAACGAATGTCGCGATATTGCAAATAAAATCTTTGACCTCAAAATCCTCGTGATTGGGTGAGATTTGAACTTGCGATCGCCAGTGCACGACGGCGGTGGAGGAGAACGCGCTGGCCGCTGCACCAACGTAACAGTCAGCGCCTAGGGCGAAATATTCAAAGACAACGAGTTTACGCTACGAGTGTTACGACACCGACTACGTAACAGCAGTACACCAGACACCAGTGCTACGAGACGTGCTACGAGTGCTACGTGAAGTGAGCGCAGAAATAAACAGATAGCGTCAACAGTATTGAATAATATTCATAATTACTACAATGGCTTTTCGAGTGCAGCGCTCTCCACCAACCACACCGAGATCCCTAATGAACCAAACACAATCGGAACCCGATATCATCCAGGCAGTGAACGACCCGGAGTTTGTTAACGTAAACTCACGCAACAAGCGTCCACGATTAAATGAATCACCACATGAGCAAAACCAGCTGGAACAATTTGAACAATTTAAACATGAATTTAAATCTGAAATCAAGGAAATGCTTCTGGCTTGGAAGATCGGCCAAGATACTAATACAGCAAAGCAATCTTCAGCCCAAACTGAGCTGATAGCAAAGTTGGTTTCTGACATATCAGAACTGAAACTCCAAAACATACAAATCCAAAACATTATCGCCAAAATTCAAGGAACTAACATCGAGATCAAGTAATCCGTTGAATTCCTCAGCTCTCAATACGATGACTTAAAGAAAGGAATCAAGCTCCTGCAACAAGAAAGCATAGAATATAAGAAACACTCCGAGTCATTGGAAATGGCTGTTAGAGACCTTCAATATAAGTCCCGGACGTCTAGTATAGAAGTGCGCAACATACCTACCAAGGAAAAGGAATCATCAGCAGATCTGTCAAAAATTGTAGCAGACATAGCCAACTTAGTAAACCTACCACTAACTGCCTCCCACTTCCGAGATATATATCGTACATGAGGGAATTGAGGCACCAGCAAACCTATAATCGCTGAGTTCACTAGCGTCCAAACAAAGTTTGACCTCATCTCACGCGAACCTACAACAATAAAAAGACGAATAAAGAAGATAAATTGAATACGGAGATACTCGGAATAGCGGGACAAAAACAACCAGTCTATGTTGAAGAACATCTATCTAATACAAACAAAAAGCTGTTTTACCAGGCAAGAGAATTTGCACGCCTAAGGAAATACACATTCTTCTGGGCCTCTAATGGCAACATTTTTCTTCGAAAGCAACCCGGAGATAAACAAATTCTCATCTGGAAATTCAAGTCTGAAACAACACTCAAAGAGCTACAGGAATGACTATCCCACAGCCCATCATTAGTAAGCAGTACTTCGTTAATCTACTTTGTTTTAATGTCTGCAATGCGTAACACAGTATTTCTACTGATAAGTTGTTTTATACTTCTATTTTGTTACATTACTCAAGCAAAATGAATTTTAATAATCAACACTCAAATCCATACATAAGCCACCATATAAAACGCACAAACACATATTTTGTTACATATTTATCCACACTCTACCTAGCTAACTCAGCACATGACTATTGGTGTCCTATATCACACTGCATTAGTTTCTATTACCTAACCATAGTTTACATACCAAACACTCCAGAGCACTGTATCGTATCATACTATCGTAAATTGTTTCTTACAAATGGCTAATACTCTGCAATCTATCATTACAGCTGACTTGGATGAATTTGAAGTAGCAAATTCATTTAAATGTCTAAGACTGCTCAAACTACCTGATAGGGTCGAACCATCACATCAAAATCTTTCATATAAATATACGAAGTATAAATAAAAACTTTGATCAACTATTACTATTGATAAACTTACTCAATGTTATCTGTGACGTATTGGTACTTACTGAGTGCTGGCTAAGTAAAGTGGTGAATCTCCCGGTGTTGATCGGCTATAACTCGTATTATACAAAACGGACGGCCAACCAGAATGACGGTATTGTTATATATATAAAAGATAACATTCATTGTACTATTGAAGAACCCAATTTTCTAAACGGAAATTGTCTAACATGTGAAATCCCTAATAAACTCGCATTTGCGGCTGTATATCGTTCCCCGTCATATAATACTAAAACTGAATTCAACAACATTTTGAATAGCGTAGACAATATCCTCTTGTCCCTAAAAAACTATAAAAATCTCTGTCTAATCGGGGACACAAACATAGATATCCGACCTATTGGTTTAGAGGAGCGTGCTACCAAATACCTAACACTAAACACCACGCATGGCCTGTTACCCGCCCACCGGATACCCACAAGAATGAATAGCTGCATAGACCACGTGATGCTCAAGACTGACAAAACCGCCACATTACTTGTGATTGACTCACATGTTACTGACCACCTCCCAATTCTACTATTAATAACATACATCTCCCCAGAAGTTCAGTGCCGCCTTGCAAAATACCAAAAATTGACTACACTAATTTAACAAGCTACATCGAATCCCAAGATTTCTCGGAAGTACTGAGAACTAATGAGCCTAACCTAGCATCTGACACACTTACTGAAATATTGAACACCGCTATAATTAGCAACACAAAAATAGTAACCATCCCTAAGAAAGACAGAAACATTCAACCTTGGATTACACCCGGGTTACTACGGTGTATTCGCCACCGTGATAAGCTACACAAAAAAGCAAGGAAATTGCCTGACAGCCAAATAATCCAAACCTCTTATAAACGTTACAGAAACTATTGTAATAGTCTAATCAAAAAACTTAAAAGGCTATACGAACAAAATGAACTAAGCAAAGCAAAAAACGATCCAAAAAGACTGTGGAATAAAATCAAAGAATTCACATACACCAATAATAAAAGCAACCCCCCGTATGAGTTACTGAGTACAGTCTCTGATAAACGCGATGCAGCTGACCTCGTCTGTAACTACTTTGCAAACATCGGTCAAAAGTTGGCATCCATGATAAATATCGCAGCCCAACCTTCCCCATCACATTTCTCCCTAGGCACAGGTAAAGTTCGCCCTTCCAAATGTTAGAAATCTAGGACCCAACATCGTCTTAGATAAAGAGTTGCTTGAAACTGTAAACTCGGCAGTTTTTCTGGGCATAACAGTAGATGCCAAACTTCAGTGGGGCCAACATATATCGAGCCTAGCGGGAAGGCTCAGTTCGGCCGCCTACGCCGTCAGGAAAGTAAGACAATACACTGACGTTGATACAGCTCGGTTAGACTATTTTAGTTATTTTCATAGCGTTATGTCCTACGGTATTCTGCTGTGGGGCAAAGCTGCTGATATTCAAAATATATTTGTACTTCAAAAACGAGCTGTTCGAGCAATTTACCAGCTAGGTGCCAGAGTTTCTCTGAGAGATCTTTTCAAAGATATCGGTATCCTCACAGTGGCATCACAATTCATTTTCGCCAACATATTATATATTAGGCATAATATACACTTATATACTATAAACAGTGATATTCACAATGTTAATACTAGAAATAAGGACAAACTACGTACTCCCTTTCACCGGCTTCATAAGGTTCATAACTCATTTGTTTTGCTTGGTATAACCTTTTATAACAAGCTACCTTCTTCTTTGCTAGATTTGCCTTTTAATGCGTTCAAAACTAAAGTAAAATCCAACCTCTGTTCAAAGGCATACTATTCTATCAACGACTACTTAAATGATAAGAATAGTTGGTCGCTGTGATTAACTCAAGACAATGTTTAAATGTTCTTTCTCCAGAATTAGCTTACTTACTGACAGGTTATATGAGTTTATATAATTGTTTATAATTTTACTTTATAAGTCAATTTATTTTATTTTAATTTATTGTTGACATAATCTACTCATTACAATGTTTTTTTTTTAATGAGTTGTATAGTGTTGTATAGTTGCAATATGTTAGCTAGCGTCCTAGTTTATCAATTATAACTTCTAGTTACAGCTATTTGTAAGCGGGCACGCCCTTTATGCCTGGAAGCTTTTATTTAGATATTGTTTTCGTTAAGTTATTTTTATTTCTGCTTGAGTATAGTTCTCGATGTTTTTGGTTGGTACATTAGCGTGTGCTAGCTTTCATATGGCTATTAATTTTATAATTTAAATTATGTTTTGTGTTGCGTAATGTAAATATCATTTTGCATACTATTATATAGATTCATTTTTTTCTAACTGAACAGACAGCTGTGCTGCTGGGGAGTTTGTTGCGCCACTTCTTCTTCCCAGCTAAAGCACTAGGAAGTGGTGAAGGGTGGGCGTTTTGGGGGACTGTCTTATGTAATTTTGTCGTTCAAAAAGTGCTGATTCTCAGCCTAGTTTGAATAAATGACTTTTGAATTTTGAATTTTTTTTTTGCACGTGTCCACCAAGCTCCTTTGCTCTTCTCGAAGTGGATAATGCTGAAGTGGACTCAATTATTTCAAGCCTAAAGCAAGACTGTGCCACTGGCTGGGATGGTATTCCCGTCAAACTAATAAAAGTATGTCGACATGTCTTCGTACCACTTATTACTCACATAGTTAACTGTTCTATGGCCACAGGTATATTCCCTAATACGTGGAAAAAAGCCGTAATCCACCCAATACATAAGAGTGGAAACAGAGATTGTGTAGATAACTATAGACCCATTGCTGTACTCCCTGTTATGTCAAAGATAATGGAGAAAATTATCAATAAACAACTTGTGATCTACTTAAACAAATTCAACATAATAGCAAAAAATCTGTACGGCTTAAGGAGTAGGAGTATCTACAGAAGACGCAGTCCTAGACCTTACTGAACTTGTGGCCAGGAAATTGGATTCGCAACATAAATGCCTGGGTCTATTCCTTGACTTAACAAAAGCTTTTGACACAGTCTCTGTTCCCACCTTTCTATCCAAGCTGCATAGCATCGGCATACGAGGCATTGTTCATGATCTCTTCAAGAGTTACCTGATGGACCGCAAAATTTGCGTGAAGATAGGATCGCATATCAGTGCTGATGAGATAATGTCATATAGAGTCCCGCAAGGCAGTGTCGTCGGACCATCGCTCTTCCTTATCTACATCAGTGACTTGTGCACCCTTACTCTGCCATGTGCTAATATATTTACATATGCCGACGATACAGCCATTATAGTGCATGGGAGGAGCTGGGCTGAAGTGAAAAATAAAGCTGAAGAATCCCTGCGAATTGTCATGAAATGGCTTCACAAAAATCTTCTTACTCTGAAACTACAAAAAACAAACTACATCCCTTTTTCTATTCATGCTAGTACGAAACCACAAAACACATACTCAATTAGAGCTCACACCTGTCTGGATACCTCGACCTGCTCTTGCCTAGCGCTCCCCTCAGTAACATCTGTCAAATATCTGGGCGTGATGATTGATGATGGACTGAAATGGAACAAGCATATAGAGTCAACTGCCAGTAAGGTCAGAAAAACGGTTCACCTCTTTAAGTCATTAAGGCATTCTGCGGACTTAGGGACTCTAAAAATGGTTTTCACTGCATTTTGCCAGTCCATCATCGGCTATTGTATTCTAGCTTGGGGTGGATCGGCCAAAACTAAGTTCCTCGAGTTGGAGCGTGCGCAAAGGGCGGTACTTAAGGTTATGTTGCAAAAGCCCTTTCGCTATCCAACTCATCAGCTTTACACCGAGCTCAAACTTCTAACAGTGAGACAGCTATTTGTCTTTAGAACCACTCTCTGGAAATATAACCAAGTACTCCCCAGACTCAAATAGACGAGGTCAAAGAATAGTTTGCCCAACCCCTAGTCATAGAACCACCTTCGCCAGAAAACAGCTGTACGTGCTGAGCTCTCTTGTTTACAAAAATATTAATAAGATCACACAAATTGCAAGGTTAAGCAAACACGAGGTTAAGGCTAAGCTGAAGAACATGCTGTACCTCCTAGACTACGCTCGAACTGAGGAACTGCTAACCACTCTGACATAACTCGTAATATTCCATACAATAACACGTAATACAGTCACCGACATCTTTAATATAACAAAACACCAAGCTCGTACTAACTCAAATACAGTCTTACTCGACACCACCACATTCACATACTTAGACTCCTCATATCACACTCACACTACACATAATACAAACGTTTTCCACACACATACACTCACACACGAAAACAAAACACGATTCCCAGTCACACATACAGAATGAACCACACAGTAATTTTATTTTTAAATTTTAATCTTAAATTAAGCTTTTTAATTTTAATTTTTTTACATTTATGTTGTTTTTCAATTATTATAATTTTTTTTCTTAAAATCACTTCATAATGATATATTCTTTTGTTTAATATTAGCTTACTAGTTTATAATTTCCATGAGGGTTTCTAGTGTCTAAGTGGCAGTAGAACACTGACTCCTAAGTCACAGGTATTCCTAGTTTAGGAGTCAGGGTTTCAACTTTTGTGCGCCTTTTAATTATTGTGAACTTTAGCTAGATGTTAAGCATATTGTAAGGATTTGTATCAGTAAAGCATATAGTAAAAAATAATATAATATGTATAATAATATAATATTATATTATTTTTCGATGACTCATTAGTTATGCGCTTAGCCGAGCGCACAAACATATGACTCATCAATCACAAAGCAGGTGCTACCGATAACATGCAATAATAACTAAATCTCTAGAATTACTAGTTATAAGTACCTATGCGCTATTAAAACTATATATTTTACTAAAAAGAAGGTCAAAACAGCCAAATGAGACAAAAAATATACTTTGAATTTATTTTAAATGGCAAAAAATATCTTACAAAACATTTTTTTTTACCGAATGATTACTCGCGCTGCCGCGGATGGCCGGCGCAGATTTTTTTTTTGGATAGAGAATAACCCTAGCTATCATATACTCACGTCACACACTCAACATATTAACACAATTGAAGAAAAAAATTTAACGTGATGCGATCCATACAAAAAAATCTAATTAATTTTCTTTCAGACAAACTATCAAATTAAAAAGAAATTTTATAAGAATAAAAGTTATCAGGAATATCATAACACGTCATATAAAAAAAAAATCGCATCGATGTTGGAATTTTGTTGCCTAAGTCCACTAATTTTCAGTATGGGCCCACTGTGCGGCGTGCAAACGTGCATAGTCAGAAAATACCTACCAACGTTTGCCATAGCAAGCCATAAAAATCTGTTTTAAAGTAGCCACTTATCAGTGATAAAATACCTACCGAAGTTAACTTTTAACTTTGGTATTTTGTAGTAAGACATACAATAATAAGTGCTTATTAAATTTCGTTTATGGAGCTATATTTCCCTGTAGACAATGCTGTGTCCCGCACGTGAGCCGCGCGCCACGCCGCAACTACTTTGAGAAGCGAGCGCCGCAGTGTCTGTGTTGTAGGGAGTAACGATAATCCCGACGTTTTTAACTTTGTATTTTTTCAAAAACTTTTTTTTTTATTGGATGTTATAGAATGGTAGTAAACCATGGTCTGAACAGCGTTTGTTCTAGCAAAACTGTGATTCAAATGTCACCGTGTATTTGTATCATTTTGAAAGCATACCAAAACGTTTTATTATAAATATAATAATACAACACCGATTTAGTTATAAATAAAATAAAATACCTATTTGTTTATTTATGGCAACTAGGCTCAATTGTTAATAACATAACATAACATAGCATCACGCCTGTTTTAAGCAGAAGTGCACCTATAAGTAAACCGATACCGATACCGCCACCGATCGCCTCCACGAGGACACGGCGATGCTCTGCCCAAGCCGGGCAGTCCTTCACCGTATGCTCTACCGTGTCCTCCGGGTAATCTACGCAGTGATGACACCCGGGCGTTTTCTCCCGCCTTATCTGAAACAGGAACCTCCCAAAACAACCGTGTCCGGTGAGGACCTGCGTCAGGCGGAAAGTGCGGACGCCGTGGCGCCTCTCTAGCCACTCCTCAAAGAGGGGACTTATCGCCGTAATTGTGGCGTGCACTGGGTTGCGACAATCGCACGCGCCATGAGATCCCGCCGGAGCTCTGTTCGCTGTGTCGTGATTTCTCGCGGCAGCGGAGTTACGCCCCGGCGTTTCGCCTCATCGCGCCACTCCCAAATGTGCGTGAGGACTTTTGCTTCCAGATCCCATGGCGGCAATCCGGCAAGGAGGCTCGCCACCTCATCGGAGACCGTGTGGTATTCAAAATTCAAAATTCAAAAATTCAAAATTCAAAAGTCATTTATTCAAACTAGGCTGAGAATCAGCACTTTTCGAACGTCAAAATTACATAAGACAGTCCCCCAAAACGCCCACCCTTCACCACTTCCTAGTGCTTTAGCTGGGAAGAAGAAGTGGCGCAACAAACTCCCCAGCAGCACAGCTGTCTGTTCAGTGAAAAAGATTCTATATAATAGTATGCAAAATGATATTTACATTACGCAACACAAAACATAATTTAAATTATAAAATTAATAGCCATATGACAGCCCGGACGCAGGGACGTATCCCCGGACCAGCCGGATGACCATGACCCTCTGGGACGCGTTCAACCGACGGGCTGGCCGCCGCTTCTATGAATACCCACACCGGTGCCCCGTAAAGGGCCATAGACCGCACGACCCCCGCGTAGAGCCTCCGGCGGGAGGCATTTGGACTCCTTAGATTTTAATTTTTCTAAACTTATAATAAGTTCACTCTCATTACGTTTCGTTCTACGAAGTATGTCAGTAAATAGTATATAAAGATAAAAGGCGAAATGTTGGGATATAAAATACTTACCAGTGATACCTAGGTAGGTACTACTGGCATACAAAGTACGCGAGAATAGAACCTTCTCAGGCACATATAATATTAACAGAATGACCCCCTGTTCACTACAGATGGGCGACGAGGTGCAGTCGGGCAGCGTGTTGCTGCCGGCGTCCAGACGCGGCCGCTACCTCGCCAACATCGTCAGGAGACAGGCAGTCGTAAGTATTCGTCGACAGATTTGGATCAGTATTTTAGTTTTTTGCCACAGTCTTGCTAAAACTAGAAGGCAAAATGATTAATTACATTAATTTAAATAAATTAAGCTAATAAAATTAGTACATCAATTTGTATATGTATTTAAGAATGTCAATTATTTGTTCAATTATAGGATGTCAGTGTGGATCTATAAAGTCTAACTACTCATTCACAGAATATAATGGTTTTTCTATAATTTCTGTCATTTGAATAACGCTGTTTTAAAACGATTGATTAGCATATTGTTCCCTAATATAACTATCATGACAAATCCATAAAAATCCATCTTTTAAATAAAGCAAGCCCACTTTAGTGCATGGCAATTCTAGTTGCA
Source organism: Xanthia icteritia (assembly GCA_949128155.2). Classification (NCBI taxonomy): domain Eukaryota; kingdom Metazoa; phylum Arthropoda; class Insecta; order Lepidoptera; family Noctuidae; genus Xanthia; species Xanthia icteritia. Next base: position 120,675 of record OX421958.2, read on the forward strand.
CGTACTCCATGTATGTTAACTTGTTGCACTTTGTTTGAGTTAAATTATTAACACCTAGGTACCCTACACTTTTAGAAAAAGTCTTATAAACTTAGTTTAATTTTTTTGTCACAACCTGTGCGTCGATCAAAATGTTTATCTTTAAGTTTAATATTTCTCATGTAAGTGCATTATAATACTTATACGAAATACAGATTACATATTATCTCAAACCTAAAAAGAATATGATGTTGCCGAGTGAGTTTTTATTGAATTCAATCGTTTTTGAGATAATTATGCGATATTTTCGATAACAACCGCAGTAATAACTTAGTTTTTCCGAGAAATACTATACTAAATTCAAGCTAAGGTACTTTTGTAGTCAATAAAATCAATACGGAGCCCTGCACGGTGTACTAACTAATATATATGTATCGTTTGTGTGTTTTTAAACGTTTGCATAACATTTCAGGACGGCACGGGCATCAAGTTCAACAAGGACGCTGATCGGGTAAGCATTCAAAGTCAAAGCCAAATCATTTATTTCAAATAGGCCATTATAAGGCAGTATTGAAAGTGAAAATTTACAAAAAAAAAAAAAAAAACTAGTCGCTCCTTCCAAAAGGCGGTTTTCGCATGGAGAAGAATGGGCAAGAAACTCCACCGTTTCTCTTTTAAAATGTTTTACAATATTTTGTATAGGTCCATTAGTTATACAGGGTTACTGGTTACTCGACGTATTCCTTGCAGGTCGTCATAGTAGGGTTTAAATGCAACAAATTAAGCCACCAAATGTTCTACCGAAGTTCAGTAGTATTTGAGTTAGTAAAATGTTTAGTTTTTTAATGAAAAATCCCACATTAAATAATTTGAAACCAATTTAAAAATGATTTACGGCGCGACTGTACTGAAATTTAAGGTATTATCATAGTTGATGCCGTAGCAGATCATTGTTAATAATCCAAAGTTCAAAAATGCCTAAAACCTTGGCAAATATCACTAACCCAACATTTAATTATTTTATAATTTCTGCTATTACTTCATAAAAAATAATGTCTAGTGCAAAAAAAAAATACTACGCCTGATGTACAAATTACTAACATCCTTGAAAATATCCGAAAATATCCTTGTCTTATCAGCTATTCAGAAAGGTATGATTGTCAATACTTTTGCATGTGTGACAGGGAAGAGAAGAGTTATACGGGGAGCAGGTAAAATTCGAGACGATCAACTTATTGTTTCGTATTCGTATTATTCGTAGTTTTTACCTGCGCTTGAACTTCAAACACTTGGCAAGCTTTGTGATTGGTCACTATTGTTCTCTCGGCATGACAGGGGGTGCGACTTTGCAAAATCTGCTAGTCAGCGTTAGTTAGTCTCAGCTCCCCGTCGCGCGAGCTCGTGTTTTGTTATCGCGCTATTTCCCTAACTGTTGCCGCGTATCTCGCTCTTGTGCTGTACCTTTTCTCGAAGCGCTTCGTCGATTTTTTGAACCCTCATAACTTGGGTTTGGATTATACTAGATAAACAAAATTCTCGGGATATGATGTCATTAGTGGACTTATTAAACATATAAATTTTTAATTGCATAGCTCTTATACTTTAGATTTTATTGATATCTAAAAAAACCGCCCAAGTGAGTGTCGGACCATGCACAATGAAGGGTTCCGTAGTTGGGATGAATTTATCCCAATAACAAACTTAACATTGTAGTTGAAAAACATGTTCTCCAATACGGATATAATATGGTAGAACATGATTTCAAACTGCAAATTTTATTTAAGTTGGTCGATTATTACTCGTTAACATGTAAAGCCTACTTAGCTGTGATAGTTTTCCTTCTAACTTTGTTATATATACTACTGCTGTGAATTTTTTCACAAATTCAAGTACAACCATTTAGCAGACAGGGGGGGGGGGACACACTTGACTCTAACAAAAACTAGTACTTAAAATTTTAACAATAATTACATTCACGATTACCCAGCCCCTAAAAATATACGTGAGCTTGGAAGGTTTTTGGGCATGATAAACTTCTATAGATGTTTTGTGCCTGAAGCCACCCGAATACAAGCCCCACTTAATGCTTTGCTTGTAGGAGCAGTGAAGGGATCGACTCCAATCAATATAACAGGAGACGCCCAAAAAGCTCTAGAACAATGCAAAGAGAGTCTGTCAAACGCAACCCTATTGGCCCACCATGATTGCCAGGCCAAAATGGGACTGGTCACGGATGCATCTGATTTAGCTATGGGTGCAGTGTTGCAATAACACAAAGATGGCCACTGGCAGCCACTCGCATTCTTCTCTCGAAAATCGAACACCACGCAACAAAAGTATTCTCCTTACGACTACGAGAATTACTGGCAATTTATGAAGTGGTGAAGCATTTTCGATACATGCTCGAAGCCAGAAATTTCGCCATCTATACTGACCACAAACCAATCAGTTTTGCATTTCATGAAAGGAAAAATAACTGTTCGCGTTCGTTGTTACTGTGACGTCAGCACACAAACTGCTAGGCCTTGCGTACCACAAGCGTTACGAAAACAAGTGTTCGGCAGTCTTCGTTCATTAAGTCATCCTGGCGCAAACGCAACCGCTAAGTTAGTTGCGGATCGGTTTGTTTGGCCAGGGGTTAGGAAGGACTGCCGAGAGTGGTCCAGATCATGCGTTGCATGTCAAAGAGCTTGAGAGAAGATTTTTTAAAATAATATTTACGAGAATAAGACGATATTAAAGTATTATCATCATCACTTGCACCCTAACAATCCGGAGAGTAACGTGATAAGTACAGAGTGCAATATTAGTTTCTGGTCGGCTGACAGGCTGACACGGAGATTAAATTACAATCGACGTCACGCAACTTAGACGATGATTGATTTTGACTTACTCCTTATTTTTTAAATAATATCTCTATTTTGTTTGGTACTTAGGCGTGTTTCACTAAAACATTTCGAACATGAAAAATATTTTCTTTTTCAAAGCGGACAATCACCTGTGTACGTCCATTATTTATGGAGCTATCGACGAAAACATGACTGTGTTTGTATTTTTCCTGAAACGTTGCATTTTTGTACACAAGTTAACACAAGTTAAATCTTACTCTGGGTGCCAGAGTTCATCGAAAACACTCTTTATTTTAGTTGTTACGATGCATAGTGTTTAGCTAACTGTTTATGTAAATGGAAGATAATATATTTTTTTTTTTTTGTAGTTATCATTTTATTCTCCGGGGACGGCGAGATAACAGATAACGGAATATGACATGGGTCGCAAACAAGTTGGATACCCTGTATATATATACACTGTATATTTTGTAATACGGTAGTTAATTAGGTCACTACGAAGTATACGCGAGTATTTGCGTACTACTCTTGTATAGATTGGAAGACCTAAGTAAAAAAGTGATTTCCAATCTGTACGCGATTAGTATCACACCCTTGTGTTCTGGCCTTGTACAGAATGGACCCGCCGCGAAGCCCTGTAATTGACTTTCTGTCGACTATTGTTACCTTTTTTGTTTTTTTTTAGCTGTTAGTCTTCCGTGCTGTAATAATTAAATAAATAATGGTTATGCCGTAGTCGGGTAAAAGGAAATCTGCTGTTTCATACAAAAGTGTAATAATATCTACACGGTCAAAACATATGGAATTCATTACAACAGTTTAGGGGTCGACGTCCTTACACCCTGTGTAAGATAGGTATTCATAATTTGCAAGTTTTCTACGAATTACAAAAATGTTGGGCGTTGGAATCGATCCTACGAATATTATAAATGTGAAAGTTTATAGGTTTGGACATTTGCTACTCAATCACGCAAAAACGGATGAACGGATTTGGATGAAATGTTGGCGCATACATAGTTTATAACCTGGATGTACACATAGGATTATTTTTATACCTCGATAATTTACGACATCCGGCAAAAGCTAGTATTTAACAAGTTGTGCGGTGTATTTAATGAACTTCTGTCGCAGATGAACGCCGAAGCGAAGAAGAAGGTGGACGTCCTGTCGGAAGAGCTGCTGCCGTACATCATCGCGGAGCAGGAGCGGCGCACCACGCTGTACAAGCGCGTCATGACGGCCATACAGAACGGCGAGAAGGGCGTCACCATCGCCGAGATACGCAACAAGCCGCCCGCCATCATACGCAAGGGTCAGTGTCGAAGGACGGCTTTATGTCATAGGTAGCGAAGCAAACGCAGAAACATAAAACGATTCACTTTTGAGTGTAGGTCATTCTGTCAAACCTAAGATCGCTTTCTAGCGAAAAGACTGCCCATTGTGTTACCCTGTGTAGAACTATATTTACCGATATCTTTATTCAATAATAATATAATATCGTGCACATAATAAAGAGTATTCTATGTATCTATTTATTTATATTAGTTTTGGTCAAAAATGTCTCTTGCACTCGTTCGGACATGCGGGAACCGTTTGGAACCGTCGGACTGTGCCTAAATGTTGTTATGTATTCAGACAGCCGCGGTTTGTAAGCGAAAGGCTGGTGAAGACTGTGTCGCGCGACGCGACACCCTGTTATTGTTCTACCTTGAAGTTGTAGTGTTAGTCGCGTCGCACCTCACAGTGCGGCCGCCCCATACTTGGAAACGGTCCAAATTCTTGATAGCAAATAAATGATGTAAATGTCTTAATTTATTTAATTATCATAATTATGTAATTTAAAAAAAAATCCAACCCATTAAAAAAAAAAAAAAAATTGTACGTTCTAAGAGAAGTGTTCCTTATAAATAGCGTTTTACATATTATTATTAAACGTCCAGTAACTTTTTAAAGGTTTTACTACAAATTCTAGGATCGGGCCTACAAAATCGGCTAATTCACTACTAAATATTGGTAGTACCCGCGTTTAAATATGAGACAATACATGGCTCTTCAATCCATACGGACACGCCTGTATTAGCAAACTGTAGCAAGTTTTTTTCATATCATAATAAATGAAGGATTGAGGTATATTTTCCTATAAGTTTTGTTGGGAACAGTAGCGAATAACTTTTAGCCTCGTAAAATATTTATGTAAAATTTGAGCTTCTTAAATTCACCACTATTATCATATTAAGTAAATATCGATAACTTTTGTCGTTTTGAAATTATAAAGGAACAGAGAACTGCAATTTTTACTCTACGTACTCTCGTACGTCAACCGATTGTAGAATATTTTAACTGTTGTTATCCTTACATTTTGTCATAAACTTAGCTTCATATTTGCGCATTTTGATGATGCAACTAACTATTCAAGTAATTACTAGCCATAACTTTTTTTGACCGCCCAAAATTCGTTTTTGGTCGACCCGACCAAACCACTCTCTGTGCGCCTGTTTTGAACGTGTAGGGCACACGTTCAATCGCTTAAAGGCTCCCGCAGCTCAGAAGTACTGGGGTTCTGAATACTGGAAGGGTTTCTATAATACGCGTGCGTGCGTAACCGGCCGCGTCCAGATCGAGTCAGTTTGAAAAAGGAAGTCAACGAAGAAATAATATGTTTGTAACTGTGGTTTCTCATGAAACAAAAGAAAAGAAAAAGACCAAATATTTCCACCAACTCCTGCCAAGCTCGGTTCTTGGCAGTTTTATTGGAATACTCCTCACACTCGTCCCAGAATATTGCAGGTCTTTTCTCCAATTCATAATAAAAAAATCAGATTCGAAGCGGTCCATTGCGAACGTGACCATGTTGTGACGTTCGAACCGCGCGCTATCCGCAACGCAACTGACCGCTCTCCTGGACCTCCATAGTAACAGAACCGCGCATGCGCCGCATGATTCTATTATCTCGTATTTGAGTGGCGGTAACCGTACGGTTGGTTACATCTGGATGATTAGCTTAATGTTTATGTAAATAAGACCCGCGCGATTACCGCCATGTTCAAAGAGCGCTAAGGGTGACGCTGCCGCTTGTGGTTTGCAGTTGCGATAGGCTTCGGAAGTGCACCATTACTGTCGCTTCAATCTTTATTAAAATTACACAACGCAGTCTGATTGAATTCTTGATATATCGTGCCCGTTCGTTTCCGCAGGTCTAATGTACCGCTGCCCCACCAACCGCGCACCGCGGGAGCCTGACGGCTCCGGCGCCATCATGTGCGAAGAGAACCTGGACCCCACGCCCATCATGTTCGAGTCTTGCCTCTCCGCAGAGGATAAGGAGCTCTATGTGGCAGACAATAAATACTTCTTTTGCAACCGTAAGTTTATAATTAGCTGTTTTTTCAATCTTTTTGATAAGAAGTCAACTTTGAACCAGTTCCTGTTATGCCAAAGAGGTTGATTTATGACAAAAAAAATCGGGTGGGGCTGTGTCGGGGCACACTGCGTGAAAATACATCATTGGCGTGAGACGTCTATTTCAGCGAGTCGCTTTTAGTGCTAAAGATTGAAATGAAAACAAGATTGACTTAGTTCTAAATATTGTAATACAATACTGATACTGAATAGGTAGTACATAAAAACTTATTTCAATTAATATTCGACAACGATTTTATTTTACATTGGTCTATGTCATATGAGAAATAAGAAACTCGATAATAACACATAATGGCATATTGTCAACATTTATATTTCCGGTGGACAATCTATAGTGGTATTTCCCAGTGTTGTTGGTGTTGCGTGCGCGTAGTTGAGGCCGATTTCATTCTTCATAAAGTCAACGAGATAGCTGTTGTCGTTATTGAAATCTCCGCATAGAACGACTGGAGCCTCTAAAGCTGCTGATTGAACTCACCTCTCTTCTCTCTCCTTTAATATTACACAATTCCATATTCCATCATAATCATCATAACATTCATTGCATAATTATACGAATGCGCCATGCTAATTGTTTTGTAACCAGATGTCAAAACGTCATACAAATAGGACTTAACGAAATGTTGCCATTTTTGAATATGATACTTTATTTATTTATGTAGAATTTTTATTGTATATTTATTTTATTTTTATATCTTAATTATATTTCATGGTATGCTGCACCGGTCGACGTCATAACGTCAACGCCAGCTGTTGCTGAAAACCAGCGCTGGGGCTCTGTCTTGCATAGGGTCGCAGCATTATGCTGAGCGATGGCCGTTTTGCGTGGATGTGACGCATTTTTCCCTAAACTTGTTTCGTTTTTAATTTTGTGTTCTTTTTTTTTTACGTCATGTTTACCGCAAATAAACGTATTTTCTTTCTTTATTTTTTTCTTTCTAACTAATGGACATAGTCAAGAGACCACCCATACTTCTGTTGAATCCGTCACCAAACTGAGGTGTCTGCTTCCATTTCGTCGTACATCGCGAGGAAGGCGATGCTGTCCAGAATTTCAACCGCCCGTGCCTGATTCTGAAAGTTGGCAACATCGCAAATAGATGTCAAATATTTCACTGTTTTAATTAATTTGGCAATGTTACTGAATGGACATATGAAATGTGGCTAAATAGCGAACTGTCACTCCACATGGAGATGGAATTCTTACGATTCCTATGGAATTACAGCGGTCGTTGAATGAACACAAAACAAATTAAAAAATTTAAAAATGCCGCTCCAAAGTCCACAAAACGTCCATCATAATAGTTTCGAATAATATGTACAAAACGTATCGAACAACTTTAGTGCAGTGCAAAATGAATATCGAGATTCGAGAAACTTTTCGAAAAAAATAATGAAAGATTCCAATCATATGTATGTTACATTATGATTTATTTATTTTTTGCATAAAAAAATAATTGACAGATACTTACATTTAATTTCTTGATTTTTTCACGTGGCGGTTTTAAATCTTCAGTTACCTAGGCAAGAAAGCTTCTCGGCTTGTTTTCGAAATTGACTTGTTACTTTAGATAGACATAATGTCAAGCTTATTGTTACCGCCATATACATCGCTGATATACAAATCTACCTACTTGAAATCTTTTCAAGTTTTAGTTATACTAGAAAGTGGCAGTAGTAGGTACGTTTCCCATCAGTCACCTTCCTTCCTATTCATTCCTGCAGCGTCTACCATAGGTCAGAGCGAGACAGCCATACAAGGCTAGAAGAAGATTGACCGTAACGGACGCCATTTTAAAAAGAAGAAGTTTGCTCTAATCCGCTGCCGCGAAAGCATCTCTCCAGAACTTTTACCGCTAATATATCTGGATTTCGTGATAAATCGAGACTGTTGGGTCTATATATGAAACTAGACCTATCTACTTATCAAGTAACACTAATTTGAAGTGCTGCGTAAGAAATAGCAATCGTTTATCTGTGAAACCACGCTGGCTTGCCCCGTGGTTAACCTACACATCGAGGACATACTAAGTCCTAGCAGCAGGAAGGCGGCTCCAGCTTCTAGAACGGTAAGGCGCTGCATCCTGTGTCCCTCTCTTATTCCTGTTTCTCCATACCAAAAAAATAGCCTCATTCCAAATCAACGTATGCTGCCCCTTAAAGTTTAATACAGTCCACAAAACCGCCGATTCTCATAGCAAGGCTTTGAATCACCGCTCCAGGCTTTTAGAAGTCTGGAATGAGCTGTTTAGATAGTTCTATCTATTTCATGGTAAATTCCCCGCATCCCTCATGTTAGCGCTTAAAGGTTTTCGAAAAAGCTCGCTCGCTCGCCCGCTCGCTCGCTTTTTGTTAGAGTCAAGTGCCCCCTGCCAGCTAAATGGTTGTACTTGGATATGTGAAAAAAATCACAGCAGTAGTATATATAACGGAATTAAAAGGAAAACTATCGCAGCTAAGTAGGCAATTCAATTCAATTCAATTGTATTAACAAACAATTTACATTGTGCTTTACAGGTTAACGAGTAATAATCGTCCAACTTAAATTTGCAGTTTGAAAAACATGTTCTCACATACATTACGTATGGGAGAACATGTTTTTCAACTACAATGTTAAGTTTGTTATTGGGATAAATTCATCCCGACTACGGAACCCTGTATGTTGCCTCATAGCTCCGTCATTTATGCACCGATTTTGAAAATTCTTTTTTATTTTATTGAGTTCATTTTCAATGTACTTACCTCGAAGGTCGTGTAATACACAAGATCTGTGAACTGCTTACATGTTATGTTTTTGGTGGGATATAATTATTGCTTTAACATGTTTAATCGGTGTTCAGGGCACAAGGTCGAGGGTCCCGACCTACCGCGAAACGGCACCAGCGTGATCGGCTGCGCGCCGTGCGAGCGCACCTCGCTGAACTACACCAGCCAGAAGTGCGCGCTCGAGGACACGGACGACGTGGTGGTGCACTACCGATACTATCCCGACAGAGTGAGTACCTATCACTCCTTGCGCACGAGCGCACCTCGCTGAACTACACCAGCCAGAAGTGCGCGCTCGAGGACACGGACGACGTGGTGGTGCACTACCGATACTATCCCGACAGAGTGAGTACCTATCTCTCCTTGCGCACGAGCGCACCTCGCTGAACTACACCAGCCAGAAGTGCGCGCTCGAGGACACGGACGACGTGGTGGTGCGCTACCGATACTATCCCGACAGAGTGAGTACCTATCTCTCCTTGCGCACGAGCGCACCTCGCTGAACTACACCAGCCAGAAGTGCGCGCTCAAGGACACGGACGACGTGGTGGTGCACTACCGATACTATCCCGACAGAGTGAGTACCTATCTCTCCTTGCGCACGAGCGCACCTCGCTGAACTACACCAGCCAGAAGTGCGCGCTCGAGGACACGGACGACGTGGTGGTGCACTACCGATACTATCCCGACAGAGTGAGTACCTATCTCTCCTTGCGCACGAGCGCACCTCGCTGAACTACACCAGCCAGAAGTGCGCGCTCGAGGACACGGACGACGTGGTGGTGCACTACCGATACTATCCCGACAGAGTGAGTACCTATCTCTCCTTGCGCACGAGCGCACCTCGCTGAACTACACCAGTCAGAAGTGCGCGCTCGAGGACACGGACGACGTGGTGGTGCACTACCGATACTATCCCGACAGAGTGAGTACCTATCTCTCCTTGCGCACGAGCACACCTCGCTGAACTACACCAGCCAGAAGTGCGCGCTCGAGGACACGGACGACGTGGTGGTGCACTACCGATACTATCCTGACAGAGTGAGTACCTATCTCTCCTTGCGCACGAGCACACCTCGCTGAACTACACCAGTCAGAAGTGCGCGCTCGAGGACACGGACGACGTGGTGGTGCACTACCGATACTATCTCGACGGAGTGAGTACCTATCTCTCCTTGCGCACGAGCACACCTCGCTGAACTAGACCAGTCAGAAGTGCGCGCTCGAGGACACGGACGACGTGGTGGTGCACTACCGATACTATCTCGACGGAGTGAGTACCTATCTCTCCTTGCGCACGAGCACACCTCGCTGAACTAGACCAGTCAGAAGTGCGCGCTCGAGGACACGGACGACGTGGTGGTGCACTACCGATACTATCTCGACGGAGTGAGTACCTATCTCTCCTTGCGCACGAGCACACCTCGCTGAACTACACCAGCCAGAAGTGCGCGCTCGAGGACACGGACGACGTGGTGGTGCACTACCGATACTATCCCGACAGAGTGAGTACCTATCTCTCCTTGCGCACGAGCACACCTCGCTGAACTACACCAGCCAGAAGTGCGCGCTCGAAGACACGGACGACGTGGTGGTGCACTACCGATACTATCCTGACAGAGTGAGTACCTATCTCTCCTTGCGCACGAGCACACCTCGCTGAACTACACCAGTCAGAAGTGCGCGCTCGAGGACACGGACGACGTGGTGGTGCACTACCGATACTATCTCGACGGAGTGAGTACCTATCTCTCCTTGCGCACGAGCACACCTCGCTGAACTAGACCAGTCAGAAGTGCGCGCTCGAGGACACGGACGACGTGGTGGTGCACTACCGATACTATCTCGACGGAGTGAGTACCTATCTCTCCTTGCGCACGAGCACACCTCGCTGAACTAGACCAGTCAGAAGTGCGCGCTCGAGGACACGGACGACGTGGTGGTGCACTACCGATACTATCTCGACGGAGTGAGTACCTATCTCTCCTTGCGCACGAGCACACCTCGCTGAACTAGACCAGTCAGAAGTGCGCGCTCGAGGACACGGACGACGTGGTGGTGCACTACCGATACTATCTCGACGGAGTGAGTACCTATCTCTCCTTGCGCACGAGCACACCTCGCTGAACTAGACCAATCAGAAGTGTGCGCTCGAGGACACGGACGACGTACACAGTTGAAATTTACCTAAAAGTTGGCCAATATTACACGAAGTGTGTTTATGCCTGTTTTTTTGCTTTAGTTGGTCTAAAATAAAAGTTTGAATGTGTATGAAAAATAAAGTTACTAAAGTTTTATTGGTACGGGAAAAAAACAATTTAAATCTTGATTTCTGGTTATTTTAAGAGAATTATAACATCGTGAGGATAGGACTTGTCTTTGTGGTAGTTTTTTTGACTGGTGTAAAAGTAAAATGTGCGTGCTTCGACGACGCACAGTGTGGGAATCTCGCAAACTAGGGGTATTTAAATCAAAATATAAATTTTAATAATTGATAATATAGTTATAACCTATTTATACCTAAGACCCTATTTGTCACAGTAAGATATTAGAAATTCTTGTAGGTAGGTTAAAAAAATAAATAAAAAATGTTGAAGTGGGTAGATAATAATCGCTGTACCCTTACAATACGAACAACAACATTAAAGTGTCATCTTCACTTGAAATTACTGATAAAATTAACGTATAGTCTTGTTTAATGGTTTATTATTGTATTGTGTATTTATATCTTTCAAAGTAAGTTAGAGTGTATTTTATTTAAGTAATAGTTAAACATTGATCTAATAACATCATTTGAAAACACAGTTAAATTAAGCATTTTTAGAGATGATTTGCAAAACAAAAGGTGTATAAAAAAAATGACCTGAATATCCCAGTGTTTTTATTGTTTTAATTTATAGTTTAGAGTCTTAACTTTTGAAAACAATTCCTCTAACTTGCGATTTTGTGCGACCGTCATACATTTTTTTTCGGTTTTCAGAATAACCGCCGAAATTACAAAAAAACAAAATTTTCATATTTGGACCTCAAATGCGAAAAAGGAGCGAATTGATGCTATTTTTACTCTCAAGTACAATTTTCGGCTATAAATGAAATTAAATTCTTTTTAAGGAGATTATGTAACAAATTTAACGAAAAATGGACAACAAGCAGTAGACATTGATTTGATTTGACATCGTGAACGCTTTTTAAACAAGAATATAACTTGGTTGAATAAATGCATTAAGTTACCAGATAATGTTTTAAATGAAATATCATTTACATCTTGCCGTTCACCAGGAAGACCACATAAAAGTTTTGTAGAATGTTGCAATAAAACTAAAAAACACAAAGTTCAGAATCGAATAATGTCTACTAGCCCTGAAGAAATAGCGATTGCACATGAATGTAACCTTCGAAAAGCAGGTAAAAGGGACTCTGCAGCTATCGTAAAAGAACTTTCTATGAGTTCACTTTGTGTATCTCAGAAAGAGGTTCTTGGGTCAATTCAGGACTTGCACAGTGGAATAAAGGAATTGTCACTGTTAATTAAGTGGGGTTGTGATGGAGCACAACAAAAACCATATAAACAAAAATTTTGTTCAGAAAAAAAAATTGATGAGAACCTTTTTAACATATCCATGGTACCTATACAGTTAAGATTGAATGTTGAAGAGAATAATATTATAGTATGGCAAAATCCAGCCCCTTCTTTAACAAGGTACTGTCGACCAATTAGACTTAACTTTGCTAAAGAGACTACTTCATTAATTTATTAAAGAAGAGGTTGACACGATACAACACCAAATCGATATGTTGTCGGCCGTCGAAGTAAGTCTAGATAACTTTAAGATTTTAGTGAAACCAGTTTTTATGCTGACTATGATAGACGGCAAAATATGTAGTACTCTATCTAATGTTTCGTCCTCATCTCAAACTTGCTATATATGTGGAGCAAAGCCTTCAGAGATGAATAATCCATCTCTTATTTTGATGAAACCTCTCGATCAAGCTGCATTGTCTTTCGGGCTTTGTCCTTTGCATTCCTGGATTAGGTTTATGGAGTGTATACTTCATATCGCCTACAGACTTGATATAAAAATGTGGCAAGCTAGAGGTCAAAAAAATAAAGATAAGGTTAAGGCAAAGAAGATACACATACAAACACGGTTCAGAAATAAATTGGGTTTATTATTGGATTTGCCGACTCAGCAAGCTGGCAGCAGCGTTTTTTTAGAGGTGCTACAATAACTGCTGATATTACCGGGGTAAATTTAGAATTAATAACAAGGTTTCATATCATTTTAGAAACTCTCGGGTCTAGTTTTAAAGTCGATTTAGATTCCTTCAATAGTACACAGAAGAAACCAGAAACCTGTATCTTAAGGAATACTCATGGTATAACATGCCAGTTAGTGTGCACAAAGTTTTATTTAATGGCCGCGATGTCATAGCTTCGTGTATTTTACCGATTGGCCAGTCGGAAGAGGCGCATGAGGCTAGAAACAAAGATAACCGAAGTTATAGGGAATTCTTCACTAGAAAAACGTCACGAATAGACACCAATACCGACCTACTTAATAGGCTTCTTATATCATCAGACCCCTTCATATACAGCTTAAGGCTTATGAAGAGAAAACGGAGTCCTCTAGATCCTGATGTCCTAAAATTGCTTTCTGTACCCACCGTAAATGAAGCCGAAAGTGGAGTTAGTCACTAAAATAGCAAAATTTATTCATATCGCATTTTTTTTAATACAACTTAATTTTCTATCACTATTTAAGTATTTTTATTTATTTGAATACCAATATATATTATTTTTGAACTTGTATCTTTTATTTAATTCAACTTGGAATTAAAAATTGCATTTAGCCTACGTACCGCCACGCTCATCTCTACCTCGATCATCTCTACGTCGATCATCTCCGGAGCATCGTCGTCGTCGTCGGCGGTGTGATCCACATCGGGCACCGCAGTAGGTGGAGCTATGGGCGAGGAGGCATGTTCCCCTCTCGAAGGGAACAGAGCGCTCACCACGTCCCCCACAAGCTGCGGCCGGAGACTCTGCGTCAGCGGGGCAGCCCATGGGTGGAGTTTCTTCCGCACCATCTTGTATGGGCGTCCCCACGGGTCCCTGTTCAGAGTCTCCAGCGACTCCTCGCGGGCCAGTCCCCTGGCCCGCAGGATCTCCGCTCGAGGGCGGTCTTCACCGCTCTGTACCCTTCATTCAGGCGGAGCTGTACGAGGCTCCGCCTGAATGGCTTCCGTATCCGGAGGATGAATACGGAGCCTGCGGTGCCTGGTGTACCGGCGCAGTGTCGTCAGCTGTTGCGACCATCAGTACACCTGGCGCGAGGCACGTCCGGGGTGGACCCGGGGCAGTTTTCGGACTTGTCCTCCCGGAACCACTCCGCTTCGTCGTTGATGTCAGCAGGCCTATCCGGTGATGACACCCAGGCCTGCACGATCGAGGCTTCCAGGAGAAGGTCCCGGTCCAGCTTCTTCAGCGCCCACTGCGGACCACTCGGGGTTTGTCGGACCGGCGCGCTCCGCCAGATGTACTGGTGATCGGAATATGTCTCCACCTCCTTCATGACGCGCCAGTCAATGACACGCGGCGACAGAGCGGAGATGTCCGCCACTGATTCAATCCGCTCCACACACACGTGGGGACAGAACCCCGGTTCAGGACGACCAGGCCTGTCTCCAGAGCCCAGTCGTCCACCATCCTGCCAAGCCATATTCTTGGCATTGAAGTCCCCGAGGACGAGCACGGGGAGGGAACAAAACCCGACGACGACGACTCTCAACTCCTCAAGGGAGTTGGCAAGAGTTCGGCTCGGGGAGAAGTATACCCCTACCACGACAATCTCCCTGAACCGTGCTGCAACGCAACCTTCGAAACAAATAAAAAAAACAATTAGTGATAGTGGGTGACCTTAATATTGATATCTTGAGGAAAAAAATCGATAGAAATAAAAAATGCATAGACGAATTAACTATGATTGTAAATAATTTCGGCTTAACACTACATATAAAGCAACCAACGAGAAGAAATTCATGTCTGGACCAAATAATAAGTAACTGTAAGGATGCAATATGTGAGCTTATACCACTGGGATTGTCAGATCATGAAACAGCTCAGATGATATCCATACAAATAGACAATAAAGTTCCACCTCTACGCTTTCGCACAATTTACAAGCGTGATTTTAGCACAGAAAATAAAGAAAAGTTCCTTGTCTGTATCTCAAATTTAAAATGGACAGAAATATTTTCTAATCAAGAAGCTAACTGTGCGTTTGATCACTTTCACGATACACTTGTCTTGTTCTTTGATTTGTGCTTCCCTAAAGTTGAAATCAAAATCAACCTAGTGACAAAAATATACGAAATGGATTTCGAAAGGAATTAAAAAATCTGCAAAAACCAAAAGGAGCTTGCGCTTTAAATACTACTTCTCATCTGACAAAGGCGGTAAATTTAAATACTTAAACTATAATAAATTTGTTAAAAAGGGTATTCAAAAAGTACAAAAAATCATTCTACAAATTACATAACCAGGGCTAAAAATAAATGTAAGGCGTCATGGGACTTAATTAAATATAATTCTAATAATAATCAAATTCAGGAATCAAATATTAAGAAGATAGAAACTGAAATCAGACCACTAACATTGTCAATTATGTAAATGACATTGATCCCATTAATTCTAGTATGTTTTTAAGGCCCACTAATGATAAAAAAAAAAAAAAAATGTACTAGAATGAATTTAACATTTAGTGCTCGTGAGTATGGAGAAATGCTGGGGCACGCCACTATTGCGGCGATAAGTCCCCTCTTTGAGCAGTGGCTAGAGAGGCGCCACGGCGTCCTCACCTTCCGCCTGACGCAGGTCCTCACCGGACATGGTTGTTTCGGGAGATTCCTGTTTCGTATTAGGCGGGAGGAAACGCCCGGGTGTCATCACTGCGTGGATCGCCCGGAGGACACAGTGGAGCATACGGTGGAGATCTGCCCGGCTTGGGCAGAGCATCGCCGTGTCCTCGTGGAGGCGATCGGTGGCGGGGATCTCTCCCCTGGTCCAGGCCATGGTACGGAGCGAGAGGGCATGGGAGTCCGTCACCTCCTTCTGCGAAGCAGTAATGTTCGCAAAGGAGGAGGCAGAACGC
The DNA here is from genome assembly GCA_949128155.2 of Xanthia icteritia. NCBI lineage: Eukaryota > Metazoa > Arthropoda > Insecta > Lepidoptera > Noctuidae > Xanthia > Xanthia icteritia. The sequence goes on from OX421958.2 coordinate 136,840, forward strand.
GTGAGGGAGAGGCAAATTTCGCGCCCTCACGCCCCCTAGCCGCCGCAGGAGACGCCCTGGGCGTCGGGAATCGCAGGCCGACTCCTGGCCACCGTAGGCGCGGGCTTGCGGACGGTGAGCAATGGGTAGCTCGCCGTCCGATAAGGGCCAGGCCCGGGTCGACGGCGCGTTGTGTTCCACGCGCGCCTCACTCTTTGAGGCGCGCGTCTGTCAGCAGAAGCGAAGGGGTCCGTTAGGACCGATGCCTGCCGGGGTTGCGGGAAAGTCCGAAAGGGATACCGTGGCCCCTGGCAACGTACAGGCAACGGAAGGAACACGGGTGGGTTTTAGTCACTAAGAATCTGACACGCCCTTCCGCTCCACTCAGAGTGGGAGAAGTTATTTGATAATTTCCCACCCAAAAAAAAAATTAATTAATAATTAAATTAATTAATGATGGCGAAATACAAAAAGTAATAAAATCACTTAGGAATACAAACTCAACAGGCTATGATCAAATACCTACAAAAATTATAAAACACATGGGCCCTATTATTACTCCGGTACTAGTACATCTAATAGACTTATTTACGGGAATATTTCCTGAGAAATTGAAAATGACAACTATTAAACCAATACATAAAAAAGGTAATAAAAAACTTGTTCATAATTACAGACCGATAGCTCTCTTGCCTATTTTAGTGAAAGTTTACGAAAATGCCATGCATGCGCGATTAGTGAATTTTATTGAGAAGCTCCAAATTTTGAAACATGAACAGCATGGATTCCAAAAAAGGAAATCAACAACTACAGCGGCATTTAATTTAATTAACATTGTTACTAAAAATATTGACCAAAAAATCACAACTGTTGTATTTTTTGACATGTCAAAAGCCTTTCACTTAGTATCGCGCGAGCTACTACTAAAAAATGTGATAGTTATGGAATACGCGGAAAAGCAAATACATGGGTAAAAATTACCTTACATACAGATCGATCGATCAATTTGTAAAAATTACTGTGGATAAAACAAATCAAAACGGTGAACTGTCATTTAAATCCAAATTAGGTTACAATTGCACAGGTGTTCCACAGGGCAGTATTTTAGGCCCCCTACTTTTTCTGATATATATCAATGACCTGACAGAAGTAACTGATCATCCCTGCATACTCTTTGCAGACATGAGGAAATAAATGGTACCGTAAGCAAAGTAATAACTTGGATGGAAAAGAATAACCTTAAACCTAACATAGATAAAACCAAATATGTACAATTTCGTAACTTAAATTGGAATAAAATTTATTTAAACATTACTTATAAAGATAAACAAATACATCAATCAGATTGTATGACTTTTCTTGGGATAGATCTAGATGAGAGGTGTTCCTGGATTAATCACATTGATAAGATTTATGTGAAAAACTCAGTAAGTTTGCTTTTGTTCTATGGCGTTTATCTAACCTAACAAGTAGACAAGCCACATTACAAGCTTATCATGCATATGTTGGTTCAATACTGCGTTATGGTATACTGGTACGGGGAAACTCGGTGCATCTCGAAAGAACTTTCATCACACAAAAGAGGTGTATACGTGCGATTTGTAATTTAGACCCATTTACATCCTGTAAACCACTGTTTAGTAATCTTAGAATACTTACTTTAACTGGTATTTATTTTGAGGAAGTATGTAAATTTACCAAACCTCACTCTGAGATGTTTGAAAAACAAGGAGATAAATGTAAGTTCAAAACTAAATATCCTAATAGATTAATTATTCCAAGAATGAAAACGGAACTATATGGGCGAAGTTGCTATCCTATGTGTATTCAGATTTATAACAAGATTCCTAACCAAATCAAGGAACTTCCAATGGTCCGCTTCAGAAGGGCTTTACGCAGTTGGTTAATTGAGAATTCATTCTATACTATAAAAGAATTCCTTCAGTTGAAATCAAAATGATGTAATTGTATACCAAAAATGTTCATGTCATTATGTTATGATTAAATATGTTAAGCTACTATTATACTACCACTGTAAGACATTTTGTAACCATATTTATCTGCGAATAAATCTTTGACTTTGACTTTGACTTATAATGTTCGCTTTCCCCGCAGACTTACAAGTTTGTATCCGAGCTGGACCCGGACCGTGAGGTGTGCGAGCACTGGAACCCCTGCCAGGTGGGCTACATCTTCAGCCTGCCCGGACCCGACCAGGCCACGCCGGCCAGCGAACTGTGGCGTAAGTTTATCTCACACCTAGCAACTCTCCGTGATCGAGCTCGTACCAGGAAGAATTACCCATTATAATCAGCTGTCTAGCCTTTTCCCAACTATGCTGGGGCAGCTTCCAGTCTAACCAGATGCAGCTGAATACCAGTATTTTTATATGGAGCGACTGCCTAACTGACCTCCATAACCCAGTTACTGGGTAACATGACACCCATAGGCAAGACTGGTTGTCAGGCTTTTGGGCTTCTTCCGGGGCCCGTAAATACTGGCAAAAATCTAAAAATTACAACCACCAACCAACGGCAAAAAGTGGTATGTAATGGATGGAAGAACTACTACCATACCTATTACTGGCGACAAACGTTGCTGTTTTTCGGTTTGAAGGGACTTCTTTTTTTTTTCTTCTTTTTCGCGTGGTTAATGACTAACTTGGTTTGAAGGGTGTGGCTGAGACTGTGCTGCAGCTCTGTTCCGATGGCATCGCATCTGCAACGCCTTTGGTGTTGCAGATCTGAGATATTCTTTTATAGACGACCACTTACTATCAGGGCCCTGATTAATAAACGTTACAATCAAATCTTACAATTTTGTAAAAAACGTCACATATTTGCAAGTTGTACTGTTGCTGTTTTAACCTTACAAATATGTAAGAACTAACAAGTAAATAACTTATAATTATCACAATTGTATTATGCTGTTTAATAAACATTTACATATTATGTAGAAAACGCCTGTAGGTTTCGATGACAATATTATATTTACAAACATGTACCTAGTTGTAAGTTACAAGTAACATAAAATGTAAGTTGTTGGTGCAGATTCTTGTTATACGAGGGAAGATTACTTACTCTTGAGTTTAGAATTTGAGTGTTTCACCGAGAGCTTTATTGGTTTGGTGCATCACTAAAGTCATGGAAAATAACAAAATTATATAATTATATATTCGATTTTTCGATGAACGTAAAATCTGTCACATTAAAAGTAAAATGTATCCTTTTCGACTCTGCCGTTCAATCGCATATTCATTATCACTAACAACACAAAATCTCACAACTCGTTGTTAGAATCATTTTTTTTTGCATATAATACACACATCAAAAATGTCTAAGCAACACGTATGGTTTTGAACTTTGAACGATTTTCACTATTGTAATATATTTATATTTCTTTAATAAATAATAACTAAGCATTTTTTTATGCATTAGTGACTAAAGCAAGAAAATCGTTCATTCAATTGTTCATTTAATCATAATAATTAACAATATGTGTACCGTAACATACGTAGTAATAAATAAAGCTAAAACGAAATTAAACTTTTCATGTTTAACAAATTAAATAACGTTTTTTTTAAATTATTATTTGGTAATTCAATACAAAGTGTAACCGCCTCTGTTATTTAAAACTATTGTCGGCAGCGATTTTTCATTGAATTAATAAGATTTCTTATCTGATCCTGCGGCAATCGCTCCCAATGGAATCTTAATAAGTTTTTCAGTTGTTGTGTTGTCGACACTCCGTCCAGGTTCTCTAGAATACGTCTCTGGAGCATGACCCATGCGTGCTCGATGGGATTGAGGTCTGGCGATTGTGCAGGACTCAGCAATACTCGCATGTTTTCCATTGCCAAGTACTCTCTGGTCCTCCGAGCTGTGTGCGAACGTGCATTGTCATGCATCAGCGTGAAATCTGAGCCAAGACTTTGTGCAAATGGGTGAACATAAGGCCCGAGGACATCTTCAACGTAACTTTCAGCGTTCATATTGCCATCTACAAAAACGAGCTCAGTTCGTCTGTTCTTAATACCCGCCCAAACCATCACTGTGGAGCCACTGTAACGGTGCACTTTCTGGACGCATCTTAACCGTTCAGCATTTCCGGGACGATGATACGCTCTTACCCTTCTCGTATCAGGCCTAAATCCAAACCGGGACTCATCGCAAAATAAAATTGTATCCCATTGCTCCTGGGTCCATGTCAAATGTTCCCCACACCATTCGTTTAGACGGGAGTATAGGTGGGCACCTAATTGGGCGTCGTACTCATAGGCCGTATTCATGCAGCCTATTTCTCACGGTTTGGTGGCTAACAACAACACCGCTTGAGAATTGCAGCTTTAAATCTATCTCCCGGGCGGTTAACATCGGCTGACGTCTTGCAGTCCGTTGTATGTATCGGTCAGCAGTAGTACTCCTTCCACGTCCTGGGTGCTGCTCAGCAGGATCCCCTGTATTAACGTAACGCTGCCAAAGACAACAAATCACGCTTCTATTGATACCAAAATGCCGAGGTACCTGGGACTGATTTCTTCCCGCTTGTAGCATTCCTAAAGCTCTCTGCATTTCATCAGCAGTCAAATGACGTCGCTCTATGACATAAAAAATGACTCGCTACATTTTTTTTCAAAAACTGTATATCGCAAAATGATAAAAGTGAGATAAATACCAAATTTATCAAACAACGAAAACACATGAAATCGGAAAAAAGTTATTTGCTTTTATTTTAATGAAAACAAAAAATCAACCTGCCTAGCCTTTTCCCAACTATATTAGGGTCGGCTTCCAGTCTAACCGGATGCAGCTGAATACCAGTATTTTACATAGAGCGACTGCCTATCTGACCTCCAAAATCCAGTAACTGGGTAATACGATACCCCTTGGTAACACTGGTTGTCAGACTTTCGGGCTTCTGACAACCCATAACGACTGACAAAGATCCACGAGTGACAGCTGGGAACAACGGCTTAACGTGCTTTCCGAGGCACGGAGGAGTCTCGGTATGTAAAGATGGTCACCCATCCACAGAGCAACCACGGCAAGCGTACCTTAAGCTGATGGATCGACCCGTGTGGCAGTTATTACTTAGCCACGAGCTCTCATTTTAATGAAAACAAAATATAATCTAAAAGTTTATATTTTTAAAATCAGCCAGTATCTTTTTTCGAGAACAAAAAGATTATTTATACCAATCTACTTTGTTAAGAAAAAAATAAAGTGTCAATTAATAAAACATGCAGTTTCTGTAAATGGTGCGTGTTGCTTAGACTTTTTTGACGTGTGTATTTTAATTTCTGTAGTCATTAGGGTGAGGCACAAAAGTTTTGACACATCGTGGGACCACCTGTCAGAATTTTACTACAATTTACCAAATATGTTAACTTGTAATTACAATTGTGTGTTCAATAAAGTAGTTTTCCCTACAAATATGTAAACTGACACGTGTAAAGTGAAAATGTTTATTAATCAGAAATATGTAAATTGTAGAATTTTAAAATTTTCAAAATTTTTCACCATGAAAAATTTGTAACTTGTAATATTTATCAAACAGAAATTTGTAGAATTGTAGCGTGTGATCTACATTAACATTTTACAATAAGTAAGTTTTATTAAATAGGGTTGTTACAACCCTATTTAATAAAACTTACGAATTGTATGTAATAAAACTAACAAATTACTTGTAACAAACCCCTTTTACTTTTATTTGGCTGTCATGCATTCTGATATATATGGTATTTCTTATTATAATTTCAGATGACTACAGTAAGTTGATGAACATTTACATTACCTCTAAAATACATAAAGTCACTGTTACTGCGAGTGAACATTGTACTTACACTCGCGTAACCCACCCCCCTTGTTGCCGTACTAAAAGCCGTACTTGTTCAATATATAAAATATAAGTAAAAGCCGTACTGGTTTATTGAACTACAAAGTACTAAATAAAACTTAAGTAAATATAGAAGTTTAATATTGTCTTAAAAACTTGTATAAAAAAAGATTTTTACTTATATATTTTTATTTTGTACTTTTTAGCATTCGAATTAGAATCTGTTCTATCACCTTCACTTGTAAGGTACTTGTCAAGATAAACCCTACGAGTCACACAACAAGGCTACCTTGTAAAGTTGAGGTGTTCTTGTGGCCCCCTTCCGGCACTATCATCAGACTCTAGACTACACCTTGGGCTATAGTTCAAGTAGACAATCAAGGTCTTCGACGGAAGGAAGGGATTCTAAATGTTCGACTGCAGCGTCGACCTCTAAGAGGTGACCTTGGTCTACTGGTAGGGAGCCGGGTGAGCATTGAGCCTCGAGTCTGTCGGCTAAGCAATCAGTCTTTTCAACAGCTCTGCTATACGTGTCTTTACAGATCTCTGTATAACACATATGGGGTTTGTTCGCGGTGCAGGGAAAGCTACTGTAAGCACGAATAGCCTCATTTTTTTCCATCAACCGATCAACACTCGTCAGACAGCTTTCAGCGAGGGCTACCTGTCGCAAGAACCTCTCTTGAACAATCCTTAAGGACGAATTGTATGTGATCAGTGAGTGAGTCGACCGCGGCCGTCGTGTCAGCGATAGAATCGTATTGGTCGGGGATGGAGTCCAATTGGAGGGACGTATTAGATTGCAGCTGAACGCTTACTTTCTTCCAATCCGTTAGGTACCGTTTTGGTGATAGGGGGTTGATTGGGGTTGGGGAGATCTATGGAGGGGGCCAGTGTTATGACTACTGGACGGTGGTCAGAGTTAAGCTGTTGTACCCTTTTTATATGAATCTAACCGTAGGTTAACATTCTTAAGGAGCGCCACGTGGAGGTCGTCGGGGGTATGGTCAGGGTCATGGGGAAAGTGGGTGGGAGTCATCGGAGCGATGACGCCAAAGTTTAGGGTGTAATGTCATAAAAAAAATGAAAATAATTACTATAAAATGTTGGTAATAGTAATAGTAATATCATTTATTTGCTAAAAACATGGTATAAAATATGGTAGGTCTTGATGCGCGAGACTTTTTGATAGGTACCACATTTGGTCATTCTCCTTTCGTGTCTGTACTGTTGACCGTTTAGGAGTTCCCTCTTTTGTAACCAACCATGGCTGCAGCAGCCAGGTCATGGTAAACTTTAGAATGGACTAAAATAATTAAAGCGTATACCTATACAATTTCGTATCTGTACTGTGTACCGTTGAGGAGTTTCCTTATCTGAAGCCAATCCTGTTTGTAATAACAAGTTAAATAAATGATTGTAATAAGAATTATTAAAACAAGGTATGACAATAACCAATTATATCTATTTTTAGCCGGAGGCAAGTATCCTATTCAATATTTCGCACCCCACGTACCACAACCACAAGAACATTTGTATGAAAATGAATATTATGATCACACGGACCACATTTCACCGTCAAAATCAACCGTGTGGGCGATATCGACCACATCAAGTCTACGTCGCAGCCACAACGCAACCACCAGCGCGACCACGCACTAGCGGACGACCACATTGCAAACACTACGATCTGTCTATCTTGAACCACTAACCACAACGTAATCACAACAACAATGCAACTGCTAGAAGCTGCAGCGGCACTATTCACACGTAACCACTGCTTGGCCACATTTTGTTGCTGCGATATGGTGTGGTTACCTACGTTGTAAACTTTATAATAGGGCGAGCCTCATTCCATTCTGAATGAAATAAATGATAATGATGCTAAAACATTTTTCAAGCCCGAGGATGAAGTCGCGTGCGCAGATGCTCTCTAAGTAATGATGTTTTAAAATTTACTTGTTTTATTTTTCAGACACTGATGAGGGTAAAATTGAAAATATTACCTTAATTTTTTTTGGTATTAGTGTTTTTTTTAATAATTAATAATATAATTTGTTTTATTGTATTTATTTTTCCGACAGAAATTTCAAGTAAGTAGTTTATTACATTTGTCCAGTTTCCTAAAACTCTGCCAAACATTCTGTATTCATTTTTTACTACTTTTTTACGCATAAAATAACACTGTACTATTGTTTGTTGTTGTATTGTATTGTAACACTGTACAATTTGTACTGCATGCTATATGTACAACCAAAATGTAAAATCTGCATATTTGCACGGCTGAAATGCCGAATATAGTGAAACCCATAGATCTTAAGAACTTATGTTAGCTACCTATATTCTTGAAAATAAATATATCATTCATTCATTCATTCACAATTTTTTTTTTTTTTTTTGTTATAGGGGAAGGTAAGATTATTATTATAATTATGCTTTTCTGAGCCCTATTAAATTTAATAAAACTTACAAATTGTAGATGACAAGCTAAAATTCTACAAGTTTCTGTTTAATAAAAGTTACAAATATGTCATGGTGGAAAATTTACAAAATTGTAAAATTGTAACTACAATTTGACATATTTCTGTTTAATAAACATTTTCACTTTACAGGTCAGTTTACATATTTGTAGGAAAAACTACTTTATTGAACACAATCATGACTGTAATTACAAGTGTAATCTGCGTTCGCAATTTATTTGCCTAACATATAAATAAACACGAGTTTTAGGAAGAACAACTTGTAACGTATCTACTATTTATTAAAATAAAAAGGAAAGCAGACAAGTTAAAAATATATAATTTGAGGTAAATTTAAAAAAAAAAAACAGAAAAATAATTTTAAAAAAAAACTATCCTACCTAGCGCTCTCAGAAAAGAAAATATTTACAAAGGAAGTATGTTACGGCTCTCAGGTTCGAGACGTCCGTCAGTTCTGAAACATCCAGATTCGTTTCCCAGATATCTTGATTGATTCACAGGCAAAGTAGAAGACGTCAGGCCTCGTTAGCTCTGAGGCCTGAAGATCCGCTTCCCAGTCTCTCAGACAGTCCAGTCAGGACTTAGAAGTGGAAGGTCCCCCTGGCAAGAAACGTAGTACCGTGAAGACAGAGTATGATTTCAGGGTGAAATGTATGTAGACCAATTTGCAAGACTTTTCTTGAGGAGATGTTTCCTTGAGCGCTTCCAGATCAGCTCTGCCATCGGTCCGTAGTCCCTCCGAGGTTTATTTTTGAAATCATCTTTTTCTTGTTCTTTACAGAATTTAATATCAAATTCAGTGATCGAAAAGGGCCAGACATATTCGTACCAAAAAAAACCTCTTTGATGAATTCTGAGAGCGTTTCAATTATTATTATAAAATGTAAGTTAGGATACAAATATTTTACAGTAAACAATTATAATTGCCTATAAAATACCATATTTGAGCTAAACATATTGATAAAAATAATTTAAATTATATAAATCAAAAGTAACCTTCATGGACTAAGCCAGTAAGAAAACTAGAGAGAAAATTAGAAGAAAAAATAATGACAGCTTGACAGCCTGACGTAAGTGTCATAACATTGAAAAATATGGAAATTAAAGAAAACTAATCGTTTTAGAACGATTCGCAAAATAATAATGCAAAATCAATAAACGAGTATAATACATAATATTAATGAATGCATAGTGTAAGTATATGATGTAGTGTCTGTAGTATGTAGATACTATAAACTGTAATGCCATAATAAGGTTCAGTTTGCGCTACGAAAGTAAGTCATAAAAAATATGAAGTGGTCTAAAATTATCTTTATTTACACTTATATAAACTTGATGTTTGTTTAAGTGGAAATAACATCAATTGGAAACAAGGATTTAAATAGATCTTAAATATTTTGTAAATTGTAGTATAATTCTGACAGGAGGTCTCACGATGTGTCAAAACTTAACAATTTTGTCCCTCAACCTAATGACTAATGAAATTAAAATATTATATGCAAAATAATGGTCCTAACAACAAGTAATAGTAAATAAGTAAGTGAGTTTATTTATTTGTATAAACATGGTGTACATACATTGCATGCAAGATATTAAATACAGAAATGTTCTATCATATTCAGCCGCGTATCGTGGCGTACAAATTGGTAAGAAGAGATGGTGCACAAACCGCGACTATATTAAATCAAAATTACTTATTAAATCATAGTTACTTATTATACTTTATTATTACAATTTAATGTCTAAACTTATTTTCAATTAAGTAATTGCATATTTTAATTCTATCCACAATAAAAACAATAAATTATATAATATGGAGTGATCTTATTACACAGTGGGAAACAACATTAAATAAAAGACAACATCATCATTTCAAAAACGAACAAAATTTTCCTCTTTCATAAACTTTGAAACACTATAATATTTTCTTTCAATTAATAAAGTCCTTAATTTGCATTTAAGAGCAGATAAACTCAATGTTCTCCATGATTTGGGCAATTTATTAAATATGGTCGGAGCCATGTAAAAGATGCTCTTACGCACAAGAGTTGTTTTAGAGTTTGGAATTATCACGTCTATTCCTAGGTATAGCATCAGACAAACGCTGAAATAAATTAGGACGAGTTTTGATGAACATTTTTGTTTCCAAAATGTATAATGAGGGCAAAGTCAATATGTTATGCTCTTTAAAATATGATTTACAGCTATCTGTTGTTTGCAGTCTAAACATCGATCTAATGCATCTTTTCTGGGCCCTAAACGCTATTTCATTGTCTGTGCTATTTCCCCAGAAAATAACTCCGTATCTAAGAATTGATTCAGCTAATCCATAGTAAGCAGTAATCAGTGCATCTTTGTTGAGAACCGCTGCGAGTGGTTTTGAAGCGTAGGCTGCACTACTTAATTTTTTGCTAAATGCGTCTATATGAGGTTTCCGATTCAACTTGTCATCTATAATCAGTCCCAGAAATTTTATTGTGTCAGTTTCATTAATATTAATATTATTAAGTTGAACATTAGCATTTTTAGCTGTATGTGTACGTTGTCTAAAATGAATTACATTAATCTTTTTTAAAATTAATTATTGAATTATTATTATTTAACCAATTTTTAATAGACACAAGCGTCATGATCATATGTGTCATTACAAGCTATTGTCACAGTGCAATCGTCAGCAAAAAGTGTCATCGGTTGTTCAGTTGCTTTAGGCAAGTCAATAATATAAGTGAACAACGGAGGCCCCAGCACACTGCCTTGAGGTACTCCGTATATAACTTCTCATTCCTCGGATCTTGAAATTACCTCACGCATACCGTTAATTATACTGATTTCGGTAACTTGTTTACGGTTATGAAGACATGATTTAATGAGTTTTAAGACGTTACCCCTAACACCATAAGCCTCAAGTTTCTCTGCTAGGGAATTATACAGGACGCAGTCAAAGGCCTGTGTCATGTCGCAGAAAATGGCATAAATGGTGTAGCGCGTAGTGTAGATAATAATAATCGGCCGCCACAAGCCAGTACTATTCACTCCCCCCAACCGAGCCGGCGCTCTGCCCGCATCAACGCTCGAGTCGGTGCCGCGCGTAACGCGCGCGCCACCTACAATTAGTATTGTGCTAGCTACCGATGAATGAGCGCACGCGTTGCGCGCGCCGACCCGGTCCGGTCGTCACCTGTTATTTACTTGTTCAGTGGTTATCCAATAAGTTATCGGATTACAAAACTAAAGCTACCTACTTACGAAGTTTAATTGCTCCTTACCCTAACACCTATAATGGGTGTCCTCTTATCTACATTTAACATGATATTATGTAAAAACTCATAAATAGCCAAATTTATACTTTTCTTTTTTCCGAAATCCCTTTTGTTCGTAGGCTAATATATAATATGATATTTTTCTAAATAGCTATTCATTTCACTATATATAATATATTTTTCAAACACCTTTAATATGAATGGTATAAGCGCGATCGGTCTGTAGTTTGCCATCAATTCGTGATTCTCTTTCTTTTATAGCGGTTTTACTATCGATTTTTTTAATGCACCAGGAAATATACCTGCACTTATACAAATATTAATAATGAAACATAAGTGTGTACATATTAGAGATGCAACTGCTTTAAATATTTTTGTGGCAATGCCATCATAGCCAACGCTATTCGTGTTTTTTAACTTCATTATAATATTGAATATATCACGCGGTGTAGACGTAGCCATAAAAATAGATTGTGCTCTGCCAAGAATTAGTGACGATGAGTTCGTTTCTGCGTTAATTGTTGGTTGGAAAGTAATGAAAGAAGTGATGTTAGTGATGATCGATATGTAGTTACACAGCGACGGCGAGTTTTTCGTAAAAGGATACATTTTACTTTTAATGTGACAAATTTTACGTTCATCGAAAAATCGTAATTTTGTTGTTAATCTCCATGACTTTAGTGATGCACCAAACCAATAACAAAGTACTCCGTGAAACACTAAAATTTTATACTCATGACTTAAGAAATCTACCCTCGTTTATTAAGAATCTGCAGCAATAACTTACATTTTATGTAAATTGTACAACTTACAACTGCATATTTGTAAATAAAAAAATTGTCATCGAAATCTACAGGCGTTTTCTACATATTATAGTTGGTCGCTGTGATTAAATCAAGGCAATGTTTAAATGTTCTTTCTCCAGAATTAGCTTACCTACTGACAGGTTATATGAGTTTATATTATTATAAGTCAATTTATTTTAATTTTATTTTACTTTATTGTTGACATAATTTACTCATTACAATGTTTTTTTATGATTCGTAGGTATTGCAATATGTGGTTAGCTAGCGACCTCGACAATTATTTATTTTACCTCGATGGTCCTAGTTTGTCAATTATAACTTCTAGTTACAGTTATACTCGTATGTAAGCGGGCACGCCCTTTATGCCTGAAGGCTTTTATTTAGATATTGTTTACGTTTAGTTATTTTTGTTTCTGCCTGAGTATAGTTCTCGATGTTTTTGGTTAGTATATTGGCGTATGCTAGCTGTCATATGGCTGTTAATTTATAATTTAAATTATGTTTTGTGTTGCGTAATGCAAATTATTTTGTAAATTATTTTGATATTTTATAGAATCATTTTTTTCTAACTGAACAGACAGCTGTGTTGCTGGCGAGTTTGATGCACCACTTCTTCTTCCCAGCTAAAGCACTAGGAAGTGGTGAAGGATGGGCGTTTTGGGGAACTGTCTTATGTAATTGTGAAGTTCGAAAAGTGCTGATTCTCAGCCTAGTTTGCATAATGACTTTTGAATTTTGAACAGCATATACAATTTAACATTACTTTATTACATATTTGTAAGGTTTATTAAACAGCACATGTAGTCAAACTTAACAAATATGTGACTTTTTTTACAAAATTGTAGGATTGTAACGTTTATTAAACAGGGCCCTGCTCAAATACATATGTTACCTTTTCTATTAAGTACAAGTGATGTAGATCTTTCTTACCTGTCTACGCTAACTTTTGAAATTAATCATTGATTCTTTTAACATTTATAGAAATCGTTCCTCGTAAGTATTTGATTACATTAACTCTTTTGGTTTTGTTGAATTTATTGGCAGTTTTGATTGATAAGTGTTAAATTGCAGCTGTTCCCGGTAAGTACCTTGCATTGTATTATTTCATTACTTAACAAAACACAACAGTTAGGGGCATTCAAGACTTTTGTAAGCAGGCTTTGGGGTGTAGAATAATTTCTAACTTTTTTTTCAACCTACCATATATGTTACTGATATATGTTACGTAACTGAGAGACGAGATCTTTGTTGAAAAGGGGTGCAGCGGACCCAAAGCCTTTCATATGATTCACAATAGTATGTTTTATTTAGGGAAATAAAAAATTGAAACAAAGTTAATTTCAGAGGACGATAAGAACGAGACGACATTCCCGGCGCACGACTACGTGACGAGCACGCGACGCATTCAGATACCCGCGGGTTACACATACCACGGGGTCGGCAAGTACCTGCCCAACGGACTGCGGGTGAGCGAGACCACCTAAGTAGAACTACGAGACGAGCATGCGCCACGTACAGATACCCGTGGGCTACGAGTGCCTCGGTGTCGGCAAGTACACAGGTACTGTGGACAGCCAAGGGACTGCGGGTGAGCGAGGCTACCTGAGTAGTACTACAGTGAAGACGGCGACGCTTCTCTCGCAGCGGCGCCAACCACAGGCGCACACTGTCTAGAAGAAAGAAAGAAAAGCTGCTGACAATTTTGACAAATGATATACGAGTATATTTCTGTAAATTGGTTAAAAAAAACACGACAGGTCGAAAAAAAAAACCATTTAAAACTAGACGAGTTCAGTGGTTACTGACCGACTACTCTGAGAAGAAATATCGAAACAAATTCATTAGTCTCTTTTAAAGTCCTGACAGTCATAATCTTGGTCAGATCATGCATGGTCCTATCGAAATGTTTGAGGAATAAACGCTTCACCCAGTCGTGAGGACCGTGCTATGTAGGTGCCGTAACAAGCGATCAGCCAGTTACTCCGGCGTCGTTTTACGAGAACCGTGTAGGATAGATAATGTAACACTTAACATGACTGTGAATTCTTCTTTTAATTTTTTTTCAGACTCGCGTCAGTCGCAGGGACGGTGTAAGTTATTAATAAATTACTGGCCGTTATAGGTTTAATAAATTATATTTTAATTAACTACGAAAGTCACAGAGCACCAACCATTCTAAAAGAGAACATCCCCAAATAAGAGGTCCTAAGTTTCACAATATCGTATGTTATTTTTTGGAACTATTTTTATAAATAAAATACCTATCATTTTTTGTCGGTACAGGAAACATTATTTTTGTCAGAATACGACCTTAACCTCCTGGAGGAGTGGAGGTTCTTGCCCATTCTTCTATACGAAATTAACCTTTTGGAAGGGGCAACTAGAATCAATTCCATTTGCTTGTAAATGTTGACGTTCAAAAGTGCCTTTTATGTGCCTATGAAATAAATGATTTGACTAGACATAAGTAGTTGTAATTATTAAAATATATGCTTTACATATTTTTATGTTACAGGCTATGGACGTAAGTTCCAGTCAAGTTTTTTAAGAGCAGTCAAATTATAAAATAAGCAATTGGCCTTTTATTTACCAAGAACCTCCTCCTCTTGACCTCTTCTTGGTACCTAAATCCAATTGCTTGTTTTATAATATATAGACTTCAATATAATATATCGACGCCCCCACCGAACAAAATGGTAATCCGAATGAAATAATCATTTTTATTTCGGAACAAAGAAACCATAGGTAGGATATTAGTAACTTAATATAAAAACAACTTATTACCTATCTAGTCTTAGTACTGACCACCTTCCGCACAAACTATTTTACAATAGGATTGTCCTGCAGGCCTAACATGACACACGCGACAATTATTCACTCTCGCGTGAGTAATTGTTGTCTATTTCTGTCACTTTTCTCTTTTTCTGACAGCGCTTCCATACAAAATAGTCGACTTGTTTGATGGCACCTTAGTTATCTCGATTTTTGACAATTCAACACGAGATAATCTCCGATTCTTCTGTCATTTAGTCGTATTTACTCGTCCTCGATTTTGACGATGAGAAGAGTAGACAAAATTATGATACAAAAAAAAACTCCAAAATAACATGGCAGTTTCATAATTGGACTTCATCATTTTAATTTAAAATATATTAATAAGAAAATACTTAGTTTTAAACTACTATTATATAGGAACGACGTGTTTTATATGGAAATTTTCACTTTTTGTATGGAAAATATGAAACATTATTACCTACACGTTGAGTATTAGGGGTTTATGTGTTTCATAAAGGGGGTCGAAATTTTCATTATTTTTGCGACAGGACACACCATTTTCGAGATATAAGCAAGAGAAAATAAAAAAGATACATTACTGTTTTTGCACCGTCGAGGTGTTGGTGTGAATTTTAGTTCATGACTATTAATTTCCACACCTTTTTAATCGCAATTAAATACTTAGACTATCAAAATTATAGGTGAAAAACGTAAAATTCAGAATAGCAAAATTGTCATTTTCACTAAATTAATATCTTAGTGCCGTCAAACTAAAATATAGTTGAGTTGTGTCACTTTAGTCTATTTCAGAATGGGAAATCGTCGTGGAATTATCTAAAATTTGGTGATTTTTAGTCTAGCTTAGAGGCATTTGTGACAAGAGAATCGGCACCATTGAATTAATGAAACGGAATCTCAAGCTGATGTTACTATCATAAAAATAATTTGTTTTTAATAACTTGCAACATAGGTCTCTCGTGGCAGGATATACAAGTGTCGAAGTGCCTTTTTCGAGTTTACTCGTCGTTTACGGTCATGTTAGGGAATGACGGAATGACGTCAGAATCGTAGACAAATTTCGACAAAACAAGAAAAAGAGCGTTCTCGTGGTTGTCAAGTTAGCCTTGCTGACTGACCCATACATTACAGTGTACAAACTGATAAATAATAACAAAATATAATCAAATAGTAGCAAACGTTACCAACGAAAATACAATAAATAAAAATAAAATACAGCTATATGACTTTACCATTTTATTATGTGGGGGGAGGCGCGCTTTTATAGCGCGATTATAAACTATCGAAAAATTGTGAACTGTTACAATATTATACAGCATTCATTTTCGGGAGTTTAAAATCTATCAATGTCAAATCGTCAAATTGTGAATGAATCTGCACTTATCGAAAGGGTTCAATCTGTCCGATTTTATCACCCGTAAAATAATGTGAACCGTCCCTGGTTGGTAGGTCCTGGCGGTAGCCGTGTTGGTCGCAGTTAGGTTACAACTGTGACCGACCGCTTCTTCCAGTCGATCGCAGCTACCTGGCTGTTCAGTATCAGCGCGAGACAAGTTCGTCGCACGCCTTGTCACCTGCACCCTCATTGCGTAACACGATCAATCCCAATCTGTTTCATTTTGACAGTTCAACGTTCAACAACATTCATTGCGTAATTTACTTTGCTTAGCACGAATTTTTCGAACATTACTATGAAGCAATGGATTAGCAATATCGTTCAAAATGATACAGATTGTGATTAATCGTGTGTTACGTAATGAGGGTGCAGTTCACAATTTGTCGGTTTGCCATGGATAAATGAAATATCGAAAATTAATGCGTTAAATTGTAAATGCACGGAACAAATATTTGTATGACCTACAAGTAGTTGTTCTCCGGGTCTGGCTGTTTGTGTAAGTATATGAGTTTAAATGTTTGAAAACGTTTTAAAAAAAATTGGTAATTTGCAATTCACAATTTCTCGCTAGATTTAGTATAAACTGACGATGTTCAAAATCATACAGTGACATATCCATAGCCAAAGTAAGTATATTTGGTGAACAAAAGTAGCCATTATAAGTGTGACGTGTACCCCTTGGCCACGACATCACCGCTCGCACGAGCTGCGGCTTGCATCTGCGTCCGCGGCAAGAACAAAATCTTACAAGTTATTTAGTGTGCCACGAGTCGCCACGGAGAGGAGAGCGGCGCTGCAACATTCGAGTGCCGCCGCCCCGCGCTGCAAGACGCACCGCCCTATGTCATGACCCTGGCCTAAGTGCCGTTTATTGTATTTATTTGTTTGTAAGCACTTCTTGCGAGTATTACATTACACTGAATCAGGGTCCCTAAACCCTTAATAAGAGAGGTGTAATAAGAGTAAGGGTCCCTAATTAGGTTGTGCTGGTTTAATTCAGGGCCCTAATTCAGTGTAGTGTAATACCCGTTTCAGTCATATAACTTTCAACTAAGAATAGGTATGACTTGCGCCGTGTTGTTACGTTTTAGCAAAACAGCGCCTCGTGTAAAGTTACAGTTGACTGATCAAAGTCATGGCGTTCCTACTCTTAGTTGAGTCGTGTTGTACCTAATGTAAATAGTTACATACAGTTGACTGATCAAAGTAAGAGCGTCCTAATCTTAGTTGAGTCTTGATGTACCTAGTTAAGTGTGAATAGTTAATTGTATACAGGGGTCTTATTAAAAGAGCGAAACTGCGCAGACGTGATGGCTATCCATATCTAAACACGAAACTGCGCAGACGTGATGGCTATCCATATCTAAACACGAAACTGCGCAGACGTGACGGCTATCCATATCTAAACACGAAACTGCGCAGACGTGATGGCTATCCATATCTAAACACGAAACTGCGCAGACGTGACGGCTATCCATATCTAAACACGAAACTGCGCAGACGTGATGGCTATCCATATCTAAACACGAAACTGCGCAGACGTGACGGCTATCCATATCTAAACACGAAACTGCGCAGACGTGACGGCTATCCATATCTAAACACGATAAAATAATAACAAACCCGGCCAAGTGCGTGTGGCACCAAAGGGGCAATAAAAGGTTCCGTAGTTGGGATGAATAAAATTTATCCCAAGAACAAACTTAAGATTTGTAGTTGAAAAACATGTTCTCCCATACATTGCAAATGAATCAATTAATAATGAATGATCACTTAATTGAATCAATGAGAGTGAATCAACTGCAAATGTAAGTTTGTACTCACAATATCGAGACATCTGGAATGTTATTTTAAACCTCTTATTCAGACTTTTTTTTACATAAGTTTTCCTGTAATATATGAGTAAACAATTATTCTTTGTAGTTTACCAAAATTTTAAGTCAGTAGTTGCGGAACAAAGGGAGGAATTGTCATCTATTTTCTTAAATATCTTTCAAAGTATTTATTTTAAAATTATAAAATATATGTTTGAGATCCTCACAACAAGCCCTTTCATTTGATATGTCACGGAGCACAGTTTTTTTTTTTTTTTTTAATTTTGGCAATTTGCCCCCAAAAAGAACTCTTGGTCCAGTAGATTCGGAATAAATTGGCTGTGACAGACGGACAGCCAGCCAGACATACGAGTGATCCCATAAGGGTGCCGTTTTTTCCTTTTGAGTTACGGAACTAGAGAAGACTAACCAACCTAACCTATTTGACACCCAACTATTACCTACCTAGACTGGGTAGGTAATAGTCGGGTAGGTAGGTATACCTACCCTACCTACATATCTACCTAACTAAACTACACCTTTATATAATTATTTAGACAATATTAATGTAAAAAACACTACTGTTAAGTTTGTAATAGGAAGGCAAGTAATACGCATGGAAGTGGTTTACGCACTGATGCTTTATTGGACAACCCAAAGTGACAACATGGTGGCTTATTTCATCCTGACAGTTGTGTCACAAATCAACCAATCACAGCTATGGCTGCGTTCACACATCATAACTTAATATACAACAACTACAAAGTGGAAATAGTTATTTGTGCAACAAGAGAGCAAAGTTGTTTTTTGCTGCGAGTGTTGATTTTAGTAAGCGAAGGATTCTAGGTTAGAATTCTGAGTGCAGCGAGCAGATAACTTTTAACACGTACAACTTTTCACCTCAGCAGCGAGAACATACAACATGTAAAAAAAAACCCTGTCCGATCCGTGAGGGTGTTGTTAGGTATCGTTGTTGTGAGAGTATATTGAAGTGGAAATTTTCAAGAAAATAGAATTTCGGATCCTGTCGATGATTGTTGCAACCCCACGTGTCGCTAGTTTGGCCGCCGCCTGGACCAACGTGTCGTTAGCGTAACAAACGACGCTGACGCCGCTAGGGAGGTCGGTGCGCAGCACCCAGTCGTATTCAATGTCCCACAGATGCGGCCCCAGGACCGATCCCTGTGGGACACCGCACGACATCTCTCGCCGGTTCCATTCTGCCTGGTGACCAGGGGTAGATGACAGCTTGTGCCGCGCCAACCGAAATAAAGAATATGCAAACGCGTCCGTATCGGAACGCAACACAAGTGAGACTGTAATAATGGCTTCAGGGTGCTGTTGAGGTTGCTCCGGTTCTGCAGCACGTCTAGCATGTTTGCTGTAGCACAAACTGACGACTTTAATGCCATTATTCAAATTCAAAATATTTTATTTCACATAAACCTACAAGGAACTTATGAAACGTCAGAAGCTAGGTACACGTTTCCAATTGGTCGTTTCCTATGGAGAAGAGCCGACAAGAAACTCCACGGTTACTCTTCCGGTCAAGCCCCGGTGGGCCCAAATGTGGGACAATGCGCCCAAACCGTCAAGTCCCGGTGTCCCCGAATCGAGACACCCTCTATTTCTATTCTAAAATAAGGGCTAATCTGTTCTGCGGGCATTTTTAATCTATCGCCTGACAAATATTCTCGTCAACAAAAGCATTTAAATACAAAAATATCAATAAGAAACACTGGAAAAAAAAATTTGAAACTGACAGTTCTAGTAAGTCAACGAAGCGCGGAGCGTAATGGCCGCGAGTGCGCGCTCGGCAAAGAATTTCGGTGTTTTTTATTGTTTTTGTGCGTAAATCGACGGGAAGTGGTATTATTTCGATTATTAAGTAGTTTTTACATCGTGGTAGATAATATTTGCACTAAATAACATCATATTATACCAGTTTTCAACCAACCAAAAAAATGTAAACAAACCCATTAGTGAAAAAAGTGAATGTTGTGATATTTTGAGTTTTATGTGTGTAATCGTCAGGTAAGTGAATAATCATCATTTTTAATTGAATAGGTAGTCGTTTTAGATAAGATTTGAACGAAACCACCTAGAAATATTTTTTGAACCAAATAATGTTACGTAATCAAACGGTTCGTACCTACCTATTCAATAGTCGTAATTATTTGTGTTTTTTTATTTTCTGTGTTTGTCCGTAAAAAACGCTGTGTTTGGATAACTTATCTATTTGACAGCGCATCGCTAATATGTCGTATTTAACGGCTGCTGTCAGCTGTCGCCGATGACAGCTTCTACTGATTAGTGACAGTTAACGTCAAACGTCAATGTCAGACGTCAGAATAAGAGTGGCAGCCGTCACTCTAGCGGAGCGTCGGGCGGGGTGGGAGCACGGCGGCCATGTTGAAGGACACTTTTTGAACGAGAGCCGACCGTGCACCACGCGCTAGACGAATCGCTGATATTCTGCGTCATCCTAGTGTGAAATGCAATCTTAGTGAATTTGATTACTAATTGACTTTAACTAGAATATAGAACAGTTATTTTGTGAATCAAGCTTTGTTAACGCAAATTATAGTGACTTTGATCAAAATTCGAGTGTTAATTAAAATTACGATTCCTTGCCCAAGTACCCACGCCTGACCAACTATGGCGGACTCTGATGAAGGCCCTCCTGCGCCGACATCAGAAGTGGGATCCCACGGGCTGCGACCAGAAGAGACGAGATCATCGTTGGAAGATCATGGTGCCACAAAATTACTAAGCAACATGGAAGCGCTACTCTCGCGAATGGTCTCAATGTCACAGATACCTAGCACAAGTACAGCTGCCACCCAACTTTTGCAGTTCAACCCAGACGACAGTGATGCTGACATAGAAGGTTGGTGTAACGTTACCGAAATGATTGTGCAAAAAAAGTGTTTAGAAGGAGTCGAGTTACTTATGGCTCTCACAAATGCACTAAAGGGTCGCGCAGCCTCTTGCATAACTAGATTAAATCTAACCGAGCTGACTTGGCCGTTAGTAAAACAGTCTTTACTGGCCATGTTTTCAAAGCCGAAATTGCCGCAAGACCACTTTGATGATATATTGCGGTTCCAGATTGGAACAAAAGAAACTGCATCTGAATCTGCAATGTGGTTGTGGAATATGATTGAGCGAATACCCAAGACTGACATGCCTGAAGAAGTGATTACTGGATTTGTGGTATCTGTGCTCTGCCAAAAAGACGGTGTTATACGTCGTGAGCTGAATGCTCATCTCATCAGTAGTAGATCTCAATTGTTCCGGATTCTAGGCGGTATTTCTTCGAAGCGGCGCCTCGAATCAGAGATGCAAGAACTAGAAGTGAAGTGACGACCCCGTATGAGCGATACACGTTTCCCTGGAAAATGCCATTGGTGCGGATTATCCGGACATCGACAAGCTGATTGTAGGAAGAGACGTAAAAACGCCGGATCATCAGTACAAGCAGACGCCTCCAACTCTTCGCGTCTTGCTGATAGGACACCAGCTGTCACCTGCTACGTGTGCGGCAAGCAAGGGCATGTGGCGACCGTTTGCCCCGACAGAAAAACTGGTGGAGGAGTGACAGTCAAGGAGGTCAACCTGTGTGGACAGCGCACTTCGAGGGGCATCCTAAATACCTCATCCGGTGAGCCCGTTTTGTTTTTGTTTGATAGTGGGTCGTCTTGTTCGCTCCTCAAAGAGAGTTTTTGCTGTAAATTTCCTGGTACTGTGTGCAATTCTCTTGTCTACCTAACTGGGATCGGGGGTGATGATGTTAGGTGTGATACTCAAATTTTAAATGAAGTAAAAGTAGGTGAAATAACTCAGACCTTACTTTTTCATGTAGTACCGGATTCTTGCCTATCGGAACCTGTCATAATAGGTAGGGATATTTTAGAAAATGACATTGGCGTCCAAATAGATCAAGATCAGCTTAAATTCTTTTCTAAGAAACAGTCTAATTCTTGTGAGTTGCAACCGAACAAAATAACTTCCGATTCAATTGACACTGATCTTGAAGGTGAAGATAGGGAATCTTTAGTGAAACTGCTCAACAAATATGCTCAAAATTTTATAGAAGGGGTTCCAACTGGAAAAGTTAATACTGGTATGTTAGAAATTGATCTAGTTGACCCACACAAAATTGTCCAAAGATGTCCTTATAGATTAGCGCCACCAGAAAAGCAAATTGTAAGAGAAAAGGTTCAGGAACTTTTAGATGCCGGGATTATAAGAGAGAGTACTTCACCCTTCGCTAGTCCGATACTCCTAGTTAAGAAAAAGGACAATACAGATAGGATGTGCGTCGATTTTCGGGAACTTAACTCTAATACTCGACCCGAACACTATCCATTGCCGCGTATAGATGATCAAATAGACCAACTTACAGGTGCCCAATTCTTCACTTCCCTCGATATGGCCTCTGGTTTTCACCAAATCCTTGTTCACCCTGATTCAGTAGAGAAGACAGCATTTGTGACGCCAGAGGGCCAATATGAGTATTTAGCTATGCCGTTCGGTTTGCGCAATTCCCCATCTGTATATCAGAGATGTATAACGAAAGCACTATGCCACCTTAAGAATAAACCCCTGGTATATATGGATGATATTCTCTGTCATTCTAAAGGCGTTCGCGAAGGCCTGGAGCAGTTACATGAAGTTCTGGGTGCGTTATCTGAGGCAGGATTTTCACTCAACTTGAAAAAATGCAAATTTCTGAAATCAAAAATTGATTATCTGGGATATTCGCTTCAAAGCGGTAAAGTGAGGCCCAACCTTCGTAAAATACAGGCCCTGGTAGATGCTCCACCCCCAAAAACAGCCACACAAGTCCGGCAATTTCTTGGTTTGGCCTATTATTTCCGCAAGTTTATACCTGGGTTTAGTCACACAGTCGGCCCATTGTATCCACTGACGAAACTTAAGGGTCCCATCAAATGGACTGACAAATACGAGGACATACGTAGGACAATTATTGGCATAGTGACATCTGAACCAGTCTTAACCATTTTTGATCCCGAGCTGCCAGTCGAGTTACATACCGATGCCAGCTCCGAAGGCTATGGCGCAATCCTTATTCAAAAAAGAGATAATTTACCTCACGTTATAGAATATTTTAGCCAACGCACAAGTGATACAGAGTCCCGCTACCACTCATACGAACTGGAGACGCTGGCAGTCGTACGAGCGGTAGAACACTTTCGTCATTACCTCTACGGGCGACACTTCACGGTCTTCACTGATTGCAACTCGCTAAAAGCATCTAAGTCAAAAGTAGACCTGACACCACGTGTTCATCGCTGGTGGGCTATCCTTCAGGCATACGATTTTGAAATCGTATATCGTGAAGGCCGTGGAATGGAGCACGCAGACTATCTCTCTAGAAATCCCCAACCCGATACAAATTCAGCTTCCTCAACATCTTCTGTCAAAGGACGAAAATATGTCAAATTCGTAGAACTGCATAAAGGTTGGCTTTCGGTAGAACAAAAAAGAGATTCTGAAATACAATATTTGATATGTAAACACCATAATAATGATTTCCCCGAATCCGTAGCAGAAACGTATGACGTCAGAGACGGTATCTTGTATAGGAAAATTGCTCGGAACAAAATTGTATCACGGTTGCCCGTTGTCCCTCGCTCGTTGATTTGGACTTTAATTAGTCACATTCATAGCGAACTACAACACTTAGGATACGACAAAACGCTAGACAAAATTTATGAACAGTATTGGTTTCCCCAGATGTCCAAGTGTGTTAAGAAATTTATAGAAAGCTGTATTATATGTAAGGCATCAAAAGGCCCTTCCGGAGCTCAAGCTGTTCAGCTCCACTCCATTCCAAAAGTGTCTTTGCCCTGGCACACCATCCACATTGATTTTACTGGTAAGCTCAGTGGCAAAAGCGACCGAAAAGAGTACTGCTCGGTAATTATCGACGCTTTTACGAAATACGTATTACTAGAACACACCTATTCATTAGACGCAACTTGTGCTGTGCAGGCCGTTAAAAAGGCAGTATGTCTTTTTGGTGCACCGAGACGTATAATTGCTGATCAAGGCCGTTGCTATGTAAGTGCAGAATTTAAAAATTTCAGCGCCGAGCATAAAATCGACTTGCACTTTATAGCAACTGGTTCTGCTAGGGCTAACGGACAAGTCGAGCGTGTTATGCGAACGCTCAAGAGTCTTCTCACGATTGTTGAGAATGACCCTAACAAAACCTGGCGGGAAGAACTCGGCAATGTCCAGTTAGCGTTAAACAGCACTAAATCAACCGTAACTAAATACTCACCGACCGAGTTGATGATAGGAATTTGTGTACAATCATTAGGACTATCTAAAATAGGTATTTCCGATTCCGAAGAGTCAAACCGTCTAGATTTAGAGTCTGTACGAGACGATGCTTCACAAAATATTCGGAAAGCAGTTGCAGCCGACGCTGAACGATTTAATAAAGGTCGAACGATAATTAAACCATTCTCAGTAGGAGACTTCGTATTTATAAAAAGTAGCGAGCGAAATCAGACTAAGCTTGATAGGAAGTTCAAGGGGCCGTTCGTTATCACTGCGATTTTAGACAATGACCGCTATGAGCTTAAGACAGTTAGTGGTGTCGGTTCCAGACGTACTTACAAGTATGCACATGAGAATTTGCGCGCAGTACCTAAGGGGCACGAGGGTTTATTAGAAGTAACTAGTAGTCTATTGAATGAAACGGAGGCCGAGACGGTGCCAGAAGAGGTACACGAGAGTACTAGTAGAGAAAGTACACACTCATTACATAACGATGACACCTTGACTCTCGAATCCAACACCGATACAGCTGGCTCAGATACTTTAACTGCGGGTTCTGATACTCTAAGTATACTCTCGGATGACGAAACGTCCCAACTACACGAAGTAGAAGTCGAAATCCATAACAATTAGGTATGTAGTTGTACGAGACTGTGTAATTTTTTGTGTATCATGTGTGCCGGCGGACGGAATGGTGCCGTCCGGTCCATGCCATACTGGCTGGTCGAAGGGACGCACTCTTCCTGTCTAGTCCATTTTCATTGGGTGGTCGAAAGGACAGTGTCGTCCGGTCCATCCGCGATGGTCGCAAGGACACACCCGTCCAGTCCAAAACTTGTATTTGGGTGATTGGTCGAAAGGACAATGTCGTCCGGTCCATTCGCGATGGTCGCAAGGACACACCCGTCCGGTCCAAAACTTGTATGTGAGTGATTGGTCGAAGGGACAGTGTAGTCCGGGCTACCCATTACATCAGGGTTAGTCGTAAGGACACACCCGTCCGGTCCAAGTCTATATGCAATTGAACGGTGATAGCAATGTCAAAGTCAAACTTATTCTGCTTGTCAGGTTGGACGAGCATATATTTGAAGTTGCGTAACGTTGTTTCAGGATTGCATCCAGGTACGCCCGAGGACGGTCGCTAGTCAGTTTGGCCGTGACGGCGCATCGCTAATATGTCGTATTTAACGGCTGCTGTCAGCTGTCGCCGATGACAGCTTCTACTGATTAGTGACAGTTAACGTCAAACGTCAATGTCAGACGTCAGAATAAGAGTGGCAGCCGTCACTCTAGCGGAGCGTCGGGTGGGGTGGGAGCACGGCGGCCATGTTGAAGGACACTTTTTGAACGAGAGCCGACCGTGCACCACGCGCTAGACGAATCGCTGATATTCTGCGTCATCCTAGTGTGAAATGCAATTATCTTAGTGAATTTGATTACTAATTGACTTTAGCTAGAATATAGAACAGTTATTTTGTGAATCAAGCTTTGTTAACGCAAATTATAGTGACTTTGATCAAAACTCGAGTGTTAATTAAAATTACGATTCCTTGCCCAAGTACCCACGCCTGACCAACTATGGCGGACTCTGATGAAGGCCCTCCTGCGCCGACATATTCATAATGTACCCTACAAAATTTCAACTGAATTGGTGCAGTAATTTTATTAGAAATCGTCAAAACAATGAACAAAAGAAATCCCGATAACAATGTTTATTTAACAATACAAGCGTTTGCTCACGAATATTGTAAACATTCTTTAGTATGCTTTGTCTAAGCTTGTGCCCAAATGAATTAACGATAAGACAGTAGAGGTATTCAAAAACTTGAGTGTTTTGTTTGTTTGAGTGCGGTCATAAATTTGTCACGACGCGCGGCGTTTCCGGGACAAATCGGTTAAAAAACGCGGGGGCGCGCGGGACTTCAGCTTTAAAAATAATTGGCTTTTACAATCTTTTCAAACAACAGTCTTATTAGGTATGGGAGGACAGTGTAGGTTTTTCAACAAGTACAGTCACGAGCTTTAATTTGGGACCCATTTTAATTAGAACAATCATAATGCAATAAGGTCGAAACTTTGAAACTTTGCTTTAAGGTTGAAATGTTGAATGTCAAGTTAAGACATAAAATGTCTTATCTAATCGACCTATGAAATGATAACCTCGTTGCAATAAGCTATCATTACGATTTTCTAATTACGAACATTGTGTCGTGTCAGTGTCATTTAAGAAAATAGTTTAATGTGATATTTTCACAAAATATAATTTACCAATTGATAAAATGCTTGCGGCTAATCGTGACCAAATAAGGCTCCAAATTATTGATTTGCACGAACAAGGAGTAGGCATTCACGAGATATCGCGACGAATAAATGTGACAAGAAACACAGTTCGCCGCTGGGTTCGACGCCACGGGAACGAGGAAAATATTATTGACTTACGACGAAACAACCATCACCCGCAAGTTATAACACAAGAGCAGAGCCGCTTGATGCAAAGGCAATACCTGATGAATGGATTTACGCCAACGAGGCATTTTGCGGAAGCGTTTTAAGTCCACCCTTCAACAGTTAGAAGGCATCTTAAAGCTATGGGACTGCATCACAGGCGGCCTGCAAAAAAAATTGCGTTGACGGATGCCCATAAAGCTGCTCGACTTATTTTCGCACGTCAGTATCTAAATTTTGATTGGACGACGACGGCTTTCATCGATGAAAAGACTTTTCAATCTTCCCAAACGGGCAGACTACATTTGTGGCGAATTGACAGGACGCGATACACGGAAGACCACGTCATAGCTAACAACGCGTCTGGTCGCATTACAGTTAACATGTCTGGCTGGATTAGTTCAGCCGGCATTGGAGAACTAATAAATTTACCACCCAGAGCCACTGCTCAAGATTATGTCGATTTATTAGACGAGAGTGTCCTTCCAACATTGCAACTATATTATCCACAAGAAGATGTTGCTCCAATAAACTTTGTTCAAGATAACGCAACAATTCATACGGCAAGAATCGTTAGAACTTGGTTCGACAATAATAGAGCAAATTTAAATCGTATTCCGTGGCCTGCAAAGTGTGCCGATTTAAATCCTATAGAAAATTTATGGGGCTTAATGGTTCAAAAATGGTCAAATAGAAACGAAAGAACTAGAGAAGCACTTATGGATCACTGCCTCACAGTCTGGGAAACTTTAAGGGGTACTGACATATGTGACAAATTGATTGGATCCATGCGTAACCGGCTCCAGGCTGTGATTGACAATGAAGGTGGATATACGCGGTTTTGAATATTTATGATAAAAAAATTACTGGAGAGATTTAAATTAATTTAGTCGTAGCCTTCGGTGATAAGTGTTTATTTTGTGCACCGCTAACCATGCTTTCTATATAATTGTGTTAAGATTGAGGTTTGTGTCATAAATGTCTTAATAAATATAAAGAATAAAAAACTTTGTTTTTCTAAAGATTTTATTAATCAATATTTTAGCTGAAATCTTCTAAGCCCCCATAATCATAAACGGCCTTTAAACCTATTTTATTTTAAATATGTTGTTTTGGTCCGTCACTTTGATATTTATGTTTGAGAAAGAGACAAAACTTTTTAACTAATATAGGTTTGAAGAATAAGCGGGTTAGTTGACTAGCTATCATATATTGACAATATAATTTTGTTCTTTTTTATTTGTTTCTTTTTTCTTATGGGACCACAGGACCAAAAAGTAATTATTACTCGGAAATCGGTTATGATCGTTTGCCCTCGCTCCAGTTGACGTTAGCCCCTAGAAACGTAAAGTTGTCGATGGTAAACATTATGACGTTTATTGTTTGTGCAGTGACAGCGTTAACATAATAGCTCTAAATGGCGAAAGTTTGCTACACGATATTCAACCTTAGGTGGGTCCCAAATTAAAGCTCGTGACTGTACCAGGTACTTAACAGAATAATGATGGTGAACAAATCACAGTCCAGTTCACTAAGCCTACAGCGTTCTCACATTCACAAAATAGAAAAGAATCTATGTAAAGATAAATTAATTAATAAAAATAAAAACGTATTTTAAATGAATTGACGTGATTGCTATTACAGCTGTAACAAATCTGAATAATTATCATGTCCACAAAAGCCACTAATAAAGAGTTGAAATTAAATTGTATATAATGTCAAATAACCCTATTATTTGACATTATATACAATTTAATTTCATAATGTTAGGGAAGAATGTAAAAAATATTAACATGGTAATTTGGGAGCAGTTAATAGACTCTTACATAATTTGCTGTTAATGAGGTACCAGGGAAGCCAATGTGCAGAAGGAATTATTGCCAAACTTCCTTGTCTTCAACGTAGTCTTTAATTTTATAATATTATGCTTTCTTGATAAGGACACGTTTGCTGTGGGTTCTGAACTTCTCATCGCTAAGTTCTGTAACCGACTTAGGCAACTTGTTATAAAAGCGGATACTGTTTATAAGAAATCACTTGCTTGTTTTAGTTAATCTAAATTTGGGTATCACAGTTTCATGTCTACTACGTGTATTTATATTATGGAAATCGCTTCTTATTTTGAAAAGTCCTAATTTTTTGCGAACATACACTATACTTTCTACGATATAAGAAGAAGGCAGAGTCAGAATATCAATTTCTTTGAATTTGTTTCTAAGGGACTCGCGAGGACCCATTTTATAGACAGCGCGGATTGTCGTCTTTTGTAAAATGAAAATTGAATCTACGTCAGCTGCCGATCCCTACAGTAGAACGGCATAATATAAAAAAAAAAAAATTAAATCTGCATCACGCGCAATTCGGCTTCCAACCTGGCCTTTCTACTGAGAGTGCTATTCTCTGCTTGAAGCACACAGTTAGGTATTATTTAGATCGTAAGACACCTATTTACGCTTGCTACCTAGACCTGAGCAAAGCATTCGATCTGGTTTCTTATGAGGTCCTGTGGGATAAACTTCGTAAACAAAATGTACCCACAGAACTAGTGGAGTTATTAAAATTTTGGTATGGCAATCAATTAAATGTTGTGAAATGGGCTAATTGCTTGTCTGAGGAGTACAGACTAGAAGGCGGTGTGAGGCAGGGGGGAATTACCTCACCCACTCTTTTTAATGTGTACATAGACGACCTGGTTGGCGAGCTCAGCAGCATGCATGCTGGCTGTCACATTGACGGCGTGGCCGTAAATAATATAAGCTATGCCGATGATATGGTGCTGCTGAGCCCGTCAATAGGGGCGCTTCGCAACCTACTGAGGGTTTGTGAGCGATATGCTGAGAGTCATGGCCTCATATACAATGCGACCAAGAGCGAGTGTATGGTTTTCGGCCCTGATGGCAGAACCTTGCATGAGCTGCCGCCTATTTGTCTCAACGGTTCTCCTCTTTAGAGTAAAAAGATTTAAATATCTAGGGCATATTATCACTGACAACCTGAAGGACGACGATGATATTGAACGTGAACGCAGAGCGCTGGCTGTTCGGGGTAATATGTTGGCTCGCAGGTTTGCTCGTTGTTCAGTTGAAGTGAAGTTAACATTATTCAAAGCTTACTGCCAATCACTATACACGAGCAGCCTGTGGGTTAATTATACTCAAAGGGCATACAGCGCTCTGCGGGTACAATATAATAATATCTTCAGGATGTTGTTGCGGTTACCGCGGTTCTGCAGTGCGTCCACGATGTTTGCCGAAGCGCGTACAGACGACTTTTATGCATTAAGACGCAAACGAGTGGCGTCGCTGCTGGGCAGAGTACGCGGCGGTAGCAATGACATTCTGAAGATAATTGCTAGTAAATATTATCAGTGTCCGATACACTCGCTTTGGGTGAGCATTGTTGTTGGCACGGTAAAATGAAATGACTAAATTATTGTTATTTTATAGTTATTATAATATTGTGTCGTTATTCTTGTATTGTATTTTGATATTGCGCATACTAACATAGTTATAAGTTTCTGTTGTTACTAACCATTATGGATCAAAGTTGTCTAATATAATAAATTAATTGAATTGAATTGAATAATATTAGGTCTTTACTTATGAAATTGCCGTTCTGCAGTAGGTACTGGCCATTTCAAATCAAAATTATTTTTGTTTGGCTAAGAATTCTAATTTCAAATTAATTTTATTTAAAAAATAAGGATTTTTTTTTCCAAAAGTAGTCATTTGTTTATTGATTAGTGTTACATTTTCATCGCATTTCAATCTTTTTCGTCATCATGGATACGTTAAAAATTCGAGTAATCATGGAATATGAGTACCGTTGTGGCAGCAACGCGGCACAAGCGGCACGCAACATCAACGACGTTTACGGAGCTAACACTACAAACCAACGCACCATCTGTTATTGGTTTGCTCGCGGAAGCGACAAACCAACGCACCATCTGTTATTGGTTTGCTCGCTACCGTTCTGGAAATTTCGACTTGGAAAATGAACCTCGCGGTCGTCCGAAGACTTTGGTCGACAATGACGAATTAAAGGCGATTGTGGAAGCTGATGATACACAATCTACGGCTGAATTAGCAGCAGCTTTCGACGTTAGCGTCAAAACAATATTGGTCCATTTGCGTCAAATTGGCAAGGTAAAAAAGCTTGACAAATGGGTGCCCCACGAACTCAATGATCGCCAGCGCGAAGTACGCGTCGAGACGTGCCTTGCACTGCTCAACAGACACACAAATGAAGGAATTTTGAACCGCATTGTTACCTGCGATGAAAAATGGAATCTATTTGATAACCGCAAGTGCTCAGCAAGTTGGTTGGATCCTGGTTCAGCACCTAAAAATGCCCTATACGAAAACTTACCCCTAGAAAAGTGATGGTCACTGTTTGGTGGTCTAGCGCCGGTGTGATTCATCACAGCTTCTTACCAAACGGGGTGAGCATTACTGCAGATGTGTACTGTGAAGAACTGAACACAATGATGGAGAACCTGGCACATCTCCCATCAGCATTGGTCAATCGCTCGTCTCCGCTGCTCCTGCACGACAACGCGCGACCTCATACTGCACAGCAGACGGTCTCCAAGTTGCAAGAACTGGGGTTGGAAGCTCTCCGTCATCCGCCCTACTCACCAGACCTTGTGCCTACAGACTACTACTTTTTCAAGAATTTGGATAACTTCTTGGCGGGAAAAAAATTCAATACCCGAGAGGCAGTATAAAATGCCTTTGAAGAATTTGTTGCCTTCCGTCCAGCTGATTTCTTTAAGGACGCGTTTACAAATTTGATAGGTATAGAATCGAACTACTACATTGACAAAGGTCACACACACAAGTGTACGCACGGTTAATTGCGGCAATAGTAGTCAAGTGAACTAATTTTGGTACTTTGAATTTTTTTTTTCTCTATATTCTTTATAATACATAGGCATCTACAAAAAATATTTCGTATTGTAGTTTGTATTTTTACTAAATAATACTTAGATACAAATGCTTACTTCAGTGACTGCTAGAAGGCACTGGAAGCCCTCTTCTAGTAGAAAGATGTGGGCTGTGGATTTTGGGCTAGTTTTACTAGTTATGATGAGACTTTACCTCCGGACTTGATGGAGTGACCTGAAGGTGTAATTCGGTGACTGCTACTGGTACTCCTCGACTAGTAGAATTAGATGTGCCGAGTTTGGGCTTGTTTTGTAAGTTATGACGAGACCTTACCTCCGGACTTGAAGGAGTGACCTGAAGGTGTACTTCGGTGACTGCTACTGGTTCTCCTTGACGAGTAGACCTAGGTGGTCACTCCATTGAGTTCGGTGGTGAGGTCTCATCATAACTAACAAAACGAACCCAAACTCGGCAGACCTAGTTGTACTCGTCGAGGAGTACCAGTAGCAGTCACCAAAGTACACCTTCAGGTCACTGCATCAAGTCCGGTGGTAAGGTCTCATCATAACTAACAAAACGAGCCCAAACTCGGCAGACCTAGTTGTACTCGTCGAGGAGTACCAGTAGCAGTCACCAAAGTACACCTTCAGGTCACTCCATCAAGTCCGGTGGTGAGGTCTCATCATAACTAACAAAACGAGCCCAAACTCGGCAGACCTAGTTGTACTCGTCGAGGAGTACCAGTAGCAGTCACCAAAGTACACCTTCAGGTCACTGCATCAAGTCCGGTGGTAAGGTCTCATCATAACTAACAAAACGAGCCCAAACTCGGCAGACCTAGTTGTACTCGTCGAGGAGTACCAGTAGCAGTCACCAAAGTACACCTTCAGGTCACTCCATCAAGTCCGGTGGTGAGGTCTCATCATAACTAACAAAACGAGCCCAAACTCGGCAGATTTAATTCTACTAGTCGAGGAGTACCAGTAGCAGTCACCAAAGTACACCTTCAGGTCACTCCATCTAGTCCGGAGGTAAGGTCTCGTCATAACTTACAAAACGAGCCCAAACTCGGCACATCTAATTCTAATAGTCGAGGAGTACCAGTAGCAGTCACTGAAGTACACCTTCAGGTCACTCCATCAAGTCCGGAGGTAAGGTCTCATCATAACTAACAAAACGAGCCCAAACTCGGCAGACCTAGTTCTACTCGTCGTAGAGTACCAGTATCAGTCACCAAAGTACACCTTCAGGTCATTCCATCTAGTCCGGAGGTAAGGTCTCGTCATAACTAACAAAACGAGCCCAAACTCGGCAGATCTAGTTCTACTCGTCGTAGAGTACCAGTAGCAGTCACCAAAGTACACCTTCAGGTCACTCCATCAAGTCCGGAGATAAGGTCTCATCATAACTAACAAAACGAGCCCAAACTCGGCAGATTTAATTCTACTAGTCGAGGAGTACCAGTAGCAGTCACCAAAGTACACCTTCAGGTCACTCCATCAAGTCCGGTGGTAAGGTCTCATCATAACTAACAAAACGAGCCCAAACTCAGCAGATTTAATTCTACTAGTCGAGGAGTACCAGTAGCAGTCACCAAAGTACACCTTCAGGTCACTCCATCAAGTCCGGTGGTAAGGTCTCATCATAACTAACAAAACGAGCTCAAACTCGGCAGACCTAGTTGTACTAGTCGAGGAGTACCAGTAGCAGTCACCGAAGTACACCTTCAGGTCACTCCATCAAGTCCCAGACGAATAGGCATTTATAAACTACTTACTTTTACCGAAATAAAAATGTGTAATTATAAAATTATCTTACCACAATATCAAGTATCAAATTTGGTTTACAGAATATTTTGTATTTGTACAGCGATCTTTTTCCACACGAACCGCTGCAAACAGGCAACACAGAGTCCACTCACGACAGCGGTCTAGCGCGGACTGAGGTTTCTTTCGAAATGTTTGTGCAATAATCAAAACAGGAACCAAAAATAAAATAACCCTTAACGCAATCCATTAAGATTCATCCGTAATAGCAAAATATATGAAAAAAATAGTTTTGGTTTTTATTTTTTTTGCGACTATTTGTGACATTTTGAAACATTTTTTTTTCTAGATTTTAGAAATAAGTATGTTTGCCTACTTAAAGTATTTTTTAAATCTCAAAATATGTTGATAATAGAATAAAAACTGTACTGAAACTCGACCCAGTATCGTTAATTTTGTGGAAAATGGCATCGGAAGATCGTTTTTACAATATAAAAAACTATAATTTTTAACACAAAAGTTACTTGCATTTGAAGATGAAGAACCAATCTATATGTGGTAGTTATTAGTTATATAAAATTCGGTTTAGTTTTGTCACAAAATGAACCGAAAAACAGCAGAATTTTGTCCGATTTGAAAACGCGCCCTTAAGAAGGGCATCAATAAACTGCCACTGCGTTGGCAAAGATGCATTGATTGCATGGGTGATTACTTCGATTAATACAAATAAAAAATACATGAAAAAAATTCGTTTAAATTTTTTCATACAAAACTGCAATTTCATAGGTAAAGACCTATTACATAATACTATGGAAATAAGCAAAGTATACCTACTAACCTACCTGTGGCTATGTCAGTCAACTGCCATACTTTTCTTACTGCACATGCAGTTGAACTTAATCTACCTGAGAGAGTTCTAATGTGGGCGCCCCATTGCAATTTTGAATCTACATAAAGTAATTCCAAAAATTATAGTTTCCGTTATTGCATCTAGTTGTTTGCCATCAAGTTTTAGATTTAGACCCACATGAGGTACATTTGGTAAATTATGAGGAAGAAGGCCGCATCCTTGCAGAATGAGGGCTAGAAGCAACAGTATTTTGAAAACCTTAGCTGAACAGCATGATGCACCAGTAGTAAGACACTGTCAGGTTGTTTGTGCGGCAGGGATGAATAATAATTATGTATACTTAATTAATAAAAGTTTTCTTTTTGTACTAACCAGTGGACCAATGTTGTCAAATTAAATAAACATAATAATAATAACAAAAAATTACAGGAAAACCTATAAGAAGTCTTTGGTCTTAAACTCACGGTAAATCACTCAATATTGTGCGTACAAACTAACATTTGCAGTTGAACTGTATCGGGGAACATGTTTTTCAACTAAAATGTTAAGTTTGTTTGGAGGAGCTCGTGGCTAAGAAATAACAGCCGCACGGCTCGATCCATCAGGTTACGCTTCGCTTGCTGGGGTTGGTCCGTGGATGGATGACCATCTTTACACATCGCGACTCCTCCGTGCCTCGGAAAGCATGTTAAGCCGTTGGTTCCGCCTGTCATTCGTCTTTGACAGCCATTACGGGTCTTCAGAAGCCCGAAAGTCTGACAACCAGTCTAACAAAGGGGTATCGTATTACCCAGTTACTGGGTTGTGGAGGTTAGATAGGCAGTCACTCCATGTAAAATACTGGAAGACTGGAAGCCAACCCCAACATAGTTGGGAAAAGGCTTGGAAAAATAATGTTAAGTTTGTTCTTGGGATAAATTCATCCCAACTACGGAACCCTTCATTGGCGTGGTCCGACACTCACTTGGCCGTTTTTAGTTTTTTGTTTTATCGTGTTTTGATATCGATACCCATACTGTGAAGCTTAAAATAAAATTGTTTTTAAACTGATGTTTAAAACACCCTATACCTACGGTCGTTAACCCCAAAATAAAATGTCATCTTATGTTTTTTGTTGTATCATTTATAGATATCAATACGCAACACATCTGCGGAGTTTCGGCAGCCAGTTTAATATGACCCTGTGTAAGAATTACCTAATAAATGAGAACTAGCAATTATTAATAATTTGAATGTGTTTATTGTAATGAAATGAAATGAAATTGTTTATTCTGTAAGTAGGATATTGAAATCACTGATACAGGTCATCTTAAAAAAAAAAAAAAATGCTAGATGAGTTCCGCGTTTAATAAATGAGAAGAAATTATAATTAAGTTGAATGTATATATTGTTAATAAAATGAGAACTAGCAATTATAAAAATTTGAATGTGTTTATTATTAATACAATGAGAATTAGTAATTATAATAAGTTGAATGTGTTTATTGTTAATAAATGAGAACTAGCAATTATAACGTATGTGTTTATTTCAGAACTTCGACAATTTAGAGGTGTTAAGCGAAGTTATCGGCGACTATGTTAAGATCACTATGATCTTCCGCCCGATGCGAGCAGAGGACGCCACGACGTACTACGTGCGGTTTGAGGAGAACGCGAGGAGGGGGAACTTCGTCCACATACCCCTGGTCACCCTCAGTGAGTAGTATGTAGTTACATGTACATCAGTGAGTAGTATGTAGTTACATGTACATCAGTGAGTAGTATGTAGTTACATGTACATCAGTGAGTAGTATGTAGTTACATGTACATCAGTGAGTAGTATGTAGTTACATGTACATCAGTGAGTAGTATGTAGTTACATGTACATCAGTGAGTAGTATGTAGTTACATGTACATCAGTGAGTAGTATGTAGTTACATGTACATCAGTGAGTAGTATGTAGTTACATGTACATCAGTGAGTAGTATGTAGTTACATGTACATCAGTGAGTAGTATGTAGTTACATGTACATCAGTGAGTAGTATGTAGTTACATGTACATCAGTGAGTAGTATGTAGTTACATGTACATCAGTGAGTAGTATGTAGTTACATGTACATCAGTGAGTAGTATGTAGTTACATGTACATCAGTGAGTAGTATGTAGTTACATGTACATCAGTGAGTAGTATGTAGTTACATGTACATCAGTGAGTAGTATGTAGTTACATGTACATCAGTGAGTAGTATGTAGTTACATGTACATCAGTGAGTAGTATGTAGTTACATGTACATCAGTGAGTAGTATGTAGTTACATGTACATCAGTGAGTAGTATGTAGTTACATGTACATCGTACAGTCGATCAAGCTGTCATCGTTTTGCCTTTGACACCAAGGTGTTACTATTTTTTAAATCTGCTGGGTCTGGTCTTGACCTCGATCTCGCCTGGCGTGCGCCTGATGGGGCTGCTGGAGAGCAATGGATGAAGTCTATGCAGAAACGAGCGACCCCAGAATATGCCCATTTTGCTCTATACCTCGTGTTTCTTGCGAATCCTGTGTTGTCTCCAAGTGTCCTTCGAAAATTTTATTTTCTTTTGGGTTTCGTCTGTTTCCCGCCAGTCGTGGTGAACTGACAGTAGACATTACCTCACTCTGATGTGCATGAGATGGTGTTTACATATCTATTAAATTAATAACAGTAGCCAGATGGCAAACACAGAACCCTTATAATTTCGTCATGTCCATCTGTCCGTCCATTCAGATGTTGCACAGCCAGTTTACTCGATTATTTGCACTACGTATATCATATGAAAATTGAAAAGAAGGTATAATATGTGCACAACCAAACAATGGCATAAGTAGTTAAATTACGAAAAAACTGTTAGCAGCGGCTCTACCCTTATGTGGAGACAAGGGATGAAAAACAAACAATGCGTAACCGCGTGGGATTATTATTGGTATATCGTTGGATTATTGTTGTATCCCATAATTAAAAAGATTATGATGTTTATGCGTGACGTTTTATTTTTTATTACTTCGCATCGTTTCTTGATATTGCAGGCATGGGGCAGACGCGGCTAACACCGCAGGTGCTACAGGT
Source organism: Xanthia icteritia (assembly GCA_949128155.2). Taxonomy (NCBI): domain Eukaryota; kingdom Metazoa; phylum Arthropoda; class Insecta; order Lepidoptera; family Noctuidae; genus Xanthia; species Xanthia icteritia. The sequence goes on from OX421958.2 coordinate 174,546, forward strand.
ACTACCGGGGCAGCGCCTCAATGCCACCAGCATGTACTTCAAGTGCGCGCACTGCGTGCTGCGCGGCATCATGCTGCGCGCCGCTGACGGCTCCGTGCGCAACGTAGACGTCGACAAGTACCGGCTGCGCAAGTTCAACGACGAGTACGTTATGCCCACACTACAGCTCTGCACGAGTACGTTATGTCCGCACGAGCGCTCTGCTTGAGTATGCTATACCCGCACTAGCGCTCTGCACGAGTATGTTATACCAGCACTAGCGCTCTGCATGAGTACGTTTATTTATAGTGGTATCAACATAGAGCGGCCTTATTGCCGTCTTCCACAGAAACCAAACGAAGAACACACAGACGATATACTCGTCCACAACGATAAAACGAATATTATAATACTAAATGTTTATTTTTCTCTTTTACAGTAAAGGAGTACCGTTGAGTATTGCACATTACTATTTAGCATTACTTTGTCCAACCATAATCAGGCATAAGGCGAACGCGTCCATAAAAGGACCATTTAGACGGGGTCCATCCCCGAGACCATCCACTGAGCCAATCCAATAATAGCCTCGTGTAAATAGAGACAGTGCAGTGCATTGAATTGTCCTCAAGCCATTTAAAAAGAAGAAGAAAGAAAGAAAATACGTTTATTTGCGGTAAACATGACGCAAAAAAAAGAACACAAAATAAAAAAATAAACAAGTTTAGGGAAAATATGCGTCACATCCACGCAAAACGGCCATCGCTCAGCATAATGCTGCGACCCTATGCAAGACAGAGCCCCAGCGCTGGTTTTCAGCGACAGCCGGCGTTGACGTTATGACGTCGACCGGTGCAGCATACAATGAAATATAATTATGATATAAAAAATCATTTTGCTTTTTCATTTCATTGGATTGGCTTAGTGGATTGTCTCGGGGATTGGCCTCGTCTAAATCGTTCATTATTTGTACGTCTTTCGGACGGAGTTCTACCACAGAGTAATGTGGTTCTACATTACAACGCTACAAGCTATTGTGGCGCGTGGCTAAAATCAGAACTAACGCCGCCATCTTCTTTTGTTGATACAATTTCACAAATGTTTACCAGCCATAGACATTTATAGTTATAATCTGCGTTACCAACAACGCCTCCCTGTCAATGTCATTCAGGCGTCAACATATCCGTGTAGCACTGTCTGCAGGGGAGAAACAAGGACCCAATAATTATAGTTTATTATACTAATTCCACGGTGAGAAAACAATGTTTCCTCGTAAGAATAAGGTTTTATGATGAATTCACGGCAAAAATCGCTTAACCACGGCACGGTTGGTGCAGTGGTTAAGCGATTGACTGCTGCGCTGCGTGTCGCGGGTTCGATACCCACACGGAACAAATATTTGTATGACCTAATAGTAGTTGTTCCGGGTCTGGCTGTTGTGTATGTGAGTTTAAATGTTTGTAAACGCACCCACAATACAGGAGAAATTCCTAGAGTGGGGCCAGGATCCTAAAAAAAAAAAATCTTCTGTGTAGGCAATCGGTTATCGAGCTGGAGAGCGACCTGATAACTCCGCGCGACTTCGGCGACTACTTCCTCATGATACAGAACGACGACGGCGGCGAGGAGCGGATCAAAGCACTCACTCTCAACGGTACATGAAGCTGGCCTTTGTCCTGCCAACATGGTCCAACCCACAATCTAGCAATACATGTAAACTTACATAAACTCACGCCTTCTTCCTATGGGGGTAGGCAGAAACTACAGAACGCCTCCCACTGCGTGGCGCGTTATCCTTACATAAAAAAACCATACATCACATTATCATCATCATCGTTTACATCTTGCAATAATTCCGTTAATTAATTGTTCATTATCACCATTTCAGCCCGGAATCTCCATTGAGATCAATGTAAACGGAATCACCGACTACTGGGAATAGGCCTCCAATTTTTTTGACATACTTCCCGGTTCCATGCGTCTCTCATCCAGGTGTATAGCGCGACTTTGACGATATCATCAACCCAGTGCATTTTGGACGGCTCTGGTTTCTTTAGCCTAACCTTGGCCACCGCTCCGCACCGCACCGCATTCGGTTACAGTTTTACTCCATCGGCCATCACCGCGTCTAACTAGATGTCCTACCCAACTCCACTTGATGCGCATCGCCCTGTCCTCGACGTCGTAGACTTTCGACCGATGACGGATTTTGGCCAAGCATGACTCGCTCCATAGCCCTTAGTGCTACTTGTATGTAGTGGACCGTCTCCTTTGTGAGCGTTATGTCTCGGTACCGTAGGTCATTGTTTGGAGGATACTTTGGTCGAAAAGGCGGGTTTTAAGGCAATATGGGATTTTTTTGGGCCGAATAATATCCCACCCAAGCTGTCAGCTGTCTTCCGCACCCGGTCTGTCCCAAACAACTTTTTAAGGTCTTTAAGGTCGTCGGTCCATCTAGCTGGGGGCGTCCCATACTACGCTTGTCGATACGCGGTCTCCCCTCCAGGACTCGTCTGCTCCACCGGCCATCGGTCATTCGACAACATGGCCAGCCCAGTGCCACTTCGGCTTGCTTACTCTACAGGCTATGTCAGTAACTCCGGTTCTATTCCGAGTGACTTCATTTCTGATCTTATCCTTCATAACCCCTATAAATGTTTATTATGAAAAATAAAGTTTTATTGATACGATATATATTCGAAAATAAAAAATAAGAGAACACAATTTAAACCATGATTTCCGGTTATTTTAAGAGAATTATAACATCCTCGTGAGGATAGGACTTTACTTGTCTTTGTGGTACCTTTTTACTAGTGCTCGAGTTAATTAGACCGCTGGCAGTCTTGAACTCGGGACTTCGGTACTATGTCATCTAGCACTGTATCCGATGCGGATCGAGGTAGAGCGAAGTATTGTGAAATTCGTCTTGAGAGCTCTGTTTAAGCTTTGGTTCCCTTACTTAATTATTTAATTAAATTTTAGCGCCTGGTAAGTCGAATTGAGTATAATAATAATTTATATCGTAAAGATAAATAATTAATCCCTATCACTACTTATTATATTAAAACAAGGTCCTCCCGCCCGCCGCGTCTATCTGTCTGTAAAGGCGACCTCCCACGAGTGCGCGATATTGCAGACGCACGCGGATTCAGGTCTTGGTAGATGTCTCACCGAGCGAGACACCGAAGTTATCGACCGAACGGTTCTTTCGGCTCGCTTCGGAATACTTCGAATTGCATTGTTCGCTCGTCCGACAATAGCTGTCGGGCACAATACTAAACTGTTTTTATTTTCATTGAGGTAAAGTAGTTTTCTACTTTAACTGACAGTCGGTGTCTGATCGACTGTCGACTGATGGCCGATTCCTATAATTTACAAAAGAGTTGTCAAGTATCTTTACCAATAATGAAGCAAAAACCTCATAGCTTTGCATAGTAAACCCTCCCATATGGAAGTAACTATCAAAGGTAACATTAGTAGACATTCGTCAGATATACCGAAACGTAACTAAAATCCAATTTCAGTCACAAATCGTATCGTATCAATAATCGGAACTAGACAAACCGATTTCACAAAACCACGGCAAGATAAGACTTGCGTAGGCAAATACAGTACAACTATTTTCTTAATATCCCTCGGAAAACTTCGTGTTTCGTCAATCTAGCAGCTTTCCTCTCATTTTTAAAATAAATTACATTAAGTTAAAAGAGTATTAACAACTCTATATACTTCCAAGTCGATTGAAAGCGTCCGGTCTGCACCAAGTGCATTAGAAATCCGACGAAACACGAAGTTTGCAGAGGGACATTAAGAAAATAGTTGTACTGTATTTTTTTTAATTTTTGGATAGTTTTGATCGATGCACTTACAGCCGAATTATAATATTACTAGAGAGAATCGAAACTGTGAGGCACCAGAGCCGCTCCAGAAATTGATTTCTAAAAACAGATTTTTAAAACAATTTCATAAAAATGCGTAAATATCCAAAAATACCCATGTCTAAAAATTTGCTTACGATTCTACATATCGACGGCGAAGTGCCAATAACACCTAACTGACAAAGTAAAACATTTTAATTTAGATTTCACTAAAACATTCGAATAACACATTTAAATTCAAAACGATTAAAAAGTGAATTTCTCGAAAAATGTCAGTTACGAGTTATTGGCACTTCGCCGTCGATATATATATATGTCAAGTTGGGCAGTAAAAATGCTACTATTGGTAAGCAAGACGATTCGTTTTAGTTTATAGGAACCGAGCATACCTCGCGCAACTTTGAAGCTTACCGACTCGCCAAGGATCGGGCGCACCGCCACGGACGCGTCTGCGTTACCACGCACGTTATCCTTCCCATGGTGCGTGTCAGTGCGTGTCGAGTCGGTAACTTCAAAGGGAATGTAGCCAAACTCGGACGCAGCGCGACGCATGCATCTGGGCTACCACGCACTTTAGGTGCGCGTGCTTGCGCAATATAGCGCACCGTTGGAGGCAGCCTTAAGAAAGCGATAAACTCATAAACTACGGATTTTCATAATGGTTTTCACCAAAGAACGGAGTGATTTATGAGGAAGGTTTCTTTAGATATGTATAATTAATTTTTATGTAAATAAATTGGCTTAAACATGACGATGTAAAATACTCTGAGTAGGATGAACATCAGTTACATTGTAATCTAACATGCTCGACTCAACAGGCGGATACGACACTACGACAGAACGAATAATGTAGACACGTATGCTCTGCTACCCGTGCGAAGCCGGGGCGAGTTGCTAGTATTATTATAAATTTAAAAAATAATGACATCGATGCACACACAACTAATAGAATTATCTTTATATTACAGATAACGGTAATGTTGATTTAATAAATAAAATTAATATTATATTATACCTATTATTCATAAATTTTCTGGTTTAAGTATTGAGAAATTAAAAAAAAACTAAGTAATTTCTTTCTTTGTAGATCGAAGTGAGTATTGAATATTTATTTATAATTGTTTAGCGTTCCGTAGGTTCATATGTACACCTAACCCATTGGAGTTTAGTGCTTAATACAACGAACAGAATATTGATGCTGAACAATGCTTAATAGCATTGTTCAGCATCAACATTCTGTTCATCCTGATAAACTACTTAATACGTATGTATACACCATCATAATTACAATATGAATTTAAGAACAGAAGCATATGCAAGTAGATGTACGTCTTTTGAAAAAAAATAAGTATTGCATATTATTATCAAAATGTGAGGTAGAAGTTTTTGTGAAATTTTGCGTTGTGAAGCACCGTTAGCTATAAAGCGCCTAGAAAATACGCTTGGCAATCTGTTGCATGAAGTGCGTGCTGCGAACACAAATATTACAGTCACCGACAGACCCTATTACTAAGACCAAGTGCTCATACACACGAGCGGCACTTTGTCGACGACAGAGGCAACTGCAGCCGCCGACTAATACACGAGCAGCACGTTGACGACGGCGGCGACCTTTGACGCGTCTCGACGGCTGTAGTTGCCTCTGCCGTTGTGCCGCTCGTGTGTATGAGCACGAAACCTAAAACCTTCTGTCTGTCTGTCTCTTTTTGTTCTGGCTGTATCTTTTAAACCGCGACCACCGTAACTACTTAATTTACGAACCAATCAATAATGCAATTCTATCTAAATAGGCCGTTGAATTTGTCACTGAACACCGTGTCATCGAGGCAAATAATAATAAAAAAGCAAACTATAACATTATAGTTTTGGTGGTACATTTGCTCCGCTAGGTGGCGCTGAACATGATGTTTTCGTTAATTTTATTTTATGTGTTAATGGAGCATTTCTGAGTTATATGAGTGTACTGTGGTAGACGTGAAATGGAACATTGAACTTTACTGAACTTGAGTAAGTACCTATATTATTGCGTTATATTCCCCACGATTCGCCACAGCCGATTAAAATAATATCGTCATTAAGTTTATTCTCTTCAAATACCACTCCGAACATACACCAGAGTGACGTGGCATGTTGTGTAATAAATAGGGAAGCGCATTGAAACGGGTTCTCTCCATTTGGCAGAATCTTGATGCTCCAAAATTTATTTGGCATAACACACTTGCCATAATCTTCTGAACGAATATCTTAAAGGCATAAAAAACATTTCGTATAGTTATTTTTTGGCCAAATGTTTATTGTCCAAATTTGCAGAATTTTATTTGGAAACATTATCAGGCATATTATTGCCATTTCTATAAAATAGCATTTTGAACCTTAAATTAACATTAAAATATTGTCTTAAAAAGACAATATGTTGTGCTCCAAAAGTTAGTGACGGAAACGAATCGCTGCAAAACCGACTCCACGTAGTCTTGTCTGCCCTACTCCTAGAGTGTAATTAAGCTCGCGTGGAATCGCCGGCGCCCCGCAGCGCTGGAGCCGTAACAGAAACCATGCTTGCTGCATATTGCATACTCGCTTGCATGCTGCATGCTTGCTTGCTTGCATGCATGGTGTATACTTGTTTGCATGTTTGTGGGAACTTTCTGCGATATGACGGTTCTACTTATTTATTTATTTTATTATTTATGTACACACAGAAAAATAGATACAGATAAGACATAATCATAATTATGAGTACAAAGGTACTGCTTATTTCTTAAGAAATTTCTTCCAGACCTGCGATAGGAGAAATGAGAAAGAAATGTAGACAATAGTGTGTGAGAACAAGAAGAGAAAAATATATGTAAATATGCGAAGTCTTAAACTAAAATATTGAAATAAACCTACACGTATAAAGTAATAAATTAATATATACCTACTTAAATAAATACATAGAACTTAAATATATAAACATACATACTATAGGTATATAAATACTCACAGTTGAGAGGAAAGGTAATGCTCTTTTACTCGAAATTTGAATTGTGAAACAGTTTTTAAATCACGAATGCTAGGCGGAAGTGAGTTCCAAAACCTTACTGCATGGACAGAGAAGGAATAGGAATAGTAGCTTGTTTTATGAGGATGAGATTTAAGGAGGGATCTAAGGTGTGCTACATGGTGCGTCGCTAGGGCGAGCGTAAGAAAAACGCTCACGCAGGTAGGAAGGATAAGACGGGTTGTGTAAGACGTTAAAGAGGAGACATAAGATCCGAGTGTTCCTGCGAAGGCGGATTGGGAGCCACTTGAGTTCCTTGCGAAGATGAGAAACATGGTCATACTTTCTAAGTCCGAAAACAAAGCGAATGCACAAGTTTTGCAAGCGCTCAAGCTTGTTTAATAGCTCCTCAGTAGCATCCAGGTAGCAGGAGTCGGCATAATCTATAATCGGCTGAATAAGTGTTTGTGCCAAAGAAATTTTAGTTTTCAAGGGCAGGAGACTTTGAAGGCTTTTCAACGAATGAAAGGAGAAATGTACCTTTCGACTGACCTCATTAACCTGAGCACGCCACGAAAGATTGGAGTCAATAATGACCCCCAAATCTTTGGCGGTTTCGGTATAGTCAATGTGAACACCATCGAGATATAAAGGCATCAGAGATGCGACATCAGCCGCATTGCGAACGAATCTGCTGCCTATGATCATAGCCTGGGATTTAGTTGGATTAATTTGCAAACCAAATGACAGCCCAAACGCTGATGCAAGCCAGGCTACTTTTTAATTATTATGGTTATTTTAATTATATGAAATTTATGGCTAAAGATTATTCCGACTTACAAAATTATGAGTATTGAATGCATGATAAATGAGTGTATGCCAAACGATTTTCTGCGAAATGAAGATAATGCTATCCGCTGTTATGCAAAATAATATTATGACATAAGAAGTCCTGCTATGAAAGGTAGACCCCATTGAAACATGCACCAGAGTGACGTGGCATGTTGTGTAATAAATAGGCAGCGCATTGAAACATGCACCAGAGTGACGTGGCATGTTGTGTAATAAATAGGCAGCGCATTGAAACATACACCAGAGTGACGTGGCATGTTGTGTAATAAATAGGCAGGCATTGAAACATACACCAGAGTGACGTGGCATGTTGTGTAATAAATAGGCAGGCATTGAAACATACACCAGAGTGACATGGCATGTTGTGTAATAAATAGGCAGGCATTGAAACATACACCAGAGTGACGTGGCATGTTGTGTAATAAATAGGCAGGCATTGAAACATACACCAGAGTGACATGGCATGTTGTGTAATAAATAGGCAGGCATTGAAACATACACCAGAGTGACGTGGCATGTTGTGTAATAAATAGGCAGGCATTGAAACATACACCAGAGTGACGTGGCATGTTGTGTAATAAATAGGCAGGCATTGAAACATACACCAGAGTGACGTGGCATGTTGTGTAATAAATAGGCAGGCATTGAAACATACACCAGAGTGACGTGGCATGTTGTGTAATAAATAGGCAGGCATTGAAACATACACCAGAGTGACGTGGCATGTTGTGTAATAAATAGGCAGGCATTGAAACATACACCAGAGTGACGTGGCATGTTGTGTAATAAATAGGCAGCGCATTGAAACATGCACCAGAGTGACGTGGCATGTTGTGTAATAAATATGTAGCGCATTGAAACATACACCAGAGTGACGTGGCATGTTGTGTAATAAATAGGCAGGCATTGAAACATACACCAGAGTGACGTGGCATGTTGTGTAATGAATAGGCAGCGCATTGAAACATGCACCAGAGTGACGTGGCATGTTGTGTAATAAATAGGTAGCGCACTGAAACATACACCAGAGTGACGTAGCATGTTATGTAATAAATATGTAGCGCACTGAAACATACACTAGTGACGTGGCATGCTATGTAATAAATAGGTAGCGCATTGAAACATACACCAGAGTGACGTGGCATGTTGTGTAATAAATAGGTAGCGCACTGAAACATACACCAGAGTGACGTGGCATGTTATGTAATAAATATGTAGCGCACTGAAACATACACTAGTGACGTGGCATGTTATGTAATAAATAGGTAGCGCATTGAAACATACACCAGAGTGACGTGGCATATTGTGTAATAAATAGGCAGCGCATTGAAACATACACCAGAGTGACGTGGCATGTTGTGTAATAAATAGGCAGCGCATTGAAACATACACCAGAGTGACGTGGCATGTTGTGTAATAAATAGGTAGCGCACTGAAACATACACCAGAGTGACGTGGCATGTTATGTAATAAATATGTAGCGCACTGAAACATACACTAGTGACGTGGCATGTTATGTAATAAATAGGTAGCGCATTGAAACATACACCAGAGTGACGTGGCATGTTGTGTAATAAATAGGTAGCGCACTGAAACATACACCAGAGTGACGTGGCATGTTATGTAATAAATATGTAGCGCACTGAAACATACACTAGTGACGTGGCATGTTATGTAATAAATAGGTAGCGCATTGAAACATACACCAGAGTGACGTGGCATATTGTGTAATAAATAGGCAGCGCATTGAAACATACACCAGAGTGACGTGGCATATTGTGTAATAAATAGGGAAGCGCATTGAAACTAAATTTTTATTTTTTTTCTACAGAGAACGGTAAGTACATATGAGTATTTGCTCGGACTGCGTAAAGGCTTGTACAGACCAGCGCGACGCGACGCGGCGACGCGACTCGTACAATAAAATTTCTAAGAAAACTTCACGGTATAACAATAACCGGTGTCGCGTCGCGCTGTCGCGTCGCGCTAGTCTGCACGAAGCTTTACTGTTGCAGTAAGTACTGCAGCTGTTACGTTTGGATGAGAAACTAGCCAATTGCACATGATGTATTTCTATCAATCTTTTTTTCAAAACACAACCCGTTTGTTCGATGCAATTTCCCATCAGCAAAAATTATGAACTTCCAAACAAACCTTCATCCCCTATTTAACCTCCTCAGGGAATGAATTTTCAAAAAACCCTTCTTTAGTGCTCACTTTCCTTGTATGTGTAAGAAACTCTTGTGCTACTCCTCAGCCAGCGGTTCAGGTGGGTTGCCTGACAGTCAATTTAAGATTTTTATTAAGTACACTTTTGTGGGCGATGCTAAGGCTATTGTGACGTATTAACTGCATCCAAGCATGATAACTGAACGTTAAAAAAAAATAACCCGCGCCTTTCGACTGACGTGCTACACTTAATACTGTGGAAACTATAATATTATGCATAACGTGAGCTTATTGGTACATGCGACCACTTTTGACAAAAAATCCAGTGTCTTCATTAGCCTTGTTGTCAAGCTCAATAAAGTGACAGCTATTGCTTCGTATAGACCACCCTGCTTCACAAATCCAACTAACTATATTAATTCACTGAAGGAATAACTCCTCAACACGCACTGTAGAAATATTATTTTCGCAGGAGATATAAACACAAAGACTATCTGTTACACCTCTGATTATTTTAATATGCTAGCCACGTATGGTCTAAGGCAGGGAATGGATAAGCCAACTAGACTTGATAATTTATTGTCTTGATCACTTCATGATCAAAACACGGAACAGACCACTCACAGTCCAATTCTGTTATATGTGAATAAGTCAAACATCATGAGACCTACGCGAAACACTATAAAACAATCATCAGTTACGAGCAACTAGATACTGATCTTGATCATCAAAATGTAGACAAAGCAGCAGACTTTTTGTAAAAGCATTACAAGGAGTTATTACTAAGAACACTGCTACGAAAATATTGTCCAAAAAGAAACAGCCACTAAAGTTCTGAATAACCGTTGGCGTCGTCAAATGTATAAGGAAAAGAGATAAAATGCACCTTAAACTAAAAAAGTATATAAACAACGAATATTTAAAAAAAAAACTCGAATTACAGGAATACTTGCAACAAAATTATCTAAAATCTTAAGCGCTCGTACTATACACGGAATTAGAAAAACACCAAAATAATATCAAAGGAACATGGAATACTATCAAGAATGTCACTAAAAGTGCTTCAGAACTGCTGGGAACAGAAGATAGGCCCCATAACTCTTTAAAGGAAGTAAATAGATATTTTACGTCAATTGGGAAAGAACTGGCTAACAAAACTCTCACAAGGCTAAATGTATCCGAAAATATGCCGGCGACGCCTGAACTGAGGTCAAATGGGTGTCTTAACTCGATGAAACTTGGACCAACAGACGAGGTAGAGGTTGTTCATGTGGTCACTGACCTTAAGATTGGAAGTGCTCCTGGGTTTGACAACATTCACATTTCCATCATAAAAAAGTATCAGCACAAGATTACTTCGCCCGTTGCACACCTCTGTAATATTAGTTTCATGCAGGGTGTCTTTCCAGCTGGTTTTAAAAAAGCCGTTGTATGTCCCATCTTCAAGGCCGGTGACAAATCGGAAGTGACCAACTACAGACCTATATCCATCTTGAGTACTCTCTCTAAAATCTTGGAAAAACAGGCGAATAAGCGTCTCATTGGATACCTTGAGATAAGCAACTTGATATCGGATAAACAATACGGCTTCAGAGCGGGACGTTCTACGAATGACGCTATTCTAAGGCTTACCGCTGCAATAATTAACTGCTTGGATAGAGGAGAAAAATGTGTTAGTATATTCCTCGATCTATAAAAAGCCTTTGACACCGTGTCAATCCCCATCCTATTGAGTCGATTGGAAGGCGTCGGCGTGAGAGGTGTGCCCCGAGAGTGGTTTAAGAGTTACCTATCTGACCGCTACCAAAGAGTCCGCATTAATGGGCTGATGACTGACGAAGCACCATGCGCCTGCGGTGTTCCCCAGGGAAGTACAATAGCCTCTACACTTTTCCTGGAGTACTATAATCGACTCTGTGACCTTCTAATACAGTAAGCCGAACTAACAATGTTTGCTGATGATACAGTGCTCCTGTTCCACAACAGATTTTGGGAGAGTTTGGCACGGGTAAGTGAACGAGGACTTTTAAGAGTAACTGCCTGGCTTGAAGGCAGCCTACTATCCATAAACGCAAGTAAAACAAAATACCTTTGCTTCAGCATGTCAAAGTCAGGCAGCCTGACTTTAATGTGCCCATCCACACGTTCCCTTGTAATAGAGGCTCAACTTCAGCTTTTCAACCTTCCTGTGCCTGCCCTAGGCTTGAAAGAGTCAACAGTATGAAGTACCTCGGTGTAACAATCGATGACAATTTGAAGTGGATCCAACATATCTCAGTCACAGCAAAAAAAAATGCCACAAACTGCTTATACAAACGTACAAAGTCTCTGTCGTTTTGGGCTATGGTATCTGTGCATGGGGTGGTGCTGGAAAACCCATATGATTGAAATAGAGCGTTTACAGCGTGCAGTCTTGAAGGTGCTGCTTTCCCTAAACTTCAGAACCCCTACCACTCTATGAGCAGGCGCGGGTGCTTAATATTTTTCTGGCGCGAGCGTCAGAAAAATATTTATATTTGAATGCCTGCGCAGATATCACTGGCACACAGTCCCCTACTTACCAAAAACAAAAAAGAAGGGATAGATCCCGTACCTTGGGAGTTAGCAAATTTAGCCACTTCAAATTAGTGTCAGACATGAACAATTGCCTTATAAAAAAGGAAATCCTAGTTTGGTTTGAAAGCTGTAGCTATGATATGGAAAACATTATCAGGAATCTAACCTAGTGAACAGACTCAGACAACACTCAAACTCACACACCTACATCCACACAGCTATCACACATCTCACCACACACATACCATACTACCCCTATTCTATAACAGAATATTTTTCAGAACGATAAAAAAAAGCTTAATTAACTTTTTGTAATTTTTTTATTATTTTTTTTCTATTTCCTTTAATTTATTGTAAACTGTATCTAGTCTAAGCCTTCTCATGCTGATCCATGTAAGTGGAGAAACCTCGACCCCTGTCACACAGGATGTCCTAGTCCAGGGGTCGAGACCTCATTGATGTAATGTGTTCTGAAGTTTGGAAATAAATTACTATTACTAAGGGTTGAAACTGTCGCACGATCTCAAGGCAAAAGTAGAGCTGGACGTTTAATGTCAAGCAAGAGGCGAGAGCAGTTTTAAAAGCTTCCTGTCTCCTACTATTTAGCTGTACCCAACAGAGCCCATAATGATCACATTAAACTTTAAGTTACTACCGAAGGAATGCAATAAATGATTGAGTATGAAGGAGATGGTAAAGCTATGTAACCCCCGCTACTCCACAGCGATCCGGGCGAAGCGGCTTCGATTGTCTGCGAGTGTGGGCATGGACGTGGACCAGAGCATGACGTACATGTGCGCCGAGTGCGAGCTCACGGACGTGCTGTGCCGCGGAGAGAGCGTGCTCGCGCAGGGCCGCGTCGCGCTCATTCCCACCTCCAAGAGCGTCAACATCAACTTTGTGCGGTGAGCACACCTGCACCCATCACCAGTCGAACCCTCACTCCCAGAGTCCCAAGATACGCGACCGATAGAGGTCCATGCGAGAGCACGCATGGACATTAACCGGCACAGATCCAAACTCACGACTGCTAAAGTGTACCTGCTAAAATTTCCTAATGGAAAGTGCGAATAAGAACCGTAGCCCACCTTCAAGTTCAAGTTCCATGCTTGCAAGTCAACCTCTAGACCCACAAACTTATTTAAATAGATGAATTTTTAATTTCACAGCTTTGAAGATACAAATAGTTGCGTCTACATGGGGATATTTAAGATTGGCGACGCTACTTACAGAAAAACAATAGCTGTTATTGAAAGTGAGTTTGAAGATTTAAATTTTTGTTCAAAATGTAGGTTGTTTACTGAACAGGACAATATGCCAATGTTATCGTGTAATTACTGCCCTGACATAGCGATCATTATTCTTCCACAGTATTTTAGAACATGTAATTTTTTTTAAATATTTTATTGAGACGCAATGTGCATTTTTATAATAATATTTAATACTCAATTCATTTTAAATTTCAGATGACTGTAAGTTTATTTTTTATTTATTGCAAAGGCACTTTTCTTTCATCCAGGGACGAACTTTGATTACCTGGCTTGCTCACTGCGAGTCGGTATAACCTGGCTATAAGTCTAGGTCGCCACGTGAAATTATCGGACCTCCACAACACTACACCCGGTTTGAGTCAACTACTTCGTTCTCTGTAAAGTTACAAAGTTCGGCATCCCATTTCAACCCTGGGGTGCTTTTTAAGTATGCCCAAGTCCTTCCTAAGAGTTCAAGCTCACTTCAGGTACCAATTGTCGTCAAAACCTGCCAGTCTATTCTGTAAAATCTCACCGTGAAAACTAAGGTGAAATAAGCTGTCATTCCACTATGCTCAATTATTTAAAAAATCATAAAAACCGACTGCAAAAATACATACTTAACTGAAAAGAGAAAAACAAACATTATCTATAGAATGTTGGTATCGCAGGCGAGACAAACCAATAATTTGCAGTCGGGTTTTTCTTTTTTTTCTTTTGTTATTTTGCCGTTCGAAAAGTGCTGATTCTCAGCCTAGTTTGAATAATTTGCTTTATTTCAAGCTTTTTAGTTTTATAAAGGTATATATATATATACATACATATATTTGGAATTCAAAACATTACTAGCTTTTATTTGATACCAATATTGTGGAAATTTATTTAAAAAAAAACCGAGTTCTCCCTTTTTTGTATTTGCAGATGCAATATATTATGAATATTATATGTCACTCCCAATTAAGACGAATCTAACGACACCTCTTAAACTACTGTTAAAATCCATCAAGCTGCAGGCTACAGAGCGTGTCAAAGAAATAGACATACATACATATTCTCGCAAAACATTACCCTCCTTCTGGGGCAGTCGGGTAAAAAGTCAAGCAGTCAAATAATTTATTTAAATTAGGCACATAAAAGGCAATTTTGGACGTCAAAATTTACAAAAAACAGAATTGATTTTAAACTACCTTTTGGAAGGGGCGACTGGGCAAGAAACTCCACTGTTACTCTTTTAAAATGTTTTCACTATAATCTTGTATACATTAATTATATAATTATATGTGAAGACGATGCACCTAAAATAAGATTTCTATACCATTAAAGGTAAAAGAATGAAAAATGAAGCGATAAGAGATAAATTAATTATGTGATAGACACATGGTGCTCACATACTCGTATTTACAAACATTGTAAAGTTATACGATATTCCTAATATTTTAACAAATAATACTAATAATGTATATTTAATGTATATATCTATATAATATATAAATAGTGTGTGAGTTCAATTAATCACATATAATAACATTTTGCTCCTACATACCTTTACAAAAAATTCAAATAAGGTTTAGGGCAATTACATGTAAAAGTTTAGAGAAATTGAATAATTCTTTGGCCAGTAAATTATGTGTTCAGAGTTTTAATAATATAGGTGACCCAAATGAGTTCTACGCCGAGTTCTTTTCACTATTAAACACGCAATTTAATGACACTTTTCCACTAAAGACTAAAAATATTTACACAAAGTTCTTATTTAGTGATTGGGCGACTGCAGGTATTCGTAAAAGCAGGGAAAAACTATTTGAACTTTATGGCCTAAAGCAACATACGAATAATACAAGCTTTCATAAGTATGTTGCAAAATATTCAAAAACTTTTAAAAGTGTGTGCAAAATAGCCAAAGCTCTTTATATTAGCAATAAAATAAAATCATCTGATGATAAAATAAAAATTACCTGGCAAATAATAAATAATGAAACTGGTAGGAAAAAACAGCGAAATACTGAATTTAATTTAGAGACTGCACATGGCACTATCAACTCAGATGTAGAAATAGCTCAGGAATTTGAAAACTTTTTTGCTAATATTCCCCTTAAAACTACTGAAGCTTTAAATTCCTCACCAGCGCTTTCTGCTGCCTTACTTAGACAGAATGTGAAGGCATGCTCTTTGGAGTTCAGGTTTCAGCATACAAACCCCCAGGCTGTTATAAAAGCTTTTAAAGATCTTAAAATTAAATCAACAGAAGATCTCTGGGGAATGTCTGTAAAAGTCTGTAGATCTATTATCGAAACCATTGCGCCCTATTTAGCTTTCATATTTAACACCAGTGTAGACCAAGGAGTCTTTCCGGATCTCATGAAACACAGTAAAGTAGTTCCATTATTCAAATCCGGTGATAGTAAAGAACCCAACAATTATAGGCCTGTATCAATTTTACCAGTTCTCAGTAAGGTGTTTGAAAGGTTGATGCTCAATCAAATGTTACGTCACTTTAATAAAAATTCCATCTTTCATGAACATCAGTACGGTTTCACCAAAGGGCGTTGTACCACTGACGCCGGTGTCACCCTAATAAAGAACATTTTTAATGCCTGGGAAGAAGCACAAGATGCCATTGGTATCTTTTGCGACCTCTCGAAGGCGTTCGATTGCGTAGACCATGAGACACTTCTGCTGAAACTGGAGCACTATGGGATTAGAAATACAGCTCTTGATTTACTAAGATCATACCTGAAAGATAGAAAGGTTAAAGTTCAAGTAAACGGCGTAAACTCATTGGGGTCTGAAATGGCAATGGGCGTTCCTCAAGGTTCAATATTGGGTCCATTCCTCTTTTTAGTTTACATTAATGATTTACCCCAATTACTTCAAAATCAACCGAAGATGGTGTTATTTGCAGATGACACATCATTGATCTTTAAAATCAATCGACGGTCACAAAATCTTGACGACGTGAATAGCTCTATTCTTCAGGTCCAACATTGGTTTACGGTAAATAATTTGGTACTAAATAAAAAAAAAAACAAATGCATTAGATTTAAATTACCTAATGTTAGAAGTAGCGAATGTGACATCATATTGAACGGAGAAAAACTGGAATTTATTAATCAAACTGTTTTCCTGGGAATCACATTAGACGAGAAATTACAATGGGAACCTCACATAACATCTCTTGCGGGGCGGTTAAGCTCAGCCGCTTATGCTGTTAGAAAGATAAGACAGTTAACAGACGTAGAAACCGCGCGATTGGTCTATTTTAGTTACTTCCACAGTATTATGTCGTATGGCATTTTACTGTGGGGTCGGGCTGCTGACATTGAATCCATCTTTATTTTGCAAAAGAGAGCTGTCAGAGCCATTTATAATCTACGTCACCGCGAATCTCTCAGGGAACTATTTAAAAGGATTAATATTATGACGGTACCTTGCCAGTTCATTTATGAAAATATTATGTATGTTAGAAAAAATCGACATCTTTTTAATAAAATAAGTGATAGACATAATTTTAATACTAGAAATAAAGATAAAATAGATCAACCATTTTTCAGATTATCTAAAGTACATACATCTTTTATGGGGTACTGTGTTAAATGTTACAACAAAATACCTTGTGATATTTTGCAATTAAATGAAAGAAAATTTAAAGCTCATATTAAAAGTACACTTTGTAAACAAGCATATTACAAATTAGAGGATTATATCCAAGATAAGAATGCTTGGAAACATGCTGGTCCTGCTCCATAGGATAATTTAGAATCAAGACAAAATCAAACTGGTTGCAAATTTAAGTGTATATTTTATTATTATTTTTTATAATATGACATTGATTTTACTTTCTATGACCAATTCCTCGCACACTGACTTATTAATTGTGGAATCTTAGGAGGATCGTCTACTTTTACAATGTTTGTAAATATGTGAGCACCATGTATCTATCACATAATTAGTTTATCTGTTGTTGCTTCATTTTTAATTCTTAATTCTTTTTACCTATTGTGGTATAATAATTTTATTCTAGGTGCATCGTCCTCACATATAATTATATAACTAATGTTCTTATACAAAATATTGTAAAACATTTTAAAAGAGTAACGGTGGAGTTTCTTGCCCATTCTTCTCCATACGAAAACTACCTTTTGGAAGGGGCAACTAGAATCAATTAATTTTTTTTGTAAATTTTTGACGTTCAAAAGTGCCTTATACGGGCCTACTTGAAATAAATGATTTGACTTTGACTTTGAATGTAAAATGAATGTAATAAAAAATAATATTATACAATTAAATTAGCAACCAGTTTGATTTTGTCTAGAGTCTAAATTGGAGCAGGGCCAGCATGTTTCCAAGTATTTTTATCTTGAATATAATCCTCTCATTTTTTTTTCTCATGCTAGGGAAGGGATTTACACTATTGACAGCTCACTTCATGGTGAGATTTACATTATTGACAGCTCACTTCAAGCTCACTTCATGGTGAGATTTACATTATTGACAGCTCACTTCAAGCTCACTTCATGGTGAGATTTACATTATTGACAGCTCACTTCAAGTTCGCTTCACGGTGAGATTTTTACGTGAGCTTGAAGTTGCGGATATCGTTACAGACAGAGACACTACCCGCATTCTATGTCAGTAGCTATCACAGTAGCTATCCGGTACCCGTCGAGTAACTACCGCACGGCGATGCGTATGAGTGACACTGACAGACCTACTCGTACAAAGCAGAACTTTTCTTTAATGAAATTCGATGTGCCAGCTGCTATGTTATGTGTGTTCGACCGGGTAGGTACCGGGTACGGCGAGTACAGTAGATAACTTTGAAAGTATAAATAAAAATTAATTTTATTTTTCAGCACCAGGTAAATAAGTTGTGTTTTTCTTCGTTGTTTGAGAAGTTTTTTTATGAGCCTATAGCACTTTCAAGAAACTTTCAAGAGTAAAGGTACCATATCGTACCCGACCGCAGGCGGCAACTGCAGGCAACGTGTCGCGGCGTCATGTCACTGCAGTCATGATTCTGAACCCGACCGCAGGCGGCAGCAGCTCGTATCCCAGTCGGTAAATAGAAGATACAAAAAAAAGTGTTATCACTCGAGCGTCGGCACTACTGAACTGCGGTCGGGCTGCACGTGTCGCATGTCGCTCTCCCGTAGTTGCCAATGACGTGTCCCTAGCTAGGGAAGGTAATTTATAGAAATTCATAGAAACCAGTCGTGTCGCGGCGACACGTCGCCTGCAGTTGGCTCCTGCGGTCGGGTACGGAATGGTACCTTTATATGCACATAATAAAATAAATATTGAAAGTATGCTGAATATTCCTACCTCTTTTGTTGATGACTCAATGAATGACGAGTTAAGTCATTAATTTTATAAATATAAAGAATTTTTCTTTCTTTCTTTCATTTAAGTATAGTCTACATAAATGTGTTAACCACTTTTGACACAATATGACAAAATAAAAAATAAAAAACTTGCCTATACCCTCTACAACAGGGCGTCATATGTCACATAGCCTGTAACCAGCGGACGATCAAGAGGCTTCCAAGGATACCTTATTTGTCAAATTATGATAAGGAGCTTTGAAGTTATGAGAGAACAGATGAACGATGAACATACATACCCACATACATACAAACATACATACATACTTATAAACATACATACCGGTCAAAATCATAACTCTTTTTTGCTTTGTGCTTGTTGTTTTCTGAAATGTTTTGAAGAAACAAGATGGCAGCTTTAGTTCCGATTTGGGCCACGCGCCAATAGATCCATGTACAGCTATAAATTAAAACTTCTCTCGGTTGACACTATCTAGCTATCGCATAGGTCATTTATACAAGAGTCCTTGATGTTTTGTGACGTGCAAGTGAGTGACAATTATGAAAACTCGATAAATAATATTTTGTGTGACGAGAAATCTGCCTTTTTACCCGACTAAGGCGAAGCAAAAAGGAGGGTTATGATTTTGACCGGTATGTACAGTGGCGTTCATAAGTCCATAAGCAATCTCACAAAGCAATAGACTGACGCGTCGGTTTGACTTACGACCTTCTTCTATAAGTTGTTACATACTATAGACACGCACAGTACGCACACACACTCACTTTGTCTGCAACTCATAGTAGTTCATAATGTCTACTAATATACACTGATGGACTCAGGATTACTTTCGAATTAATATTTTTGATAAGTATGCAAACTTTTTAGATTAAACTACGAGTATTTGAATGAAAACGTCGAGACTTTCCATTAATCATAAAAAAAACAAAGTTTAAAAATAGAACTGCTGTAAAAGATAAAATTATAGCCGGGAAAATAAAATGTATGCATAGTCTCAAATTCGTGTTATTAGAGTAAAGTTTGAAATTTATTCATTTTGTTTTTTTTTTCATTTGCGATTTAAGTTATTGTAACCAACAGTATTGATTATTAGTCTTTTTAACTCAACAAAAGTTTCGTAACCATAAATATGGAAACTTCGTCCGAACAAGCCGCTCAAATTGTGGCGTTAGTGCGGACCAATGCCACAATTTGAGCGGCTTGTTCAACGAACAACGGCTTGGATCAACGAACGATTGCTAAAAAAAAAAATTAAAACCTGTCTACGGTTTCTAGAGTATACCGAAGGTTTGTAGAGACAGGTTTTTACAAAAGGAGACCCGTTACCGGCAGAACTCGAGCAATCACCTGTCGTGGCGACCGATTTATTGTCAACTTCCCTATGAAATCGTTTCCTCACGTCAGTAAACATCAAAACAGAGCTGAATGAAGTGCGTGGAGTAAACAATAAGAAGGAGGCTTAAGGAAGCGGCAATCACCCCTTTTAGACCAGTAAATGGTCTAAAGCTGTCTGCAGTTCACAGACAAGCTCGTTTAAGATTTGCGCGTGAACATCTTAATTGGACTGAAGAGCAATGGGCCTCCGTATTGTTCATCGATGAGTGTAGGACATGTTTAAATGGTGCAGACGGTCGCAGAAGAGTTTATCGTCGACGTGGGGAGTGATATACTCAAATTTTCATTGCGAAGCAAGCGCAAGCAAGGAGCGTGTTCCTTTTGATTCGGTTCGTGTATGGTGTGGGGCGGCATTTCGATGATCGGGCGAATGGAACTTGTGTTCACATGGTTCGTCAAAACGGTAGAAGAGGAGGTTTGACGGCACAACGCTATATAACAGAGATTTAGAAGCTCACGTGGTACTTTACATGGGATTAATAGAAGAAAATTTTACTCAAGTGCAAGATAATGCCCGACCCCACGCCGCTGCATAAGTTCGACAATATTGCGAAGAGGTTGGGATACGTACCATGAATTGGCCAGCACGCAGCCCGGATCTTAATCCCATTGAGCATGTTTGGGACAGTTTAAAAAAGCTGTATATGTAAGAAATCCTGTGCCCACAACAGTGGCAGCACTAAGAACAGCTTCACAAGAATGGAATAATATTCCACAAGACCGTTTAATAACCCTAATCAGATCTATGCGGAACCGATTAGAATCTGTAGTAAGGGCATGTGGAGGCAATACACCTTCCTACTACTTATAGAACGTTTTTGACGGCACGGTTGGCGCAGTGGTTAAGCGATTGACTGCTGCGCTGCGTGTCGCGGGTTCGATTCCCGCACGGAACAAATATTTGTATGACCTACAATTAGTTGTTCCGGGTCTGGCTGTTTGTGTATGTGAGTTTAAATGTTTGTAAACGCACCCACGACACAGGAGAAATTCCTAGTGGGGCAACGTTTAAAAAAAAAAAAAAAATTGTTTCGTAGGTTATTCTTGGTGACGAGTATTTAAATCTATTAGCGGTGTTGTGGGTATTAATTTCAAAATGCAGTTAAAATATAAATATTGAAGCGAGTTCAAATAATTTTGCGCTGAGTAAAAGTGGATCTGGGGCACGGCAGAGCCCCCGCCTAGACGACCTAAGCGAAGCGCAAGGGCACTATCTACCTTTTCTCGAAGCACTTCGTCGTTTTTTTGAACCCTCATAACTTAGGTTGGGATAATACCACATAAAAAAATTCTCGGAATATGATGTCAATAGTGGATTTATTCAACATAATTATAAAGTTCCTTGTTATAGTTTTTGACAGTGCGAGCCTATGGTATATGGTCTCGTTTTGGCAACATTTTACATGAAAATGTTTTTGGTGGGATTTCACTTCTTTTTGTAAGTTGCTTATGACAATATGTTTTAATTTTGTTCATTTTTCTTTCTTTATTTGGGGTGTATTTCTTGCACATCAGAGGTGCCTTTTTTCATAGCCCACTCTCCAGTTGCCTTTTGTCTTGTTTTACTGTTTATAATAAGCGATAGATCAGGGCGATACTTGGCTCTTAGGCGATTATATTCGACTATAGCTGACTGTTTTGCTTTAATACCACTAAAGTCAATATTTATAATGTGAACACCTTGCAAATAAGTCACTCTAGAGAGTGCTACATAAGCCTGCCCTCAAGATAACGTGAATGAGCCAATATCAATGAGAGCATTATTCAAACTTAGCCCTTGACGTTTATGTATGGTGATAGCATACACGACACAGATTGGAAACAGCAGTGCTATTCTGTAACCATCTCACCATGAAAACTTAAGTGAAGTGAGCTCGGAGTGAGCTGTCAGTCCCTAGCCGCTGGTGGAATGACAGCTCACTTCACGTTCACTTCACCTAAGTTTTCACCGTGAGATTATTACAGAATAGACCGGGAGTTTCATTAGATATTTGTGTAAATTACATCCACTTTCATGGAGCGCAAAAATAATTGATCGCGGTTCAATATTTATATTTGACTATAATAACCACAACACCGCTAACAGATTTAAATAGTTCGTCACCAACAATAACCACGAACCAACAACATTCTATTTGTGAATATTCGACTCGTAACGAACAGCATCTGTCCACCTCACAGAAATCGAAATAGTTTACTTAGTTTTTTGTGATCTCAAATCTCAAATCTCAAATCGTTTATTGCATCCATAATATATACAATTACAGGTGGTAAATAAAATAAATAATAATACAAACAATTATGGACCCTGTCGGCCACAGCAAATTTTTAAACAGGTAGAGAGAGGAAGAGCGCTTTATTAATTTTCCTTATTATTAAGTTAGAATTATTTTATATCCTATTACCTATGTACTTATATATCCATTAATTCACTTATTCTATTAATATTTTATATGCAGGTCTATCTATTCATATATTATTTATTTAATTATGTTTAGTATTCCTTATTTCTTTACTCCCTTAAATTTTTTTTTTTTTTTTTTAATCTTTATTTATTAGCGAGGGTTTGATCACATAGTGAACATGCCACCCTCATAGTAACATGCAAAGCTTAACATCTACGCTTAATCCCTAAATTAACAAATTTATATAATATTCTTGCGGCTTTGGATGCTGGAAAAGATAAAATAATATTACATTCTCCTAATTCACAAACATTCATATTAAATTGGTTTCTAATCAAATATCTTTCCGCTTCGTTCCGGACACACTCGACCATTATATGAAAAACGTCTTCGACCACATTGCACTCCGTGCAGTTTGGAGATGTAACTTTGCCCATCAATGCAGCAAATCTATTCAATGGGATGTGTCCGGAACGAAGTCTCAAACTTGTCACGATTTCTTGTCTACTCATATCAGCATTATCAAACCAAGGATAATTTTGAATGGTCGGCTGCATTGTCCGATACCAAATACCTTTTGTCAATGACTTCTCGTCAAAGTATTCTTTCCACATCTTACAACATTGCATCCCTATGTTCATTATTATTAATGTAGTATAATTATTAAGTTATAATTTATTTTTGTTATTTTACCTATTAAAATATATCTGTTATTCATAGTTATGTATTATTTCCTTTATTTCAATATTTACATATAAATTATATTTTTAAATATTAGAATAAAAACATATAAAAACATTTAAAAATATAAAAAATAGTAGCCCACCGGTATCGGGAACAGGGTCCAAGGTACCGGCGGTCAGGGCTCCAGAGAGAGGAACCTCCTAACAATACGAGCCGTGTCCAGGAGTACCGCTTTCTGAATCAAGCCCTTAATCCAGCTGCCCAACGAGAGCCTCCTAAGGTGTTGGTCGAGGCTCTTGGCAATTAAGCCATTGGCTGATACGACTATCGGCACAATGATCGCTGAGTCCACATCCCACATGTCGACAACCTCGCGAGCCAAGTCAAGATTATGTATTATTATTATTATTGAATTTATCCATTAGAAATTTTTGTACTGTGCTATTAGCTTTTTTTAATTAAGTATTGCTTTAGTTTATTTAAAAATAAACTGGTTTTATTTTGTTGTTTTATGTCTTTGGGTAATTTATTATATATTTTTATTGACATTGAATATGGGCTAGATGAATATAGTTTAAGGCGGGAGACAAATTTAGTCTATTTTGATGGCGCAACGAATAATTTGTTTGTATGTCTCCCCGTGTGCTGTACGAATCTGGATATAAGGACTAGTTTACATAATTCTAAGATATAAATACCAACCAAGGTGACAATCTACCTACTAAACTTTATTATATATGTGAACAAGACGAATGAAACAGAAAACGAATGAGAACCGAAATACTACTAGTCAATATTAAAAAGAAACAAGAACTTTATACAGTAATTATTAAAAGAATTGACAAACAAACCGCAGCAGGTGAGATTCAAACCCTCGGCTCGCCATAATCATACTTACCAAAGCACCTTAACCACTGAGCTAGCATGCTACTTTGTTGGTAGAAATTATGAACTAATAAGAGTTGCAGACAAAGTGAGTGTGTGTGCATGTCTATTATTGTCATGTATATTATTGAAACAACTTTTAGAAGAAGATCGTAAGTCAAACCTAAGCGTCAATCTATTGCTTTGTGAGATGCTACTGGACTTATGAACGTCACTATATGTAGGAGGTAATCATAAGAACGTCACTGTATGTACGAGGTAATCTACCGAAACTGTACTCATCTGATTTCAAAAATAACGTAACTAAAAAAATCCTTTCACTGATTTCTATCAGTGAAAGGATTTTTTTAGTTACGCTATTGCCGAGCGCACAGGATATGTTTTTGGTAAAATAACGCGGGAGAAGTTGCCGGCAGATTCTAGTTAATAAAAGAAATAAACAATTGCTTCTGTTTCAGTTGTTACGATCCCCGGCGCGGCGACCCACCTGGCGCCGCCCGCGGAGGGCGCGTTCTTCGAGCACAAAGTCCATTTCAAATGTTCGGCAGACTGCAGCCTCACCAAGGTAGGTACTGTCACATCTCCGTGGCCACAAGCAACACGCTGAATTGACATACTTCTTGCGACAGCGGCCGCAGAGAAAACAATGCAATAAGTTGTTTAGAGCATGCCACGAGTCAGCGCGACGCCACTTGTGGAGCAATGGACGGACGGTGCGTGTGGCGCGTTACTTGACGCAAGTCACGTTGCAAGTCACATCGCTGGAGGCCGTGACCACGGCCTTACGATAATGTTGACGAATTTGGGATTGTCACAATAAACTCTAGTTTGTCAATTGGATTTTACGACAATTTGACTGGTCATAATTCACTGGACAACTCGACCCCGACAACTCATCCCCGATAATTCGACCCCGACAAATTGGCTTTGACATGGGAATGGGATAAAATTGATACCTCATGCCCGGAGTATCCGAAAATACTCCAAGTATGTTCTGCGATTCTTGATAGTTTTCGAATTATAAATTTATTTTAAAAAATTACTTGAAAATTAGGGAACCGCTTTAGTAAAATCTTTATTTTTGCACGGGGTCTACACATTTTTTTTTTTCAATTTTTAAAACATTCGTTGGAATGCACAATACATATATAAATATACTTATAAAACTAAAAAAAATCACTTATGTAAATAAAATTTTGAATAAAAATAGGATAAGTTGAGAAAAAAACATTAAATATTTTTTCAATACATAAGTCCATGTCATTTACTGAATAATAGCATTTTTCGATTAATAGTAATGTCAGTCTCTTTTTAAAATTTTGTATTGTGTCATTTTTAATTATTTTGGGTACTTTATTAAAAATAACGCTTACCCAAAGTACGTGCTAAGTAACGCTTATAGATCTCGGCCTGAGTATTGTAAAAGTCGATCGTACACTTTATACAGCACGTTAAAAGATAAAATCATGCCCTTTTATACAATGGTAGCATTGCGCGCCTTTTATTGCTAGCTGTCTTTTGTGATCACTGTCACAAGAATGAGAGAAATACACCGGTGCGGTGCCGCGGCGGCGGCCGGCGAGCGCTACGTCGAAATTGGTCGCAGTAACAAAACTAGGGCCCTCCGACAGTTATGAACCGCTCATATAACTATTTTATATCGCGGCTTCAACCATCTTAGTGCGACACACGTAGGGTGGATTTTTGAGATGGGGCAGTAAGGACAGCTACCTTAAACGTGCCAAAGAAATAGATGGACGCCCTGTAGCCTAGCCCGACCATAGTAAAAAAATAAAAAAAAATATTTTCTATAAGTTTTGTTTCAATTAGCGGCTTGGTATTCTGAAAATTATCATAACTTTGTTTAATTATCTTGTTAAAACAACATCTTGCGTAAATATGCCACAAATACGAAGACTTTTTGGACACAATTGCGACAACCAGAGCCGTTACAATGACCCAAGAAGGAAATTCGCAGCGGTCTGTGGGTTTGCAACTGGGTTTTTCTCGAAGAACTATCGAAAATGCTTGTAATCGCTTCCAAGAGACCGGCAGTGTTGTAAGGAGACCAGGTTTGGGTAGAGTCGCTCGGTATTCGCTTTACAACCTGTTCACGAGGCTCGGTACATCCGGCTAAGTGCCCTCCGAGAACGCACAGCGACAGCTCGTAAGTTACAAAATCGCCTATAGTTGACAACGGGTACTCGTGTCAGTGACCAAACTAACCGGAATCGATTGCACGAAGACCAGCAAACTTCTAAACGACGACTTGTTAGAATAGAATACCTTTGGCCAGGGCTCAACGTGCCAATCGTTTAAGTTTATCCCGTCATTACTTGGACTGGGCATAAATCAGTGCTCATGGTGCCTTTTACCGACGAGTGCAAAGTATTTTTTTTTAATGACGATCGGTGCATTAGATTGTGGAGATGATGCGGCGAGAGATTTTCGGAAGTCTGCATACATGTAATTGACCGTTTCGGTGGTGCCAACGTAATGATTTGATGTGGGATTAGCTTACACGGAAAAACAAAGCTCGCTATTTTAAATGAGGCTTCCGTAACTGCTCAGCGTTACATAGAGGAAGTCATGTGATTCCATGTCGTGGGTTCGTCTTGATGCAGGACAATGCCCGTATACACACAGCTCAAGCGATCCAGTCTGTGCTGAAAGACTCTCACATTCATTTTTTACCATGGCCACCAAACAGTCTGGACTTGAATCCAATCGAGCACATGTGGGACCAATTGAAACGAAGGGTTAAAGAGAGTGAGGAAGAGGTCTGTAACCAGCAGGAACTGATTGATGCTTTGGAAGAGATTCCAGGTGAAAACGTGAGGCATTTGATCGAGACCATTCATTCCAGGCTTCAAGAGTACATACATAGCTAAAGAAGAAATGAAATGAAAAGAAGAAATGAAATGAAAAGAAAAATATCTCGGATTGCAGTGCTTTAATTAAGGAACCAGCGTCGACCTTTTTTAAGGGATCGAGCCAGATATATTCGGAAAATATTTCGACCATAGATACAATATATCGATAGCCATAATAGGTAATAGGTAGCGGACCAATGACGTCTATAGAAATAAGCTGTAAGGGCAACGAAATGACCTTTGGATACAGCATCTGTCTACGTCGTTGGGTGTTAGCGATTTTGTAGCCCTTGCATACCTTACACTGTCCTAATGTTTCGGTGACATTCCGAAATATGTTTGGTCAATAGGAGAGTTCCCTAATCTTAAGGTTCGATTTCATACCAGGGTGTATAGAGGGGAAATTATTGTGAAATTCCCAGATCGCGAGTGGAACTTTCTCCGATGGCAACACTACACGCCATGGATCAGGTGGCAAAGGACTAGTGATAGGCATTCGTCTTAAGAGGACGCCGTTCTGAATAGCGTAATCAGGAAACATTTGCGGCGTAACTCGAGCGCTCAAATCATTTTTCTTGTACCAACGGTCATTAGTACGCTCGAGACTCTGATCAAATGTGACAGGATTTGCATAAATTCTGGACAAAGCATCTGGGACGACGTGCTGCGACCCCTTGTGATGGACTATGTCAAAGGTATATTGAGAGATGACCACCTTCTGGGCGTTTAGCCCAATGGGCCACTCCCATTGGGCTAAACGCCCAGAAGGGGTGTTCAACGTGAGTAGCCATTTCAAAGCCATAAACCACACCATCCAACCAACCAACCAACCATGGCATTTCATAGCGTTATAATGGTAAACTTCGTTCCATCTAAATAACAGCGAAAATGTTTTATGGGATCGAGAACAGATAGAGCTCTCGCTCGGTAGTACTATAATTACGCTCCACTTCGGAAAATAGGCGGGGATAAAAAGTAATAGGATGTTCGACGCCATCAACCTTTTGTGAGAGGACAGAACCGACACCAACCGCTGATGCATCACACTGTAAAAATAATGGCTTGGATAAATCTGGACAAGCCATCACAGAAGTGTTATTTATTCCTCTTTTAGCTTACTAAATGCTTGTTTGGCGGCCTCATCCCAACTAATAGGGTCACGGCCCTTCCTTTTTCCAATGAGAGCAGTAAGAGGGGCTATTATGAACAACTATTACGAAAAAAATATATATATATTAGTAGGTATAAGTATTTTAAATAAGTAAGTACTACTTTGTTCGGGTGCCATAAATTTTTAGCGAAAAATGTATTTTTTGCTAAATTTAAGTGAAACGTCGCCCAGGTGTCGAACCCGGCATGAAATAGGTCACATAATGAAACGCAGTATCCAGGTGAAGAACACAAAGTATATTGCAATGATTATGTAAGTGTGACAATAAAAGTTAAAAAAAAAATGCAAAAAATTAGCCGTCCGCGTATTGGACGCGCGTATTGGATTGTATATAATAGAAGTATTAGTAGACGAATGATAATTTATTTTGTTTTATTTTATCCACAAAGAACGCCAGGCCTATCGCATACATCAGTTATCTCAAGTTTATTTTGCGAGACGCGAGTGAACTTGCGCTGACCAACGCTTCGCACAGCTCCCGTCTATGTCCAAGCTTAAGAGGGAGCAGGGGCTGCGAGGAATTAGAAAAATAGGTATTTGAAAAAGCTATTGCCGTTTTCTTACCTCAAGTCTGCCCCCGGAGAGTGCGATAGGGATAGCTACAGCTCAGACCAATTATATCACAAAAAATATTTACGAAATCGACGTTTCGTATTCCCCTTTTTTCTGCTCGAAAACTGAACCGATTCAATTATTTTTACATTAAAATTTTAAGAAAGAGTACGTCTAGGTTCCTCTCATTTTCATTTATGTTAAAAACTTTTCGAATTTGCTGGTACTCCTCTAATCACGGCGGTAAAAATGGGGCATTTTTGTAATTTTTGGAGGGTCATATTTTCTTTACCGATAAGTTGCTGAAAAAAATGAAATAATAGAGACGTGACTACAGCAGACCTTGATCTTATGAAAAAAAAATGAATGCTCTAGAGGCACTATTCAAAAAGAAAAAAGGAGAATACATTCGTATGGAGATTCGCAGGCCCTGTTCCCTCTTAACTTTTAGGATAAACGCTCTTAAGTGAGAAGAAAAGAAAATACTGCAATAGGGTCAATCATTAGGGGATGATCTCTCTAAACTATACAGTGTGTCCTTGGATAAAGCGCACAAACAAAAATGGGTGAAACTAGACCATTAGTTATCGACAAAAAACTGGGAAAAAATATTTAAAAAAAACTTATTATCGATTTTTTTGTGATCGAATGCAATTGCTCTAGAGGCATTATTCAGGAAGAAAATAGGAGAATACATTTGTATGGAGAATCGCACGCCCTGTTCCCTCTTAAGGTCGTAATTTGGATTCGACGCGATGAACTCACAACTCACACTCAACATGCCTCTACCGTGCAAAGAAACCGTTTTCAGAACCTGAATTTGGCTAATGATTATGCGAAAAACAACAAATACATGAGGTAATACGAAATTTAAAAAAATTAAGAGAATTTATATGAGGATTAAAGATGATGTAGCTGTAGAACCGCTGTGAGTTGCCTGCATGAGAGTGTGGCGTCGCGCCGCTCGTAGACGCTGGGAGGCGCTCACCGACGTCACCGTCTCGAGATTCACCCGCTTCGCTCAGAGGCGCCAGGTCGCGGTAGTCGGCTCCGCGCGGACAGGGCAGGGCCGGCCAACGCACTGAACCCTGGTCGTGGACTTGATTCTGGGAGGTAGGGCCAGAACCGGCCTTTTACGTTGACATGGAGAATACCTTCTATGGGGAGAATATCTCTGGGAAGGACCTTAGCGAATACTGAGATACTGCAACCTGTCTGTTCGTGCAAGAAAACACACAGAGGAAAATTACGTACAAAGTCAATTTACATCACCAAGTGAGCCTGGGCAGCAGGCTGACAACTGACTGCAAACAAGCACGAATCTTTTATTTTCTCCTTCCACAGAACAAATTTTAAATCACTGTCAAACGTGCCAATATCTTAAAAACAAAACATGTTTGGACTTTTTCACGTGTAAAGTAGGCCTCTTTACACGCGAAAAAATCCAAACATGTTTGGCGGTGGAATGCTGCAATGTGTGTGTATGTATATACGAATGGTTACCATTCAATAGCTGTTGTAGCTCTGGATCATCACGCTGCGCAAGAGCAAGCTCCATGAAGTCCACCGCGCAGTGACTGCTTCAATCCGAGACAATGCAGTGGCCACCTGGTTGTGACGGGACATCATTACAATGTCATGTCTTTGGGTTCGTTGCCGTAGTGTTGTGACCGTTTTAAGCCATTTTTTGACCGGATTAAAATCGATGTTCTGAAAAATCTATACTTTTACAAAAATTACATTTAGAAAAGAGAGAAACATATAATTACTGTATTATTAAATATTTAAAGTAAACTCTACCGGCACATACATAGAGTTCGGAGCGCGCACATCGTTCGCACTACGATGTCAACGTAGAGATACGGCGCGGCGCGGGCGGTGGGATTATTATTATTTCCTTTATTTCATTATTTATTTTCGGACAACAATGATCCAGCGCGTTAGTTAAAAATAATATAACTTACTAGTGTTAGTAGATACAATACAATAGATAAGAAGACAGAATAAATAGTGTTGTGAAAAGGACATCCCCGGACATCCCCAACTTAATGTCGATAGAGAAGGATAATCACTAAGATTATCCTTCTCACAAAACTTTTAATAATCGGAGAGTCGATACTCTCCGCCATAGTTTTGAGAATGCTGTTGCCACAACCTTGACAATGGCAAGTGACGGATGGAAAGAGCAGACGCGCGCGCGTGTCACTTGACGCAAGTCACGTTGCAAGTCGCATCGCTCGCCGTGAACCGGGGTGACAATTACCTCTAACTCGATTTCTGTGCACTTGGAGCTGTCAAAGTCGTAGGTTGTTAGTCATTCATACCCGCTTGTTACCTCCTCAGTGCCCCGACGCGCGACGCCTCTGAATACGGTCTGCACAACTCGTGTCGTCTGTTAAATTATTCGTAAGGGCGAGGCCACAACACTGCGTTACGGCGTCGTATCGCAAAAACGACGTCGGACAGCAATACAATGCGTATCTCGAATGTCGTAGATTTTTACGATGCGACGCCGCAACGCAGTGATGTGGCCTCGCCCTTAAGTTGTTATTTACTGTAATATTTTTATGTTGACAGTCGGGTTAGACGAGTTTGAATATATACTTACATAATGTATTCCTGTTCCTAGGTCAACGTAAACGGCATCCCTCTGGAGACCACCACGAGAAGGTCGAATGTTGGCTCTGTGGCGTACTTCTTGGTACGTACAACGCTACAAGGTTCTTTCGGTGCGTGGCTGAAATCGGAACTAACATCACCATCTTGTTTCATCAATACAATTCGTAACTAACGCCGCCATCTTGTTTTATCAATAAAATTCCCGTGACAATTTCACAAATGTTTACCAGCAACAACAAAACATCCTTGATCCTTGTGAGGGTTATGTATAGGGTATAATATAAGAAGATAAGAATTGACAAAATATTTTCTTTCAGCCCGAAAACTCCGCGGTGACAATCGGCATCACGGAGTACACCTCAGCATACGAGGGCTTATTCCAAGGCGTATTCATGCTGGACGGGGAACAGATCACTAAAAATTTAATGGAAATAGGGTATGTTGTTTGGCCACAAGTTGTAGTTGAAATAACGCAAAACCTGAACCCGGCACCCCACACCTCCCACCCCCTAGCACCCTGACATCACGATATAAAATCAGCTATTTCATAAATTATGTCAAGTGCAACCTTCGCGCATCCCCAATTCGTTAAGGTAGCGCGAAATTCCATTTTACTTACGTTTTTTGCAATTTATTGGTCGGTGGTGGTGTAATAAGTTGATCAAAATATGATTGGCGACCATAACAAAAATAATATAATTATGGTATTTCCAGAATTAGAATCATTAGAATCATCAATACAACTCTTTTAGTTAGAATTGACCTCAAATGTCATGATTTCCTGAAATGAAATCACTCAATTGGGTATTTTTAACCGACTTCAAAAAAGTAGAAGGTTCTCAATTCCGTTGTAATTTTAAAAGTGTTTGTTACCTCAGAACTCCGCCCTTCATAACCCGTTTTGGACATTTGTTATTTTATTTGAATGGATATCCTTCCCGAGTGGTCTACCGATTTGGACAATTCAATTTTTTTATTTGTAAAGGATATACTTTTTGAGTGGACTTAACCACACCCTGTGGACGAAGGACGCGGTGCGCTTGCGCGTGGTCGCGTGAAAGCAGTCGGTGCGCGCCCCTGCGAACATACCCGCCGCAGTATCGGGGTAGCCCCGTCACCGCCCTGAACGCGTTAATGTACTGGACGCGGATGGAGCTCTAACTTCTATTAGAGTAGTAACCCACAGACTGCATGAATACAGCGATGTACAATACGTGAGAGAGAGAGAGAGAATATTTGAATTTGGTCTAAATGAATATCCAAAATGGCGGCTGCGAAAATGTTGTTTTTGTCTTAAATCATAGAAGGAACTACGTAAGGAAGAAATCTAAGGAATTACGTACCTGACGAGGGTCCTCCGACCACACACCTTTTCTTTTCAAAGTCCAGTTCTGATGATGTGATCCATGCGGAATTGAGGGAACTCCTCAAATATTATAGGCATACATATAGCGATTTTCGTATTTTCATCAACAAGTCAAGCATTTGCATTCACAGAGTATCATTTGGTGAAGTGGAACTGATGAAGAAGACCACAGATGGCCACCGGAACTCCTCAATGACAAGTAGTTCACGGATGGCGATAAGATATCTCGATTAAGATAGTTAAGCGACTATGATGAAGCAAATTTATATAAATGGTTCTGACCAAAACGGTACTGATCTAATGATGAAGCTGGCACTGCCGTATTATGTTACCGCTAAGTTCATAGCACTGTCGTACTCGTACCGTACCTACTATGTACTATGTTACCACTTGCGGCTTTTTAAAATGATGTACTAGAATGCCGTTTGCTCCACTATAACCGTGCTGTAACCAATAGTGATAGAATGCCGCTTGCGGCACTCAATGTTGACTGCCAATTTTTTTTTTACCTTGCATGGGTAGTTTTTGAACTTACAGAATTGAATCGATGATTTTAATTATTATAATTCTGTAAGTTCATACCCACCACAAATATTTTCATGTAAAATGTTGCCTCGCAACTGTCAAAAAGTTATCAGATCTCATGTAGAGCCAAGCGTCTAACTCTGCACACCCTAACTTCACAGACTCCGCCTTACTGACAGACTACACCTCAGTCAAAATATGTGGCTTGGCCGTTTCCGGCCCGATCGCCGTCGATTTATTGGTGGGGCGTGTAGAGTTAACTTCTCCGCTCCGGGCGGAGCGGGAGGGCATGTGAGACTTACTGAGTAAAACCCACCCGTGTTCCTTCAGTTGCTTGTACGTTGCCAGGGGCCACGGTATTCCTTTCCCGCAACCCCGGCAGGTATCGGTCCTATCGGACCCCTTCAGTTGCTGACATCTCTGTGAGGTGCACGTGGAACACAACGCGCCGTCGACTCGGGCCTGGTCCTTATCGGACGGCGAGTTATCCATTGCTCACCGTCCGCAAGCCCGCGCCTACGGTGGCCGGGAATCAGCTCTTGATTCCCGACGCTCAGGGCGTCTCCTGCGGCGGCTAGGGGCGTGAGGGCGCGAAATTTGCCTCTCACTCACGTGTTTCGCCTTCTCCTTCGCGAGCATTACTGCTTCGCAGAAGGAGGTGACGGCCTCTCATGCCCTCTCGCTCTGAACGATGGCCTGGATCAGGGCTGGACGCGAGAGATCCCCGCCACCAATCGCCTCCACGAGGACACGGCGATGCTCTGCCCAAGCCGGGCAGACCTCCACCATATGCTCCACCGTGTCCTCCAGGTGATCCACCCAGTGAAGACACCCGGGCGTTTGCTCCCGCCTGATACAAAACAGGAACCTCCCAAAACAACCATGTCCGATGAGGACCTGCGTCAGGCGGAAGGTGAGGACGCCGTGGCGCCTCTCTAGCCACTCCTCGAAGAGGGGACTTATCGCCGCAATAGTGGCGTGCCCAGACGCCATGAGATCCCGCCGGAGCTCTGTCCGCTGTGCCGCGATATCATCAAATTTCTGCTTTCTAGGGCAATCAAAATTTTGATGATCATCAGTGACGAAATCGGGGTTTTTTAGATATCAATAAAATCTAAAGTATAAAAGCTATGCAATTGAATCTTTATATGTTTAATAAGTCTACTATTGAAATCATATCTCGGGAATTTTGTTTACCTGGTATAATCAAAACGCAAGTTATGAGGGTTCAAAAAAATTAGAAAGCGCTTCGAGAAAAGGTAGGTAGTGCACTTGCGCTTCGCTTGGCTCGTCTTGGCGATATTTTGCGAATTATATTTTAACGCGGGCTATCCTGGCTCTTTCACCCTAAGTGAACATAAATGTATGGAACAGCTGATTTGCATGACTATTGTAATGTGACTTCACCTCTGCCTCCTCCTTTGAGGAACAGGCGTCTGTGCCATGAAATTGTTATTTATTGCAGGTCCTTGGCCAAGGAAGGAGAAGACACGAGCCAGACGGAAGGGAAAACGCCGTCATCCGAGTCCCTCAGCGAAACGGAGTCTGAGGCGGAAACGGCGCCAGAGGTGGAGACAGAAAACGAAAAGTCGACGACGACAGAGGCGACGACGACGGCAGAGATATCGACGACGTCAGAGGCATCGACGACGTCAGGGACAACGACAACGACAGAGAAGACGACGACAGGATACAGTGGAGGTACAACGGAGCAATGTAATCCAAACAAAAACATGTAAAAAAATTCAAGTCTCGCAACCCAGTTCTTCTACTGCAAAAAGATGTAAGATCTAACGTAAACCCAAGTCAACGGTTGAAATTTCAAATGTCGTAAGAGACAAACCCTGAATTTACAGGAGAGCCAAAAAACAAAATTTTACTTTTAAAAACGTCACAACTTTTTCATTGTTTTTCCTATTATGATTCTTTCTTGACAGATTGTTTTTAAATTAATTTATCTATTGAAAACTATAAATTAAACCTCGTTAAAATCAATCGTTTAGAAGATTATGTCGCAGACACATTGGAATTTTGGAAAGGATGTCCATTACGATGTTCAAAAAATTACTATTTAAAAAATATGTTAGCCTTAGCTTAATGAAAATTATTTTGCCGTAACTGCCTGAACAGTCTTGTTCAAGCTGGTATTTAATGTTGTAAAGTTAAAGTAATAATCAGATTAATGAAGTAAGTAACAATAACAATTTTTTTTGTGATTGGGGACATAGAATGGGCCTTATTAAAAAGGTTAAAGTCACTCAAAGGGCAATTGAGGGGGCTATACTTGGAGTTTCCCTACATGATCAAATCAGAAATGAAGAGATCCGTAGGAGAACCAAGTTCACCGACATAGCCCGAAAAATTGCCAAACTTAAGTGGCAGTGAGCATGGCACATTGCTCGCAGAACAGATGGCCGATAGGGCTGAAAGGTTCTGGAGTGGCGGCCACATACTGGAAGACGTAGTGTTGGAAGGCCTCCCACAAGGTGGAACGATGACCTGGTGAAGGCTGCAGGAATCCGTTGGATGCAAGCAGCACAGAACCGGTCGAAGTAACGGTGCTTGGGGAGGCTTATCACTATTTGTTTATTGAAAATTCCGGCTTCTAGCTTTGTACACAACGAAGTTACAGGGGGTTGAAAATATCCTGAATGACTTCGACAAAAGATGGTACGACTGTGCCTTTGTGTTTGATTTGCTCGACTTGACGGGGGCACTACTATGCCCCCCGATAGAATGACGAGAATTGAATACTTTATTATTGAATGGAAGGGAGTCGTTTGTATTGGCATGGGCATGTGATGAGGCCGAATGAAACGAATGTAACTAATAGAGGGATGGATGTAAATGTTGATGGATAGAGATGAAGACCAAAGAAAATGATAGATTGTGCGTTGGATGATACGAGAAAGAAAAAGGAGTGAATGTGACGGCTGACAGTACTTCATGGAAGAAAAAAACGTGTTAATTAAATTAGCTGGTGAAACTTTGCAGACCTTAATTAGACCCAAATATTTGTATGTGACTTCAGGGTAATGCCTGATTTAGAGCAGTGGTGGCCCAGTGGTCACAAAACCGACTAACGTGTCGTAGGTCGTGGGTTTGAACTCAGGCACGACTTTGAACTTTGTGCAAATCATTTCATCACCACTGCTCTCAAAACGGTGAAAGAAAACTTCGTGAGGAAACCAGCAAATCCTGGAACCAAAAATTAGAAGACATGTGACATTCACCAACCCACACTGGGCCTGCGTGGTGTATTCTGGCCCACTCCCTCTCACAGAGAGGCTACCCTGTGTCTTAGCAGGGGGAATGTTATAGGCTGATTATACCAAGCCAACTCGGCCTATCACAGTCCACTGCTGGACATAGGCCTCTCTCAGGCTGTACCAAAACACCCACTATCTTCCGCCTTCCGCATCCTGTCTTTCCCAGCCACCTTCTTAAGGTCCCCAACTAAACCCAACTAGCTGGGGGCGTCCTACACTTGCTTGCCGATACGTGGTCTCCACTCCAGGACTTGTCTACGCTACCGGCCATCGGTCCTTCGACACAATGGCCACCCCACTGCCACTTCAACTTGCTTACTCTGCAAGCTATATCGGTAACTCCGGTTATGCTTATGCGTAATGCCTAATTTCATGATATCTTTTGTACTTGCCAGCTTGTGAACTGGATATCCTTCGAGAGGCGGTGGCGGTGGACGATGCGTTCGAAAAAAAGATCACCTACAAGTGCCCGGCTGACGCAAAGCTGGACACCGTAAGCTGTCGTGGACAGGAAGTCACCGCGGGGCTCGAAATATTGGCCGACACTGTCACAATTAAATTTGATAAGTGAGTACACTTTTAGAACTATGATCTTTATAGGTGGAGGAACAGGGTAGAAGGTTCCTTGATTTAAAAAGGGCCTCCTGCCGGATGAAACTCAAAATCAATCAAAAGTCATTTATTCAAATTAGGCTGAGAATTAGCACTTTTTCAACGTCAAAATTACATATGACTGTCGTCCAAAACGCCCGCACTTCACCACTTCCTAGTGCTTTAGCTGGGAAGAATAAGTGGCGCAACAAACTCCCCAGCAGCACAGCTGTGTGACGGTACCGCGATGCTAGATTCTGGGACGACAATAAAAGTAATCTTATTTTTTTTTATTCACAGGTTTGAGGATACAAATGCTTGCGTATATGTGGGAAACTTCAAAACCGGCGATCCACCGACCGATAAGAAACAAACATTAGCTGTAATTGAGAGTAAGTTAAAAGAAAAATGAAAGCGAGTTTCATTTCACATACCTACCTACCTAAAATAATTAATACTCGTTTTATGTTTTATTTCAGATAGCTGTAAGTTTTTTTTGTCTAGTTTGCAAAGGCACTTTCTCATTCATAAATTTGATTAGCACGCTCGTTCAATTCGTGGCCTAAAATTAAAAGTAAACAGTCCAAACCCAATGAACACGGAACCCCATAATGTTTGCGATTTCGGTTTTGTGATTACAGAACTGTGTTACACACGTCGAGTTTTGGAATTAATTTTATTTATTGATTTTTCAGCTGACAGTAAGTTCCTTCACTTTTATTTTATTGATTTTAGCTCTAACTCTTCTCTGATTGGTTACTTCATTTAGATGTTATCTTCCAGAGATCAGCATGCCAGAAACTGTTAAAGAACCAGTGCCGGCACCTTCCGCGGGGGTGCCGTTCACGCACGATGTTGTCTACACTTGCAAACTAGATGACAAGTGCGACTCCGTTGCGGTAAGATGCGTAACAGAATCCACGTGTGTATATTCGACCTCGTATTGGTCTGCCACCCTTAGGTTGAATGTTACTTACAGCTAGTCCGACAACACGTAGACGGGCGCTAATTTGTATGAAAGTGAATAGTTTATTCTCATGGACCACATTTAGTCATATGGGTGGTACCGGCCACATCAAGGCTACGTTGCAGCCACAACGCAATCACCAGCGAGACCGCGCACTAGCGGCCGGTCACATTGCAAACACAGCGACGACACTGTGCGCACGAGTTCCGCCTGCATGAGTTCGTTGAGTCAAGGCGCGCTTCTTCTACCAAAGCCGGTATCGATCATTCTGTCTGCATGCAACTACTAGCTACAACGCATCCACATTGAAATTTTGTAGTTACTTATCACAACGCATCTGCAAGAAGCTGCAGTGACATTATCCCCACGTAACCACCTGCTTGCCCGCGTGTTGTCGCTGTGATGTGGTGTGGTTGTGGTACATATGATCTGCACCCTGATTGCGTAATAAACTGTGAAACTTAGCCGATTTTATAGCGGCCTCATAAAGCCCATCGAAGTTTAGTGAGTAAGCGGTGAGAATCTGAATTTTATACCTTCACTAGAAAAATTGTCTGATACAGAATCACTTAATTCGGTAAGGATTTTTCCTAACTGTCTACTAGCCCCTACAAAGTTTCTACCACTATCGGAAAAAACCTCGAGAGGTTTTCCTCTTCTTGAAATAAATCGTCTAAATACTAGAATGAAACTTTCAGTGTTTAAATCACCCGCAAGTTCTAAATGAACTGCCTTTGTTTTAAAACATATTAATAAACATAAATAAGCTGAAATGGCAAACCTGCCATAATCTGTTCCTACAATCTGCAATGGACACCCTGGTGTTATACGCTGAGATGGCAAACCTGCCATAATCTGTTCCTACAATCTGCAATGGACACCCTGGTGTTATACGCTGAGATGGCAAACCTGCCATAATCTGTTCCTACAATCTGCAATGGACACCCTGGTGTTATACGCTGAGATGGCAAACCTGCCATAATCTGTTCCTACAATCTGCAATGGACACCCTGGTGTTATACGCTGAGATGGCAAACCTGCCATAATGTGTTCCTACAATCTGCAATGGACACCCTGGTGCTATACGCTGAACGGCATAATAGCCAAGAGCCTCGACAAACACCGAAGGAGGCTCTCGTTAGGCAGCTGGATCAAGGGCTTGATCCAGAAAGCGGTACTTCTGGACACGGCGCGTATCGTTAGGAGATTCCTCTCTCAGGAGCCCGACCACCGGTAGCTTAGACCCTGTTCCCGATACCGGTGGGCTACTATTTTTTATATTTTTAAATGTTTTTGTTTTTCTTTGTTTTTATAAAAATATTTAAAAATGTAAATTATATGTAAATATATGAAATAACGGTTAGCCATTAAGTTATACCATTTATTTCAGGCGACAGTGGCTCATAGAAAAATACCTTAACCTAAACACATAGACGTATAAAAAAGGTCGGACGGAACTCCCGCTAAGACAAAACTGTGTCCCGTAATGGCGGCGACTAATTTATGTGTGAGTGAATTTAGGGATGCCATGTAAGCCAAATTACCCATTTATTATTGCTTTATTTTATTAAGACAAATACAAGTCGTGTGTAGGCAGATTTATACCGTGCCATTTCAAAAGGTTAATGGTAAGAACCAATTATAATGAAAATATAAAAGAAAAAAAAAAGATAATAAAACACAGTTTTAATTGAAAATATTTTAAATGTTTTAAATTTTACTTTTTAACCTAATGCTTTCGCACGGGTGTATTTTTATTGCGGTGATTTTTTTTTTGCGAATTGGATTTTCGACGCTCTGTTTAGCGCCGAGAGTTGAATATCCAACAGTGTGTTTTCTTGACGCGCTGGATGCGCTCTGTTGGATTCTCAATGCTCGGCTCAATACCGAGAGTTAAAAATCCAGTGTAAAAAAGAAGATCGCCGCGATAAAAATACATCTGTGCGAACCTGGGCTAAGGAGCCGGGGAGCACGGCTCGCAGCAGCCATCTTGGATTTTCATTTTGACCAAATTCACACTTTCTCATAGAGAATGTTGCATAGAGGGCCATAAGTGCTCAGGGACACGACGCCCGTCGCCGCGACGCCACCGCGATTTCTACCAGTTTACTCCCGTTCTAATAAAATAGTTCACAAATATTACAATACAATATAGCAAACACATCATCATATACATCTTCCACACTTTATAGTTCATATAAATTTCCCATATTTCGGGTAATTTGCACACGTGAATATTGGCAACACTGGCCTTGTGACGAATTTTATCGAATGAAGATTGATTTTGATGTATAAAATCGGGAATTAAATGAGTGAATTATTCATTTACCCATGAAACGTGATTCCTGGATTTTTACTACGGTTTTTACACCATTTCACCACACAAGAAATGCTGTATCTTAAAAAAGAATTATCACCGCATAGACGTATCGCCTGTGTTGACGTTTGCGCGTAAATGGCTGACTATTGTGTGAATGTGTGCTGTACGTACAGCGAACTGGCTGACTTTGAGTGACACAGTTTTTTGTTAGCGAGAATCCGTCCGACCTTTTTTATACGTCTATGCCTAAACATATATATTTTAATAATAGGTCTTTACCTATGAAATTGCCGTTTTGTATGAAAAAAATTAAACGAATTTTTTTCATGTATTTTTATTTGTATTAATCGAAGTAATTACCCATGCAATCAATGCATCTTTGCCAACGCAGTGGCAGTTTATTGATGCCCTTCTTAAAGAAATCAGCTGGACGGAAGGCAACAAATACTTCAAAGGCATTTTGTACTGCCTCTCGGGTATTGAATTTTTTTCCCGCCAAGAAGTTATCCAAATTCTGAAAAAAGTAGTAGTCTGTAGGCGCAAGGTCTGGTGAGTAGGGCGGATGATGGAGAGCTACCAACCCCAGTTCTTGCAACTTTGAGACCGTCTGCTGTGCAGTATGAGGTCGCGCGTTGTCGTGCAGGAGCAGCGGAGACGAGCGATTGACCAATGCTGGTTGGAGATGTGCCAGCTTCTCCATCATTGTGTTCAGTTCTTCACAGTACACATCTGCAGTAATGCTCACCCCGTTTGGTAAGAAGCTGTGATGAATCACACCGGTGCTAGACCACCAAACAGTGACCATCACTTTTCTAGGGGTAAGTTTTCGTTTAGGGCATTGTTTAGGTGCTGAACCAGGATCCAACCAACTTGCTGAGCGCTTGCGGTTATCAAACAGAATCCATTTTTCATCGCAGGTAACAATGCGGTTCAAAATTCCTTCATTTGTGTGTCTGTTGAGCAGTGCAAGGCACGTCTCGACGCGTACTTCGCGCTGGCGATCATTGAGTTCGTGGGGCACCCATTTGTCAAGCTTTTTTACCTTGCCAATTTGACGCAAATGGACCAATATTGTTTTGACGCTAACGTCGAAAGCTGCTGCTAATTCAGCCGTAGATTGTGTATCTTCCACAATCGCCTTTAGTTCGTCATTGTCGACCAAAGTCTTCGGACGACCGCGAGGTTCATTTTTCAGGTCGAAATTTCCAGAACGGAAGCGAGCAAACCAATAACAGGTGGTGCGTTGGTTTGTAGTGTTAGCTCCGTAAACGTCGTTGATGTTGCGTGCCGCTTGTGCCACGTAGCTGCTACGACGGTACTCATATTCCATAATT
Source organism: Xanthia icteritia (assembly GCA_949128155.2). Classification (NCBI taxonomy): domain Eukaryota; kingdom Metazoa; phylum Arthropoda; class Insecta; order Lepidoptera; family Noctuidae; genus Xanthia; species Xanthia icteritia. The sequence goes on from OX421958.2 coordinate 216,506, forward strand.
ACTCGAATTTTTAACGTATCCATGATGACGAAAAAGATTGAAATGCGATGAAAATGTAACACTAATTAATAAACAAATGACTACTTTTGGAAAAAAAATCCATGTTTTTAAAATAAAATTAATTTGAAATTAGAATTCTTAGCCAAACAAAAATTATTTTGATTTGAAATGGCCAGTACTGCAGAACGGCAATTTCATAGGTAGGTAAAGACCTAATATAAACAAAAACTAGTGTTAATAAAATAAGGCTTAAACTATGTTAGTAGCACTTCACTTTGCACTAGCTTGACTTTGTGCTGTCCTGTGGAACTTGTCCGCGGAAGCGACGGAACACCACATCCTGCGGCCAAAAGTCTTCTTCCATGACGAGGGGCAGATAACAGTTGCCAAGCTACATCATAATTATCATTAGAAATTTCCAAAGACTTGATAACAACCGAAGCACTAATGATGAATGTAAATAATGAAATTTTTTGATACCACTTAACTCGTATCAACGATTTAAAAGTGTTTTGAAACTCGAGCCACTTGCTTATAATCTCCATCGAAAACAGGCAGCTGAATCAAAGGTAACTAAACATTTACCTACGTTATCATAACTACACGAATTTATTTTCGTTTTAGACACATTATCATCAGCGTCACTAAACTGTTCTCGATTCAGCTGCACTGTCTCTTGAGCTAAGGTAATCAAAGAATAAAACTGATTTTCCATTTCAGAACGTTCAACAAGTTGCACATCACTATCCTCTTTTGGGTTACATCCTTAAAATTCTGAAAGTCATTCAAATATTATAGTTTTTAAAATAAGTAACCCTTCCTTTTATCGTGCTACGTTTCTTAGCTAAATCCTTAAATTCTGTTTCAGACATTCTCGATGACAAAATAAATGAAAACAATATAAATACCGTTCGTCCGGCAAACCTGATTCCCACTCGCTTATCCCACGTACGCACGGACGTAAAAATATTGAGGCGGGATTTTATCACGCACTGGAATTTCAACTCTCTATTCTTCTTCCGAGCGTTGAGAATCCAACGCGTTGGGAGTTTGGGACGTACTCTCGTCCCAGCGCGTTGAAAAAACACACTGTTGGATTTTCAGTCGGCGTTCAGTAGGCAAATTATAAGAATCTATGTAAAAACTATAAAACAGGCACGCATACGCAAGAGCAAGCAATAAAAGGCCTTCTTCATCAGAGTCAAACTCTGGTGTTAAAAATGAGACTGACATAACACAGCAATTTAGGTGTTAGGTACACTAAGCTATAGACGAGCGGCTGTGACTATTCACTAAACAATATGAAGTCCGCGGTTCGCGCTGTAGTCGCGCAGGTGTGCACGTTAATTCCCGCGCTAGTTTCGCGTTGTTGACGCTCCCGCTTAAACCTTTTTACAGTCCGTTCAACCAATTTTGACTTCTATTGCGTTCGTAGCATGACAAATGGCAGCTGCAGTAAAAATTGATAACGTATTGTAATCAGTTTTTTGCTTTTAATGCCGTCCTTATGCCTACGGTATAGAAGTCAGAATCGGTTGAACGCACTGTAAAAAAGGTTTGTTTAAATGTCTAATCCTATTTCAAATGGAGTATAGTAATGTGTTGGTAAAAAACTGGTCAAGTGCGTGTCGGACCACGCACAATGAAGGGTTCTGTAGTTGGGATTAATTTATCCCAAATACAAACTTAACATTGTAGTTGAAAAACATGTTCTCCCATACATTCCAACTGAAAATGTAAGTTTATACGCACAATATTGAGAGATTTACCAAGTTATTTTAAGACCATAATTATACTTATTATAGGTAATCTATATGTAAAGAACCATTCTCTGAATTTTTTTTCAAAATATTGGGCTCATTTATTTCGGAGGTAAGGCGGGGTCATGGTCAATTTTCATAAATTTTCTTAAATATCTTCAAATGTATTTATTTTAAAATTATAAAAAAAGATATTGAGATCCTCGCAACAAGCCCTTTTATTTGATGTCACACTGTACGGTTTGCAAAACTTTTTTTATAATTTTCTTATTTGCCCCCAAAGTGACCCCCGTATTCAAAATTTATTTATTTACGTTACACTTCCGTGTTTGGGTCACAGACATACATATCGTCGCCCTCCCCGCTAACTGTCCTAACTAGCAATAGATATTTTTCCAGGGCAACAGTTATTCAGTCGGGCGCTACAATTATGTTAATGAATTAATAGCTTTTTTTATAATATTGTTCTTGGCTTACTCTTTGAGTTAGTAGTTGCCCTAAAGCCCTAAGGCCATTAAACTTTTTTTCGAAAAGTTATGAACACGTAGGTAATGTCAGTGCAGATACGTGAGTTTGTGAGATACAACAGTTAGCGGGGAGGGTGACGATATGTGTACCAAATTTCAACTTAATCGGTCCATTTGATTCGGGGAAAATTGGCAGTGACAGACGGACAGACAGACAGACAGACACGAGTGATCCTATAAGGGTTCCGTTTTTCCTTTTGAGGTACGGAACCCTAAAAAAGAGTGAAAGACCTCACACGACACACAGGACTTTCCGCTTTATTTGAATTTTTACTTTGTTTCAATTTTTATTTTAGTGAGTGTGTGTTTAGTTTAATTAAGATCTCCTGTGCTTGTCCCAATAAATACTTTCTCTTTCTTTCTACAATATTTTGCATGGCGCCTTCGCTGCGCTGACTGAACATCATCTTTACGATTTTCTTAATGCCTAAAGAGACCATTATGGAATGTTGGTTGATTATACAATAGAACCTAATTATTATTATTATTTGAAATCTATTCTATGTGTATCTCAAATCTCAAAACGTTTATTGCAATCCATAATGTACAATTATAGGTGGTAAATAAAATAAATAATAATAGAAACAATTATGGACCCTGTCGGGCACAGCAAATTTTTAAATAGGTAGAGAGAGGAAGAGCGCTTTATTAATTTTCCTTATTATTAAGTTAGAATTATTTTATATCCTATTACCCTACGTAGTATGATACAGCTGAAGAGTTTATTTGTTTGAACGCACTAATCTCTGGAACTACCAAACGGATTTGAAATATTTGTTTGCGCTTCATTGCAAAATCCTGAACAGCCTGTACAAGGGAAAAACTAGCGATTCTTAAGACTGCGGCCGGTAGAATGCCACTCTCGCGATATTTATGGTATCTTAGCTGTGTGTGGTCGGTTAAGATAATATTTACCTCGCAGGCCCTTAGTGAAGCAATTATTGTTGTCAAAAGTGGCCAAATAATTACGAGGTGGACTATAATCAACGCAGCCGTAGGTTGATCAGAATGGTTCTTTTTAAATACGTGTTCTTTTCTTCCATTTAGTACGTATGACGAGAAGCTCTCATATTATTATATCACTGATGAACTCGGGGAGGAGCTCGTGGCTAAGTAATAACAGCCGCACGGGTCGATCCAACAGGTTAAGCTACGCTTGCCGGGGTTGGTCCGTGGATGGGTGACCATCTTTACAAACCGAGACTCTTCCGTGCCTCGGATAGCACGTTAAGCCGTTGGTCGTGGCTGTCATTCGTGGATCTTTGACAGTCGTTACGGGTTGTCAGAATCCCGAAAGTTTGACAACCAGTCTAACCTAGTATTACCCATTTACTGAGTTGTGGAGGTCAGATAGGCTCCATGTAAAATACTGGTATTCAGCTGCATCCGGTTAGACTGGAAGTCAACCCCAACATAGTTGGGAAAAGGCAGGCAGATTGATTGGATGATCTCGGAGAGGCCAGAGTCTGCCGTGCTGCGTAGGTTCATCCAGCTCCACGTGACGAGATGACGCTGTTATAATAATAATATGACATATTTTTTGACACGAGTGATTATATTATTTGTATTTTGAATTTTATAAATGATAACTAACATAATATGTAGTTATAAGCTTGTAACTAACAATTTATGGACAAATCAATTGATCTGAATTAAATGAATTTATTTATTTATTTATTCTTTTTTACCGATAACTATTTAATCATTTATTTTGTTATTAAAACAGTTTTGTTTCTTGTTCGAAATTCGTAGATTTACATCAATGAGAAAACTCTGAAAAGTGATGATCCAGAGCCCTTCTACACCGTGGTACGTAGCACTTCTCAACAGACTATAATTAGGGTTCCGTAGTCTAGCATAGAACATAATTTTAAAATGTGGCCTGGAACTGTTGGTATCTGAAGCGTCGAAAGATCCTTGTATTGTAGCGCCGAAAGATCTTTGTATTGTAGCGCCGAAAGATACCTACTTGTATTGTAGCGCTGAAAGTCTGCTATTTTCAAGCATGTTTTTACTTTTTTATATAGGAGTCAGGGGCAAAAGATGCGGAAGGAAGCACGCCGGTTACTATCAAGTTCTCAACCACCGTGACCTTGGACAAAGAGTACGAGGGTGTTTATCAACTCGTGGTGACCGGCGGCACAGAGAGTATCACCAAGAATATCATGGAGATACAGTACGTATACCCATTCAATAATATTTATTCTCTTATAGTTGTATCGTATTGTAGTCTAAGTACTGTTTATTTTATCTTATTTTATTAGCTATTTATTATTTATAAATCACTGAACCTGACTTGATTTCCGTAAGTCTTTTTCGGGTGACCACTTTAAATCAGTCCTGTGGGTCCCCAATAGCACAGCATCATGCTTCTTGACACCGTCACGACGTGCAGCAGCCGACCATTTCTGTTCTGTGCTCGTGATATCATATGTACTTTGATCTATTTTGTTTTCTGATCACTCTTTTCTTTTTACATGCAACTATTTTATTTCTATGACAAATAAACCTATTTTTCTTTCTCTTCCTTTTCTTTTCTTTCTTTCTTTTCTTTCTTATCTTTCTTTTCTTCATTTTCTTTTTTCTTTCTCGTTTATCAAAATCAGTGCATTTTTAGCACTGACAAATCATAAATCATGTATTTATTTGCAAAGATGGGTACGACCCACATATATATTTTTCCTTATAATAAAGTTCTTCATATTTTACCACCACATGGGTATGCAAATAGTGTAATACAATTTAAAACTATCAATAATGTCAACTAAATTCAAAAACCACAATTCTAAAAACAATAAAAAATTAATAAAAAATAAATCAATAATAACTAAATTAAATAATAATAAAGAATACATACCTAACAATTAAATTCAGAATAATCAATGTTAATTAAGATCAAAATAATAAATAACAAATGCTTTTTCCTAACAAATAAATCAGATGTAGCAAACCTAGCATCTTTCATTAAAATATTCATTAATATGAATAACATTAATAACATTTCGCAAATAAAAATTCGTGTATTATTTTGGATTATTTAAATAGATCTATATTTAATTTGCATGATGTGTTTATTTTTATTTTTTATTTTTCTTTTATTGGCCAACCAACAATTGTTTACACTCATAACATTTACAGTAAGTACATAACATCTAAGGTTAGTGTAACAATTAATTATAGGTTAGCACCGCATGCCCCATAAACAAATAAGATGTGCCACAAGCACTGAACTATAATTAAAGATTAATATTTGAGTACCTACTTAACTAAAATTAAAATTAATAGGTTTAACGAGCATTACGTGGTGGGGTATAAAACTATATACTTATATATATATATATAAAACGATCATTTACAGTAGGAAAATTGAACAGAAACACATTGAAACAGTACATAATAGCAAAATTGGAATCCGAATTAAAAGTCAAATTAAAATCAAAATTACAATCAAAAATTAAAAACGAAATTAAAATCACAATTGATACCAAATTAAAAATAATTAAAATCCGAATCAAAAGTCAAATCAAAATTACAATTAATATTAAAATCAAAATAACAATCAATATTAAAATCAAAATGAAAATCAAAATGTAAATTTACAAAAAAAATAAAAACGTAACTTATGTATGTATAAAAATAAAATAAAAATAAAATTAATAAACAAATTAAAATTATAATTAAACAATTGATATAGTTGTTCTATGAAACTTGGCATATGAGTCAAAGTGCACGTCAGTGAGATCACTGCAGCTATTCAGCAATTTGCTTAGACGAGGAACGACAGAGTTCGCACCAAGTATGGTTCTGCGGAGTGGAGGGTGCAAAGGAGTTATAGGAGCACGAGGGATTCTAGCAGGAGCACGAAACTGAAACTTTGATAGTAGTAGAGGACAATCAATTTTGCATCGGAGTAGCTTATAAACAAAGGACGAGTCAATGATTGTTCTACGTTTCTCAAGTGAGACCATCTTAAAATGAGATAGTCGGGATTCATAGGATCGTACCCTTTTTGCATTTCCGCTAGCATAGGCCATATGCCAAAGGAATCTCTTTTGTATGCGCTCCAGTCGAAGAACGTGCGTAGAGTAATGAGGTCTCCAAATCGTACTGCAATATTCCAAGATACTACGAACGATGCAGTTGTATAACAAGATCTTCGTCCGATTACGCTTAAAACCAGCAACATTCCTTACGACAAAACCTAGCATTCTAGAAGCCTTTTTTATGACGCCCTCGACATGAGGTATGAATGTCAAGGCGTTGTCGAAAACAACTCCTAAGTCCCTAATTTGATCTACCTCTTGGATAACGTTAAGGCCCACGCGGTATACACTAGCAGTCGCTTTCTTTTTTCGGGTGTATTTCACGTGGGAGCACTTTTTTACGTTTAAGCTCATTTCATTATCATTACACCATTTAACCAACGTGTCTACGTCCCTCTGAAGTAATGCACAATCGTTTTCAGATTCGATTATACGTGAGAATTTAAGATCGTCTGCGCACATAAAACATTCTGAGAATCTTAGGCAGTGCGGGATATCATTAACGAAAATAATAAATAGAACCGGTCCAACATGTGAGCCCTGGGGGACCCCTGATGATGTTTTGTAGGTTCCCGATTGGAAACCATTAACTGCGACAAAGAAGGAACGATTTTCGAGATAAGTCTTAAGCCAGTCGTAAAGTGTACCGGTGATTCCATACGCAGATAACTTCGATAGAAGTATATGGTGAGGCACGCGGTCGAAGGCTTTGCTAAAGTCTGTGTAAATCACGTCAATCTGCTTGCCGCAGTCAATGGCATCCGATAGCATTTCTGTGAAAGTCGCCAGATTAGTGCAAGTAGACCTAGACCCTACGAAACCATGCTGAGAAAAGCTCAAATACAATTTGAAGTGTGCCTGAATGAATGGACAAACTAAGGATTCGAAAACCTTAGCAAGGGTTGATAAGATGGATATTGGTCTATAATTGTTAATGTTGTCCTTTTGATCACTCTTATAAATTGGAATAACCTTTGCTTTTTTCCATAACTCAGGGAAAATACCTGAGCTAAGAGACTTATTAAATATTAGTGTTAAAGGGGATGCCAAAGCAGGAGCACATTTATAAATAAATATTGGTGGAATACCATCAGGGCCAGCGCCTTTACGAATATCCAATAATTTGAGCTTGTTCAACAGGCTATCGCGATCAATCACAGGTGCTGTTTATTTATTTTTTTTATTTATTTATTTATTTAGGTTAACCAACAATTGTTTACACAATACATTTATAATCAATTCCTTAATAGTACATTTATAAGTGCAACAATTACTTACAGGCTAACACAACATGCACCAATTATGGTTTTACATAGTATAAAAGCTAAAACGGAAATTTAAAATTTAAGTTATTCATTAATTTTTGGTAATTTATGTGATCCGATAATATAACAAAAATTGCATTCTAAATATAAAAAAAAAAATAATAATAATAATACAGATTGATAACAATAACATTAACTATAACTAAATTAAAATAATAACTAATAAAAATAAAAATAACTTAATTCAATTTAAATACAAAAATCTTAAAAATTTTCTAAAATTAAAATTAACATTGGCACTCAGTAGCGACATCATTGCTTGTGAGCATAGTGCTCAATAATTATTCTATAAAATTTCCCAATGCTGTCATGATGTATATCAATAAGATCACTGCAACTGTTTACATTTTTACACAGGCGTGAAATCGGTGAGTTAGCACCTAAAACCGTTCTGCGCAGGGGTGGGTATAGTGGTGTGATAGGATTTCGCGGATATCGGGCTGGGGCACGAAACTTTAGGTGACTCAGTAGGTTTGGGTAGTCAATTTTATTCCGAAGCAACTTGTAGAGAAATAAGGCATCAATGACTTCTGTTCGAGTTGATAACGAGTGCATTTTGAAATATTTGAGACGAGTATTATAGGAGAGCAGCAGTTTACTTTTTCCTCTTGAAAATGCGAGGTGCCACAGAAACCGTTTTTGAACTCGTTCCAAAAGTAACTTATGTGTGGCGTAGTGTGGTCTCCATACAACACTGCAATACTCCAAGACGCTTCGTACAAGGCTATAGTACAGCATTATTTTGGTGCCAACCTGTTTAAAGCCCCCTGTATTTCTTAGCACAAACCCTAACATTTTCGATGCTTTCCTGGTAATATTCTCGATGTGGGGGATAAAAGTTATTTTTTTATCAAACAGCACTCCCAGATCCCTAATTTCATCAACTTTTTGTATTTTTGTTTTATCTATCCAATACTCCGAGTGTATAGGGTGAGTCTTTCTTGAAAATGTCAGATGGTAACATTTTTTTAAATTAAGTTCCATTTTGTTAGTTTCACACCATTCAGTAACTCTGTTCAGATCACCCTGAAGAAGCGCGATATCGCTGGATGATTCGATGATTCGAGCAAACTTTAGGTCATCAGCGTAAAGAAAGCACTCGGAAAAGCTAAAGCAGTGGGGAAGGTCATTGATGTATATGATAAATAATATAGGAGCCAGATGCGATCCCTGTGGGGCACCGGAAGTCATGCAATAATTGCTGGCAGATCGAAAACCGTTAACAACAACATAAAATTCACGCTTAGATAGATATGATTCCAGCCATTTCAGCAAGGGACCAGTGATACCATACTTTGCTAGTTTGTGAATTAGTATGGAATGAGGAATTTTATCGAAGGCCTTGCTGAAATCGGTGTACAACACATCAAATTGTTTGTTCTTGTCGATAGATTCTATAAGGGACTCGGAGAAAGACAGCAAGTTTGTAGCAGTAGACCTTGAGGCAACAAAGCCGTGTTGGTGATCGCTAAGATAAAGCCTGAAATGGCGTTGGATGTGAGGACAGATCATGGACTCAAATATCTTGGCAAACGTGGAGAGAATTGCGATAGGCTGTTAGTGGTAGACTGTTATTTTTCATATTATGAAGAAAATCGGACTCGGGTTTACTATGGGTCACTGTCGCACCACTAAAAGCGGAGGAAAAATTGGACGCGAACATTTCACAAATTTCTGGACCATCTGATGATAATACGGTTCCATTAGTCATTGTGGCTGGATAAGAGCTAGAGCCACCTTTTTTATCTTTAATGTATGCCCAGAAGCGGTTCGGATTTTTGGGAATTTCATTTTCAATGTCTCTAATATACTCATTATAACTATCAGTAGCTAATTTGGAACACCGTTTGCCTAATAATTTGAGTTCGATTTCATCCCTAGGGTTCTTATATACTTTGAAGCGAGATCTTATTTTTTCCTTTTCTTTTAAAGCTCTTATTAAGCTTTTATTAAACCAAGGAGGATATTTTTTATATTTACAAGTAGGTTTAGAGGGCTCGTGCATATGTATAATATGCTGGAGCCTGTCATAAAACATACAAAGCATTTCATTAACATCAGCCATTTTTTCAAATAGTTGTTCCCAGTTTATATCGCTTAGATTTTCGCAAATTTTCGCATAATCAAGTTTATTATAATTCGTTTTTATAGTCTGAGGATTGTATGGAAGTCGGGTTTCTTCACTCGCTGTAATCAGGATTTCGATTGGGGGGTGATGGACATCAACAGTGCTGAGGGAATTTAGGGCCGCATTAACGCTACCGGCAGGTAGATTAGTTAATACAAGGTCTAATATTCGGCCAGACGTATTCAGGATGCCATTCAGTTGTGACAATTTATGCATGTGGATAAAGTCAGTTAGTACATTAGAAATGCCAGGAGGAGTATAATTATTCTCTGCGTCATATACCAAATTCCATTGTATATTACCTAAATTAAAGTCACCGACAATACAGGCGCACAAGTTTGTCTGCTCAAGAACCACGTTACAACGGTCCAAAAAATTATCCAAGCTACTACGTAACACAGGGGGTGGTAAATAAACTGCGCACAGAGCCATTCGACGAAAATATTTTAAAAACGGTACCTCTATAGTTAACCAGAGATCCTCACAATGACTTTCCCACTGAACCATACGTTTTGAGTTAATTGTTTTTAATACAGCGATCAATACGCCACCCCCGTCCTTCTTCCTACCATCTCTATCTCTTCTATATACTATATATCGATTGTCAAAAAGCTCCGCGCTCAGAACACTATTATTCAGCCATGTTTCAGTTAAAATCACAATATCATGTTTAGGTAGTTTATTGTAAATTTTGGGTGCCATACCTAAAATATTTTTATAGAAAATAGCTTTTTTATGTCGTGTAACGCATATTTTATTTTTGTGTCGTAAACTCTTTGGGTGGTTATATAGGTGCATATTTGCTTTAACATAGCTTGCTACTTCGTAAATGTAAAGACAGACAAGTAGAGAGAATAAGTAGCTGAAATGGTCATGTAGTCAATACTATACAGGGTCAAATTAAATTAGCTAGCCAAGATTGGTCATTCTTCTATTAAAATAAAAACTGTGCGGCAGGTAATTAACAAATAAACTGAAAAAACAATACAACGTGATCCGAATGAATTGTCTCTGAAAATTAAACATTAAACCATTTCAGATAAGTTAAAAGTTGCTGAGACACTAGAAAATGATTTTATCAGCATCCCAATAGAGGTTACGAAAACTCTGTCCTCGTCATCTTTATTCGCTGAATCTCTCAAAGAAAGCTTCGGTAAATTAATTCCAAGTTTTGAATTCAAACCTATTTGTAATGCCTCAATGGAAGACTTATGAAACACTGAAGACTTATATGGCACATCTCCGTTAAGGTTCTAAGAGATATTATTGACACAATTGCCCCTGTCTAACCCCTCATTTCAATTGGTCCCACATATGCTCGATTGGATTTAAGTCCGTACTGTTTGCTAGCCACGGTAAAACTTGAATGTCAGAGTCTTCCAGCACAGACTGGGTCGCTTGAGCTGTGTGTGTACGGGCATTGACTTGCATCAAGACGAACCCCGGACTCATTTGCTCTGCAAATGGAATCACATGAGGCCTGATGACTTGTCAATCAATGTAACGCTGAGCAGTTACGGAACCCTCATTTAAAATAGCGAGCTCAGTTTTGCCGTGTAAGCTAATCCCACCTCAAATCATTACGTTGGGACCACCGAAACGGTCAATTTCATGTATGCAGGCTCACCTTAATGGAGACGACGCGGTCGTCATAAAAAAAAATGACTGCTTTCGTCGGTGAAAAGCAATCAAAGCATTTATTTCAAATAAACCAATACAGGCACTTATGAATGGCCAAAGAGTCGGTCAGTCAGAAGGATGACGTTATTCCAAAGCGCAGTAGGTTCCTATGGAGAAGAACAGGCAAGAAACTCCGCGGACACTCCTTGAAATAAAAAAAAATACAAAATATTGGTTACATCATTCATGTTAAAATTATACATGAGAACAATAAACCACCTCTGTAGAGCTCCGAGGGATTTCAACTTGATACCTGAGAAAAGGGTCTTGATAGACTGACAGACGGACGGACAACGAAGTGATCCTATAAGGGTTCCATTTTTTCCTTTTGAGGTACAGAACCATAAAAATCGTAAGAAATTTAGAATTTCCCGGCTTCATTAAAAGTGGGTGAGGCCATGTCCTGCAGTGGACGGGTTTGGGCTGAAATGATGATGATGAAGATTAAAAGTACAGTTTGGCAAGTTCTCAATCTCAAATTCTCAATTCAGAAACCGAAGGTACTTCCATAGGGTGTGGCCAACGCTCGCCCGGGAAAGTACCTAGGTACTACCGCCTCACCTGTTTCTACCGCCAAGCAACGTTTCTGTCTTTCAGTTGGCCGGATGTGGGCAGTCGGCCACGCTGGCGGCCACATGGAACATTCATATCGTGTGTGCCTCTATTTCCGTTACATAAATTCGGCTGTTTCGTTAGTCTATCTAGCTGTCATTTGCTCTGGGTTCGATGACTGGATCGGGCAGGAAATCATACAGTATTCTATACCACTGCGGCTCTGCCTACTCCTTGGCGGAATACATTTGCGTGATATGTGTGTGACATAAAGCTTTATCCGTTCCAGAGCGGCAGGGGCGCCAGCTCCGGCGGCGGCGGAGCCGGAAGCGGCGGCGGCGGATCCGGAGGCGGCGGCGGCGGACCCCGAGGCGGCGGCGGCGGAGCCGGAGGCGGCGCCAGAGGCTGAGCCGGAGGCGCCCGCTGAATGAAGAGGTGCTGATGCCACAATTCCACTTTCTCATTTTTTTAAATGATAGGCTCGCGTTATCCGCGCGTTCGCGTGACGAAGGCGAGTATATCATTTAAAAAAAATGAGATGAAGATCAGACATTGTATTAATTATTCAATCAGTGTAAAATGTACATTTTACATAATACAACTTATTGTCATCATTATATTAACAGGTGTCGTTAGTAGGTCGGGGACTCACGAAAAATTTGTGGTGCAATAAATACGAGTATTAAATGGATTATTTTGTTGTTATTTTAAAAATGTCTTTGAAATTATCTCGGTACCCTGAGGCCCCGGACCTTTAGAAGCGTACGAGGAGCCGAAGCCAACTAGCACAGACCCTTGGAACACTTATGAAATGAGGCACCAACCGGCGATTATCCCTATACAGTACACCCAAGGACAATCCACCGGTTATTCAGTACGGAGTTACCAGTAAGGAGGTGGGTATGGCTATTGCCAATATGAAACAGGGAAAGTCACCAGGCCATGATGGGCTGAGTGTGGAGTAGGTACCTAAGGTATGCAAGAACTCACATAAATAGACTCCTGGTCCTGTACACTTTATGTATGAGACACTCAACTTGCCATCTAAATTAAACATGGACTTCACCATCTCTATATAATTATTTTAATCCTTGTGGTAGGTAAATTACAGTATAAAATATTAATTGTTTATTTATATAGTGTGTCTGGTCACCGGTGTCCGACCTGTTAAGGCGAATCAATACGTTACATTTTATCGAAAAATCCACCATAATAAAGCATTGCAGTGCGATTCTGTAACCATCTCACCGTGAGAACTTAGATGAAGTGAGCACGGAGTGAGCTGTCAGTCCGTAGCAGCAGGTGGAATGACAGCTCACTTCACGTTCACTTCACCTAAGTTTTCACCGTGAGATTATTACAGAATAGACCGGCTGGCATGCGTGTCCAGTGACCAGCCATCCTAACGGACACAGAAAGCAGAAAAAGCTTTTAGGCACTTTCTATCTTTAATTCCAGGTTTTCATTCATACTCCCATGTGCAGGTAAAAATCTGGATTTTTTACGTTGCCGTATAAATTATTGTTTACTATACTAATGTATTTTTAATAATTATGTAATGTATTCTAATATAATTATTGGAAAAACATTAATAAATAATAATTTATACGACAATGTAATAATTCAACTCAATCTACGTAGCTATAGCTACCTATCTATATATACGTATCGATATTAAACCTACCTATCTATAGAATCCGGGAAAGTAGTCACGATCCTCAGAGGTTAAACAGGAGAAGCCGTTTAAAAAAATATATATTGCGCGATATAGAACACTTCTACCGAAGTCATAACGGTAGTGCTGGTAGTAATAGGAGCGACAGCAATAGTGGCAATAAGTATACATAGATATTGCGATGTATTAGATGCTGTAAATTCAAATTCAAAATTCAAATTCAAAATATTTTATTTTACATAAACCTACATGGGCACTTATGAAACGTCAGAAGCTAGGTGCACGGCTCCAATTGGTTGTTTCCTATGGAGAAGAGCAGACAAGAAACTCCACGGTTACTCTTTTAAAAATAATTGGCTTTTACACAATTTTCAAATAACAGTGTTATTAGGTATGGGAGAACAGTGTAGGTCTTTCAACAAGTACCAGGTCCTTAACAGAATAATGATTGTCAACAAATATACAGTCCACTAAGCCTACAGCGTTCTCACATTCACAAAATAGAAAATAATATATATAAAGATAAATAAATTAATAAAAATAAAAACGTATTTTAAACGAAATGACGTGATTACAGCTGTAACAAATTTGAATAATTATCATGTCCACATAAGCCACTAATAAAGAGTTGAAATTAAATTGTAAGTATATAATGTCAAATAATAGGGTGGATATGTCAAGAAAGAATTTAAAAAATACACACATGGTAATTTGGGAGCAGTTAATAGACTCTTGCATAATTTGCCGTTAATGAGGTACCAGGGAAGCCACGTGTGCAGAAGGAATTATTGCCAACTTCCTTGTGTTAAGCAAAACTTACAGTTACAATAATAAGCAAAGTAGGTACCTGCTAGGACAGAGGGAATACAGTATCTGTTAAGTAGGTTCTATTAAATCAGGGGATCTGAACCTCTTTTTGGAAAAAAACACCGGCAGAAAACCCGAGTGGAATAACTTTTTCAAAAACAATAAATAGAATATTGTATAGTGTATTCTATGCAATAATTATTATTATTATGGCAGCACTAACTTTCCATTTAATAATGCCATCTGTAGGATTACATTCGCGTTTTCAAACTTTTCTGGTGGCTTATTTAGTTACTATTATTGTCACTAGATGGTAGTAATAATATTACGGACGCTTTTAACGTGCGCGTCTTTCTACATTGTTCTCACATGTATAATTTCAACATGAATGACCTAACCAATATTTTTGTATCAAATTTTTTATTTAAAAGAGTGTCCGTGGATTTTCTTGCCCGTTTTTCTCCATAGGTACCTACTACGCTTTGGAATGGGCGACTAAAGTACCCGTCACGAGAAGCTATAAATTATGTAAACAAACATCTTTTACTAAGTAAACATTTTATACTGCGAGATAATAATAAATTGACCATATTCAATCGACATGAAATATAGACGGGTTATACGAAAGTAACAACCTATTTAATTTAGTCGGATCATATTTTAACGACGCAAAGCGCTATCGTTTGTGTTTCTTGGTACCGGAACGCGTCCGTCGCAGGGATTGTAAACTATCGGGACGCCATTTTGAAATAAACGCGTCATTCGAGTTTCGAATGCGTACGAGTTTGTTTCATTGCTTTGCATATATCGCGGATCTGGTTGTTATTGTTAATTTTGTTATTGTTTCGTTATCACTTTTTTATTAAATAATATATTATGTTAATTAATATTTGTTACTTAATAATTTATTAAATCTTAAACAAATTCATTTTTTTTGTTGGTCCAAATGTTGTGAACTCCTGAACACTTGTTTACAAAATTTATAGCTTCTCATGACGGTTACTTTAGCTTCATAATTATGTCTATCTGACCGACTCCTTGACAATTCAAAAGTGCCTGTAAATGGTTTAATTGAAATAAATGCTTCTAGTTTGAGTTTGAAACTTTAAGCAAACTGTACCTTTTTTTTCTTTTAATCTTAATGGATGAATGGATATCCTCTGCCCTGCGGCCCCTGGGGCAGGCGTACGTGTCTATCTGAAACTTGACGCCCTCTGGCCCGGGCTGAAGCACTC
The DNA here is from genome assembly GCA_949128155.2 of Xanthia icteritia. Taxonomy (NCBI): domain Eukaryota; kingdom Metazoa; phylum Arthropoda; class Insecta; order Lepidoptera; family Noctuidae; genus Xanthia; species Xanthia icteritia. The sequence goes on from OX421958.2 coordinate 232,238, forward strand.
ATACTCTACATTGTTCTCCCTTCGGGGCAGGTAGCCCGCCCGTTGTTAAAGCGGCCCCGTCACCCTGCGCTCTGCAGAGAGGGCTATGGGCCAGCTTTTGTAGCTAAATGGTAAAACTACTGATAGGTAGAACTTTTATTAAAACGGCCAAATATTGTAGTGTCATTCTATTCCAGAAAATAAGACGTCATCCGGGCACAACAATGAAACTTGTACATATCAGACAAAGTGATAGTATCACATATAACATAGTATCAATCTATTTAGATTCACAGTGGAGGACGAATAACAATATTGACGGTCACAGAATACAGAACAGGGCCTTCGAGCCGTTGACCTGGCGATCTTTTACATAACATCTAGGTAAAATATGTATCAACCTAGCCTTTTTCAAACTATACCTACCTACTGACAAAACAATAGCGCTACTTACTTTAAAAATAATTGCTCTTCACTTACACCTCAAGGGCCGTATTATGAAGTATTAATTCCATCATTATTCCACTGCGAAAAAGGATGGTGCTATCGGCCTTGCATAGCTCCGTCTCTCACTCACACTGGAAAAATGGTGGCATTAATAGGTCATAATACGGCCCCTGGTCGGCTCCAGCAATTAGAACCCGCAACCCATGCCATCAGTTGCGTTAAAAATAAAAATTAAATTAGGTATAACGTCGAAACAAAATCACACCGTATAGACCATGTACCTACATACGTATTATATTCAATATATTTGACCAATGATGTCTTGGAATAAGAATTGTCTGTTGCAGCATGAACAAATTCAAATTTCAAATTCAAATTCATTTATTTTGTGTACATAGGTTAGAAGATGTTAAAATATAGATATTACAGAGTCCGTCTATGTCCCGCCGATAGGCATACAAAAATTCACAATTTTCAAATAAAATTAAATCATGTCATTTATGTATTCACAATTAATTAGGTCTACAATTTCTAATGATAACATGTCAAATTTCCAAATTAAATTAAATCCAACACTAATAAATTACATTACATTCATACTGCAATCACATTAATTAAATTCTTTTTCAGACAGAAAGTCACTTATGGAGTAGTACGCTTTGCTCACTAAAAAATTGCGAAGCCTTTTTGAACGGAAGAAGAACATCCTGTTTTTCAAGGTTCGTGGCGCTTAGCATTATAATCAGCCTACAGCGTGCCCACTGGTGGGACACACTCAGGCACTCCATTGACAGGGAGTGTGCTGTAATTCCATATTTATACTGCGCCGTGTTCCACCACGCGGGCCCGGTGCGGGTCGGTGGCTGTCACAAGTTACAAGTCTTTGAGTTTTTGGTTTTAGAACATGCCGGTTTCTTCAAGTTGCCGTTGATCAGTACGCAGCCAACCAATGACACTAATATTCTACATATTATGTTTATGTACATGGATATTGGCTATAAATGAAGTAAATGTACAGTTATCTTATAAATAGGAGGTCGAAGTTCTCATAAGTTAAGCGACACTCTTTTCGGTCTTTTTTATACGAGTGTCGCATAAGTCATGTTTACTTGTATAATGATATGTCGTATGAAATTGGACGGATAGGATAAAATACTTTTGTGCCTTTTGTAGAAATTTAACTGCAAAGCAACTTGCTGATAACCCGCAATCTGCTAAATAACAGTCAGGCAGTTATTCGTAAATTCCACGAAGCACAACTACTAAAACAACATTGTTCTCCAGACAGAAAACAAAAATAAACTTTAATTGAAATTTGTATATTTATTATAGTAAGTAAATATGACTTATGCGACACTCGTATAAAAAGGCCGAAAAGAGTGTCGCTTAAGTAATCGAAAAAAAAAACCCGCCTTTTTACGGGTTCCTGAAGCGCCACAAAAGTGCTTCGATTGCAATGCCACCTAAATAGACGGAAACAGAAAAATTCGCTGATTCCAAATATGTTTGTAACGCAATATGCCCAATTTGACAGTTAGGAAATTTGCCTTTACAGTGACGATATGCTACCGCTATGTATTTTTTCACAAATCCAAGTATAACCATTTAGCTGGCAAACGGATCCCTGAATTGATAAATAATTTTCTAACACCCACAATATTTGTGAACGAACTTCCATCGACACCCCACACCATGGGATAGACGAAAAAAAAAAATTGCCACTTTACATTTAGGGGAGGTACCCAGAAAAAATTGTTTTTCTTGGTTTTATTTTACCACTTTGTCGACGTGATTAATATGTATACCTATGCCAAATTACAGCTTTCTAGTAGCGGACAAACAAACAGACAGACAGACAAGCGGACATGGTGAAACTATGAGGATTGCTTGTTTACTACGGAACCATAAAAGTGATTTTCAGTACCGGGGCCAATGTAAATGTTTCTTCACATGTAACCTAGAGTTACTGAAGATTCGTTTATCAAAAGCAGGTGTGCGGGTAATAATCATTAGTCATTCTACAAACTCTAACTTATGAGAACTTCGACCTCCTATTTATAAGATAACTGTACATTTACTTCATTTATAGCAATGTACGTAAACATATATATGTAGAATATTAGTGTCATTGGTTGACTGCGTACCTCGTTTAACGAAAACGAGGGCGTATTGAATAAAATATCTATCCCTGTACAGTTTTCATCTTGCAATTTTTTAACTACATAAGTTATTTATTTACGGCCAAAGACGAGCTAAAATTACTGTTTCGACGCTCATAACTTCCAAACCAATATTTTTTTTCCAATTCTACTTCCATACAGGGCTAAATAATGACAAAACAAATTGATATAATTTTTAGTTTTGAACGCACGTCGTCAAACAGACGAGTAATCACCATACTACGTTTGTATGAAGTATGACCGACTAGCGTGACACTCGAACTTTGCTGCAGATAAGGGAGAGTCTAACCGTTAAGCGTCGTGCGGACAGGCGCGACGCGACAGCGCGACGCGACTCGAACAAAACAATTTCTAAGAAAACTTCACGGTAGAACAATTACCGGTGTCGCGTCGCGCGACAAATCGCGCTAGTCTGCACGAGCCTTTACCACTACTACTAGTCGTCACCGTTAGCGTACAAAAAGCGACAATTAAGCGACAGCGGCAAAGGCAGACTCACTGGCGTCCGAAATACATGAAGTTCGCAGCCTGCTAGTTCGAGATCATTAAAGTTATAGCGACGTGGAATTCGTAAACTAGAAACCGCTGATCTGGGCTGATCATTGTGATCTTCAACACGCAGCTGAAAAAATCTAACCAATCTGAATTGGAGTGGTAGAATTTTCGCGCTGGCTTCGCTGGCTCTTACACCCTAGGTTACCTTCATTCTTGAAATGTTCTGCATAAAGCGAAAAAGTAAAGTCTCCAATTTGTGTAGGTATGCATGGTCGAAAGAAAATCTAACCTATCCGAGGGGTTGCAAGTGATGATCTCATACAAAAGTTCTATTTAATTATTCATATTTCCACAGACAACAACAAAGGTTGACAAATAGGGTTTGAAAAAAACGCTAGGGAGATGGGTGACGGGGCCCAACTTCCAGTTTGCACCGGGGCCTTTAATCTGAAGTTACGCCTCTGCGTTACTTTGGTTCGGTAATACTTGATAATGCGTTCATTATTTCTGTCCAGCTGTAGGCTCGCCCCCTATTACATGGGACTTAAACATAACTGGCGAAATGTGGGTGTACTATATAGGTACACCTCTACGATAGAAAAAAAACGGAACGGTGAAAAAAAAAATACACGTTAAAAGCGTCCTGAGTACAGCAAAAGCGGTCCAGACACTATCAGTAATAATGAGATTACAATCAAGTAACGTCATTACTACTGACAGTGTGGTGGTTGGAATGATGATGTGACCAAAATATTTTAATAGTTTTACGTCAATATTGGAAGAATGACAGTATTAATATTAATGCCATTATTACTGATATAGCCAAGTCAATAACAACATCAACCATCGCAAACGCACATGTAACTACGATTCTGGTATATGTTGCTAGGTCCCCTGAGAGTAGTTTATACCCAAGTTTGCAAGCCTGAAAACCTTGTGCTACACCCATTGTGCTAGAATAAAAGCGAAATTGTGGCACTTGTATCTGTTTTTTTGCAAAATGTACTTCAAAGACGCGTTTTTATGTATATTTGTGGTATATTTTGCTCAATCCAAGCACTTTAGGTCTATTCGTTGCAAAGATACAGCTAGTCAAGGATGGGCATTTTTTTTCAAAAAGTGAATAAATAACGATTTCGGGTCATTTGCCAAGACACGTGCCGGCTGAACTAATGGTCTTTTAAGAGGAAGTATTTATTTAACGAAACAGTTGATGTTGATCCCCTTACCATATTCCAGAGGGTCTACGTGACGTTGTCTAGGACGATTAGTTCAGCCGGTACACATGGCTACACATCAAGCATAGAGCGAATGCGAGGTCAGCTTATACTGGAAATGTATAGCTTGATGTGTAAGCCGTGTGTACGTGTCTTGGCAAATGACCCTAAAGTGCCAATTTTTCACTTTTTGGAAAAAATATTGCCCAACATTCTAAATTATAAATTCTAAAGTCATTTATTCAAACTAGGTTGAGAATCAGCACTTTTCGAACGTCAAAATTACAAGACAGTCACCCAAAAACGCCCGCCCTTCACCACTTCCTACTGCTTTTAGCTGGGAAGAAGAAGTGGCGCAACAAACTCCCCAGCAGCACAGCTGTTTGTTCACTTAGAAAAACTTGATTCTATATAATATATATGTTATCATATATTCTATAAATAGTAAATATGCAAAATAATTTACATTACGCAACACAAAACATTAAATTCAAATTGTTTTCTATATTTCACCTAGCACACGCCAATGTATCAACAAAAAACATCGAAATCTATACTCAAGCGAAAATAAAAAGTAAACAGAACTTAATACCCGAATGAAAACCTCCGGGCATAAAGGGCGAACCAGTTTACATATAGCTATTAAAGCTGTAACTCGAAGTCACAAATGATAAACTAGGACCATTGAAGTAAAAATAAATAAATAGTTAATTACTAACAAAACCATAGTCAGCAAGATGACCATAGTCACTCTAACAATAGTAAAACCGTGGTCAGCTAGATGATCACTCACTACAAGCAGCACCCGTTAACGAGCTTAACGCAAAGATCAGCCATCACCTTGAGGGAAGGAGGCAACCCGACCCCCGACGCTACCGTAAGTAGTGACATCTCGCATGACGCACTTGCTGCCGGTTGGTCAGGCCAGAATAACAATGATCAATTTTCGGGGTCGCTAGCTAATCACAATTGCACTAATAAAAATAGCATAGTAGTTTTTTATCAATATTGGAAGGAATGACAGTAATATCAACCCGAGATTTTCTCTTATATATTGTTTAAGAAAACCACGTAGGCGTGCATGTTTTTGATTTTGTGGTTAAAGTCGTTGTGTTTAACTTACAATATGGACACTGAAAATAACTGAAAACAGCTTGTAGATAGGAGTCAGAAGTGTAATGGGCCTATAGGTCTTAAGCATTGTCGCCCTTTTTAACGAAGAGTACCACCACACCTCTGTTCCATGAATGTGGCATTTGACCCTCGAGCATGACTAAATCGAACAGCTTCTGGAGGTCCTTAAGAACGGGTTTTCCACCGACCTTCAGGAAATCGGCCGTAATTCCGCCATTACTCGCCTTAAACGCAAAACTGGGCAAACAAAACGATAATGAACTGCGTGTGGGGCAATTTGGAGTTAGACGCCGACGTCACTGGCCAGTTTTATGGAGAAGGAAGGCCTCTTTATGATGAACTCCTTCTTTAGAAAACGTGAGCACAGAAAGTGAACCTGGCAGAGCCCTGGTGCAACAAAAAATGAGATTGACTTCATTATGTCGACGAAGAAACAAGTAGTCAATGATGTCTTTGTGATCAACGCGGTGAAAACCGGAAATGATCACCGCATGGTAAGAGGCACATTGTACTTAAATATCCAGCTGGAAACATCTCGACTGATGAAGTCTACGCTCCGCCCAGCACCTATCCAAGTCCAAAACTTTCAGCTCGAACTTCAGAATAATTTCGAGTGCCTAGAGAGCTCCGTGCACGATTATAACGATGGGTATCTGACGATGCACTCAAATACCGGGCTCAATAGACAGATCTCTTAGTCCTTGAAAAGCGACCTACGCTGCTATGATACAAACCGTATTAAGGGCGCGATAGATTGGAATAAGGGCTCCAAGGTTTTTGCAAGAAATCTGTCTATTGGGCATAACCAGCTTGCGAAACTGAAGATCGATGATGGCAGAATCGTATCCGCAAACCTGAATTATTGAAGGAGATCAAGAGTTTCTATGGACAGTTATACGAGGTCAACCAGGAACCCCGTTACGAATCTGGCAAAAGTCCCAAGAGCTAGATTGACCCGACATTATACCGAAGTCATCCCGGACGTAAGCTTGGTAGTACGAAATTAGGATGGCTCTGAAGCAGCTTAAACAACAAGGGTGATGACGGAATTACGGCCAAAAACTCCTGAAGGGCGGTGGAAAACCCGTTCTTAAGGCCCTTTAGAAGCTTTTTGATTCCGTCATACTCGAGGGTCAAACGCCACAGGCATGGAAGAGAGGTGCATCATGAACCGACTCGCGCGCAGGTTTGACGACTTTCAGCCTCCCGAACAAGTCGGATTTCGTAAAGGCACCGTAGACCACATACATACGCTGCAGCATGTTATACAGAAGACAGAAGAGTATAACCTGCCTTTCTGCTTAGCGTTTGTGGACTACGAGAAAGCCTTCGATTTGATCGAGACATGGGCTGTGATGCAGTCTGTTCAACGATACCACATCGACTATTGGTACATCGAGGAGTTAAAGTGTCTGTACGAAAACGCTACCATGTTAGTCAGTCTCCAGGACCAGACCTCAAAACCTATCCTTCTGCAGCAAGGTGTGAGACAGGGAGACATTATCTCTCCGAAACTGATCACCGCTGCACTGGAGGAAGTTTTCAAGGTTCTGGACTGGAAAGGGCTAGGCATCAACACCAATGACGAGTATATCACTACCCTTCGTTTTGCCGACGGCAAAGTTATCATGGCTGAGACCATGAATGACCTCATTACAATGCTCAATGACCTCAGTAGAGGCTCCGAAAGAGTAGGTCTTAATATTAACATGGATAAGACAAAGGTCATGTCAAATGCTTATGTTACACCCACTCTCATGCATATCGGTGAAACTACGCTCGAAGTTGTAGACGAGTGTGTTTAGGACTAACTTTCCAGCTAGGTGAGTCCAACTTTGAGAAAGTGGTTAATCGTTGAACCCGACTCGGCTGGGCAGCGTTCGGGAAGCTACGCAATATCTTCTCGGCCCACACACCGCAGTGTCTCAAGACGACCAGTGCGTGTTGCCAGTGAAAACTGAAGCGGCACTGAAACGTGGTCGCTCACAATGGGCCTTATCAGAAGGCTAAAAGTCACCCAAAGGGAAATGGAAAGGGCTATGCTTGGAGTTTCCCTACGTGATTGAATCTGTTCTGATTCCAAGGTAACCGACATAGCCCGAAGAATTGCCAAAGTTAAGTGGCAATGGGCAGGGCATATTGCTCGCAGAACAGATGACCGGTGGGCCGAAAGGTTCTGGAATGGTGATCGCATACCGGAAGACGTAGCATTGGATCTCCTACAAGACCGATGACCTTGTGAAGGCCGCAGGAATCCGCTGAATGCGGGAAGCACAGAATCGGTCGAAGTGGCGGTGCTTGAAGGAGGCCTATGTCCAGCAGTGGACGTCCTTTGGCTGAAATGATGATGATGATTATTATTGCACAGTGATAGTTTTGACGGCAGATTCTATTATAATTATTGCTGTGATTAAACATTTTTGATACAATTTTTTTTTTATGCTTTGTCCTGTACTGTACTGTTGTTATGAGTAGGTGTAGCATGAAACTATCAAACAAATTACCTGATCTGCAAAATTCAACAGAGGAAGTTACCTGAGCTTATAATGCTAAATCATAAGAACTGCCTCATTGGTCTAGTGGTCGCAAGCGCTACTGCTGAACATGAGTTCCTGGGTTCGAATCCCAGGTCGGGCAAAGTGTCATTGAGTATATATATCTGGAATTTCTCAGTAGCAGCCCGGAGTCTTGATTTGTGCCCGGTTGATGGCAATAGGCTCACCCCCTATTACATGGGACTTAAACATAACTGGCGAAGTATGGGTACAATAGGTACACATAAGATCTCGCCGTGTTTTCCCGAAGGGTTGGGCCCTTCGGGAAAACACGGCGAGATCTTATGTTATGTTATCCATTGATAAGAAATGCCACAACCGTCACTTACACCACGTATTGGACAAAAGGTTTGTAGCTTACATCGTTTGTTAGATAATAGGATACAGAGATTGTAACTTACATAATGAATTTTATTGTTAGTTGATTTCGTATGAATTGTTATTACAACCTTTTTTTTTTTTCTCGCGGAATCGCAGTTACGCCCCGGCGTTTCGACTCCTCGCACCATTCCCAGATATGCGCAAGGACTTTTGCCTCCAGATCCCATGGTGGTAATCCGGCAAGGAGGCTCGCCGCCCATAGGACCGATGCCTGCCGGGGTTGCGGGAAAGTCCGAAAGGGATACCGTGGCCCCTGGCAACGTACAGGCAACGGAAAGAACACGGGTGGGTTTTAGTCAGTAAGAGTCTGACACAAGGACCGGGAGAAGTTATTTGATAATTTATTTCCAAACCAAAACAAAAAAAAAAAAAATGTGCGATATTTGCCTCTGCCACACGCGTTCCGCCTCCTCCTTCGCTTGTTGTGTCTGTCTGTATAACCGCGTTGTTATTTTAAACTAGGCAACATATTTTCATGCCGGTTTCACCACAATTTTTAGAATTTATTCCGGAAGGTTTATGCGTAAGTACCTATATATTTAACTTAGATTTTAATAAAGAAATCCTCATGTTTTGTCAAGTCGTAAAAACTGTGCTAAGCAGGGGCGAGTCGTTTGTAATGTCTGAATCCCACCCATTATCAGAATCTTCAATAAGCTTCTGATTAAATAAAAACTTCTCAACGTTAGTAATTTGTCATTCAATTACTTTTTAGGGTTCCGTACGTCCGAATGAGAAAACGGAACCCATATAGGATCACTCGTGTGTCTGTCTGTCCGTCTGTCACAGCCAATTTGCTGCGAATCTAATGGACCGTGGTACACAAATATCACATGAGTTTCTGTGACTCAAACACGAACGTGTAACGTAAATAAAAGAAATTGAATATGGCGGTCACTATTGGGAGGCAAAAAAAATTTTGCAAACTGTACCGTGAGATATATCAAATTTTAATGAAAGGTCTTAATAAGACGGTCTCAAACATATTTTTGTAAAATTCTAAGAGAAATATAGTTTTATAGTTACCATTCCGCCTCTGTCTCTCTGAACCTAATAAGCTTAACATTAAAAAAAAATACAAGTACAACCTTTTTATAGGTTTTCCAGGAAAACCTATAAAAAGTCTATGGTTTCAAAATAACAGTGCCAATCTCTGAATATAGTGCGTTCAAACTTACATTTGCAGTTGGAATGTATGGGAGATCATGTATTTCAACTACAATGTTAAGTTTGCTTGGGATAAAGTTATTTTTCTCTTCGTGATGTTTTTTTTGAAGCAGGTTGTTTCTCTTGTAAAAGGTTTTTATTTTTAACCCCCGACGGAAAAAGAGGGGTGTTATAGGTTTAACGTGTGTAACTGTGTGTCTGGCTGCGCCATCGTAGCTTCCAAACGGCTGAACTAATTGTTTTTTTTTTTTTTGTTCGAAATGTGATTTTATCGAGAGTGTTTTTAACGATGATTCAAGAAAATCGGTTCAGCCGTTTGAAGATTATCAATTCTTTTCTAGTTGATGAATGGATATGAGCATCTTACACAGCTTTGATCGATTTGAAATTTGGTATTCTGTTACTTCAATGATATTAGAAGAACATACTAACCTTGAACTGATGCTGCATCACCTGGAATTTGCAGGATACCCAACTCCCTTACCAACTTACAGCACAGGTATCGTGTTTGGGCTCGTTGGAATGGTCTCGATGAATAGGTTATAGATAGGCGGTGAACAGGGTCTGGTGATGGAGTAGGAACTAGAAATGAGGAAATGTTTGTGTCGGGGGTTTTTTAAAATTTTAATTTATGCTTTTTCACTTGGTACCTACCTACCTCCACACAAATTCGAATACCACTACCTGCTATGTAAATAACAGTGACAGAAAGTTATTATATTCATTCGAAGTGCGAAAAATACGTATTATTGAAGCTAACACAAAAACTACCCAAGCAAAGTTTATAAAATTTATATGGGACCACCGCGCAAGCTTCCTCCTCTACCAAAAGAAAAAGAATTTTCAAAAACGGTCCATAATAATATACGAAATTATTAATGGACATACATTAAAAAATATATACAGACGTACATAGACCCTCCTCCTTTTTGGAAGTCGGTTAAAAAGTACATGGTACCTGTACATAAAAATAGATGAAGCATTTGATGAAAAGTGCAGCCCTCTTTGCATATAACGTGACTCATCTTTACCCTCCAAACCCTCACCTAGCAACGCTGCTGGCGGCAGAAGTATGTGGTGGTAGACTGGTAGTAATGCCTTCTTCCCGGAGGAACTCTATCAGAAAGAGCTCTACTTGCCTAGGTATTTTTGTTAAAGGTTTTTGGGACATAAAACAAGTACTACATTACTCATTATAGCGGATTTCGAAGAGGCCTACGCCCAACATTGGGCTTTACTAAACAACGTACCACCGAGACATTATGGAGTATCACTATAATGATGTATTTAGTATTTATTTTATTCTAAACACGCTGAAAAGTGGAGTTATGTGTAGTGTATGCAATGTTAATTCACACGGGGTCAGCGACCTTTGGGCTAGACGAAAAATATATGGAGTTGACCTAGACGACAAAAATGGCGAGAGAAATTGACACTTATTTTACAAAACAATCAAGTGTTTTTTTTAAATAAAACAATAAACGATAACGATAAATTCTTTTTTTAATTAATTCATTTGTTGATAAATTCATTTGTTTCAGACATTTATGGTTTAAGAACTTTATTATTCCTCATCAAGGATTAACTTACTGAGAAATTAAATTTATATTTAATGTTTATGAGCGTACAAAAAGGACGTTTTATGTAAATTTATAATAATAAATAGGAAGGTAAGAACGGAGGAAGAAAAACTAAAATTCCCGACTGCAAAAACCCATAACTGAAAAGAGAAAAACAAGATTTATAATTTGTAGAACTTTGGTATCGTAGGCAAATCCAAAGTCAAATCATTTATATCAAATAGACTCCTTTAAGGCACTTTGAACGTAAAAATTAACAAAAAAAATAGATTGATTCTAGTCGCCTCTTCCAAAAATTTGTTTTCAGATGGAGAAGAATGCGCAAGAAACTCCACCGTTACTCTTTTAAAATGTTTCACAATATTTTGTATACATTAATTATATAATTATTATAAGCCGATGCACCTACAATAAGATTACTATACCACAATAGTACAACGAATAAAAAGCTAAAATGTCTCATGTACTTGTAACTTCTAACTAAACTTAATGACACCAGGATACCTTTCAAAATGGAATAGCAATGTTACTTCAGAAATACGACGCTCCTGGAACGACCAATACGTACCTACAGGTTGAATTTAATTTCTTCAAGCTACCGTCCAATGCAACGAGTATACATGAAAATATGCCTTGATCTTGTAGTGAGACAATTTATAATCAGCCTATAATGATCCCACTGCTGGGACACACACAGGCCTCCTCTCTATGTGAGGGAGTGGGCTGTAATCCACCAGGCGGGCCAGGTGCGGGTTGGTGGATGTCACATTTGTTTGATTTTTTGTTCTAGGATCGTGCCGATTTCCGCACGATATTTTCCTTCACCGTTTTGAGAGCTGTGGCACAACGCAGTGATATTGTTCGTACTGTTCACATAGCTCAAAAAAATTAAACAAATGACGACTCCACTATTGTTCTAAATAGATTACATCAGTAACTCGAAATGACTCATCGTTTTAGGGGTCTTGGCTCCTTAGATCTAGAAGTTAGATCTAGGATAAAACGTGTACATTTTTGGCTAAATACGGGACAAAAGAAAGATGTAATTAGGGTTCCGTACCAAAATGGTAAAAAGGAACCCTTGTGGTGTGAATCAGTCTGTCTGTTCGTCTGTGTGTCACAACTGGATATCTGATCAAGAACTACTAATAATACCTAATTTGAAATTTGGAATAGTTTTAGAAGTTTGCCCAACTATTTTGTTCGAAAAGTGTAAAAAAAAACCCCCCTTTTTTCTTTTGGTTGGGTAATTATCGAATTACTTCTCCCGCTCTGGGCGGAGTGGGAGGGCGTGTCAGACTCTTACTGACTAAAACCCACCCGTGTTCCTTCAGTTGCCTGTACGTTGCCAGGGGCCACGGTATCCCTTTCGAACTTTCCCGCAACCCCGGCAGACCATTCCCCCCTTATCTTCGAAGTTTGCATAGAGAAAAATCTGAAATCGTTCTATGTGATAGAAGTTTATGGAAAGATTACAGGAAAAATATAACGATGTCTCTAAATAGCACACTTTTTCAGAAATCATCAACAAAGATTACATTAGTTCCACTATCGGTCAAGAGATGGCGCTGACCTAAAACTGCCATATTATACACAGGAGTGTTAAAATTCTCTGACGTGTATAGGCCACGCCGATGAAAGTTTCTAATTATGTAATTTCATGCTTCACAACCTAAATGTCCTCCTTCCTTCCTTCTCGCAGCTTTGCTTTGGGTGAAGCACAGTTGTAGTTTTTTCTGGGCACATAACTATTTAGGTACCTATACGAATAAAGCTCCTAGTAGGCTCCCGGTTATATATTTACTGATATAAACAGTTTGCAATGTGGAGTGCCTGAAATATTTTTCAATCACCATAAGCAGTTGTGGCTAAAATGTGTAAATTAACAATAAATATATAATAGTAACGTACCGTAACGTAACTGTCCGCCTGTCCGCCCATCCACCTATCCGCCTGTCTATCTATCCTACTTTTGAAGGACTGTACGTAAAGTAACACATCCCAAATATTTATATATAATGGTACGGAACCCTCGGTGCGCGAGTCCGACTCGCTCTTGACGGGTTTTTTTAAACTTAGATTTGTAAATTTCTTGGGAAGGCTGCTGTATACTTTTGTAATCTGTCTAGCCTTTTCCCGACTAAATCGGGGTCGCCTTCCGGTTCAACCATATGGAGCTGTGTAGTACTGTGTACCAGTATTTTACTGACTGCCTATCTGACTTTCACGACCCAGTACAGTAGTACGGTCGACTGCTCCATGAAAAAAAGTTCAGCCATCGTCTGTCTGAACTTTTTTCATGGAGCAATCTACCTTTTGCTGACCTACATAGTGGCTTATTCTTAAATATCCGCTACAGAAGCCACTAACTTGCTAGCTCAAAATCAATGTAGTTTTTTAACTATTTACATAATATTATTTCACTAAGTAAGGGTGCATCTAGACTGCGGGTGATCGGTGTCGACGGACATACATATATGTTGAGACATGATAATCACCATACCATCATCACCATGTGCCTGCCCTTTCTCAACATCGTCGTGGTCGGCTTCCAGCACGCGTAGCATGCTGGAGGACAACCATAGAAATGCGTTTTCTACGGGTTTTGTGCACGGAAGATGACAGATTGTAGATGTTTTTCTGTCATTTTGTTTATTCTTCCGTCGACAAAACCAGTTTCTATTGTGGTCATGCTCAGCGTGCAGTCTACCCGTATACAGCTGAATACCTAAAACTTCACACGGAGCGACTGCTTATCTGACCAGCACAACCCAGACATGATACTATGAACGGACGTAGCTTGAGGAGATCATCGACGTACGTCTATTGATCTACATAACATCACGCCTGTATTCCCCGAAGGGTCCGGCAGAGGTGTACCTGTAGTGCACCCACATTCAGCCAGTTATGTTTAAGTCCCATATAATAATGGTGAACCAATTGCCATCAACCGGGCACCAATCTATTTCAGGTTGCTACAGAGAAATTTGAGATGGAAAAACACTTTACCCGATCCGGGAATGAAGCCCAGGGCCTCATGTTCAACAGTTACTGTTGCGTTGGCGACCTTAGACATTAGATCAGTGAGGTGTCTGACTGACTGGATAAATGTCGGTGCACCTTAAGCATTAGATATCCCACGGCAACAATAGGTATTCTGTGAAGTAAAAAATTAAACAGAAAATTAGTCTATGGTTTGAAATCGCACTGAGCAATCGTGCTAACTAGTGCTCTTTCCTTCTGAAGTGAGAGAAAAGGTCTTCTTCATAGAGGACAGGTATTTTTTAAATCGTTGCTTCATCTTCCTTACATCATCAGCCCCATATCCCAATTAATCTGGGGACGCGCGACATGTCTTATTCTTTCCTATACTTTTCTTTGAGTCCACCAGTGGGGCGACTTGATGGGGCAAAGTGGAATGATTGAAATTAACCCCTTTGTGGGTGAAAAGGGGGGATACGGTTTGTATGAAAGATATTATTCATTTGGTTTAGAAAACGTGGTATAAACTTATCTAAGTAATAATAAAGATGCAATCATACATTTTTCAAAACTGGCTTGAAAGTGTAGAAAGGGGGTTACAAATTTTTTTGCATCTCAATGACATCTATTGGCCCAAAATGGTACACATTTTGGAATACATTTTTCTACATTCAATTTAACAGAAATAACATTTTTGAAATTTAATTACAGCCCTATTAAAATTGTACTTAAATATAATATTATCACGATGTAACATTTAGTTTTTGTTTCATTGCAATCGTCTCATACAATAAAAAGATATGCTATTTAAAGTTTTCAAAGTGAGACCCATACCACCAACAAGCACTACGTTCCAGGCGGCAATGGGTAACGGAGATGTGGAGCGTATGCTGCCTCTAATATTAAGCTGGGCGGTCACAGTCCATAAATTACAGGCTACCACCCCCGAAAGAGCTGTGGTCGACTTTGGTAAAAAAAACTTTGCAAAAGAGCAAATATACGTCGCGCTTAGTCGTGTCAGAAGTTTGGAAGGTATAGTTTTATCAGAATTGGACGCCAACAAATTATTAAAGCGACCACACGGCCACAGATCATTGACGGAAATAACGAGGCTACAAAATCTGTCTTCTGACAATCAAGGCCACACATAACATACGACTCAAGTACCGCAATTTGATGCCGGGATATTACCATTAAAATCATTTATAGCCAGAGTACATCTCATGGCAATTCGAATAAGCCCAAACACGGCTAGGATACATTGTTTTATGACGGAGTTCCGGTGCCGTCCTTCCGGCTTCATCTTCAGATCAGTTCGATGGTCATCAGAATTATTTATTTAAACGTGCTTCATTGTCGCTTAACTATCTTAATCGAGATATCTTATCGCCACCCGTGAAATACTTATCATTGAGTAGTTCCGGTTGCCATCTGTCTTCTTCATCAGTTTCATTTCACCAAATGATACTTTCTGAATGCAAATGCTTAATTTGTTGCTGAAAATACCTAAATCGCTATGTATGTGCCTATAATATTTGAGGAGTTCCCTCAATCCGTCATGGATTCCATCATCAGAACTGTTTTTTTTTTAATGGGACCAATCTGGGCGTATAATAATATCCTTTCAAATCAGAAAATAATTTTCCAAATCGGTTCATAAATGGCGCCACCCGTGAAATACCTATCATTGAGGAATTTCGATGGCAATCTGTGGTCTTCTTCATCAGTTCCACTTCACTAAATGATACTTTCTGAATGAAAATGCTTAATTTGTTGCTGAAAATACCTAAATCGCTATGTGTGTGCCTATAATATTTGAGGAGTTCCCTCAATTCGTCATGGATTCCATCATCAGAACAGATTTTTTTTTATTGGGACCAATCTGGCCGTATATCCTTTCAAATCACAAAATAATTTTCTAAATCGGTTCATAAATGGCGCCACCCGTGGAATACCTATCATTGAGGAATTCCGATGGCAATCTGTGGTCTTCTTCATCAGTTCCACTTCACTAAATGATAGTTTCTGAATGCAAATGCTTAACTTGTAGCTGAAAATACCTAAATCGCTATGTGTGTGCCTATAATATTTGAAGAGTTCCCTCAATTCCTCATGGATTCCATCATCAGAACTAAATTTTGATAAAAATGGGACCAATCGGAAAGTGTATCCTTTCAAATAAAAAAATATTTTTCAAAATCGGTTCATAAATGACGGAGATATGAGGTAACATACATAAAAAAAAAAAAAAAATACAACCGAATTGATAACCTCCTCCTTTTTGGGAAGTCGGTTAAAAATGATTAATCATTTAATATTCCTAACACGAATCGGCCAAAAAGCCCATAGCTCTCAGTAGGGTAAAAACCTACAGACCCCGATAAAGGAAACAATAAAAGAAATCCCGTAAATTTTACTAAAATAAGTAATTTTCGTATGCGGCGCACGCGCAGGCCGCCGCGAATTTTTTGCGTCGACGCGACGCTTCTAACAGTACTGTCAACTGTTAACTTAATTTATCACCCTCACGATATCTGGATTAAGGCTTTTACGGTAAATAATGGGCATTTGAATTTTTGAGAAATGTTTTATTCTGCAAAAATGTTTTTATTTTGCAACTACAAGATGTTAGTGTTTCCCCGCTTACGGTTTTCGTAAAAAGTGTAGTATGTATAGGCAGCAGGGTTTTCCTTTATACAAATAATAACGAACTGAGATCACCTGTGTAGGTGATATATTTTTTCCTAAGTGGTGCTAAAGTTTTCGCTTAAACACCAGCATTTCCTATAATTCATTGAAGTGGTTATTATGAAGCCTTACATTCACCTATCAGATGTATGATGATTGTACGCACTTACGCTAATTAATTACTTATACATAATTGTAAATGACTGCCTCAAAAGTTTTGTGGGTGTAGGCGCAGCCGTCAAGTGTGTAAGTCCGGGTTTGATTGCCAGTACAGACACGTGCTACCGGTCTATCGCATTTTCTCGGAAAAGTCTGCCACTCAAGGCCATCTTTTTCACTCGTTACATTAGCTTTGTTGATCCTAATAATAATTGAATAAGAAAATAGATATTTCTTTAAAAAAACTCACTGATAAAGATCCATCACGTTTTAGTCAGAAAAAAACCAAAATGTACCGTTTTAAGTCCTCAAAAAAGGACCTTGATGACCTAAAATATCGTGGGATTATTGATATCAAAATACCATCTAGATTACGTGCAGGCCTCTATAGAATGTGTCGATGGTCAATGGTTTATGCTCAACCGTTTGGCGATGTTTTTTGTAAGCTTGTACATTATGTTTTCATGTCACATATCTCTGAGACTGCCAAAGCCAAGATCAACTAAGCAGGGTCGGCAGAAAAGTTTTATGTTTGTTGAGTGATTTTATTTCAGTTGTATGATGAGTACAATTTTTTTTAACCTGATGTAGCAGTAAAATTCAACGGATGAAAGGTGAAATTCAAACGACTATCCTTTTAAAGAAAGAAGAGGGTGAAGAGTTAATAAACAGAAAAGGAGTTAATAAACTCAACAGAGTTTATTTGATTAAATTAACTTCTTTTTCTTCTTAACGGGGCATCACAAGAGCGTAGGGATAATAGTAACAAAGTGGTTTTATGTGCCTATCTAATGATTAAAAAAATATATTATGTTTATATGTGACTTTTTATATCAGTCAATAATAAATTGGTGAGATATGTGCTTCTAAAGTCACAACATAAAGTATCTCCTCCTCTAACTTTTCAACTAGGTACACACACTTTCATTAAAATTGTTTAAAAAAAAGATTAACTTACGTCCTGTAGTTTTTTTTAAAGATTTTTGGTTACAACCGCAGAAATAACTTTGCTGTACACAGTTTCAAAACAAACTGAAAAACAATGTTATTTCTGAGAGAAATACTATGAAACATAAACATATTTTTGCTGTCGATAAGATTGTGCATGCGTAAATATCCCGACCACGGAAACCTTCACTTTACGTGATACGACATACATATGGCCGGCTTTTTTTTTTTTAATCTCGCCCATATTTTTTTGCTGGCCATACAATATGATTGCGAATTCCTCAGCTAAGGTACACTCCAGACATTTATAAAAGACGTCCACATCACCTGCATTGTCTATAGAGGCGTATTCTTGATACAATCCGGGTGTCACACTAGTACCTAAGTAGAATTACTAGTAGTTACAAGTACTTACAAAGTGACAATAGTGGTTTTTGAAAGTGTCTGTGAAAGTAATTTAAAAAAAATATTTTGCATAAAATACGTAAGTACCTACTGAACTTAGATTATTTTACTGCGTTTTTTTTATATTTTTGTTAATTATGTGACTTTTAAGTTTCTGAAGCGCGTTGCCCCCCGGGTGTTTCGTCAAATAGATTCAATCAATGGCTGTGCCTCATTACTTCATTAGTCTGGCAGAAAGAAAAACATAGATGTCTTTAACTAACCTCGTAGGAAAAGCAAATAGATCATAGGGACTAAAATGTCAAGTTTTTGCTATGATCGGTAATTGAACCTATGTCATGTTGTGCCAGCGCTTAGCCAATGCGCCTATAATCGTATTGTAAGGTGCAAACTGCTAGCCACTCAAAACTCAAAGCATTTATTTCAAATAAACCAATTACAGGCACTTTTGAATTGTCAAGGGGTCGGTCAGTCAGAAATATGAAGCTAGTCGCCCATTCCAAAGCGTAGTAGGTACCTATGGAGAAGAACGGGCAAGAAACTCCACGGACACTCTTTTAAATCAAAATATGGTTACATAATTTTGGTTACATCATTCATGTTGAAGTTATACATGTGAGAACGATGCAACACATTAAAAGCGTCCGTTAGAAATAAAAATAAAAAGTAATTCAAACATTAAATTAAATTAAAATCGCAAACACCACATATTGAAATATTGAGTTACTTGCTGAAAATCACCATAGAACCACACAACTTTACCTTGACTTTGACAAACAAACAGCGAGCAAGCGTCGTGCATGTGGTGATCAGTTCTCGTTTCTTCTTACTTCTTCTTCGAATGAGAAGAGGCCTATTTCTTTAATTGGGGCCTATTTATTTACTGGTTGATATATTTTTTTTAAATAAATATAATATGTATTTTTTTCTCTCACCGCCACCTTAGGTTGACTGGTAGAAAATGCCTCAGGCATTAAGTCTGCCTTTGTACAGTATTTGTTTACTTATACATAAAATGTATTAAGTATATAAATAAATAAATATCAGTTTAATACGGACTTATTTAGAAAGTATTTTTCGAATATAATTTAGATTTCTAAGTTAAATCAATGACTTTTTGTTTGTAAATGAATTTCATTACAAATAGATCTATGCATTGAACCTTTTGATCGTGTTACGGATCACATCCATGTAAGATTTGGCCGCGGTAATGCTAAACTGTCAATGTTCTGAAAAGGCTGTTCAATAGGAATATTTTGAAAATGTTGACTATGAGCGCGTACTATCATTGTTTTTAACTAACCATATTTTGTCTAATAAACTATCTTGTCTAGTCCAGCCACTTCTCTTTGTTTTAATTCTCATGTAACGGTCATCACATACTTCTAACGTTCAATTTGAGTACTTCATGCGACCGAATTGACCTTTCTTTTTGTTAATGTTCATCGGGTCGTTGAGCTCTATAACATTGAGTTGAGCTATGTACAACGACTGGCACATCCGTGACAACTGTCAGGTCAGAGGGCCTAGACAAGTGACAATCGCTTTCAAAGCGTTTCGTATATTTACAATGACTTTCAGCGGGATTGACATCATAAGTTTTTCGGTAGCTTATATTATTATAATATCAGTCCCATACAGTTTGGCTTTTCAATCATTGTGATCGTTGTCATCGCTGATAGAATGTCACTTGTCTAGGGCGTAGATATTTAAATATAACTTACAGTGTATCTTGGGCAACTAGCTTCATCTTTCTGAATTACGGACTATTTTCACAATTCAATTCAAAATGCCTGTAAATGGTTTAATAAAAATAAATACTTTGAGTATGAGGCCTTTAGGTCTACTCAAATCAGTACAGGACTTTTAAAATCTCAATTCGGAAAAATGACGATTCATCCGTCATGTGAGAATGAGCTGTAATAGGCTTGACAATTTGACAACTTTGCAGTCAAAAATTTTACTGTCAACTTTTATATTACGTACGGTTGTTTTTCTTTTACAGCAAAATCAATATGGCGTCTTTGCGGGCTAGACATCTGCTGATACTGCTTCTGGCGACGTTCGTGAAGGGTGGTCGTGTGAGGAAGACGGAAGCTGCTGACAGTTCCATCATCAAAGATTTGAGGGTATGTACACACAAAGTTTTTAGCAGCGCGATAACTCGACGACATAAAAACCGCTTTGTTGTTTTTGTTGGTCGTAAGCGAGACCGAAGAGCCCCCCCACTCTTCGGTCTCGCTTACGACCAACAAAAACAACAAAGCGGATTTTGGATTGGATTTTGACCGGGGTTCTCCGGATTTGAATGAGCTATTGCAGTTTTACTTGGTGATATGCTCACTAGCAGGTCGTAATCTGTATTTGTGCTCGGTTTATACCGAAATCAATTGCCATCATCCTCCTATATATGTAACAGGAACTTAAGACCTGAGGTGTGAAATGAGGGTGTCCTCTGGCCAGCTAGAATCAACTTTGATATGTTTTCAGGAAGTATCAGATCAAACGAAAGCAGACACATTAAATCTACCAGCAAACGCTTCGTCTATCCGAGAAAATATTACCGATACTTTCAGGTGAGTCCCTTAATTAAGTGATCTTAGTACGATCTACTTGTGTTGGTGTCGTGTTACACAATAACTGGGTTGCAGAGGTCAGTAGCACCCAGCCGTTGAAAATATTCTTTGTGAAAGCCAATCAAGCTAGCTTATCATGTCATTCTGTGATTATTTGACAAGTTTCATTAATCAATATCTTTCTATTAAATTATTATCTGTGACTTCACTTGACCCGGATAAAAAGTAAGTAAATAGTGGTTGGGTTAAGTTAGAAATATAATGAGAACACTGTTGTCCTCTTAAGAATGCCCACCGTCGGAGCAGATAGCCAATCTTCAAACCCCATAGAACACTTTATCTTATGCTGGGGCATGTGGCCCCAGCATAAGGCGATAAGGCGAACTACACTTCACGCCGTCTCTCTCGCACACCACTCGACGTCTCGTTGAGAAACAGAGAGTGCATGAATTGTGGTCCTCTTTATTGCGACAATGTAGCCGTAGCATTATAAAACGTTCCTTTTGCCACATACGACGACATTGTAAAATGAACTTATCAGTGGCTAATCCAAACTAGATACTTACTTATCCCTTCAAAGTAAGTACGCCGACATCCCTAGTATTGCAGATGATCGGAGGGACAAATGATTTCGTACCATCAGAAGATAAAGCAAACTCTTAATCAAACTTGCACTCAATTAGAACTACTAAATCTTAGCCTAATTTGTGTCCACAGCTGTGAAAACCGTACCTACGGCTACTACGCAGACGTGGACAACGATTGTCAAGTGTTCCATGTCTGCTTACCCTCGCAAACGCCTTCAGGTCGCAATGTTACCTACCGCTGGAGCTTCATCTGCCCCAACGAGACTGTGTTCAATCAGGTACGATATTATTAATTCAGTAGTTAATCGTGATTGATTCAAAAGCTAATTGGTTGATTGATTCAAAATTGACTGCCTCGTCGGTGTAGTGGTCGGAAGCGCTACTGCTGAGCATGAGGTCCTGGGTTCGATTCTCGGGTCGGCCAAAGTGTTAAGTATTGGGTTTTTCCATCTGGAATTTCTCAGTAGCAGCCCGGAGCCTGGATTTGTGCCCGCTTGATGGCAATAGGCTCGCCCCCTATTACATGGGACTTAAACATAACTGGCGAATAGGTACACCTCTGCCTAACGCTTTGGGGAATTCAGGCGTGGTGAATATGTTATGATATATTATGACTCTAAATAAAATTAGATTGGATTAAAAAAATGACTGGTAATAAAAGTAAATATTTCGATAAGGAGACCTTTTTATTTAATTACATGAATTTTGTCTCCGCCAATTCCAATAGAAGATTTTTCAAGATCAAGTCATTATAATTACTGAATTGTTTTTGTATGACACTAAATGATATTAATATTATATTGATTAATCACTAATCCGAATTATTGATTGAAATTCAGGAAGTCCTAACGTGCACAAGAGTAGCAGATTCAATCGACTGCAAAGACTCACCTGATTTCTACCACTTAAACATGGAAATCGGTAAGGAATTGAACAAAACTGAAGATGTGAAAGATAAAAAAGATAACCGAAAGATACAGAAAAGAAAGCAAGAGAACAGAAAAGAGAACATTGTAATGGAAAACGGGGTGAGAGACATTGTGAAGGATGAGTTGAATGGTCGTTTAGAACCTATTGAGTTGACCAAGAGGGGAGAAAATAGCCCACTTCTGATCGAAGCAGTCATAGAGAGCGTAGACTCTGAAATAGAAGATGTAGAAATGGAACAAAAAAGGGAAGAAGAGATGGACAGAATAGTTATGGAGAGGAATATGAGAAACGAGAGGCAAATGAGACGAGGCATGTTTAGGTTTAAGGGAGATGTTTAGTGATTGATTCAATGAATTTACTGATTGATTCATGTTTTGAGATTGAGTTCTTATTCTGATCGATTTTTGGTCTATCGATAATTTTATAAATACCTATTTGTCACAGACTTGAGATATATAGTTAGTTTTAAACGAAAATGTGTAAAATATATTTTGATAGACCAAAAATCGACAAAATTAAAAGAAAATAATACGATGATTTTCTGCCTTATCCCTAAGCTTCGCAGTGGCCAACCAAGTATATTCTAATAAGCTAATTTTAAGTTATTGTAAATAGAAACTTGAATTTTGAAGTATTAATAAATGAAAATGTTAATTTGTAAAACTTGTTTTTTTTAAATTTTGTTTAAATTAACCATGAACCAGCTTAAAAGAAATCTATCTCAAGAGTTTGTTTGTTCCTTTGTACGCGCATCTTTAGTAGGTACTCCCAGTCGGATTTGTAAAATTCTTTTGACACTTTTTTTTGAGGTATTCCATGAAGCACACCCAAACGAAGCACACCCAGACGAAGCACACCTAAAGTATTCCACTATGATGTTAAGTGCGTCGGTCTGTGGGTTGAGAAAACTTGTGGCCCAATGTGAAAGATACGCAGAACAACATGGTCTGACGTATAATTCCAAAAAGTCGGAAATCATGGTTTTCGAGGTTGGGGGAAAAAACACTAGTGCTATACCACCTGTTACACTCAGTGGAATGCCATTAAAGAGAGTGTATAAGTTTAAATATTTGGGCCACTTATTGACCCCCAACCTCCACGACGATGACGACATTGAACGGGAGCGGAGAGCGTTGTCGGTTCGAGCGAACATGCTGGCCCGTAGGTTTGCACGTTGTTCCCTTCAGGTGAAGATCACACTCTTCCGAGCTTACTGTACTTCTTTCTACACGTGTAGCCTTTGGGCCAGATATACTCAAAAGTCGTACAGCGCTCTCCGCGTTCAATACAATAATGCGTTTAGGGTACTGGTGGGGCTGCCTCGCTTCTGTAGCGCATCGGGGATGTTTGCTGACGCACACGTAGATTGCTTTTATGCGACCATGCGAAAGAGGTGTGCTTCTCTGGTGCGCAGGGTGCGGGCCAGCTCCAACAGTGTCCTGAGTATGATTGCTGGGCGTCTGGATTGCTCATACGTGAATCATTGTTGTGCCGTCTCGCATGGGGTGAAGCAGCGGTGACTCGTGTGAGTTGATTGAATATTGTCGGATAAATTAAATTGTGAAATGATACTAACATAGTTTAAGTATTACTAACATTATTGAGTCATGGTTACTCGAATAAAGAAATTTT
Source organism: Xanthia icteritia (assembly GCA_949128155.2). NCBI lineage: Eukaryota > Metazoa > Arthropoda > Insecta > Lepidoptera > Noctuidae > Xanthia > Xanthia icteritia. The sequence goes on from OX421958.2 coordinate 256,280, forward strand.
ATTATTTATTATTAACTGGATAACGCTCGAATAATTTCGCCAAAAAAATCCAAAACAATTCAATAAAAGCTCCTCTGAAGCAACGTAAATTGAATGCATTGTGAGGTTACTTATTGTCAGTTTTAATATGTCAAGAAATGTCAAACGAACGTTCGTAATACGGTATTTCCAGCCTATAGTCAGGCAGAAGCCGGCCACGTGACCACTGACTGGCTTTTTTGACGAGTTCATAATACGAAATTGCAAGGCAGTTCTGTTTACGCCCTAAACTGCCTGGAAATAAGAGTTCAAAATAGGGCCCCTGGATACAGCAACAATATATGGACAACAGCAAAAGAGGCAGCTTTTTTGTTTTTGTCCATTTTCTAAGATGAAATGGTCCAAACAGTTTTTACCTCTAGTTGGCAGTGAGTGTCTGTTGGTAATAAGATGAAAATATGGTCCAAACAGTTTTCACCTCTAGTTGGCAGTGAGTGTCTGTAATAAGATGAAATGATCCAAACAGTTTTCACCTCTAGTTGGCAGTGAGTGTCTGTAATAAGATGAAAAGATCCAAACAGTTTTGACCTCTAGTTGGCAGTGAGTGTCTGTTGGTAATAAGATGAAAATATGGTCCAAACAGTTTTCACCTCTAGTTGGCAGTGAGTGTCTGTAATAAGATGAAATGATCCAAACAGTTTTGACCTCTAGTTGGCAGTGAGTGTCACTCTGTTGGTAATAAGATGAAATGGTCCAAACAGTTTTCACCTCTAGTTGACAGTCAGTGTCTGTTGGTAGTAAGCCGTGCATTGCCAGCATGTTTAGGTAGCTAGGTCGGTTTGTACGCTCATTGGTTTGTTCGTTAGTCTTATGTATAATATTTATGTTTATATCGCCAGTTATAACAATATTTTTGCATGACTCTAGGAAGTCCAGGTGCCATATAATAGTTTTCTGTGTGCAATTTCGTACCTACAATCGGACTTTAGCGGGAGAAGTTATAAAGTACTCAGCATTGCTGTTTGATGGTGAGCGATAGATACCCAGGTTAGTAAGGTTGGGCAGGCTTATTTGTAAGCATGACGCGTAAGCCAATGTTACTTCTTTGACATTAACTTATTGCGTGTTCACTACGCCGTCGCAGCGGTTTATGTGATTAGTAGCGGAGAAGGACAGATCATTTTTAATATCGGGGATGGATTTGTTCGCGTCCAGTCGGTATTGACTTAAAATGACTAGATCAACATCAAACTTAAAGTAGGTTAAAATAACTTGTAAAGCATTTAGATTACTATAGATGCTTCGATTTTTTGTAAGACCATTGTGAAATCTAAGTTTTGTACATTGAACTTTTTGGAAAAATCCTCAATTAGGAGTTTAGTAGATTGCGCCATAACTCCATCGTCTATTTCTTGCATAATTGTGTGTCTACTATTCATTTAGAAAATCTTTTCAACAGTCTGGCTGACTGACCTTTGGCTTCGAGCAAAACAGAAAGAACGCTAATGAAACAACGGAGCACAGTACAGGGATACAGCGGTCATATTATTTTATGTTTAAACAAGAAAGGACCATGACCAAAGTCATATACTACATGCATACCCTAACCAAAACGATCATGTGGGCACCGCATGTAGCTAAGTATAGTCTCACTCTGGAGCGTATACAAAATAAATTTTCTGTACCTAAGGTGGTATAGTGTATATCCATTTTATCCATTGATGTATCCAACTTTGTTTTTTATAGGCATGGTGGGATACAATAAATTGGAAACAAGGAGAGATATAGCTCTTGCTACCTATATTTTTAAATTATTGCGTGGCAAGACTTCAAATCCAGGTATATTAAAAGAAATAAACCTGTGTGTGCCCGACAATTATGTATTGCGAAGGTGACGGCCACGGCTATTGGCAGTTCCTAGTAGTAGGACCAATCTACTGGGTAAAGCCTCTGTAACGCGTAGTACGTAGTACTTTGCGTGTAGGTACCTACTTAATGACGTAGCAGACAGCATAAATCTTTTTACTTGTTCACTGAGTGAGTTCACAAAAACAACGATGTACGGAATATGTTATAGGAAATAATAAAACTGTAATTATGGCCACACTATTGAATTAGGACATTCCTGTAATGATAGTGATGATGAGTTAATAAATAAAATAAAATAAATAAAATGTCCAAATGCTACACATGGTGCATTTAAAACCACATTAGACCTAGATTTTGTAAGAATTCCTCTATTTTAATTTAATGTCCTATTTTATGTATATTTTGTAACAAAAAATTTGTTTTCCTGCCAAACAGCTCATTCGTTACACTTCAAAAAGCTATTGATTGCTAATCATTTTGTGTCAGGCGAATTGTGTATAAAACACAATTGGTTTAGTATGGAATTTCGACCTAAATAACAATTGATGTAACCTAATAGGGCTTTATTAGATTTAGCAACATAAATATGATGTGGCACAACTCGCCACTAGGTGCGGCAGAGGCTGGAACCAGTTTAAAATGTGCCTACTACCAATACTGGTGAGAACTATGTATCTTTATTTTTTAAACCAAATTAGGCAGTCTTTCCATCAGAAATGTGTGAGGTCGCTAAGCGGAGAAGCTAAGCTACGAAACTATGTGTAGGAACTTCGGTTCATTTAACCCTTTTCGAGCAGAATTAAGTCAAACTACGCTATGAAAATCAAACGATCCTATTGGATCGATCGCCAAGCAGCACATCTCGGGGGGAAAGGCTGCATTAGGATAGTTAAAAACATCTGAAGTGGGCCTACCAGATGCTTATAACTTAGAAATCCACATACTAATAAAGCGATCAAACAGTGTAGAGGACAATAAAACAAATCTCTCACAAACAACGTAACCTTTTTTATTCAATCTTTAGGCGTTTATTTCAAACCTAAATAAATATAAGTCATGGCAGTGAAGAGACGGCCAGTCCCGACAACCTAGTCCCAGCACCAATTAGAAGGGAACTGAATGCTTCAACACGTCATGTTGTTTTCTTCTCCATCAAGATGCTTTGCAGTTGCACGGATAATTCACTGGCTGCACGTCTCTAAATACGCTGCACGCGTACAACACATTTGATGCACTGAAACATTGATGCATGATTTCAATCAACACAGCACCGCAATATCGTATTTCACCTATAAACTGACACGTATCCTAAGTCCAGTAGGAAGACCATGAGTGAGACAGTGAGATATTGCTTTCAAGAATATGTATATCGAGCTAAAATGTGCAAAAAGGGTAGTTATAAACACACTTTTGTGTCGCTCACAAATTATACGACACCTAAATAAATAATTATTTATGTGACTTGGAGTGTAGCACTATTAAAAGACGAGCGAAGGACAGGGAAGCGTCTACCACTGGTAAAAAAGCAGCTTTAGTGGAAAAGTCAATAAATTATGAACGTTTTATAATTTATAGGTTATTTTGTGTTTGTTGACTATGTTCTATTTAACCGACTTCCCAAAAAGGAGGAGGTTATCAATTCGGTTGTATTTTTTATTTTTTTTTTGTTAAAGACTGGAGACGTACGACAGAAATAACCTGATCAGAGTTGAAAACCAACTCAAAAAAAACTTCAGAGATGTTAATTCTAGCACTGCTCTAATTATGATAATACAAAACACCCACCCACACCTTTACTATAATTTACATAATTACCTCACAAGTGCTTGTAAGCACACACAGTTCTCTTGAGAGTATCAGCTGTATACGAATTTCTCCCGTATAAGTCTACAGGTTTCAAAAGAATAGCGCATAGTCTCGCCGAAATATCGGGTTTCCAATTTTTTTTCGGAGAGGTTTCTTCTACAGTTTTCGTCTTCTAACATCTTTGGCAAATACATGGGTGACCATATTTTTGCAGTTACACAGCTGCACAACGGGGAATATTAATAATTATGCGTAAAAACGTCGCTTGTTTACAAAAAAATTACGCATAGTGACAGTTAGCTGTCAAATTATTATACATTGGGTAGTAGCAAGTGGCAGTTTTTATTTCCATTAACGTTATTTTACAACACATCCTATAATGATTAAGATCTCTGTTACAGTTAGGGATTGCAATTGCTGGATCCAGCATACAGCAATCCAGCTGGATCCAGCGCCTTTTTAAACACGCTGGATCCAGCATACAGTGCTGGATCCAGTGATGCGGATCCGCAAACGTATCAATTTCTATTGTTTAGTTTTGAGTTGCCACCATTTTCAAAACGGCGCGGCAACGTCGCCGTTCACTATAGCACGTGCCACATGTGCGAATGAATGGCAACGCCGCCCGCCCCCTTTCCCCCTTACCACCTGTACCGCTTATGTTTGTTTATTTTATAAATCAAAGACAGTTATTTAACTGCTCTCGTCTCGATATAAAGTGTTTTTGTGTCATTAAAGTCATCATCATCATATCAGCCGAAAGACGTCCACTGCTGGACATAGGCCTCCCACAAGTGCCGCCACAATGACCGGTCCTGTGCGTCTCGCATCCATCGGCTACCCGCGACCCTCACCAGGTCATCGGTCCACCTTGTGGGAGGCCCTCCAACGCTACGTCTTCCGGTACGCGGTCGCCACTCCAGAACTTTTCAGCCCCATCGACCATCTGTTCTGCGCGCAATGTGTCCTGTCCACTGCCTCTTCAGTTTGGCGATCCTTCGGGCTATGTCGGTAACTTTGGTTCTCTTGCGGATTTCATCATTCCTGATTCGGTCACGCAAGGAAACTCCGAGCATTGCCCTCTCCATTGCCCTTTGGGTGACTTTAAGCCTTCTGATGAGGCCCATTGTAAGCGACCACGTTTCTGTTCCATATGTCATCACTGGCAACACGCACTGGTCATAGACTTTCGTTTTGAGACACTGTGATATGTGGGACGAGAAGATACCACTCAACTTGTTGTATGCCCTACGGGCGGGACATAGCTGTTCACAATTTATTATATTTCTGCTACCTGTATTATGTACCTACCTATGATCCACAATAAAGATTGATTTGATTTGATTTGATTTGATTTGAACTTCCCGAACGCCGCCCAGTCGAGTCGGATTCGACGATTGACCTCTTTCTCGAAGTTAGCCCTACCTAACTGGACCGTTTGTCCCAGGTAGACGTACTCGTCTACAACTTCGAGCGTGGAGTCTCCAATCTTGATAGGAGTGGGTGCTACATGGGTATTTACCATGATCTTGGTTTTGTCCATGTTCATTTTTAGACCCACTCTTTCGGAGGCTCCACTGAGGTCATCGAGCACTATGCTGAGGTCCTCCATAGTCTCAGCCATGACGACTATATCGCCGGCAAATCGAAGGTGAGTGATGTACTCGCCATTAACATTAATGCCCAGCCTCCTCCAGTCCAAAACCTTGAAGACATCCTTCATTGCGGCCGTGAAGAGTTTCGGAGAAATGACGTCTCCCTGTTTCACACCTCGCTGCAGGAGGATAGGTTTCGAGGTCTGGTCCTGAAGTCGAACTGACATGGTGGCGTTTTCGTACAGACACTTCAACACCTCGATGTAACGATAGTCGATCTGGCACCGTTGGAGAGACTGCGGCACAGCCCAAGTCTCGATCGAATCGAAGGCTTTTTCGTAGTCCACAAACGCTAAGCAGAGGGGCAGATTATACTCCTCTGTCTTCTGTATAACCTGTCGCAGCGTATGCATGTGGTCCACGGTGCTGAAGCCTTTTCGGAATCCAGCTTGTTCGGGAGGTTGGAAGTCGTCTAACCTACGTGCGAGACGGTTCGTGATGACTGCCTAATTATTAACGAATAATGAGAGGAGAGAAGATTATTTCGGAGCTTCTTTTGATACAAAAAATGTATTCTCCTCCTCCTCCTCCGGTCCTTTTTGTAGTTAATTTTAAAAGAATTTGTAAGACTGATTGCTACTGATTAGCCGTCCTATCCTATCCTATCATTAAACATAAACGTAATAAGATATTGCTTACTTAGAAACATTATCTAAAATGTTATATGAGTTTATATGTTTGTTATTTAATTTTAAGTTGATTCTTTTGATCTCAAATGATTAAGAAACCAAAGCAAATTGATATCAGATATCACCGAATGAGTGAAAGATTTCATAGATTATCGTAAGAAGTACAAATTAATAAAAAAAAAGTCTTAAAAATGTCGTCTTTTTATTTTCGTTCCACATTTTGCTGGATCCGCGCTGGATCCAGCTGGATTCAGGTCAATCCAGCAAGAATCCAGCTGGATTGAAAACGCCGCTGGATTGCAATCCCTAGTTACAGTGCTGTGCACTTCTGTAAGTGACGAATTCAGAATATTTAAAACTGGTATTTTTGTTTGTGTATGTTTTAGTGAGTTAGTCGTACTAATAAATAATATAGTGTATCCAAGATAAAGTACTTCTTTGTGTAAAAACTCTGATTTGTCTATTTGAATTTTCATATTAATGGACCTAATTCAGTCAAAAATAGTCCGTAAATTCTGTATCATGTTAACAAGGCTATTTCCGTAAACTATTTATTGTCATCTTAGTATACCATACAGTGCAGTCCTTATAATCTACGTAAAACGTTATCAATAAATTGTCTTCTGGAATGTGGCTGGGGAGATTTTTAGCCCAAACGGCATTGTGAGGAACTCAAAATGTCCATTCCGAGTGGAAAAAGCTGTCATCTGTCCTTCTCGTCTCATCTATCTGATGATATCCACTTGATAAATCAAGCGTAGTGTATTAAGTGCTCTTCCCTAACTTATCAAAAAGATCATGAATGTTCGGTGATGAAGGGGTATTTGTCCTCAATAGTAATTTCGTTAAGTCTTCTAAAGTCAATCATCATTCTGTATTTAATTTCACCAGATGCGTCCATCTTCTTAGGCACCAGGTGAACAGGAGCATTCCAAGGGGAATGGGACTCTTGTTTTTTTATTAATTGGTCAACGTGTCTGAACAAGCGGAGCCTGTCTATACGGTTTTACATATATAGGGTCTTCGTTTTTTGTCTTTATGTGATGTTTTACCGAATTCGTAACGTCAAAGGAATTTGGTCATAGTAAAATATGTCTTTGAATACCTTGCAAAGTATGTAAATCTTTTCATGTTCTTCTTCGTTGGTATGGTTTACACAAATTATCTTCAAGTATTTTGTCTGTCTCTGTGTCAGTATTGTTTTTAGTATAGTTTATATTACATTCACTATTTTCTGAATTAGTCACTGTAAAGGGCTGTTTTATATTAAGTCGTTTTGGACTATCTGAAGTATTTTGGATAACTGTAAGTATATGCGTATCCCTTTACGAAATTTATTATAGCGCTGGGCATACGCAGACTATTCTCGAATGATTGAAAATCAAGAATAGCGTCGCCTGAATATTGATTCAAATTCAAAATTCAAATTCAAAATATTTTATTTCACATAAACCTACAAGGGCACTTATGAAACGTCAGAAGCTAGGTGCATGGTTCCAATTGGTCGTTTTCTATGGAGAAGAACTGGCAAGAAACTCCATGGTTACTCTTTTAAAAGTAAATGGTATTTACAATGTTTTCAAATTACAGAGTTAATAGGTATGAGAGGACAGTGTAGGCCTATCAACAAGTACCAGGTACTTAGCAAGATAGAAAATGGTCGACAGATCTACAGTCTGTTAAGCCTACAACGTTCTCACATTCACAAAATCTAAAAGAAAAGAATCTATATAAAAGCAAATTCAAATAATAAAAATAAAAAGCTATTTAGACCAAATGACATGGTTGTCACTACAGCTGTATGTAACAAATCTAATTCATTATAAAAAAAATATATAATATTTTAGGTATATAATGTCAGATTGACAGGTAACCGAACTCGTTGTTCTGTTCGTGACGGTATATCAAGTATATAATTTAAGTTATTATTATTATTGGAATACAGGTAGTGCTAGTTGTTAATACCTACTTGATTCATTAAATCAATTACTACATCTAATTGTAATAAAACGTCATTACCAATAATTCCGTCACATCGTGCGTCAACGTCACACAAATAAAACGTATGACAAGCGTTATTCACAAAAGTAGGTAAGGTAGGGATTTTCATGACTTCATCGTGTATACTAGAAGCATGGGTGCTTACCACTTGAAAATGTTCTTTCTTATTATAATCACTGGAAAATTCATAAACTTTTTGAGGACTAATAAATGATCTCATGCTACCAGTGTCAATCATCATTCTTGCGTCTATTTCTTCTAAGTAAATGTAGGGAAGCTTTAAATTAAAAAATTAAAAAAAATATTGGTTCTCAAACGTGTAATCGTTTGAGAATCTTTTTGTATTTTTTTTTAAATTTAAAACATCCCTACATTTCTATTGTTTTAAAGAAACAGCCCCAGTAATTAATTAGTAATACTTGTTTTGGGGTTGTCTCGCTCCTTTCCATGATGTTAAACAATATTGAGATTGATGAATATTGAAATTAAGAAGTTTTTTCAAAAACAAAAAGAAACAATGATTGTAAAGCAGTTGATTGCAGTCGTGAGCTCCTTCCGGAGCGGTTCCGCCGGCGGCCTCGACGGCCTGACTCCACATCATCTAAAGGATCTATTGAGCTCGGGCGCCGGGGACGCTGGTGAGTTACTTCTAAAAGGAGCTTGCGGCCCTGATTAAACTCATGCTCAACGGCGGTGTGAACGAGGCCGTCGTCGATGTCTTATGTACGCGGCCAACCTATGTGCCCTGCGCAAGAAGGACGGCGGCATTCGTCTCATCGCCGTTGGGTGCACCTACAGGCGTACGGCAGCCAAAATATGCTGTAAGCTGTACAACGAATCCCTTACAGCTAAGTTTCAGCCCCTGCAACTTAGTTTCAGCTTGAAAGGGGGCTGTGAGGCTGCCGTGCATGCCCTTTCCACCTTTTTGAACTACAATAAATGTGAGGTTATCCTCAAGGTTGACGTTAAGAATGCCTTTAACTCTGTCAACAGGGACACCTTGTTGGCTGAAGTCAAAAAAGAACTACCCGAAACTTATGGTTTTATGTGGCAGTGTTACAGGTACCCCTCTAAATTACTTTACAAGGACAATACAAAAATACATTTAGAGCCGTATTGTTGTAGATAATCGACTTAGCACGTCTTAATTCCACATCATCAATTGTATTAACCTTCGATATTAATAACGAGCGAACATTTTGGATTCTATTACAAAAGTCTAAAAAACTTACACCTGAATAAACTTTTAAAGATTCTAATTCAATATTAATACACGCTTCACTACGAGGGTCTCCAAAATGTTGAATCAGCAAATCTTTTAATGCGGACCATGTAACAATATCTTCACGTTCTGATAAGAGCCCAGCTGCATCCTCTTTCAGTCTACTCGTTAAAAACTTAAAACATTAAAAACATAAAGATTTTCTTCCACACTGCCCTTAAATCTATCAACCACGTACTGACATTTTTCTCAAATAAAGGTTTAACTGTCTTTTATCACCATTATACAGTGGAATTAAAAGTACGATTCCGTTTGGTATTGGTTCGACTGCAACTGTTGTTGTTGTCGTCATGATTATAAAGTAATGAAGACACAATTAAGTACTAGAAGAATCGGAAATACTGGATATTTTTGAAAAATTAAATAGGAAAACTTCTATTAAAACTGATATGAAAGATTTTGTAAAAAAAGATTTTCCTTAAAAGTTACTTCACCTTACTACACTGTTCATTGAATTTACAGTTAATACCATTTATTTTGCTCAATTTAATAAAAACGAGATTAGAATATTAAACTTAATGTTAAAAATGTGAACTCTAACATAAAAAAAAGTATTTATTATTACCTTTAGTTGTACATAAACACTTAACTAAAACACTATGCAGCGTCACAACTAAGGGAAAGAGTATTTTCGATGAACTCTGGTACCCAAAGTCAGATTTAACTTGTGTTTAGGATCCCAGCGTCCTCGCCTATAATTTTAACATATATCAGTAGTTGTAGGACAAGCACAGTACTATCATCAAGTTATCTACTTACTAGTAAATACATACAATATGATGTGGCCTATTATAGACACATTTCACTACTCGATGTTATAAGTTTTAAGAATTGAATAGAGATAAGACCATATAATTTCATACAGAGTTATCAAACTAAACACTAAACATTAAACACTGTTATAATGAGCAAGTTTTGATCTCGAAAATAACGTTTAAACATTATGAAAAGTATAGGAGGATTAGGAGAACAAAGGATTGGCGAAAAAGATTGACTCACCAACTGCCCGCGACACCCGTATTAGATGATTTCTAAACTCACAATACAAAAGAATATTTCTTTGGTACGAAGGATTTCCTCTGCTTTCGTAGATTTTGCGACAATTTTTTTTTTGATGAATTTGGTCCTCTTAAAAACGCGAAAACTACGGATTTTTAGGAGAAAATCCTACCAGCTGCGCCACTTTTGGTTTCGGAGCGTGAGAAACCTTTCTAATGATTAAATTTACTACTCAGGATTTCTACTGAGGAAAAAAATGAAAATACGTACTGCCGATTTGGAGGTGAGTTTTATTCTGAATTCCAATGCGTACATCGCTCATCCGGTGGGCACAGACCGCTGAGCTTGCAAATGATATCTAGGTGCTAGAATGGAGCCATATATGTAGTTAGCTTAATCTAAAGCAGACGGGTGAGGTGTATTCGTAACTATCTCCTGTAAAAGTAAAAAAAAAAAAAAGTAAAAGTAAAATTTCATTTATTTGGAACAGGAACAAGTACATAAGTAAACAAATGTAAACGATGACAACTGCAAAAGTTAAAAACTGTGGCGCAGCTGCCAGCGCCCGTCTCCTAGCGAGAGGATAAGTGTTCCAGAATAGATAAAATGAACTTAACAATAACAAATTAGCGTAAGAGAATTAGAAATAAAGAAAATACAAATCTGATATCTTGGGATATATGCCGTGAGTGTGCGTAAGTGAGTGAGGGTGAGAGGGTGTGTGTGTGACGGTGTGGTGTCTGAGAGCTTGTGTATGTGTGGGGTGTGTATGTGTGTGAGAGAGGTGGAGAGTGAGTATGATGTTGAGTGCCTGTTATAAAGTTAGACTTTCAAGAGAGCTTCTACTGAGTCGTAGGTTTGAGATTTCAACCAAGAGTCAAGTTTTTTTTTACATTTATTTAGAGTATCGGGATAGATATCTATATTTTTATTAATTTTATTGTACAGTTTGGAGCTCAAGTAGGTAAAATGGTGACGTGCTAGAGCTGTCCTTCGAGGTACAATATCACACACGCGGTCAGAACGACGTCTACTGCTACACTTGTTTGGGTCATATTTTAGGTTAGAGTGCGTGCGTAGTATAGTTTTAAAAATGAAGAGCTGTCTAGCAGTTAGAACCTGGCAATCAGAGTAGAGCGAGTTTGTGGGATAAAGCATCGGTTTTTTGGCGAGAACTTTAAGAACTGATCTTTGTGCTCTTTCGATTCGCAGCATTGCCGACTTATAGGCTCCACCCCATACCGTGATGCAGTATCTCACCATCACTGATTGAGCAAGTGCAAAGTAAATGGATATAAGGGTATTCAAGTCCACTACACTTCTGAGTCTCCTAAAGATAAATAAAAGTTTTCTTAGGCGACCCACGATTAAATTGATTTGATGATGCCATTTAAGATGACAGTCAACTATTACACCAAGATATTTAATTGTTGTGGTGGCTTCTAGTTGAGGGCAGCCACAGACGGTATTTGAAGATTTGTTTAGGCGATTATCACACGGCACCGCGCACCGCCTCGGAGGGCGGTGGCGGTAAAGCGGATTTCGTAGCGGCGCGCCGCGCGGTAAGGCGGTTGACACGCCTGTCAGCGCGGATGGATTTAACGCGGATTTGACCAGTTTGATCACAGACATTGGCAAGAATGGACGCCGAAGTGGTGGCAATAATCTGGCTTTTATGGCGTAAAAAGAAAATCAAAAGAAGATATTGGGTTCATCCATTTTTACGAAGCAGAACTCTAAATAGAACATTCATGTTATTTTAACACATCCTGCACTCATGACGATCCGCGCGGTAGTGCGGCGCCCCGTGTGTGATGCCCCGCCCCGCCGCGCGGCCGGCCGCGCGGTTGGGCGGTGGCGGTGAGAGCGCCGCTCGAACGCGCGGTCAGGCGGTGTACGTGTGTTAGGTATCAGCGGATTTAATAGAGGTCAATGCGACATGAGATCCGCTTCACCGCCTGCCGCGGCGGTGCGCGGTGCCGTGTGTTAATCGCCTTAGACAAGAGTGCGCGCGAAGGCAGATAGGAGTTTGGGGTTGTCCAGCCATATTTATAGAAAAACTAATAAATTTTGTTTTATTAATATTTAATGTCAAAAGGTTTGTACTTAGCCATCCCATAACAGAACCCAGAGCAAGTTCAGCATTTGTAGATGCTTCATTCCAAGTGCACCCGTTAATAATTAGAGCTGTGTCGTCTGCATAAGAAACAATTTTGCAGTTAGGAAGAGAAAGGCGGCACAGCTCATTCACGTATATTAGGAAGAGGCTAGGTCCAAGCACGCTGCCCTGTGGAACACCAAAGTTAACTAATTTTTTCGAGCTGAGGTGATTTTCAACTTTTATATGTTGACCGCGACCCGTCAGATAACTTCTAAAGATATCCAGGGCGACGCCACGAATACCAATATACTCAAGCTTCGAGAGTAGTATGGGAACAGAGACAGTGTCAAAAGCCTTGGAAAGGTCTAAAAATATTGCTAAGGTTTTCTTTTTATTGTCAAGATTATTAATTATAGTGTCTGTTAGTTCCAAAATGGCATCGTCTGTTGACTTTCCACTTCGGAAGCCAAATTGGTTACTAGCTAAGATATTGTGTTGAGACAAGAATTTTATAAGTCTAGAGTTAATGACTTTTTCAAGAATTTTGGAAAGAGTTGTTAGAACCGATATGGGTCTATAGTTTGTGACACTGTCTCTGCTACCAGATTTATAAATTGGATGAACAATCGCTGTTTTAAAAATGTCAGGGAAAATACCCAACGAAAGAGACAGATTAAAGATGTGGACTAGCACTGGTATGGTGATAAATCTAGTGGCTTTTATCACTGAAGTGGGTATACCATCAATACCAACAGCAGATTTATCTTTTAGACTAAGTATGATGTTGTCTAGCTCAGGGCCGTCAACATTGTGCAAAACCATAGAGTGTAACGGAGGGAGATTTGAGGAAGAGGAACAATTTCCGCCTAGTTTAGTTGGTGTAAAACTGTCGAAGGGCCGCGGCTGAGGGATTTTGGAAGCTAGAAGTCTACCTATATTAGCGAAGTAATCATTCACAGTATCAACTGATTCAGAAGGACTTTCACAAAGTTGTAATAAGTCGGAAGACGGTATTTTGTTATGATTAGCACTTACTAATTGCTTTATGAGCGCCCATGTAGCTTTTGGGTTGTTACGTGCTTTGTTAAACTCCCCACGCTCATATTCACTTTTGACTTTCTTTAAGAGATTGTTACAATAATTTCGATAACGACAGAAGACTACCTTGTTATTTTCGTTTTCAGGATGTTTTTTGAACATGTACATGAACATGAACCTGTACCTGAAAAATAAGGTATACTCCTACCACTTATCTGATCACATTGACCGAATGAACGGAATGAACAATCTTTCACTTTTCGTCGCCATTAAACCGAAAATGCAACTGGAACTACGAATGATATTTATTTTTATTAAATCTTAAAGAAATGGTTTGATTGGCTCTAGACTATTATCTTAAATCTAGTTTGAATAAATGAACGATACTTAAAAACATGACTTGGCTGGACATGATTAGGGCATATAATTGGTCATCATTATTTCACGAGGACAAGTCGCGGGCTAAAACATTAGCGATGTCAAGTATTAGAAGCAGGGATTCAAGGAAAACGAAAAACATTTTGAAAATTTTTGAAAAACGTTTTTTTCAAAGGTAAAAAGGGTTTCCTTTTGACCCAAAGTGTCATTGTCAGTACTTAATCTCTTATTTTTGAAAAATAACGCCTTCCAAGAGCTAGGTGATCCTTTCATAAACCAAGTATTAGAGGTAAAACATCGTTTTTATAGATGCAAATACGAAGGTTAAATAAAACTCAGTCCAATAGTTTATCCATGGAAATGTAATAAACAGACAAACACACTTTCTTTTCATTCAGAGTACTGATTACCAATTTTAGGGTGTTAGGTGTTAGCTGACAGATCTTAGTTAAATAATTATAGGTTTGTTAGTATTTGCTGAATGGAATTGGAGTCTGGATTTGTGGCCAGTTGATAGCAATAGGCTCGCTCAGGTACCACTAACAGGACAGGTCGTAGGACTTGAACATAACTGGCGAATAAGTGTAATGTTATGTTATTTTGAATTGAAAAGGGGAGGTAGGTTTTTCAGCTCCGTCTCTGGGGCGTCACACACCTGCGATGTCTCTGGTACTGCAGATGTCAATACGCGGCGGTGACAAATAATTCGAAGACACGTGATATCCACCAACCCGTACTGTACCCGCGTCCTACGACAGAGAGGAGGCATATGTGCCAGCAGTGGGAACATTATAGGCTGATGATGCTACAAGTATTGACCACTTACCATCACACGGGCTGCCTGTTTCTTTACCATTCAATTATGACCCAAAAGAAATCGAAATTATTAGATTCATGCATTGGTTTACGAGGCTTGTTAAAACCCTGTTCACGTAAGCGTCTTTGTTTAATTAGCTATAAGTTCCAATAGACCATTTTACAGCACACGATAAAAATTACTCGTGCATGTCAAGACTTAATCTCAATTCGGTTGATAAAAAAATCTTATTATTTCTATTCTACTTAGCTGACAATGTGTGATGAAAAAAAATGAGGAATTGCACAGATCCGTCACATTTGTGAAGATGCACCTAACCTAACGATGTCAAAAACAATCATCACTCAACTCATAAGTGATGTTACTAACAATAACGATTATTCGATGCAGCTGCACTCATGATATATTACCAGAAAAGTCCTGCTGATTCATTTCATAATCACCAAACTAAGGTAGACGATGAAAATCAAAACCCTGATAGCGTCAACCACAAGAAATCGATTAGAAATCGAACCAACAGCACAAGTGCACACAAACTAAAATAATCAACGATTAGTATTTACAGAAATTGAATTAGCGTAACTTCTCAATTAAATATTGTAATAGTTGACATTCTGCAGTAGAACACAGTTTCTTACGATTGGTTACCGCCATAAATACGAATGAATTAAAAATCAACATGGCCGCGAGCAAGCTATGTGTCATTGGAAAAACTAATTAATTCTTATCGTCTACCCAATTTACATTTCTACGGTTGATTTCAATCAAATAGCTGGCTTTTTAATCCTGAATTAGTATCGACTAGGAATTACCTAGATTTAAAACAAGATAAAATGTTATGAAAAAAATGCTGGTGGTATTCCTAATTTTATTCACGAAAGTTCTGGCTGATAGTGAAGAAGATAACTATGTTGATCTCTTACCAGATGAAGAGAAACAACAATTTTTAGAGAAGGTGGCAAGGAGAATACTTAAAGATGTTGAAAGCCAGGAGAACGTTACGGAGGCTCAGAGTAGAGATCTGTCGGATGAACAGTTGAAACAACATACTGAATATGTCAAAGCAGTTTTAAAAGAAGAACAGGAAAACGTAAGGAGAAGTAAAGGCGATAATGTTAAAGATGAAGATGGAAAATCTGCTTCTGATGAAAAAGAGACTTTAGGTGTAAAACCTTTGGAAACTGAAAAAGTGTCTTTACCTGATTTGACTCTACGGGAAGAAATAAGGGACACTGATTCCGATGAAAGCACTAAAAATAATATTACTATTGAAATTGTTACTGACAATGTACCTATTATAAAACGATCAGTGCAAGACGATAATGCCAATAATAGTTATGAGAGCGACGAAACGACTTCTGAAACATTGTACAGAGTAACTAAAACTAACGTCACGGCTGAAGAATCAAATGAAGTAGAAGCTACTAATGAAAAAGTCGAAAACAATAACGTTGCAACTGAAGCAAAAGTCTTATCTGGGAAAGGTTCGAAAGTAAATGGATCTACAACTGCAGGAAATGAGTATGATGAATCGGAATTAGTGGATAGTAACCAAAGTGTGTCTAGTGAAAGCGATGCACATAATGTATCAGTAAAAGGTATAAATGAACCATTGTCACGTAGATCAAACAGCAATGACAGCATATTAGCAGGAAATACAACAGAAATTAATACTACGACTTCTATAGAGGTAGGTGTAAAATCTGCAAAAAATAAGTCAGTTGAGTATAATAATTTTTCGAGTGCTAATGAAGAGTTTACGACTCAAACATATCCTTTTAAGACTAGTTCTGTAAAGAATACTACCACTAACAGTCCACTATCTACAACAACAATAACGACAAACATAAATAAAGATTCTGAGCCATTACAGAAATCTACAAATTACACTTCAAAAGATACTGAAAACGAGGTTGGAACAACAACAAAGAGTAGAACAAGCACATTTACTAATGAAGAAACAACAGAATCCGTCCCATTAACAACAGACTTCGTCCCAGAAACAACAGAATTGGTTCCAATAACAACAGAAATTGTCCCAGAAACAACGACTGAGACTGAGATTATGACAACAGAAGCTATGACAGAATCCACTACTGTTCTTGTGACTACTGAAAACACTACCGGAAGTATTCCTGTCGTTACGACAAAAGATAAAATGATTGTAGTTGAGGATTTTACATCAGGACCAACTATAAAAACCAGTGTCCAATCTACAACATTTAAACCTCGAAAAACAACGAAAAAAACGAAAAAGCAAAAGCCGGTTTTCAAACAACGTGCATTATCAGAAGAATTAACAACTGTGGCTCTAGCATCTGATGAAAAGTCTGTAGAAGCAACAACAAAGAAAATAATTAAGCATAAAGTAATTGTACACAAAGCACATAAATATATCGTAGGCCCGAAAGCGAAGAAAATTGCTGAAGAAGAAAAAGATGGTAATCAAAAGAAAAACTTCATTGAGTTGGAAAAAAAATATTATGACAATAATTATAAAGTTAAAGTAGGAAAGCAGTACCATGTATTTGAAATCCGTAAGTAATTACTATTTTAATGGATATATTTTGCTTTATTTTACACCTTTGGGTAAACTTTAAAGTGAGATGGTAGGTAGAATATCAACACTTTTTGTCCGTTATTTTATGCTCCATGTTATGAGGAGCCAGCCTATTGATATTACACAGGCTGAAAATGTAGACTCCAGGCTGCTTCTTTTCGCGTTAAGAAATACCCAATGACACTGACCTGCCCTGGGAACAGAATCCAGGACCTGTCATTTAGTAGTGGCGCTTGCGACCACTAGGCTGTCGAGTCAGCTACGCGCAGTGAGCCACAGCAATTAAATTAAATCAAACCAGTCATTATCTAATATCTTTACAGCCGCTGATGAATCACCATTCTTCAAGGATGAAGAACCAATTTCAGACCAGCCATACTACGTCCCTATATACAACTATTCACCAAACAATGCTTATTTCAATCCAACAAATCGTCTAGGACCAAACGCTGGAGATTCCAGTGCAGAAAATAATACCGTCTTTAATGATGGTGATGATATAAACCAATTAGAAAAAACAGAAACAATAAATATTAAAATGGAGTACGATAAAACGATCGATAGTAAACGAAAGAAGTTTGGCAGCAAACAGAAACTATCTCATAGTATACACAAACAACCATTAACAAACAACGAACATACACCAGACAAAATAAAACCCGAAGATTATTTAGATTCCGATTATTATTTCGGAAGAGTTAGAAAGGAATTGGCGAGAAGAGTCAATAAGGAGGATTTGGCAAAATTCCCTAACTCCGATGAGACTGATCACCCGGCTCGTAGTATTCAAGAAGGAAGTTTAAAAGACCATGTTAGAGCAGTCAGAAATATACTCTTTCATCAAAAATCTTTTGGGCTTCTCGAAAATGATAAGTATGGTGAGAACGTCGTATATGATCTAAGAATGGGCCGCCAACGAAGCGAAGCTAAACAAGGTCTACGCAAGGGTCAAGATGATGATTTAAAAAATAAAAATAATGATAAAGATAAAGAAAATAATATCGCTTTTGACTACTATTTCGGTAGAGAGAAACCAACAATTATAACGGGTATAAATCAAGATGAAATAAACAATATGCATGTCAAAAAGGTGGGTTATATAAAAAACAAGAACGATATGAAAGAATTATATGTAATGGATGACTTCTTCAAAGCAAACGTAGAGAAATATATCAAGGAGAACGGTTTTACGCCAACGCCACAGCTTCCATATCAAGTTACGACTACTACAAATTTTGATCAAAGAGATGTTGTAATCACTCATTTAAATCAAGAGATGAGAAACAATAAGGTGGAAAATAATAACGCAAATAGTAACACAACCCAAAAACATAACGATATTCCTGTAAATACAGATGAAAACAGTACTACAGAAAAAGCACTAGATGTTAAATTAAATCTCAGACGGAATGACGTTATTAAAGTCAGTGTTTATCTACAAGTATTGAAGGATATGGTAACTTTGGATAATAAAGCTTTGGTACAATACGACTGGTTGGGTAGCACAGTCGATATACAGGCGGCATTGCAAAAGTTGTTTGAGTTAACGTAAGTAAATATTTTAAAGTCTCTTCAGCTTTGTACATATCGACGAACCGTAATAAGGCGTACAATCACGGTATTTCTTCTTTCACCTGTCTCAATGCCCTTTAAGTTACAACACAACAAAGCTGGTATATCAACCGTCCACTGCTATATGCATGATGAACACAGTGTGGTTTGCCACGTTAGCTGCGCGGATTATTTTTGCGTAGCGTGGCAGTGCGTTGCATTGGAAGATACCTACTTACTCGTAGGTACCTATACGATAAATGTAGGCGACATGTTTATACAAAGTGAAGTAATGTACACGTGCGTAGCTTAGTCGTGCCAGGCCACTGTGCAGCGCTGCCTTAATACAATGACCGTACTTAACTTTTTTTTTTTTTTTTTTTGGTTGAGAAATTATCAAATAACTTCTCAGAAGGGCGTGTCATACTGTTACTGACTAAACCCACTCGTGTTCCTTCAGTTGCTTGTACGTTGCCAGGGGCTACGGTATCCCTTTCGGACTTTCCCGCAACGAAGAGTAGATTAGATTGCACAACTGCATCAAATTCATTTTTCATTTCATTGTCTTCCACATTTTCAAAGATCAGTTAATTGATACACATTTCAGTGCCCTAATAGCAAATGAAGAAGATGTCCACCCAGCAGACATGGAAATCTTAAAATACGTACTCTTCCTACACAAACTAGCAACCGAGATTATTGAAGCAAACGATTTTGGAGCTCAATTAAGAAAGAAGCTAGTTCTTCCTAAGAACATGAAAAAGAATCTAAAACCTAGCCTGCAGAAGGATAAAGGGCTCATAAATATGGTCTGGCTGTATTTAAGAAAAGAAGTTCCGCAGGTCAATGAGTATGGAGCTTTGAAACATTTGAATAAATTTTTGATCGGTGTTGAAGATGGTTTGTATGATGTAAGGAATCAAATCATTTTTTTATTATAATGATATGAATGCCTGTATGATATGTATGAGAAATTAGGAACGCTGTGATCACTATGGATAGTTTTGAGTATGGTTGTGAATCCTATTAGTTTAGGAAGCCCAAAGACACGATAGATGGACTGTGTGAAAAATGATATGCTAGAAAGGGGGTGACTACCGCAAATAAATCGAGATAAGGGCAGATGGATGATGATGATGATGATGATGATAGGCTAATTATTGACTAAGAATAAGGTAAAAGCCTCTTCCCACACAGTGCAGGAACGAGTATTGATCTCCACGCTTGCTCATTGCATGTTGATACTGGCCATTAAGTCCGGTCTAGTTTCCGCACTAAGTTTTAAATTCTTGTTTTTTATTATCAAATTGAAAGTCATATTAGAATGTACCAGGATTTGCTACCGAAACCCATTGTTTTAAAACCTGGACCATAGATTTCGACAAAGTTATAATAGATTGCAATTTTTTTACAGCTACACGACGCAATTAAAAACATTGCGAACATAACAAAATATAGAAACCAACATTGGTACCAGAACTTGAAAGATTTATACATAAACACAGACGAGAAGCATGTCCTAGAGTTACTTCTACATATAACATCTTTAAGGCTGTTTACTTTAATAGAAGAAAGTGCTAAGAACGGTCTAGAGGAAGACTATATTCAATATATGAAGAAGAATAAGAAGCACTCGAAGAGAACTTTGGAAGAGATGATATTTATAATGGACATTTTGGAAGAATATAATAAATTGGTAGAATAGGATATTGTTTTTTTTTTACTTTTTCTATGTAAAATAATGGTATTCAGCTGAACATCTATATATACGGGTTCGATTTTTAAGATGGGGCAGTAATTTTGTTCTCTAATCAAATAAAATTATAACGCGTATTTTCGAAATTTGAAATTCCAGTCCAGCCAGTCTATCCACCGTAAAAAGCAGGTTCGAGTTTCATTTCCTACGAAATGTAAGGGAAAAGTTTTTTTGCGATTTCTGACTTTTCTCTAGTTACCAAACCACAGTTGGTCTAATAGTTTTTTGATCCATAAAAGAAACAGTATCAATTGTCTTTAAAAAAAGTTTTATTGAAAACTGCCCATTTTCTTACTGACTGCACTCTTTTTAAAATATATGAATACAGATAAAAAATGTCTCAAAAAGTTAAGGGCAGTCTCCTAAGAGGAACGGTTTTCTTTTAGCTACAACGGTTAAGGTAGATGCCCTTACTGCCCCATCTCAAAAATCCACCCTGTACACATATTATAAATTAAAAATGCTTTACGTGTTGTCAGTGTGACGGCTCTGTTCTTATAACTAAGCAACGGATTTTTATACGGTTTTCACCATTATTTAGAGAATTTATTCCGAAAGGTTTAAATGTTTATAAGCGTCATTGATAGTAAACTTACACATTATAATTAAGTCATCCGTCATCTCCATCTCGGTGACGTTCCAGTGACGGCTGCGGTGGACAACCGCACTAACTATTCAAAAGCAATATCAAAACTGGTTCAGTGGATTTTGAGGAAGTCAGAGACATACAAACATACAGGTCGAATACAGAACGGCCTCTTTTGAATTAGGTTAATAATAATATAGACCGATCACATGTTTATCAACGGTCTATACACTTCTTACATCCATTTTGAGAGCGAAAATTAACATTACAGGAATTGAATTATGTGTACCTCTCAAAATAGATGTGGGAACTGGTCCCGCGGTACTAAGGAGCTACTCCTCATCGACATGGCCATAAGCCAACAGGTTCGTCGAACCCGCAATATGTTGACATGCTGGATAGACTATAAGAAGGCCTACGACTCGGTGCCACATACATGGCTCAACTCAAACTCAAAGCATTTATTATATTTTCAATTAAACCATTTCCAGGCACTTTTGAATTGTCAAGAAGTTGGTCAGTCAGAAATATGAAGCTAGTTGCCCATTCCAAAGCGTAGTAGGTACCTATGGAGAAGAACGGGCAAGAAACTCCGTGGACACTCTTTTAAATCAAAAAATTCTTACAAAATATTGTTTACATCATTCATTTTGAAATTATACATGTGAGAACAATGTCGAAACACGTGCACGTGCAATTCAAAAATTTAAATAATGGCTTATTGAATTGTTCTTTGTTTTTTATATTTTTATTACGGACGCTTTTAACGTGCACGTGTTTCTACATTGCTCTCACATGTATAATTTCTTACGGCAGCTAAGAGATGACCAGTCCCTACTGACGGCGCCCGTTCATGAACATGACGCATGGATTAGCACCATTCAGCTCAACCATTTTGAAGGGAGCTAAATGATCCAACACACGCGCCACCATCAGCGAGACATCTGAGTGAGTATGACATACTCATAGCCGCCAGGGCACATTCAAGTCAATGAAAGACATATTACCCGGTAAATGGTAGCTCTTTAGTACATAGTACTCACACCTGTGCTATGCAATTATATAATACAAAGGAGATTGAGTTTATACAATATAAAGATGGTCTTACAATCTTCAGCAGCTCCAACAGGTTTTTTTAAAAAATGTTATTCAATTAGTTGTGGTTGTGGAGCAGGACCAGCAATGAGCCAAGCATTTTTATCAATTATGTAATCCCCCAACTTATAATATGCCTGCCTACATAGTGTGCGTTTTTATACAAGATTTGAATTTCGTCTCATTCAGTTGAAGTATGTGGGGAGGAATTTTATTGTAACATTTTAAACAGTACCCCATGAAAGATGAGTCTACTTTAGCCAGTCTGAAAGCTGGTTGAACTAATAGATCCCTATTTCTTGTACTATAATTATGTCTATCACCTCTTTTACTAAAAAGATGTAAATTTTTTCTTACGTACATGATGTTTTCATAGATAATATATATTGACAAGGTACCGTCATGTCCTTAAACAGTTCCCTTAAAGAATCGTGCCTGCTGAGATAATATATGGCTCTGATAGCTCTTTTCTGCAGAAAAAAATAGACTCGATGTCTGCAGCCCGTCCCCACAGCAGAATACCATAAGACACGATACTATGAAAATAACTGAAATAAACTAGCCTCGCGGTATCTACATCAGTTAATTGACGGATTTTTCTGACAGCATATGCTGCTGAACTTAGCCGACCTGCAAGAGATTTTAAATGAGGACCCCATTGTAGCCTTGATTCGAGCGTGATCCCTAGGAAAACAGTTTTATCGACAAATCCTAGTTTCTCTTGATTCAATACTATCTCACAATTACTACTTTTAACATTTGGTAAAGAAAATTTTATGCACTTAGTTTTTTTTCCATTTAATACTAAATTATTAGCAGGGAACCAATTTTGGACCTGCAGTAGGGCGTTATTTACGTCGTCGAAATTTGTAGCACGTTAATCTACTTTAAAAATTAAGGAAGTATCGTCAGCAAATAACACCATTTGTGGTTGATTTTTTAATAAATGGAGTAGGTCGTTAATATACACTAAAAAGAGGAATGGACCCAATATCGAGCCTTGTGGCACACCCATTTTTACTTTTAAACCTAGTGAATTGATACCGTTTATTTGAACTTGCTGTTGTCTATCATTTAAATAGGATTTTACTAAATTGAGCGCAAGTTTTCCAAGTCATGAGGGTGCTGGAGTTGTACAAGATAGATGCAACTCTACGCTCCTTCCTGATGTTGTGTATGGGGCAATGGAGGACGGTCCTTCGCTATCCAGGATGTCGACAGATACAGGGGAATAATCAACCTGTATGGATTAAACGGGGAATATTCCAGGGCGACAGTTTGAGCCCACTTTGGTTCTGCTTAGCCCTAAATTCTCTAAGCACACTGCTGGAGGATTCAGGTCTGGGCTATCGGTTGAGGAGAGGTGATCAGGTCATATCTCACCTCCGCTACATGGACGACTTGAAACTCTTTGAGGAGTTACTGAAGGTAACTGAAACACTCAGTAGCGCCATGAGGATGGAATTTGGTGGGGACAAATGTGCAGTCATGCATGTAAAGCGAGGAGAGATTATGGAATCCGAGGGAACTTAACTCACGGACTCCATAAACTGTGGTACTTACTATAGATGACCGCAAGGAGGTATGGTAAAGCAAGGAGCTTCACGGGCGCTTCTATCGGGCTCTTCATGAGCCCGGTGTAGATTTCCTAGCGTCCGTATTCTGGCTACGTTTTGGTGATCTTTTCGAGGAAACCATATCTTGACGAATAACTACCGCAGACATATTATGAGGCACGGTTGACGTGTGTCGGGCATGCCACCGTCCGGGTGAGTCTATCAGACATATTATCTCTGGTTGTTCTCGTCTGGCTAACGGCACAGGCATAACCAAGTGGCCAGGATTATTCACCAGCAACTTGCTTAGGTTTAAAGAAACTTTATTCTCAATAAAAACAATTACATGTCACTTACTTGAGAACAATAACTAACACATAAAAAAAAAACAAATTTAGGCTCGACAACATCCATGAACAGAAATACTAATTAAACTTGCTTTGAAATATAAACTTGTGGATTCTGAGGTACCGTACTGCAAGTATGTGCCCGACCCAGTTCTCAAAAATGACCATGTCATGTTGTACTGGGATCGGTCTATCATCACTGACAGGACTATTGTTGCCAATAAGCCTGATATAGTGGTGATAGACCGATTAGCGAGCCGCGCAATGATAGTCGATGTTTACCATTCTACATGACGAGAACCTCGTGAAAGCTGAGAAAGAGAAACAAATAAAATATCTCGACTTAGTGTGTCTCGAGTACACGAGGTTGTCGACATGTGGAATGTGTGCTCGTCTATCATTGTGCCGATTGTCGTAACGACCAATGGCCTGATGGCCGAAAGCCTCGACCAACATCTCTTGAGGCTCTCGTTAGAGGGTTGGATCAAGGGCCTGATTCAGAAGGCAGTACTCTTCAATACGGCTCGACCCAGCTCCCGACACCGGCGGAACACATTTTTTTATATTTTTAAATGTTTTTTTATTTTTTTTATTCTAATATTTAAAAATATAATTTATAATATATAAATAGTTAAATAAAGGAAATAATAATATAAGATTTTTCACAACAAACTTTATTGAAAAACAATTCTTATACTTATTTTACAACTATACTAAATCACATAGGTAATTATTATTTTGGTATACAAAACTTTTACATACTAATATATTTTATCAAAACTTTTGAGGTAACAATTATAATTTAGAAATAATACCTAAGTACAAGTCGAACCATTAAAGTTGAGACTTGACACCACGCACCACGTGGTTTGACATGCGCAGTAGACGGTTTATGGGTCCCCGCCGGGGCGTCATCGGGGCGGCGGAAAGAGCGGCGGGAGGCGCGGTCAAGTCTCAAATTTAATGGCACGACCTGTACCTACACCATTATGAGGGGCTTGTGGCTCAGTATTATCAGCCGCAAGGGTTCGCACGATCAGGTTAAGCTCCGCTTGCCGCGGTTGGTCCGTGGATGGGTGACCACTTTACATACCAAGACCCCTCCGTGCCTCGGAAGGCACGTTAAAGCCGTTGGTCCCGGCTGTCATTTGTGGATCTTTGACAGTTGTTACGGGCCGTCAGAAGCCCGAAAGTCTGACAACCAGTCTTATCAAGGGGCATCGTATTACCCATTAACTGGGTTGTGGAGGAAAGATAGGCTGTCGCTCCATGTAAAATACTGGTATTTAGCTGCATCCGGTTAGACTGGAGCAGACCCCACAATAGTTGGGAAAAGGCAGGCAGATGACGATCTGCACTATTCAGTTACACGATTGCATTGTTTTATAGTCCCAAAAATAACATGTAAGGAATTCTTAAGTTGTAAGTACCCATACTTACAGGTTAATAAGTTTGGATACTTATATTGCAACTGCCTTAAAAAACTAGATTTTGGACACTGTTACAGAAAAATATATCGCACAAAAAGATTATTTCAGTAACAGCTTTAATTTCGGTGTAAAAAGCACCTTGGAATGTAGTAAATACTGAATAAAATACAATACAAATAAATAAACGAAAATCGACATCTTTTCTTACCAAACTCAGCTTGGTCAGCAAAACCAAGTCTTTCGAAAACTCAGAACACAAAAGGAATCCAAAGTGTAAAATGAATTTATTAGTGAACCGATCCAACGTTGTTGGATTTCGGTACTCGGCGTCTTCCGCTCGCCTACGGAATCATTGAAACATTTAAGGAGCAGATGAAAGTCGCGGGCCCCGTGCGGACTGGCGGATGTCAAAATATATCTTCGAATTTTTGTTTCTAGGATATGCCGGTTTCCTCACGAGCTTTCTTTCACCGTTTGATGAACATTGATTCCTATGTAATTCTGTCGGTGTCGTGTGAACGTGCAGTGACACATAAATGACCGACGCGTCTGATATCAGCGTTATAAACAAAAATTACCATTGTTCTTTCTCTACATTTTCATTATGTCTTATGGCTTGGATTAAGATTTTCAAGGCCAACTAAATAATGCTTATACTACCATATTGTTCTGGAGTTCTAAGCAGATGTTTTTGAAAATATCAGTATTTTAGTGCCCAGTCGCTCCATGTAAAATACTGGTATTCAGCTCCATCCGGTTAGACTGGAAGCTGACCCCAATACAGTTGGGAAAGGCTGGGCTTTTTATTGGTCCTTATTTTTAGCCTCTTCTGTGCAAAATTTACATAGTGCTTTATATTTTAATTTATGAATATATTAATTTAACTTAATTACTTAATTATTGGAATGGTTATTATCTTGTTAGCTGAAATGGGAACAAAAGAAAGCCTTTCTTCTTGTTTTTGCAGAGGCCAAAAGTAACCCACAATTTTAATAAGTTAATTAGAAGTTTCATAAATTCTCAATCGAGAACACGGTTTTTTGTTAGGAACAGATTCAGCTATAACTTTTTTCTTAAACTCTTTTACTCGTTTATTCTCAAAGTTGGCAACGTCGCAAATAGCTGTCAAATTTGGCATGGAAGTATGAAATATCGCTAACTAGTGAACTAGAATATTAATGATGAATTACAATTATAACACTGAATTTAATGTTATAACCGTTTAGGTGTAAAAGGCATTTGGAAAGTTTCCAAAAACTTTTTTACATCGCAAACTAAATATTCGGTGTTACGATATTAATTATTACGTTTCATAATCAATATTTTAGTTCACTAGTTAGCGATATTTCATATTTCCATATAGTAATATTGCCAAATTAATCAAAACAGCGAAATATTTGACATAAGTATATTTGCGACGTTGCCATATTTTAAAATGAACGCTCTTAAAGCACCAAAGCATGATTTCCTTTCCCTTTCTAAAACTATCTTTAACCCCCAAATCAGCAACAGTGTAACTTAGTCAACTATGTACTCGTAGGTATGTAGCGCGAATTCACTAGGCAACCAATAATTTTACTCAGCCTATCATATCATATTTTTCATTTACCATTTAGTAAAAGATAGTAAATTCATAGTCTTGTCGGTGTCAAGACAAAATGGGCCATTACCTCTACCAATAATGTAGACGTTTATAACAGTGCCGAATGTTAATATTAGCACGTCAGTTTTAGAAAAAGTTCAGCTTTGTAAGTACTCAAATACACGAGCGGCACGTTGCAGTCGACGCGTCGGCGGCTGCAGACTGCAGTCGCCTCTGCCGTTGGCAACGTGCCGTGTATTTGAGCACTAAAGCGTCGTCTCAACCTGTGTGTCTCTTTCTAAAGCTCCGTGTGTCATATTGACGGGGTACTGCAGTTTATCAGTTGCCTAGTGAGCACATCGGTAGAACTAACTAGAACTAATCACGCCTCAGTTTCTAGGTCCGCTTCTATCTCTTCAGGAGTTCGCAGGTCTATAGCGAACCTCTTCTTCGTAGGTGCTTCGTCATATTCTAGAAAGCAGACATATATTTCATTATTAAAAGTAAGTACCAGAAGCTATGGAAGAAATTGTGGGGACTTAGACCGAGACAAAGATACACAACGCAGCCTTGATTTCTTTATATCTCTATAACGAGATAAGCAATGATCAGATAAGCATAGTGCCTATAAAATGATCAGATGATCATAAGTATAAAGAGTTCAGTATCATAGATCCTCCAGGCAGCCTGGAACCGACAAGCGTTTAAGAAAAATTATAGTTCATGGCAAAAAATCATGGATTCGTTTTTTTTAAACGTGTAAAAATATTTTTTTACTTTATAAGTTTTTTTTTCGACAAATTGTATCTTAAGATAATGATAGTACATTAAACTACGAAGGAATAAATGATTATTAATTAATTAGTGTTATATCTCTCTGATGTATCCCATAGGTCTTTAAGGGTACGTGCGACCGCTGCCGTTACGAATTACCGCGCGCCCGCTTGAAGAATAGGTGGGCCCGGTTCACAAAATAAATTCATAAAAATATTAAATCTGAGATTAGGGATAAAACCAGATATATTTTTGAAACGTATCATCCAAAAGAAAGAAGTTTAAAACCTCATTCCGTAGTAGCCAATAGATAGTTTATTGAAAAAAAAAGAAAAATAACAAGTTACAACATAATATTATGTAGTTACTTCAATTTACAAACTTTTACAAAGAATAGAGATGTGACAACACATTTAGAAGAATAAATATAAATCCTCTACCAAACACCTCAGAAAAAAATAAGAAACACAATTCAGAAGACCAAGACCAAACAGTAACCCAGTAACCCTAGACAGCTGATTTACTTGGAACTGGTTCCATTAAGAGAAGAGTCACCCTATCACCTTCCTCTGGAGGATGTGCCAGGGTGAAGGCCAGCTTTCACCTGTGAAGTATCGTACTGCATTACAAGGCGGAGTGGTAGCTGTTGTCATAGGAGAAGTGGTTACTGGGGATGGTATGCCATCTGAGAATATCTTTTTAGTTTTGGTTGATGTTAATATTTAGATGGCTTGACGATGGCATGACTTTTACTTATTTACGACAAATTGGCCAGAGAATGAATCGGAAATAGACAGAGACATTAAACAACTATGGGGGAATCATTGACCAATACTGGGAGATTTAAAAAAAACATGTATCTTCTTAATAAAGCTGTTTCTCTTAGTCAATTCTTTACTAATATTAAAATTCATAGTTAAAATGTGAAAGTTCACAAACGTTTGTTGACCAATAAAGCAATAACGACTTAACAGATTTGGATGAAATTACACAAATATACCACGTCCTGGATTAACACATAGAGACTTCTTAACGGGGGGTTATATTAAGTACTTATGTAGTTCCCCTATGGTGTAGGGTAAAGCCACTACTTGTAAATAATAAATTAATATAATTTGATAAACTTACCTGCGCTGGCTTGCATTGCTTTAACTCTTCTTGAATAATCCTGGAAAGCAGCAGCTAAGCTGTATGTTAGTCGTCTCGCAGCATTTCTGAAAAATTGCAATAGCATAGCTGTAAACTGGGAGTCTGTTGAGTTTTTTTGTCATGGTTACTTCTAGACAAGCGTGCACAAGATTGTCGACCACATCCTCGCTTACCATCAGGTGAGATAGTGGTCAGACATGATCAAGTTTCTGATTAAGGCATCTGCTGACAAATCTCATATCAGTAGTTGTAATGAGCTGACTGGACACAGGCTTCCTCTTTGTGAGAGAGAGTGGGCCGTAATCCACCACGCGAGCCCCGTGCGGGCTGGTGGCGGTCACACGTCTTCAAATTTTTGGTTCTAGGACTAGCTGTTTCCTAACGATGTTTTCCTATACCGTTTAGAGAGCAGGGGTGATGAAATAAATCACACAAAGTAAAGTGCCTGGCAGGGTTCGAGCACACTACCTAAGACACTTAAGCTGGGGCCTTTACCACTGGGCCACCACCACTCAAATAATATAATAAATCAATTATTCATCATAGTAGTAATACTGTATAGTACAAGCCAATTATAATAAGTTGAAATGAGATTTGAGAGCAGATAACATTCCCAGGCTTTCAGAACCGAGAATTACTCAAACGAAAATAAATCAAACATAGTCTTGTAATCTTACGATTTCTTATCAAACCCAGTTTTGACTCAACAAACAAATATTTTTCGCAATTTTTATTTAATTTATCAATAGATTCGTTGACCCGAATCTTCTAAAAGATATTGAATCTGAAGTATTTGATATGAGAAATGACGAAATGTTAAGAGATAGTTTGACATTTTGTACTATTTGGACATTCATATCTCAACATTTTTCTGTCTGGGAGTTAAGAAATAGGTGACGTTAGTCAACTAGATTAAAATAATATTTTTTTCAAACAACATAACATCACGCCTGTATCCTCCGAAGGTGTAGGCACAGAGATGTACACTTAAAGTACCCCACCAGTTACGGTAAAGTCTCTAAGAAATAGAAGGCCAGCCTATTGCCACCGACAGGGCATTCCAGACTCCAGACTGTTACTGAGAATTTTTACATATAAAAAAGTCTTACAAAACAAAAAAATTGCCTTCCAAAAAAAACACTACAAAGTGAAAAATAACTTTAATTTCGGAATTCGGTGTCTTTATTGTTGTTGTTTTAATTTTTAATTTTTCCCTTTTTTGTTGGGGTACGTACCGCACACCATATAACACTATCTCCATAGACTAAGTGCGAAAAATACTTATTATTAAAGTTAACTCAAAAACTACCTAAGCAAAGTTTATAAAATGTACGAGTATATGCAAAACCAACGCGCAAGCCACCGCGCTCTACCAAATGAATCTACTTCCTCCTTTTTGGAAATCAGTAAAAAACCGAAAAGGTAATCGGACCCAGGACCCTACGCTCAGAATCATCATCCGCCCAGCCATTTCCCAACTTATTGAGATCGGCTTCAGACTAACCGGATGCAGCTGAATTTCAATTGGAGCGACTGCCTATCTGACCTCCACAACCCAGTTGGGTAACACAATACATCTTGGTAAGACAGTTTGGCAGACTTTCCGGCTTCTGACTACCCTCAACGATTGTCAAAGCTCGATGAGTGACAGCCGGGCCCGACGGCAACAGGTGCTTTACGAGGCACGGCGGAGCTCGTTATTAAGTGGGTCACTTAGCCACGAGTCCAACATAACTGTCATAATAAAACAGAGTTCTTACCTGGACTCACAAACAAATCCATGACACTCAAAGGGATTCAACCCCTTAACATCAGCATTGTCCTTGACTATTATCATGGAGAAGACTCTCGTGTAAACCAGGTCCTGAACTCCATAGGAAATAGACTCAATGTTGAAGAATACAGTCATGTGCTCAAATTCATCAGTTTTTGCACCATGGTCTAAAGTTTCTAGATGGACACCGTCTAGAGCGATTTTTAGTTTCACTATTGGTAGGATTTGGCCTGAAAAGATAGAAAATAGAAAATTATAGCTTGGTTCTTGATTGGGAGGAGCATCATCAGCCTTTAATATTCCCACTGCTAGGACACAGGCCTCCTCTATGTGACAGGGAGTGGGCTGTAATCCACCACTGACATCTACCTACCCGCATTGGACCCACGACCCAGTGCGGGTAGGTAGATGTCACTTGTCTTCGAATTTTTGGTTGTAGGACATGCCGGTTTTCTTACGATGTGGTATTGAAATAATTTACACAAAGTAAAGCACCTGTCATGGTACGAACCTACGATCTGCAACTCGTAAGTGGCGGTTGTTACCACTGGCCCACCATTACTCTCTAGTTGGATGAGAATCAGCGTCAAAAATTATAATAAAATAAAAACACATGTACAAAAAATTGGTGTG
The DNA here is from genome assembly GCA_949128155.2 of Xanthia icteritia. NCBI lineage: Eukaryota > Metazoa > Arthropoda > Insecta > Lepidoptera > Noctuidae > Xanthia > Xanthia icteritia. The sequence continues at coordinate 287,627 of OX421958.2, forward strand.
TAATTTCTGGCTGTAATTTCTCCCAAGCTTTGTCGACCTTGTCGTCGCTAGTATTGTTCACAAGCATTTTCTATTCTGTGTTTAATTGGAGAGTTATGGCCATATCTTTCACCCGAGCGTTATCATTCTTCTGCCCTTTTCCCAAATTATTTAGGTCATTTTCTTCCATACTTTTATGTTAGTCGTCATCTCGGTAGTCACTCCCTTTCTAGCCTTAATCTTTCACATAGTTCATCTATCGTTTCTTTGGTCTTCCCCTACTCTTATAGCCATCCACATTCATACTCAAAACTTTCCTCACGACATTTTCCTCATTCTTCCTCATCTGCCAAAATAGAGAACTCGAAATACTTTGTTTAGTCAAGAAGGTGGGCAGCAGAGAAAACTTTTCAATGGCATTATATCTCGTATCTTATTAAAGTTTTCTATAATTAACCTCTAAATTCTCTTACTCTACATAATTATATTGTATAATATGGTCTATATTGTTATTGTACGGTGAACTTCGTACCACGTAGGCAATTCCCATACAAAATTTAGGTTCTTTCGATTTTGATAAATAGTGAGATTAAATAACGTCTCACGTAGATCGTCACCATGCATTAAGTAATTGTAATGATGATTGGAAACACACCTGGAGGAAGTGCCTTCGCAGCAGCCACCATCAGGTCGACCGGCTTTCTCGTGTGTTTGATACCCCATAGTCCTCGGGCGTCGCTCTGTCCTAAATATTTAACCTGGAATCAGAAAAAAACAAGGTTACTGTATGATGCAAATATTTTGGGCTTCTATTTGACTAAGTGATGAAATTGACAAGTGGTCCTCCTGATGTTAAGTTATAACTTACTCTTCTAGATAATAATTCAATTTTATAAAACCAAGATAGAGAGGGAAAAGCGTACCGTGTCACCCAGTAACTGGGTTGTTTAGGTCAGATACGTAGTCGCTCCATGTAATATAATTATTTCGGCTGCATCTGGAAATACTAGAATTCGATCCCAACATAGTTGGGAAAAGGCTCGACAGATGATGAATCGTTTAGGCTGTTTCAAACTACTGCTGCTTTTAACAATGTACTTTCAGCGCTCAACTATCGAGGACACGTTATTCATATTGTAAAACCCTTGCCACCAGAACCTGTGCCAAAAAGAACGTATAAATATCTCATGTGTCTCAATGTCACCGACCTCTTCAAACCAGTAATGTGAAGTATTGTTGAAATAGGTATGGTGGTAGTACTTCCGCGGACGAGCACTGTCACATAGCTCTACTAGGTACTGATTATAAAGCACTGTAAGTGATAATAGTATCTTATCTTAGGTTCTACTTTCCGCCAACCTTAAGGAGCACTTAAGTTCTTATTGTTATCAATTTTCAATGGTATTGTCATGTCCTTTCTTAATTAATCTAAGGCAACACTGACTCACAGACGGAAAACAACGTGAAGAAATCTGAAGATAAATAGTTTGGAATCGGCAACACACAGTGAGCAAGTGTGTTGATCAATGTTCGTTTCTTCTTTGTTTAAGAAGAGGCCTTTGTCCTGAACGATAACAAGCTGATAGTATTTTAAACTATCAAAAACCTATTTGGACTTAACGAAAAAAACAATTTGGGCAACAGGAGAACGGCTTTAGTTTTCTGGCCCTAAGTTACCTTTGGCTGATGAACTTTTAGCAATCGTAACACGATGTAGGAAGGTCCAAAAAAGTAAGCAATTTTGAAATCGTGATTGATTTCTTAATTAATATCAAATGAAAGTGAAAATGTCACCATATTTGAGCACGTTACTCAAGCTTGCCATAGCAGAGTCAATTAAATTGTCTCCACAAATAATTTATACGCGTCCCATTGTAAGTCAAAGACCTTTTCTGACACAGAGAAGGTACCAGCATTGATCACAACGCTGGCTCACTGTATGTCAGTGAATTTAGACCCTTAGGTGCTGGTGCTGGCATTGCTTGGGTGAAAATAATTTGGGATAAGAACTAAGTATAGGTAGCTGCTAGGTTTTCAAAAGAAGTCCTTGTGCTTCAAAAGCAGATCTTAAAATGGGGTCACAACTACCACGACATACAATAATAACAAACGTATCAACATCACCAGCACACTATACGTTATCTAAAGTACCAAATCAGTTGCATTGTGCTATAAATCGTCTCAATTAGAGCGGGCACCATATTGTTGCCGGCGGATGTGACGTCACAATGTGTAGTATGTAGCTTATGCATAATGATTAGTGGTGAATTAGTCTGTATGTACTTAGGTAGGTGAGTTACGGTATGTGAACTTAGGATAGACTTACCCAAATATGTTGTAAGTTCCAGTCTGGCTAGATTTTTAACCATCATCTGACTATGTTGGGGTTGGATTGGAATCCAGTCTAACAGTATGCAGCTCAATAACCGTATTTTACATGGAGCGAATGCCTAGCTTACCACCACAGCCCAGTTACGAGCTAACACGATACCCTTTCGTAAGACTGGTTGTCAGACTTTCTGACTAAGCACAGGCGTGATGTTATGATAGCAAGTTATTTATTATCCATGGCGATGTTATATATAAGTGACAAAGTCCACACAAACTCACAAAAGAAAAAAATTACTGCCCTGTAAGCAGAATTACATATGAATTATATACTAAGTAATATAACAATTATTATAAACATTACAACTTTTATACTATCAAACCTCTTTCAATTATTATTTGTGCCATTTGTATTAATTTCGGCAGGTTATTCCAAAATATGACCTCCGATACCGTAACCCTATACTATTAAATAAGCAATATTTAATTTTGCGAAAAATCGATCTAGCTAGGTCTCATATCTGTGAAAATTCGTTTTCTCCATATTTTCACCCGAGCAGAGCTCGGTCACCCAAAGTTTAGAACAAGATGGCTACCTTAGAATAATGACATGGCAGCATGGAATTAGTAAGTACCTGCTATCATGGCAGCATGGAATTATTATGTACTATACATGGAATTATTATGAACTATCCTATACTATTAAATGAGCAATCTCTATTTTCACCCGTGTAGAGCTCGGTCGACCAGGCAAATGACGTGGCTCCGTTGCTCGCATGTCTACATATAAAATGCAATTGGTGTCAATGGATATGACCCTAGGATCACAACTGTCTCCATTAATTAGTTGACTCAAGTTTCGTTGTGTCATTTATTCCTTACCTGCCATGTTATTCTTTTAATATTTATTACTATCTAGTCAACTCTTATTTTCGATATAATTATCATCATCTGCCCAGATCCCCGATCGATTCCCGAGTCGGGAAAAGTGTAATTGGTTTTTCCATCTGTAATTTCTTAGTAGCAGCCCGGAGTCTGGATTTATACCTGGTTGATGGCAAAAGCCCACTATTGCAGGGGCTTAAATATAACAGGCGAAATGTGGGTGTACTATAGGTACACCTCTGCCTAACTCTTCGGAGAAAACAGGCGTGATATTGTGTTGTGTTATGCTGTCTGCTCCCATAACTAGGTTAGTTTCAGTTCCATTGACCGGTTATCAGATTTCTGGGCTTTATGATTAAGTACACAGAGATAGTAGGGATCGGAAAGAATATCGGAAGCGTTTTTCAAGCAACCCTGTGGACGGTGAATTGAGACATTTCGCGTTTGTCTCTGGGCCGGCAATTTATTTATATATCTGTGAGGTCTCCGGTATTGTATGTGCTCCCTCTTCTTCTCATTTTTATAACTTATATGGGATCTCTTGCTCTAGCTTCCAACCTTCCTTTTAGATGTTTCTTTTTCTTGCAAAATTTTCCGAGAAATCGAAAAGGTAACTTACTTGAAATGACATAGGCAGATCATCAGCGGTGACTGGCCCTTCTTTTTTTTCTTCTTTTTCAGACATTTTTGTTTCTTTTACATTACTTTTTCAGTCTTGAATACGATCTTCAAACTATTGTGTTTTCATATCATTTTTATCTGTAAAGAAAGAAAAGATGATTTAAATATTTGGAAAATCCAAAATAGCACACCTCATACCGCTCATTCAAAAATGTTACCCATCAATATGTGTAAAATTTCTCACTTCATCTTTACGTACTGTCAAAGACTATTTAGGTTTGCTTTATTGGTTGCAACGGCAGAAGGTCGAATTTGGAAAAATATATATAAATATCCTATACTATTATTTGTGTGTATATTAATATTTGTGTATTTGTGTATATTTGTAATCACGTTCTCGAAAACAGCTCGACGATTTCGATTAAAGTTGCAATATAGGAGTTTACGGTTGCGAAAAATCGATCTAGCTAGGTGTGATATCTGTGAGCTCGGTCGCCCAAAGTTTAGAACAAGATGGCTACTTTAGAATAATGACATGGCAGCATGGAATTAGTAAGTACGTACTATCACGGCAGTATGGAATTAGTATGAATTATAATAATAAATTGATTTGCCATTAAAATACAGGTGGGAACCTATGTAGGTGATTCATTATGAAATAATAATATTATATTAGTTAGTCTTTTGTTCATTATAATTAAACTGCTTTGAATAAAAGAGCCATTTTCAATAGGTTCCTCCTATGGCTGAAAGAAATCTATAAAAAAAAAAAACTCTATTAATTTATTTTTTCGCAAGCTGCAATGTTTTCAGGTTTCAAACTTGAGTGTCTGCTGCATTAAATCAATATTTAAAAAATATGTTATTAATCTTCATTAAGTTATCTATACAATGATATGTAAATTAAGGAGGTTCTGTGTACTAGCAGGAGTGTAACAATAAAAACAATTGGAGAAAGGAGGCACATCAATTTTCGATAGCAAAGCGCTCTCTAAGGATCAGTTCACACCGAGACGCGACGCGACGCGCACTTTTTTAAGATCCGATAAATTATCGAATTTATTTACTAAACAATAAGGTATACGCGCTGCGCAGCACCGCGCATCTCAGCGTACTTCACACGTGTTCATGCTCACACTGAAATTATACCTTTTCGTGAAGAAAATAAGGTCGTTATTTGTTTGAAGAGTGTGTAACGTCGCGTCGTGTCGCTTCTCGGTGTGAACTGACGTCTGACCTCTTCGCATTATGAGTCGGGCAATTAACTTTTATTATGTTTTAAGGATTTCAACCGCATAAGCAGAGAGCAAGTTTAGTGTGGTGATCAGTGCTCGTTCTTGATCTGCACGGTGGTCTTTGCTTTGAAGAGGGACAGTTAGGCTTGTATTATTATTGTAGTTTTGGTGTAGAACTATGTTTAGTAAGGCGGAATATGTTGCAACACGTTTTCTGTACTGAAACACACTGATAAGCATAACCTTGAGAACATGAGTGAAATGTTTGTGTAACTCATAAAATATTTATTTAATTATGATACGTGTATCTCCACTTCTTCCATGTGAGTGATCACCGTGATTCCACATTATTTTAAAAGTATAAGTCGGCTTCTGGCTCAATAATAACAGCCGCACGGGTCGATCGATCAGGTTAAGCTACGGTTTCCGCAGTTGGTCCATGAATAGGTGACTATCTTTATACCAAGCGCCCTCCATGACTGGGAACGCACGTTTAGCTGATGTCATTCGTGGATCTTTGACCGTCTTTACGGGTAGTCAGAAGCCCAAAAGTCTGGCAACTAGTAGTACCAGGGGTACCTATAGTAACTGGGTTATGGAATTCAGATCAGGTAGTCGCTCCATGTAAAATACTGGTGTTTAGTTGCATCCGGTTAGACTGGAAGCCGACCTCGACATTTGGGAAAAGGCAAATGATGATGATGATGAGCATCATCATCCTCCTGCCCTTATCCCAATGTATGTGAGGTCGGCGCAGCATGTCGTCTTCCGTCATCCCTAGCAGCCGTCCTCTCACGATTCATTCCGTTTCACGCCATATCATCTTCCACAGATTCTTTTTATGTTTTCACCCTTTCTTTGTTCGTAAAGTTTTCTTATTCTTAGTTTTATAGTGTGGCATCATGCAAACTACGCATCACACTGACGTCACGCGAAATCCTGAATCGCGCAAGCAGAGTTTACCGCAAGATCAGTACAGGGTTAAATTGAATTCATGGGCATCCTCTTAAGGGGTCATTGTAGTCATTATTATGAACAACTTTCACTATGGGACCAACCCTGAAATCGCGATCAAAATATCTGCTGTTCCCTACATTTATGTTCGCAGATCTCGACAAAATTTAGGGAACAGGTGATTTTTTCCCCTTAAGAGGATGCCGTCGGGTAGTTGCCCACCAGGCACGACACCCGTCTGGTCGGAGAATCATTCCTTTTTCTATGGAGGATGAGTGAACTTGACACCCTGTTCTTCATATATTATAACCACAGTATTAATCATTATTGAAGCCAGGGAAATTAATTTCTTAGCAAAGTGACTACCAACTTAAATCGTGCGTATATTTAAATCACAACTGTCATTCTTTGACACTTGTATGAAATGAATATAACACGGCAAATTGACACCTGTACATGAGAATCTGTATTGAACCTAAAAAAAATTTTGATTTTCACTATGTACCTACCCCACAAAAATGAGAATACCACTACCTGCTATGTAAATAACAGTGACAAGAAGCATTATTATTGAAACTACCTCAAAAAGTACCCAAGTTAAGTTAATAAAATTTATTTACGTTAAGTCTGTGTTTGGGTCATAGAAATTCATGTGTGTCAAAATTCAACTAAATTGGTCCAGTAGATTCGAAGCAAATTGGCTGAGAGAGAAAAGACGGACAGCCAGCCAGCCAGCCAGACAGACAGATAGACAGACACACGAGGATCCTATAAGGGTTCCGTTTTTTTCCTTTTGAGGCACGGAACCCCAAAAAATTATACCTACAGACATCCAAATTGAGAACCTCTTCCTTTTTTTTAAGTCAGTTAAAAGCTTGAATACACTATATAATTAACAACCAAACATGCGTAGGTATACGCACTGTCTTCATCAGTCTTCATTTACACCTGTCGTTTATTTTGTAACGGTCAAAACATCTGGTCCCCTAATTTTGAACCCTCTGCTTTAAACCGGTGAGTACACGCAAAAAGTTTATAACTATATGTTTTAGGACTCCATCAGTTTTTTTTGAGGACGAATGTGGATGGCTATAAGAGTGAGGTCAGACCAAAGAAGCGATGGGTGGCTTGTGAGAAACATGATATGGCTAGAAAGGGGGAGAATACCGAGATGGCGAGTAAACACTAGCAATGAAATACTAATGCATACGAGTATTTTGGAACTATCAAAATTAAAAGAGTGTTTTGTGCAAACTAACTTAAAAGTAGTGATGGGTCGACTATGGATTTCGCCGATCAGCCGACTAAACTATTGGATATTTTTGATTGAATTTCGAATAGAATGTTCGTCTAAGCAGCCTGGGAAGGTCATTAGATATACGCAGTTTAATTTATTGTCGTCTCCGACTTGTATGTAAGAAGACGACAAGAAATAAATTGGGATAAAGGTGGGATGCTGATGATGACCGGCGTGGGGGTTGGGCAACAGTTCTTACGAATACTTGAGGCTTACAATATATCTTAAACCTCAAGTATCCGAAAGAACTAAAGTAAGTAACGTAAGTATCCGGAAGAACGGAGAGATGTTAACTCTCTCTCTAGTTAACATCTCATATGCCTGCCTTTTCCCAACTATGTTGGGGTCAACTTCCATTCTAACCAGATGCAGCTGAATATCAGTATTTTACATGGAGCGACTGCTTATCTGACCTCCACAAACCAGATACTGGGTAATACGATAGCCCTTAGTAAGACTGGGTTGTTAGACTTTCGTGATCCGTAATGACTGTCAAAGATCCACGAATGATAGCCGGGACCAATGGCTTAACGTGCTTTCTGAGGCATGGAGCAGTCTCGGTATGAAAAGATGGTCACCCATTCACGGACGGATCAACCCGTGCGGCTGTTATTACTTAGTAACGAGTCCCTAAAATTTAGAGTTAACAAAGTTTTTTTTTTTTTTTCTATCCCTTTTTAGCTCCAGCTTTGTATTAGAGCAAGCGTGGTGACCAATCCTTCTGTGTGAGGATAGGCCTGCAGTGGCACATTATTGCAAAAAGTATCATCATTTACATTTAATTACGATCGTTCCAGTAAATAATACACACTTGCGCAAACCGTATTGTTAGCTATGAGTACTAACTGCAATGTTTAACCTTGGATGGGCAGATACTACGTTTTCACTGTTAGTGCGTATTTAGATGATCGTAACTGACCTCCATTCTCAAAAATATCAAGTATAACGTTAATAATTCTTTCTATAGTCCTAGATAACCAGTTCTCCCAAACTCATATTCCAATATCTTTGTTTCCATATCGTGCAATAGTTTTACACCAACCGGGGGTCGTATGCATAGTGCAAACAGGGATAGTCGTCGGTTGGTGCCTAATTTCATTAAAAACGTCTAGCGGGCCTCTTCGAGTTGGCTTCGGCCCCTCGCCTTCCAAAGGTCCGGGACCGCGGGGTCCCGAGAAAAGAGACGTTCATAAACATATATAGGCCTCCTCTCTGTGAGAGGGACTGGACTAATGAACTTCATTTGCTTTAATGAATGAATTTGGCTAGTGATCGCGGGTTCGAATCCCAAGTCGAGTAAAGTGTTATTAGGTTTACATCAGGTATTTCTCAGTAACAGCAAAGAGTCTAGTTTCGAACCTTGTTGATGACAATAGGCTCAGCCCCTATAAAACAGGACTTAAACAGAACTATGTAAACAACATAATTCTGAAAAATATTACATATCATCACAACTTTTTTCCCCCAAGGGTTAGGTAGACGTGTATCTTAGCATGTACACCCACATTTTGCCGGTTTTTGTGTGCAATGTTTTTTATTTTTTTCTATTAAAATATACTTTTATGTATTACTCACCTACAGTTTAAACCGCTTAAAATTTGACTGTAGAACCGGATATGAAAGCGTAGCATAAACTAAAATAATAATAATAGATTGAATGCGGTCACCCATCCGAAACTTGTGTGTAGCCATGCCAAGGTTACTCTGTACTGTACTTAGTTTGGAAGCTGGTACAGTTTTGTAGCTGTAGAAAAACTCAAACGCAGAAAATATAAGTAGAACGCTAAGCATAGCATAATCAGCCTATATGCCCACCCCAGGGCTCCTGTCTGTGAGAGGGCCGTGGGCTGTTCTGCACCGTGAGCCCAGTGCGGGTTTGGTGGATAGTGGTCACAATAATTATTATGTCTTCGAATTTTTGGTTCGGGATATGAATGCCGTATGCTTAGCGATAAATCGTTAATAAGGAATAGGATTGTAATTTTGGCCATATTGTGAGTGAAAACACACTGCAGGTTATTTAATAAGCCTCTTCTTACAGAGAGAACCGAACACTGACTACCACGCTTTTGGACCACTGAAACTGGGTTTCCCCAAGATATTTTTCTTCAAAATCAGTAGCATCTTAGATTAACTTTGGAATGTCTAAAAACAAAATATTTACGTTATGCAAAGTATATTTTGCGTCATCGCCTGACATTTTAGCTATTTCGCCAACCTTGCGGACGATCGATTGCCGCTATCGCATCATAAATATTTATTATCTTTCATTAATCATGTGTCGGCTACTTTATGTGTAGGTATCTTTCCAAAAATAAAATTATACAAGTAATAGGAATCTTCAAAGAATTTAAATTAGGTACAGATTGAAAAAGAGCTACCATTTACCAGGTAATATGTCTTTCATTGACTTGAATATGGCAGCTGTGTCATGCTCACTCAGATGTCTCGCTGATGGTGGCGAGTGTGTTGGATCATTTAGCTGCCTTCAAAATGTTTGAGCTGAATGGTGCTGATGCATGCGTCATGTTCGTGAACGGGCGCCGTCATTTGGGACTGGTCATCTCTTAGCTGCCATGGCTTACATAAATACATTTTAAATTTTTGAATGGTTCTTCGTTTTTATCTTTTTATTACGGACGCTTTTAACGTGCACGTCTTTCTACATTGTTCTCACATGTATAATTTCAACATGTATGATGTAACATATAACCAATATTTTTGAATTAAATTTTTAATTTAAAAAAGTGTCTGTGGAGTTTCTTGCCCGTTCTTCTCCATAGGTACCTACTACGCTTTGGAATGGGCAACTAGCTTCATATTTCTGACTGACCGACTCCTTGACGATTCAAAAGTGCCTGTAAATGGTTTAATTTAAATAAATGCTTTGAGTTGAGTTTGAGTTTGATACTTAAGGTACACTAGTCGACGGCTCGAACTCGTTGGTGGGCTTTACTAATATGCATGCTAATTAGTTCAATTAACTATTTATTTAGTTTTATTTATTTATTTAGTTTTATTTATTTATTTAGTTTTATTTATTTATTTAGTTTTATTTATTTATTTAGTTTTATTTATTTATTTAGTTTTATTTATTTATCTAGTTTTTATTTAATTATTTATTTAGTGAAATAGAAAATGATTTATAACGAACTTAATATACTCTAACGAACTTATAATTTTATGAACAAACCTTTAGGCGTATAGATATTATGGAAAAACTAATGGATGTATTTACGCAAAATAAAATTATTTCAACTATTGAATAAATTATCTCTCTTATAAATTATCTAATATATCCCTGTAAAGTTTTTATTTTACTACATAAGTTAAGACGAGTTAAAATTTGTGTTGAAATATGGAAGTTTGGACTCTCATAACTTCCAAACCAATATTTTTTTTCCAATTCTGCTTTCCTACAGGGCTAAATAATGACAAAACAAATTTATATAATTTTTAGTTTTGAACGTACACCGTCAAACAGCCGAGTAATCACCATACTACGTTTGTATGGAAGACTGACCGACTAGCGTACCCTTAAGTAGCGAAATAAATAAATAATGAACAGGAAAATAACTATTATATTTTAATTGAGCAATAAAAATGAAAAATATTAATACACATAAACCTACGCAATTTGTTTTATCAATATTATAATAATTAAATATTAAGTAATTAATGTAAAGATAATAATCTTTTGTGTTCGTGTAATTCAATGTTATTTCTCGGAAATAGGTTGATAGGTATCATTTTTAATCGTACTCGTATTGCATAGATGGGCAATGCGTCGTGGGGTACCGTTACGGAATCAAATCTCCCTTGAGAGGTCAAAGGGAACGAGGAATGCCCTGCCTGGAAAACGCTACTCATTCCTGCTATAAATGAAAATATAGGACGAAACCGGCATGTCCTAGAGCCGAATATTCAAAGATATGACATCCACCACACAATTCGTGGTGAATGGACTACGTTCCACTCCCTCTCACAGATACGAGGGCTCTGTCCCAGCACATAATGGGCTTTACTAAGAGAGTGAGTGAAGAGGAAGCGCACTCGTGTTGCACTATCTCCTGTGTACCCAACGATCGACCAAGGTTCAAGACCAAAAATCAGAAGACTAATGTGGAAATGGTCGACTCATGATGAGAGAGAAGAACTAATGGAGATGGATGGATACCCAAGAAATAGAAAACAAAGAGAGGTAGATTACAGAAAAGGTGGGATGACATCAGACAGGTCGCTGGAACAACACGGGGCAGAGTATGGAGAGAGAGACAGGAATGGGAAGATTGGAAGAGGTCCAAGTAGGGATAGGAGGAGGAATTTCAGTATAAAGAAATATGTAAAATTGACGGCTTTTCTCAAGATATTATCCACCGCCTACAAGGCCAAGAAAACCAAAGTTTTCACGAGGAAAGATATCGAGAATTTCATAAATAGTAGTAATGAAAAATATTTGGCAACAAAGGTACCTGCTTAAATTTGTCCACGTTTTCCTATTATTTTCATTAAACTAAATTTGAAGGTACCAACCAAAATACAGTTTTAACACTCTTATTTTTTGTTTTACAGGTTGCTTTAATTTTTGGGATCAGCGGTGCCTGCAGAGAGATAGAACTGGCTAACATAACAGTGGAAGATGTCGAAACTGACCCCTCTTCAAACCATAAATCTGCCCAATACAAAGACAAATAAGGAGAGGAAATTCGTTGTAACTGGAAAATTTCTAAAAATTGTCATAGCCAACCAAGATTTACGGCCAAGTGGAGTGGGCACACCAAGATTTTTTCTCAGCTATCAAAACCGAAAATGCACAAGGCAAATTATAGACAAAAATAAATTTAGCAACATGCCAAAAGAGATCGCCACCTATCTAAATTTGCCTAATCCGGAACAGTACACTGGCCATTGGCTCCGAAGAACATCCGCCACTCTCTTGGCGGATTCTGGTGCAAATATACCTAACAACGCTAAAACGCCACGGTGGATGGAGATCCGATCTAGTGGCGGAAGACTATATAGAGAACTCCATTTAAAACAAATTTGATATCACCCAGCGTATCACAGAATGCATCAATATTCTTCCAACTAGCCCACGGCCATCGACATCAAGGGATGAGTCAACTCAGCTGATTTTCTCCTCAGAACATTCGAACGTGGGACCCTCAAACCTGGAACTACGTGTATCTCCCACGTTAATCCCACATACAACTCAACATTCATATTCACAGAAGACTGAAATTAAGTTGCCGGGAAAAACATCTCGTTCAATATACAGAATTGTACATTTAATTTTTAATAAAATAAACTAACTATTGTATTGGATTGTTTTATTTTCTGGCAATCGTAGTGAAAAGTAGAGTGTAACACACGGCGCTAAAAACCCATTATAACTCGGTTTCTGTTTACTCCCGAGTTTCAGCGCGAGAGTAAACAGCAACTATCTCGTTATAATGGGTCATTTTAACTCCTTGTATAACAATCTACTATTTAGTGTACCTAAGCTCCTAAACCAATGTAAGTAACAAATTTTGAGGCGGCGCCAAACAAACAAATATTACTTATACCGCAAAATGATAACTTGATGGATCTTCGTTGAATGTATGTCTGGTGGCGCCGCAAAATTGGCATGGTATAATATTGTACTGATTTTTAATTCAATTGACCTATTTCAGAGAGAAAAAAAAACATTAAAAAAATTGTAAAGGTTTTATGTGCTGTTTTAGTTTTACTGGCAATTCTGATCGTTTCTTGCGTCTGCGACGACGCTCTTGTCTTATTCATGGTACTGTACCTACGGAAGATTCGTATTTGCATTGTAATAAAAGCTATTATTATCCCGCGTATGAGAAAATTTTAATTGGTCGACAACAATTTGTGTTTGTTTACCTATTTTGGCGGGTTCGCGCATGTGATGGCTTGACTTATTAATAAATAGACACGGCAACGTTTTAAATGACGATTTTTTTTAAATGTGACCTATATTAAAAAGTTGTTCAATTGATTCTGCTCGTTATTCTGATCAAACTATTTTCAGGTTTTGCGCATTTAACGTTACACGTTGTATAAGTAATCTTATCTCCCATCAACTATATTGGATTTGTAAGTGTCGTGTGAGCGTATTTATAACCTAGGGCCTGGACCAACTGATATTCTTATTTATTTATTCTATCATCGATTACGAAGATAGATTCTATGTTTTTATTTTCAAAATATATAATATTTATATAATAATTTATAAGCTAACAGACTTAAAATAGTAACAGTAATAATATGTGGTACATAACATTTACATTGTTTATGTATAAGTTTTCGATAGCTTTATGTCAAACCAATAATTTTTTTATCATCTCATCATCTCTATCACTGATTAAATGTCTCTTTGTTTAGGCCCTATGGTTCATAATAAAACCAAAAAATACTATATAAAGTCTATGCTATTCTCATCAAGTACATTGGGCAGTGTCACTCTACTCCTATCCTCGACTGATAACATTATCAAAACTGATAACAGATAAGATTGCAAAACTCGGTGAAATTGTTTTATTAACTTGGTTCATAATCTATTTTAGCATGTGAAGATATTTTCTATAAGTACTACACAAAGAGTAGGAACGGGGTTCTTCTTTTCGTGTCGTTAGTCGTGTTAAACTCTGACACCAGGTTAGTCATAAACTGGTGTCAGAGTTTTAAAGACGCCCATGGGCCTCTCACTTGGCTTCAGATGCCGTCGAGAAATATCTCTCAGGCATGCCGGATTCCTCAGGATGTTTTCCTTCACCGCAACGGGGATTAATCACCACGCTTGCTCACTGCGTGTTGGCGATTACAGACCAACTTTCATCACGATATTTTCTTTCAAAGTCAACCAGTGATGTCTAAGATAAACTTCAAAAGTATTATGAAATTGCCAAAGTCACCTTGGTACTACCGGCATGACCAAGAACTAAAAATTCGAAAACATGTGACATTCACCAACCCGCAGTGTGCCCGCGTGGTGGATTACGGCCCACTCCCTCGGTATGTTAAAGAAGGAGTGAGTTTGAAAGTGGCACCTATGACAGTTGTTGAGCAGTAACTGACTGTCGTGGTATAGATATGTGATGCGGAAGAATCAGCAACATGTCGTGGGTTACAAAAGTAGAGGAAGACCAAAGAAAAAATGGATGGATTGTGTGAAAGGTGATATGGATAGGTAAGAGGTGGGCCACCTATCATCAGCCATCATTTCAGAAGTGAGATGATGGCTGATAGAGAAGTACAGAAGAAAAGCATGTCTCTTTCTTACATTTGTCTCTACCGCCTACCCTAAATAAATTGGGATAAGGGCAGGTGGAAGATGACATTATTCATTGCCAGGTTTAAACCAGTGATTACATGACATTCTTATCACTATGATTATTTTGATCGTAAATTGATGTTTATAAACATGATGTAATAGCAAATAATATAATTCTAATAGTAAACCTATAGGTAGGTCTGTATTGAGTCACGGTCACCAAGGATTGTATGCAACGATTACGTCATCGGCGATGATGATGATGATAAAACTGACAAAATACAAACATCACGACTATATTCCCCGAAGGGGTAAGCAGGGTTTGTTACACCTTCATCTGTCTAGCCTTTTTCCAACTATGTTGGAGTCGGCTACCAGTCTATCGAAGTATCTGACCTCATCAATGCAGTTACGGGGCGACAAGATACCGCTTGGTGAGACTTGTACTGGAATGGTAATAGGCCATCCTTGCACTGCTAAATTCCATGTAAAAGGAATCCAGAGTCCGGGATACTACTAAGAATTTCCTAGGGGGTTTACACAGGTCGATTTTCGCCGCACGGCTAGCCCGCACGGCGACGATCGATCGTCTACATGACAATTCGACTAGGCCGCAAGTGACTAGAATTGCAAGCCCCAAAGTTGGGTGCCATCCGACTATAAGAGTCAGTCTGAGGGTGACTAACTATCAGCTGTTATGCTGTGGACTCCACGCTGTACAGAGTAGCGCTGTCAACGACAGACCAACGAGGCATCACACCAAGAAAGAAAGAAAGAAAATACGTTTATTCGTTTATATCTGTGAAGTATCAATCGATAAAATATCCACACTGGTTGTTATTAGTAGGTAGGTACCTAATTATAAATGTGTTTTTCCAGTGAATCACAAAATTGGATAGGTATAATAATGTTTTCCACTAGTTGATATCCACAATTTCGTTTGCAAACCAAATTATTCTGCTCTCATATTATTGATCATCTGCATGAACTACAATGAGACTTAGCTCATATTAGGCAGTCATCCCACCCCATGACAAGTACCATCAGGCAGGGAAATTAATTGTTTCTCATATTGACACTCGATGCCAATTTGCCGTGCTATAGCCATTTCACACAACTGTCAAAGAATGACAGCTGTTGTGATTTGAATATACCTAGCTCAGACCAAATAAAAAACCAAGACATAGCGCTGGGAACAATACAGTGAAGCATGCCAAAACTACACCTCCGCTCTGTGCGCATACGCTCACACGCACACATTTACAACCATTTGCAATTAAACTACAATCAAACTACACCTCACTAAGCGCACACATGTCTCCGCAACCGGCCTCACGTCTCTGTTGACAGCGCTATGTACTGGTGTTTTATTTGGTTTGAGATACTTAGTGATCAATTGAGTTTAATATTCACTAAACAATTAAATTCCCGGTAAGTATTTACATCATCGATCCCTGAATGTGACAGGGGACTAATACCAATATATCTGGTAAAATGAGGCTGTAGGTACCTTATCTACATCTCTACCTACCTCTTACATGCGGAATACAAGTGTGATGGTATGTAATGTATTGTATTCATAGATAATATTAATTACATTTTAAGTTTAGATAAGTTATTATAAGTGCATAAGTGTGTTGTTTTGTCTAAAGAAATAGGTTCGTTCTTTAAACAGATTATGTTTTTGACGGCTCTAATAAATTATATCATAACCGATTATGAACTTTAGTACATACAGAGATAATTAAAATGCTATTAATATAGGTTAACTGCGTTAATTTTCCTCTTAAATAGTGTTAAAAATAATCTATGTCGTGATGGTCCAGTGGTTAAGGCCTCGCCTGTCATGCACGAGGTTGTGGGTTCAAATCCGGGCAAGTACCAATGTGACTTTTTCAATTAATATGTACCTACTTTCTGAGTTTATCTCTGACATTACTGACATCGGTGAAGGAAAACATCGGGAGGAAACCTGGACTTATAGTTAATATAAGTCTGAAATCACCAACCCGTCTTGAGCAAGCGTGGTGATCAATGCTCGTGCCTTCTCTGTATGAGAAGAGGCCTTTGCTTGCAGTGGGGCAGGCACGGGCTGGTATTATTATTTATTATTATAATCTATGGTGACAAAATTATCGCCTGACATTGATTGCTACAACAACAATGATAAATCGAATAGAAAATTAGTTATCACGACGTTATATAGGATTAAACTTTATTCGTTCGTCAAAAAAACAACAACTTACTTACATGCAAGAAAAATCACAAACACACGGAGTTTTCAAGAAAAAATCATCAAAACATCACAATTTTCCCAAAAACTTTTGGCACTTTACCGCAGCAACACTGTTTATGAAAAGAAAAAAAACACAAAATGGCCGCTGCGCGCGACGTCCAACTCGCGAATGAATAACTAATTCAGTTTTCAAAATCGGAACGCGGTATGACCATTTTTTCTTGACCTGTGAACATCTATGCGTTTCACCTTTGTACTTCCATTTTTAAACCAGTCTGAGGGACGGGGTAGGTCGAATTACATTGGCTTTAATGCATACATCCCTACCAGACTGTAAAAGCGATTGAGGTGTAAAAAAATATGCTTTATTACAATGGCATAACGTTGTTTTTAGGTTTATTAGACGGCAAATACAAATTAGTAGATTACTCATATGGTAAGGTAAAGTAGTGATAAGATATACAGTCTGATACTAAAATCATTTTCAATATTAAAAATCTATTTAGTGATTTCGATTAGAAAATTGAAATATAAAATGACATTGCGTGCACAGTTGTTATTTTTTGGGAAATTGTATGGATGTAATAATTAAACAAAACTGCACAATGGTCAATAATCGATGGCCATTGCTCCACACATAATTTTAGTGACAACTTTGAATAAGAGTAATTATAGTTTGGTAATTGTTAATTTAAAAAAATAAATAAAACAAGTCTATTCTCTGTGGTTTAGATAGACATATTTTAATGATTAAGTAAATAATAGCTATTTACGTCTATAGCAATTAACATAGATAGGAATTGGGTCATTAAACACACTAAGGCGGCACATTCAAATAATTAAATTGCGCAGTTTTATATAATATATTGGGAAACGTAATACAATTTTTAGATAAAGTTCTTAGATAAGGCAAAAAGAGAGGGACATCCATTTATCTCCAGGTCTGACAGACGATTTATCCAAGTAATCCAATTTATTTTCTTCAAAGGAAATACTCTAAATTCCAATCTAAATTGGATTCTCAGGGGACGGACGGTAATACGTGCGACCTTATTACAAATGTCTGGGGAGAAAATGCTGACATTTTCACTTAGATTATTGACCTGTTTTGAGTAGATATGGGGCAATTGCAAGCATATTTTATGTTAAAAAAGTTTTTTTTTAAATATTATTCAATATATTGAACAGTATGATGATTTTGGATTTTTAATGTTAATTGTATCGTTATCCACGATCTATCGTTAGACCCATTTTTATCATTATCCTTGTTAATTCAGCGCTTCAGCTGAATTTTAAATACTAGAATTAAAATTATTCAAGATAAAAATAATGTACCGCGACAAAACTAATTGTGATTAATACTAATCTGCTATTGTCCCACAAAACAAAAGACTTCTTACACAAAATGAACGAACATTGATCACCACGCTTGAACAAATGCTCATATATCAATAAATAAGTATGATTAAAATACAACTTACTGTATAATCATATTCGTATACACCTGTTGAGCTCATTGTGTGTGTGTGAGGGAGTGTTTGTCTGTGTGTGTGAGTACGTGTGTAACATACGGATATTGTGTGGGGGAGGTGATGCGTGGTTATGGACGGTAAGTGGCTCTAGTTAGTGGGCAATTTGTGGTTATTTTCATGTGTCAATATTGCCATGTCTGGTAAATCTAGTTGGTAATGTAGTAAGATAGAGGAGTCAAGTTTTCTTTGAATCATTTTTTTACGTGATTTTAATCTTAGATTAAACCGATTTTTTTTATAATATTTAATAGTTAGACAGTTCTTTTAATAAAAATGTCAAAAAGTTTGTGTTTGGAGATAACAGGCTTGTAATGTCCAGCCCAAACTTTTATGCAAAACTATATTTTTTGTAAAATAATATAATAATATTATGTAGGTATTAGAAAGACAAGTCTCTCATATTTTGGTTGCATATTATTAAAAGGTAAAATTGTATTAGCCCATTATTCTCCAGTCCCAAATGCCACAGAAGCCTACTTCCTAAGTTCCCACAACCGACTCTTAGTTGCGTGAGGTGAATACTTAAAATGAAAACAATTTGAAATGAGAATTACACCGTTGTAGACTCGTAGTGTTACGGATGTCCCTCAGACGATATTGAATTATACCATTTGCATAATATTATCCTAGAACTGCTGAGAAACCACCTGCTGCTGAGGAGCTGTTCTGCCTTTCGCAGATGTTGAGGTGAAATCATTACGGATACTTCCTTTTTTTTCGATTATTATTCGGAAATACTTGGACTTGAGAGAGATTGGTTTCTTTTGAATACTACTTCATAAAAATACGCACGCAAATTACGTAAAATGCGTATTGGACTTGGACTGACGTACACCAGCCTGATATACCATACAGAGTATAAAATAAGCCACAAATACTATCAAGAAGCAAGTTTTAACCGCGCTGTTGTATTTAAAAAAGACAAAAACCGTAAAATATTCTCCACTCCATCAGATTATTTCTAATAGCAGTAGAGCAGCCTTTTCCCCATACTACCCACACCGGTAGACGCTCCACGCATGGCATCCCACTCACTTGTGATGTACTCGCACGGTTCACGACGCACTATGGTTCAGTGGGTAGTAGCGTCTGACACGGGTTCGATGCCCGCCTGTTTAACTTTAGAGGGTTGTTGATGAAAATGTTACAACTTCTCAGAACTTTTTACCCAACTGCTGTAAGACAGGGTTAGGTACTTATGTATTTTCACGCGTATTTATTTATCCTTGTATAGGGGATACTTTACAATATCCTCGAAGCATATCCTAACGGTTGCACGGGTTTTAGACAAAGATGAACGATCAATCGACTCGGTAGGTTCTGCGATGGTTAAGGCTATGTTTTATTTTGATAAAATCAAAATAGCGGATTTTAGAGGTCAATAAGTACCTAGTCTTGAAAAAAAAAATACCATGTAAATGGTTTAAAATAATAAAAAAAACTCTACTGCAACAAACATTTCAAACAAGATCACTTTTCAAGCAGTCTGGTGCAGTTGGTGGCATCAAATCTCGAACCGAACTAAAATAAGTGCCATGAACTGCATCAGACTTCAGAAAAGGTGATCTTGTTTCAAATGTTTATACCAATCGAGTTTTTTTTTTAATATTTTTATCTTTTATTATTTTAAACCTTTTGTTTTTTTTTTAATACAAACGTAGACGGGTAACGTAGTCATGGAAGTGAACACTATACTTTTTACTGTGCATCTCGCACAAGTTCGACGCCCGGCTGCTCGTACAACTGTGGCGGCGCGCCGCGGGGTGGTTCTGTAAATGTCGCTAGTTTCTCAAAGAGGGTGAGCTATAGGGGTTGTTTCTTAATAACTTTGTTATGGTTCAGTGATTAGGAAGCTCGATGCGGGTTTGATGCCTGGTTGATTATGTTACCTACGTTTTTAATAATATAAGTACAATAATTATTATATGAATGAATTAGGATAACAGTTAAATGTTATTTAATTTCTGTAAATTGGTAACTTAAAAACCCCTTTTAAAAGGCTTTTTTTTTAACTACGGTAGATAAGTAGGTACCTACTCTATCGCATAAACTTTTTACAAAAAAAAAAAAAACCGTCTTCCAAAAAACCGGCCAAGTGCGAGTCGCACTCGCACACAAAGGGTTCCGTACCATTATCTATAAAAATACATCATCTGTGAAAATTTCAACTGTCTAACTATCACGGTTCATGAGATACAGCCTGGTGATAGACGGACAGACAGACGGACAGCGGAGTCTTAGTAATAGGGTCCCGTTTCACCCTTTGGGTACGGAACCCTAAATACACTACAAAGTAAAAAATAACTTTAATTTCGGAAGTCGGTGTCTTTGGTTTAGAATTTTCTTTTTTGTTTTTTTTCACTTTTTAGTTGTGGAATACCACTGGAATACCGAATACCACTACCTGCTATGTAAATAACAGTGACAGGAACTTATCATCATATCATCCACATAGACTAAGTGGGGGGAAAATATGTACCTATTATTGAAGCTAAGTCAAAAAAGTTAATAAATTATACAGCATACCCTTTTAAACAAACAAAGAATTTTCTAAATAGGTCCACAATTGACGCAGAAATCGGTGGACATGCATTCAAAAACAAAACATAGGTACACTACGAGCATAGAACCTCCTCCTTTTTGGAAGTCGGTTAAAAAAGGAACCTGTAATGAAGAAGACGGATAAATATATAAATTGTCCAAGGGAAATAGTTTGGTTATCAGGAAACCTGAACTAAGGTATCTAATGGTCTGACATCACCAACACGTAGTGAGCAAGCGTGGTGATCGAAGCTCGTTCCTTCTTTGTACGCGAAGATGGCTGTGCTGCTCAGTCACTACTGGGCACAGCCATCTTCTCGCAGCAGGAACTGTGCCACTACACAGTTACAGCCAGATAGTAAACATGTCAATATTATCTGTTAGTAAAACCCTGTAATAGAAATACAAAATAGTTTATTGTGACAAATATACATTACATTTAAACGTGTTTCCCTAAACTAATCGTGTATTAGAAGGTTGGCTCATTCGCATAATTGTAGTACACTTATACCAACTAGAGTTAATATAGTGTACCCTTTTTTTTTTTGGCTGTGAAATTATCAAATAACTTCTCCCTCTCTGGGTGAAACGGGAGGGTGTGTCAAACTCTTACTGACTAAAACACACTCGTGTTCCTTCCGTTGCTTGTACGTTGCCAGGGGACACGGTATCCCTTTCGGACTTTCCCGCAACCCCGGCAGGCATCGGTCCTATCGGACCCCTTCACTTGCTGACATCTCTTTGAGGCGCGCGTGGAACACAACGCGCCGTCGACCCGGGCCTGGTCCTTATCGGACGGCGAGCTACCCATTGCTCACCGTCCGCAAGCCCGCGCCTACGGTGGCTGGGAATCTGCCTGCGATTCCCGACGCCCAGGGCGTCTCCTGCGGCGGCTAGGGGCGTGAGGGCGCGAAATTTGCCTCTCCCTCACGCGTCCAGCCTCCTCTTTTACTGCTTTACAGAAAGAGGTGACGGCCTCCCATGCCCTCTCGCTCCGTACCATGGCCTGGACCAGGGCCGGACGCGAGAGATCCCCGCCACCGATCGCCTCCACGAGGACACGGCGATGCTCTGCCCAAGCCGGGCAGACCTCCAGGCTCCACCGTATGCTCAACCGTGTTCTCCGGGAATAAAGTGTACCTTAATATGCAATGTAAGTACATTTTTCTGTATTTATAAAGTTGCAAACAGTAAAAATAAAACTTAAAAACATGCTGTGGTGTGGTGTGGAATGGTTTGGAGTGGTTTGGCGTGGTGTGGAGTGGTGCCAATCAAAATAAGGTCAATCCTCATGGGACCTTCTTTTATGAGGCTACAAGCCGTTCGTCTGATGATTTCCCATCGGCTGAAATTACGAACTTACATACGAATTTTCATCCCCTATTTAACCCACTACGCACTTCGAGAAGTAAAAAAAACTACCGACTTGCAAACTGCGCTTACTACATACTACGCCCACGCTCATGCATGGCTCAGCTATGGCATTGTAATGTGGGGAAATAGCGCAGACGCGCCTTCCCTTTTCATTCTCCAGAAGAAATTAACTCTGATCATAGTCAACATAAACCCAACCGATGGCTGTAAACCGTTTTTCATTAAATGCTATACTTACCATCTATATCTAGAAACGTGCAACTTTTTCACAACCCGCGGTGATAAACATAAAGGCCGATCTGTCAGATATAAAAATATGCTAATGTTACCCTCTTCGCGCATGAAACTACATTCAAATAGCTCCTACGTAATGTCCCTACAAATATTTAATGAACTACAAGATGCAATAAACCAGCGATACGACCTTTATAAATAAGATCAAGCAATATTAATTAAAAAAGCATACTACACAATAAACGAATAAATACACGACAATTGATTTAACACAAACAGACATCATACACAGTTCTTAGTCGCTTATATACATTCATACATATAGATAAATATTATAATATGACATTATGTTAAATTTTATTGACCTTATCAAATCATTATTATGTACCACAACCTAATTGATCTCAATTAATGTTAGAACATATTTAAAAATTGTATTAATTTAATTTTATGAATTAGTTTTATACTTTAGGGTCCGTAATTTATTGTACCTTAGCTTTAAGCCATTGTAACACCTTTATACCTACATTATGGAATGCAAATAAAGATATGAATATGAATATGAACCCCTTTAGAGGATGAATTTTTCAAAAATCCTTCTTTAGTCATCTTAGTTATATTGTAAGGAGCTTTTGTGCAAAATATCACGCTTCTAGTCTCAGTCGTTCAGGCTGTGAGTTATCTGTCAGTGAACTTTATAAGGGTAGAACATATAGGTATGGTCAAAGTCGAATCATTTACTTCAAGTAGGCACCGCGTCCATTAAAACACACTTTTGAATGTCAAAATTTAAAAGAAAATAAAATTAATTCTAGGCGCCCCTTCCAAAAGGTAGTTTCGTATGGAGAAGAATGACCATGAAACTACATTTTTTTTTATATATATATTTTTTTAAACTGCCCCACACTAGGAATTCCTCCTGTACACATACACAAACAAACAGCCATAGCAACATATACATAAAAAATTTATTTGTTCTCTACTCAATGAGTTCCAGAGAATGACACCCCACATACCAGGGTTAGATTTTTTGTTTTCTTGTACCTCATTGCTACGAAGAGCATGATCTACTCCTGGTTTAAGTTAACGGGGCGTCCGTCCGGTCTCCTG
Source organism: Xanthia icteritia (assembly GCA_949128155.2). NCBI lineage: Eukaryota > Metazoa > Arthropoda > Insecta > Lepidoptera > Noctuidae > Xanthia > Xanthia icteritia. The sequence continues at coordinate 311,232 of OX421958.2, forward strand.
ATAGCTAGTGATAACAATAGTTCAATGGTTACTTAGTTTGGTCACTGTTCACAGGGGAGATTGATCCAGGAACTATCACACATACATAATAGCAATATTTATCATTGTAGGTTCTTTGTCGGAAAACAAGACAATGTCGTAATCTAATCGATTTGTCTTCGCTCTTATGATTAGTGGCCGGAAATCCGGAGAGAGGTGCTAGGTGCCATGTTTTCTGTGAATTACTGATACATTGTAGCTTAAATATATTGAAGTCAATTCAAAAGCAATGGTATACAAATAGAGGAATATTTTGTTTCATTAACAGCCTCCACGAGCGACAAAAAATAAATGTATTATATCTCAGGCAAACTGTGTGCAGCCTCGTTGCAGTCTGACTTGGCTTGCAAATGTAGGTATTTCTACCACAGAATGAGCTATTCTCACATGCCTAGTTCAGTTCGTACCGATTAGAGAGTAGAAGAAGCATAAAAATGCTTTCTTACATACTATCGGTCAGAATTGAAAATGGGCGGAGAGCCAATGAAACAAGCGCCTGATTTAAATCTATTAGCTTACTCGTAGATCTGTAACTCAGCTATTTCGAACCTACTGTTTGTAAACTTGACAGGAAATGCGAGGTTTAACAGTTACGTTAAGTACTGCTTAGGGCCACAGGACCTACACTGTCCTCCCATACCTATTAACACTGTTATTTGAAAATATTGTAAAAGCCAATTATTTTTAAAAGAGTAGGTAACCGTGGAGTTTCTTGCCGGCTTTTTCCATAGGAAACGACCAAATGGAACCGTGCACCTAGCTTCTGACGTTTCATATGTGGCCTTGTAGGTTTATGTGAAATAAAATATTTTTATTTGAATTTTGTTTATTTAATTTATATTTAATTTGAGCAGATTAGGTAGCTACTTTTAGCATCGGCGATCGACGATTGAGTCGCTTTTCGGAAGGTTGACACAGTGGCTGAACGCTACACTCAGCACACATTCGCATGCCGGGACTGCACTAGATTTTCCCCGGAGCAGTCGCTAAATCGCGCGATTCGATACCGCGTCCGAACGTAGCATCGATAGAATCTCTAAAACGCGCGATTTTAATACTGCAATGGAACGCAGAGTCGTCAAAACGCGACGCAGCATTGACACAGCTGCAAAATCGCCAATCGCTGATGCTAACAGTAGCTTGTCTGCTGTAGCCCTTCATAAATATCAGGGGTGACATTAATTTGGTAATTTCCATTACTCTTAAAAAGGAACAATTAAAATACAAATTATCTATAGGTAGTATCGGCACGTTAATTGATAATTAAGTGTAGTTAACACTGATTTAATAATTATGGTGACCTATGCAAGTAAATATCCTAGGGAAATAAGGGAACCACCTTAAGGAAAATTGGGCCGCGATATCACCAAGCACGAAGATCAAAGCTCGTTCGGGCTTTTTGAGAAGTGCTGTGTCTTGCAGTGAGGACAATCAAACCTAATAAAAAAATCTTCTGCTGGGCCTGAGTACAATACTAAATACTAAACTGCACTAATATAAAAATTGCGTGATTAGCTATATAACATTCACATACATGTCAAACTGCCACCTTTGACAACGTCACATCGATCGATTAGCAACACTTTTCCTGTAGAAAAAATAGCTTTGATAACAATCGCTGGAAATTGTTAACAGCTAACTTTCTCGATATGAACAGTTGATATTTTTTATCACTAATGATACAAGTTTTTTCTGTGTTATCGTTTATGTATATTATAATTTAAAACAGCAAAAAACGAACAGTTTAACGTCTTATCACGCCATATACGGCGTTGGCGTTTAGCGGTGGACGTTTTTTAATTACTTTTATGTTCGACAGTTTTTCGGTAAGTTTAGGTTATGAGATTTCAGTCAAACCACAGGGAACTTTTATTATATGGTAGGTCGGTGGTATGGTATCAGTCGTTCTTGCAATGTTATTTCCAGTAAGTAGGGATGGGATCGTCATATACTTGATGTGTTTTATATGAACGTGTTAAAAAAATTCAGATCTTATTCTGACTTGCTACCGATATATTATAAGGTTTCGGCATTGCACAGCACCAAATTAGGTAGCGGCAGAGAGATGTTTGTTAGTCTGTTTACAAAACATATCTACGGTCATCTGGTCAAGTAAAAGGGAAAACATTTAGTAAGACCGACTTATAGAGCGAGTATCAGAAATATTTGGTCATGTTTGAGGGTGGTAGAGACCATCAAACTGAACTACTGTCTCCATGGCACCAACATCGTAATCGCAAAAGAAATATCAGATCGCAAAAGAATGTCGATCAGGTATTGAAGTTTCGTTTTTATTTTTAAAGACGTTAGGTGACCATGGAAAGCGCTTCAATTTAAGCTCGCGCTAGTAATTTCGAGCTCCCTCCCTTACTTACCAGTAACAAGGGGAAAAAAACCAGTGACAAGGGAAAAAAACCCAGTAGACAATCACGAGAACGGACTGCCCGTCGCATGCTAGCAGTCGTAGAAAATACTTATTGAAATAATTGATTGTGCTTCGTGTTTATACTGTTTTGTTTTCCGACTACCCACGTGGTGATAATTATTATCATTGGACGCGGGATTTAGGGGTCCTTGGGAATTTAGATTAGGTGTTTATAATGTTGAACTATTTTTAATGAAACCGATATACAGGGTGAAAGATTGAACGAAGCGGAACCTGGAGGAAAATAGTCACCCACCAAAAACATTTTCATGTAAAATGTTGCCAAGACGAGACCATATCTAGAGTGTCAAATATAATAGCCTAAGAGCCAAGTATCGCCCTGATCTATCGCTTATTATAAACAGTAAACCAACAAAGAAAAAAGGCAAAGATAAAGAGTGGGCTATGAAAAACGGCACCTCTGATGTGCAAGAAAACACACCAAAAAAGAAACTAAAAAAAAATTGTCATAAGCAACCTACAAAAAGTTGTGATAAATCACCAAAAAAAATTTCATGTAAAATGTATAATTTCATGTATATGTATGTATGTGTATATATTTATTTCATAACTGTATATATCAGTAATTTTGATGATCATCAGTGAGTCAGTGACGAAATCGGGTTTTTTTAGATATCAATAAAATCGAAATTGTATGAGCCATGCAATTGAAACGTTATACGTTTAATAAGTCTACTATTGACATCATATCCCGAAAATGCTGTTTATCTGGTATAATCTAAACCCAAGTTATGAGGGTTCAAAAAAACGACGAAGCGCTCCGAAGGTAGGTATATAGCCCTTGCGCTTCACTTGGCTCGTCTTTGTCAGATTAATATAAATATTTACTCCAAAGAAACTTTCATTTCTTTCATTAGAATTAAGGTTTTAAGTTAAACTAGCTTTTCATACTCAAGGCGTTTATTTCAATAAAACCATTTACAGGCACTTTTGAATTCTCAAGGACTCGATCAGTCAGAAATATGAAGCTATTTGACCATTCCAAAGCGTAGTAGGCACCTATGGAGCAGAACGGGCAAACTCCACGGACACTTTTAAATTTCCAGGGCACATACTTACAAGTCAATGAAAGACATATTATTATATTTATAGTACATAGTACATAGCACTCACACCTGTGCTTTGCAGTTAGTTTACTATAAATAGGGGCCAAGTAGTTCAACCGGGTTTCAGACTGGCTAAAGTAGACTAATCCTTCTTGGGGCACTGTTTAAAATGTTACAATAAAATACCTCCCCACGTACTCCAACTAAATGAAACGAAATTTAAATCTTCTGTAAAACACACACTATGCTGCCAAGCATATTATAAGCTGGGGGATTATATCACTGACAAAAATGCTTGGCTCAACGCTGGTCCAGCTCCACAAGGGCGCATAAACTAATTGATTAGCTTTCGAAAATATTGTTGAAGCTGCTGAAGATTGCAAAAACTATCTTTGAATTGTATAACTTTAATCTCTTAGTATTGTATAATTGCATAGCATATGTGTGAGCACTGTGACCATGTTCCTTCTATAAAGCTACCATTTACTGGGTACGTCTTTCATTGACTTGAATGTGCCCTGGCGGCTGAGAGTATGTCATGCTCACTCAAATGTCTCGCTGGTGGTGGTGTTTGTGTTGGATCGTTAAGTTCCCTTCAAAATGGTTGAGCTAAACGGTGCTGATCCGTCATGTTCGTGAACGGGTGCCTAATTAATTGCAATTTTTATTTGTTTTTATTTTTTATTTTTATTACGGATACTTTTTACGTGCACGTCTTTCTACATTGTTCTCACATGAATAATTTCAGCATGAATGATGTAACAAATATTTTGTAACAATATTATGATTTAAAAGAGTGTCCGTGGAGTTTCTTGCCCGTTCTTCTACATAGGAACCTACGTTTTGGGATGGGCAGGACCCCTTAACAATTCAAAAGTGCTTGTAAACGGTTTAATTGAAATAAATGCTTTGTGTTTGAGTTATACAACGTATTCCTTTTGATATCCCATAACTCTAAGGTATTAATAAGACCAAATATTTTTCTCTTAGATTTTTTTTTTTCGTTTTAATTTTTAATACAAAGTGATTCGACCAAGTCACGATTATTTATGTAAAACACCCTTATGTGAAATATAAAAAAAAAAAATTCAGACAGTTTGTTTCTCCATGAAAAAAATGTCGCATTTTTTAGCTTTAAATATGATTGGTTTGAATGACAATGATTTACTGGTACAAATTTATCAATGAAACTTACTTACACACCTCGAGAGTTATACTATAATCTGTTATGCTATCTTCGAAACTATTTTTGGAACACTTAGTCTAGAACTGTTTGAATATTTTTTACGTCAATCAATCTGCCTAGCCTTTTCCCAACTATGTTGGGGTCAGGGTCACCGTATTTTACATGGAGCGACTGCCTATCTGACCCCCACAACCCAGTAACTGGGTAATACCATACCCGCTGGTAAGACTGGTTGTCAGACTTTCGGGCCTCTGAGGAGCCGTAACGACTGTCAAAGATCCACGAATAACAGCCGGGATTAATGTGCTTTCCGAGGCACGTAGGAGTCTCGGTATGTTAACCACAGACCAACCCCGGCAAGCGTAGCTTAACCTGATGGATCGTGCCGTGCGGCTGTTATTACTTAGCCACGAGCTCCTCCATATTTTCCACGAGCTCCTGCTCATATTTTTTACCCAAAGCATAATAGATTGATGGGACACAAAAGAACACGTCAAAAGGAACACGTTGTATAACACAAAGGAGATTGAGTTTATACAATGCAAAGATAGTCGTACAATCTGCAGCAGCTCAAACAGTTTTTTCGAATGTTATCCAATTTTTCTTCATTTTCTTTCTTTCTTTGTTATCTAGGAATAAGATCCGAAACCACTCAACCAAATCCACTTAAGTAAGGCAAAGATGAGTAAGAACATTTACCCAACTCATCATTTTCCCAAATCACTAGAGCAGAATGTCAAAATAATCACCATTACACTTGATTACAGTGGCGATACTAAACTAAAGTGGTTATTAGTGGGTCAGCAGTGAGCAGTGAGGCAAGAGCGCGGGAAACTGTCGATGTGTGTACTGCGATTATAAGTGTAGCGGTACCTTTACGTGGAGTCGAGAGGTTTTGATACTTTGGGACTAGTCAAGAAATTCAAGTAGAAGAACGGTTGTTATATTTATTATTATTATTTATTTATTCAAAGACAACTTTTTGGGCCACCGTAGGGGAAAGTAGTAGTAATTATCTGATATGTATCAAAATTTGACTTTGAAAGACTTCTTTATGAGGCCATTAATGGAATGAAATGATATTAAATCTTCAAAAACACACGACAATGTCTTGGTTGCAGATAGTATACATTGAGTTTTTTTATCAACACGTTTTGTAGGTTTTTTATTGTGAGGTATTGCCTTCGTTAGCAATTAAAGAGGGTAATGACTAGAAAAAATTTACTTATGAAAAGCTTGACGTATAATATTTCAACTGGCGAACGTTTTAAGTGCTTTCAAGCTCTTATTTTTCTACTTTAAATTTTACAATGAAAAACATAATTTACAGTAGAGTACTTTTTTTGCTTATGATCCAATGAAGCAAAATGTTATTTTAAATTATAGTAAGTATTGTAATTTCTCAACTTCAAAAAAAAAATAATATGGTAACCTTACAATTTTTTTTTTAGATTGAAATTAAAATCTATAAAACTCAAAACTCAAAGCATTTATTTCAATTAAACGATTTACAGGCATTTTTGAAATGCCAAGGAGTCAGCTAGTCAGAAATATGAAGCTGCCCATTGCAGAGCGTAGGTTCCTATGGAGAAGAATGGGCAAGAAACTCCTCGGACACTCTTTTAAATAAAAAAAATGTTACAAAATATTGGTTACATCATTCATGTTGAAATTATACATGTGAGAACAATGTAGAAAGACGAAAAAATAACAACAAAAAAACAAGTACTGCCGTCTAGCCTAATACCATTTCATTTTAGGTCAGCTTCCCTAGGCTCTTTCGTCAAAAGTGTCTGTATGAAATTTAAATTCATAAGTCATTTATTCAAACTAGGCTGAGAATCAGCAAAATTACATAAGACAATCCCCCAAAACGCCCACCCTTACCACTACCTAGTGCTTTAGCTGGAAAGAAGTGGCGCAACAAACTCCCCAGCAGCACAGCTGTCTGTTCAGTTAGAAAAAAAATATTCTATACAAATAATATGTAAAATAATTCACAATACACAACACAAAACATAATTTAAATTATAAATTAATAGCCATATTATGACAGCTAGCACACGCCAATATACCAACCAAAAAAAATCGAGAACGTGGGGTCGAACGTTGGTCCTCGATTTTTTTATTTCTGCCTGAGTATACTCAGGCAGAAATAAAAAATTAAGACTAAACGTAAAAAATATCTAAATAAAAGCCTCCAGTCATAAAGGGAGTGCCTGCTTACATATAGCTATATACGAGCTGTAACTGGAAGTTATAATTGATAAACTAGGACCATCGAGGTAAAATAAATAAACAGTTAATTACTAAAAACAATAACAAAACCATGATCTGCAAGACGACCAGTCACTGACTGACTCATGCTTAAAAAAAACTAGATAACATTACGCCTGTTCTCCCCGAAAGGTTAGGCAGAGGTGTACATAATAGTACAACCACATTTCGCCAGGTAAGTCTACGAGTAAGTCCCATGTAATAAACATTACAAGTATATAATAATTCAAACAAATCTTTATCCTCAAAAAAATTCAAGTCTCAAGACTTCGTCGCCCACTCGACTATAGTTTGTTTTGCAAACAAATTGTTATGGGAACGATGATAAAAGCTGCGTTTGCGCTCTTCTCGCAGTGACCTTGTACCTGCGACAACACGCTATGTAATTGAGTATAAGCAGAGTAAGAGGTAATAATGAAAATGATCATCACTAGTAATTCAATTAACATATCTACGTATGTTAATTGAATTAGTTTTATTTTGGTGGAAATATTGGATTTATTATTCACTTTCGTAATTTAGACATTTCATCAAAGAAAAAATAAGCAGTTTCAATGAAAATTTCTGTCTTAGTGAAAACACACTAAGACACTATTCCCGGAGTGTCGGAGTTCTCAAGGCTACAGGCAGTCTGAGAGGAGCCTGATCCAGGATTACCATCTTCGGGTACAAACCCTTGACTTTCTTTCTGTGATGGTCGAGGCTCTTTGTACGATTGTGTTTATTTGCATTAAAAAAAGAAATCAGTTCTATTGCATCAACTAAACATCATAAAATAAGAACCATTAAAGAAGGTAAAATTATGTGTTAATGTTTTTATTTTCATTATTTATATTTTTTTATATCCAACCCCACATTTCTCGGGCACATAGTAATATGTATGAACCAATGCTTAAATACCTTCTACTATCATCTCAAGGCCAAACGCGTAATTTTCGCGCTTCTCATATTAATACTTCGGGCACATCGCGCGACATTCTCCGGTCAAACTGGGCATTGTCCTTTAAAGAGAACGTCTGACTACCTCAAGTCCGACATTCACCACAATTACTGGCATTTAGATCACTTTACTTTAAATACTGAGTCAAGTACTAGTCCATGGGTAGCAGCGTCCTCTTAAAGCGTCGTGCAGACCGGCGCGACGCGACAACAACAATTACCTGTGTTAGTGTAGTCTGCACGAGCCTTCATACAAATGTACTGCGATCAAAAAAGAAAGAAAGAAAGAAAATAAATTTATTTGCGGTAAATATGACGCAAAGAAAAAAAACAAACACAAAAAAGAACAAGTTAGGGGAAAACATGCTTCACATCCACGCGTTTGGCGTGGATGTGAAGCATGTCCATCGCTCAGCATAATACTGCGGTCCTGCGAGACAGCCACAGAGCTAGTCCTCAGCGACAGCCGGCGTCGACGTGATGACGATACCTATATTTACTTTCGGCGCACCGTGGCCAGCCCCGCTACCACCACCGTGCTGACTGACTAAAGTGGCTAATATTTTACAGGTATTCAACTGCAATCGGCTAGACTGAAAGCCGACCCTGACATCGTTGGGAAAAGGCAGCCAGATGAACTACTTATTAAAAGAAGACGAATATCAGCTATAAAGATTTCGGTGGACTATCAGTCTGTTTTGACCCACTTACAGAACATAAACTCAGGCTTTTTTATTCTACAGGGGTTGGTAAAAACTACAGAACCATTACCAACTGATTCTATTCATTTCAATTCTCAGAAAATTATAAAATTGTATCAAGTTTATCAATAACAATAGTTTTTATTTACAGTGAAATCCACTTCTAATCCCCGAAGGGCTAAGTACATCACCTATAGTACACCCACATTTCACCAGTTATGTTTAAGTCCCATGTAATAGGGGGTGAGCCTATTGCCGTCAACCGGGCACAAATCCAGACTCCGGGCTGCTACTGAGAAATTCATGATGGAAAAAACCATTATCACTTTTCCCGACCTGGGAATCGAACCTCTTGCTTAGCAGTAATGTAAATAAAAAACTCTTGCTCGCTTGTGACCACTATAAAAAATCAATCTAAGTAAGTGGGTTATCGTGTATTGAGGTAATATCGAATGCTTCATTGTTTTAATCGTGTTTACTTAGACCATATAAAGGTGTTCATGAATAGTGACGACTACAGTTTAAATCTAAAAGAAGTGTTTTTTTGTTTATTGAGCATAGACTTGGCTTCTTAACCGACTTCAAAAAGGAGGAAGTTCTCAATTCGAGTGTATGTTTTGTTATGAAATGATTCTGATGATTCTTTTTTTTTTTTGGTTGGTCATACTTCAGAGATGGTCCCATATAAATTGTATTAACTTTGCTGTGGTATTTATCCCACTTACCCTCTTATTCATAAACGTTGATGAAAGTTAAGAGACGCTTAAACGTCATAAATTTATGGTTAAACAGGCGCTAATCTTTAAGCAGCGTTTATAAATAAGGGGGTTAGTCTATTAGATGTTGTTATAAGTTCCTGTCACTGTTATTTACATATCAGGTAGTGGTATTTGAATTTGTGTGGGGTAGGTACCGGAACTAAAAAGTGAAAAATAAAAACTTCAAAAAAAAGAACCGACTTCAAAAAAAAAACACTAAAAAGTGCAAAATAACTTTAACGTCGGTGGCAAAAAACGAAAATACAAAAACAAAGATACCGACTTCGAAATTAAAGTTATTTTGCACTTTTTAGTGTTTTTTTTTTAAGTCGGTTCATTTTTTTTTTGTTTGCGTTTTGTTCGCGTCGTTTTTTACCGCAAATAAACGTATTTTCTTTCTTTCTAGCCTAACAAGCATTTGATATGATACCGGAATCGATACTGGAACTCTCCACCTGTAAGTTATTGTTTATACTAGCACTGGTTTTTGAACTTCATATAGTACAGATTTAGCCAGGATCTTAACTACAAGCAAATTTGTTGATGTTACAAGTTGGCAAGCAGGCTATTGTTCCACCTGTTGCAGTCTTTACCGCCACCTATAGGTAGGCACCTTCTACACAAACGTTAATAAACTTACAGAAACCAGAGGTTTAGAGCAAAAAAACACTGATGCTCAGTTGTTGTAAGTTTGGTTCTCAGGCCATAAACGAGCCGTGGCATAGCGGACAAAGCTCCAGCGGGATCTCATGGCGACATGGAGAGTGCGATTGTCGCAACCCAGTGCTGGGCTCTTTGAGGAGTGGCTAGAGAGGCGCCACGGCGTCTTCCCCTTCCACCTGACGTAGGCCCTCACCGAACACGGTTGCTTCGGGAGGTTCCTGTTCCGGATAAAGCGGGAGGAAACACCCGGGTGTTACCATTGTGTGGATCGTCCTGAGGATATGGTGGAGCATACGGTGGAGGTCTGCCCGGTTTGGGCGGAGCAACGCCGTGTCCTCGTGGAGGCAATGGGTGGGGGTGATCTCTCGCGTCTGGCCCTGGTCCAGGCCATGGTACGGAGCGAGAGGGCATGGGAAGCCGTCACCTCCTTCTGCGAAGCACTAATAATCTCGCGAAGCGAAGGAGGAGGCGGAACGCGTGAGCCCGCCGCGCCGAGATATTGCGAAAACATTTTAAAAGAGGTTTCTTGCCCATTCTTCTCCATACGAAAGCTACCTTTTGGAAGTGGCGACTAGAATAAATTCTGCTTTTTTGTAAATTTTGACGTTCAAAAGTGCCTTTTATGTGCCTAACTGAAATAAATTATTTGACTTTGAGTGTGACACTAAAACATGAACGGTAAAAAAAAGAAAATTCGTCGGTTATTTCAATACAAAAAATACTCAAGTAGTGTAATAAATGAATGGCCAATAAAAACGTTGGAATGGGCAGTTAAGCAAATAGTTCGGCAGTTCATAGGTTATGTTGTGACCAACAGCGCGCGAGCAGAATTGGTCGCACTAACTAAGCCAAATGGGTTAGGTTACGTAACAACTGTGACCAAATGCGCGCGAGCCGAGCGAGCGAAGCGCGCGGACTGAGCGGTGCCGCGGCAGCGACCGGCAAAAGCTACTTCCAAGCTGCCCACACGTAACTGCCCGTTCAGTAATTTTTAACCGACTTCCAAAAAGGATGAGGTTCTATGTTCGTCTATATGTTTTTTTTTGTTTTCTATGTATGTCCATCAATATTTTCGTCAATTGTCGACCGATTTTGAAAATTCTTTTTTCATTCGGTAGAAGAAGCTTGCATGGTGGTTCCATATAAATTGTATTAACTTTGCTTGGACCAATTTAAAAAAAAAACATAATTCAAAATATTTTATTTCACATAAACCTTCAAGGGCAATTACGAAACGTCAGAAGCTAGGTGCACGGTTCCAATTGGTCGGTTCCTATGGAGAAGAGCCGGCAGGAAACTTCACGGTTACTCTTTTAAAAATAATTGGCTTATACAATATTTTCAAATAACAGTGTTATTAGGTATGGGAGGGCAGTGTAGGTCTTTCCACAAGTACCAGGTACTTAACAAAATGATGATGGTCAACAAATCTACAGTCCACTAAGCCTACAGCGTTCTCACATTCACAAAATAGAAAATAATCTATTTAAAGATAAATAAATTAATAAAAATAAAAACCTATTTAAACGAAATGACATGATTGCTATTACAACTGTAACAAAGGGTACCTAGTTTTTGAGTTAGCTTCAATAATAGGTACGTATTTTCCCCCCACTTAGTCTATGTGGATGATATGATGATAAGTTCCTGTCACTGTTATTTACATAGTAGGTAGTGGTATTCGAATTTCTGTAGGGTAGGTACCACAACTAAAAAAATAACTTTTATTTCGGAAGTTGGTGTCTTTGGTTCAGAATTTTCGTTTTTTGCCACCGACTTTTGAAATAAAAGCTGTTTTTTTTGGAAGTCAGTTATTTTTCTTTTTTTAAGTTTTACTGCTTAATTATTTATTTTATTTACCCGTTTAAATATTTATCATGGCTCATTCTTATTAAGTTGACTGCTCAGTTTTTATTGCCGAACTTATTATTATATTGTTATTATAAATACGTGCAATTTGTAATTTTTATTTACCGAAACTACAATAAACAACTGACGCTTTAAATTGGTGCCATATCCACATATTAGCTCACTAGCTGAGCCCGCGGTGTCACCCGCATGTGTCGATCCCGTGGGAATATCGAGATAAAAAGCATCCTATGTCGTATTCCAGGTCATGATCTACCCGGGTGCCAAATTTCATCCAAATCCGTTCAGCCGTTTTAGCGTGAAAACGTAACAAACAAACAAAACAAACTCACTTTCGCATTTATACTATTAGTTAGAATTAATAAACTTTACATAATTCTGTAGGTATCAGCCCCGGATCTAGGGGTGGGCAAACCGGGGCCCATGCCCCGGGCGCCAACTTCAGGGGGGCGACAAACTCAGCGTAGCAGACAAGTGCTCCACCCAGCGCACCGCAACTTTGCAATAAATGAGATGCGCAGCACTTAGATAAAATCTTTCACTGCGGGTAATCACTATATAGCGTAGGCATACTCGTCAAACGGTGTGAGCGGATTGCGAGCCGGCGCATTTGAATTCTGGAACTCAATGATAAAACACAAATCTCTGCGGTAAAAAAATAAACTAAATAATCCTTTATTTTTGAAGTTTTACTTCGCACTTCCGGCATCCAGCCCTTTCCGAAATCTGTACGTGCAAAGGAGACACGATTTTCTTAAATTTTTAGCATTTTTTGGCGCCCGTGTTGGATTGGCGTTTTATCAACGCTCGCTCTTACAAGTTTTGTAACTCCTTATTATTAATTTATTTATAATTCTTAAATCGCAATAGAAAATCGAACTTATCTCAGGCAGACTGCAAAATTTTTCGAGCTCGCTCCGCTCGCTCTTGCATTCTAGATTGTTTTAATTGGTGTTAAACTTTCTGCATAAGTCAATCGAAAATCGGACTGCACATCAAATTAGTTATGATTCGAAGAGTAAAATTGTAATTCTAATATGCTATAATATCACGACTTATTCAAACCACACACCAACCAACCACCAACATTTATTATAATTAGGCTAGGACAGGATAGCCTGTCCTAGCCTAATTATAATAAATGTCCGACATGTTGATGTACAGACGCCTGCAGGTCAACCTACTCGAAACTGTCAAATCTTCCCAATCAATTTTGAACCTTATGCTTCAGAGATAAAGTTGAAAATCTGTTAAGGCTTCATAGAGAAACATAAGGTTTAAAGGGTTGGCGAGGGGCGGCAGACGGTAGATCTTGCCCCGCCTCGAAAAAAATCTAGATCCGGGGCTGGTAGGTATGTATGTAAGTACCCACCTAGTACTATTATTTCTTGAAGTCTTCATTGTTAACAAATAACAAATGACTGTTATAGTAACCAATATTTCGTGATGTTCAAATGGTCATATAGACCATTAGGAGCTATCGTTACAAATTGTTGCTAAAGGTCAAACGTTATAATTATATGGTTGAACTTAAAAATTGATGATACCGGTATTGTGGGAATCTTCTGTCCTAATAATAGTTCTTTAACCGACTTTAAAAGAGGATGTTCTCAATTCGATTGTATTTTGGAATGTTGGCTGAGCTGAGCGTGGGATTCTGGGTTCGAAACCCGGATCGGACTAAGTGCTATTGGGTGATTTTATCCGGAAATTCTCAGTAAAAGCCCTTCTTGAAGTTCTCAGTAAAAGTTCTCAGTAATTGCCATGGCACGGTATTTGGTTCTGTCTGCTACATAACAATATAAGAATCTGAGCCACTTTTAGTTTCTGAATACAGATTCCATTATCTTTTCTATTTGCGAAAATTTATTTCGTGTCTGGCCTGCTGGCATACACTTAGTTTTGTAGATGGCCCTCCCACAGAAAATCGACACCCCTGCTCTATAGTTGGTGAATGTATTTCTACACGGTCATAAGAAAGTTCTATAAACCTTTGAAGAGATCGTACTATTTCATATAACTGACAATGGTCAAAATTGGTCACATTGGTCAAAATCTGCCAAAATTTTCTCATTTTCACGACTGGTGCTGTTTAGAAAAACAGAAAACTATGAAAGACACTTAACAACTTGACATTCTGACATTTCTGTGTCACACAATAAGAGGCATGTTCTGCTATGTAAAAAGACGAAAGACGTCCACAGCTGGACCCACTAATCTTGCGCTGTGTGACCTCCAAGGTATGTGCCCCATCGCAAAAAGCTTACATTCTTAATAAATTAATTGTGATTAGCAACAAGTTATTACGCATTCCCATATAAGTGTGGTAACTAAGACCATAGACAATTTAATAATGTTTTTACAGAGTTGCACAGACCGCGGTGACCGGCTGGCGTGGGAAATGAGAAATAATAGTGTGGATACGACGGGGCGGACTAGTCTAAACTTATATTATTTGTTTTGTTTTTGTTAGTTCTATTACTGGTATTAAATATATACAGCTGGAATGAAGTTAGACTGGAAGCCGATCCCATTAGAGTTGGGACAAGGGACAGGCGAGCCTGTTCCTTTCATTCATGATTCTTTAATTTTTTCATGATTTTTTTAATGGCAAGGAGAAAATAATTTCCCGTCTATTCAATTCTGGGTTAAGCTCATCTTTGTACCTAAGCTGTTCTTAGAACGTTATAACATTAGAGTATTTTACTGTCTCGTTGATCTAGTGGTCGCACGCGTGGTCGCTGAGCGTCAGGTCAGGCAAAGTGTTTTTAGGGTTTTCTGTCAGGAAGTTATCAATAACAGTCTTGAGTCTGGATTTATGCCCGGTTGAAGGCAATAAGGCTCGCTATCCATACAAAGGAGTATAACACAGCTTGCCGAATGTGTGTGCACTATGGCCCTCTGCCTACCCCTCTAATCCTTTGTTGAATACAAGTATGATGTTATGTTATAAATTAATAACACTTGATAACTTGCGATAAAGTTTTACAACCAAATTACGTATTTAGTTAACTCACAGCGTAATATTACATTATGAGAAAGTGATGTGCCTGGTGCGAATGACCGGTTCATAGCTCTGGACGTTAAGACGTAATATTTGATAAATATTATGTCAGTTATATTTTTCTAGCTTATGAATTAACACTTAGCAGTTAAAACGTGTTCGTCGTAAAACTCGGTTAGAAGAAATAAATAGAGTATTGTACGATTCTAGTCCGATTTTAGTTCAGTATTGTTATGTAAACGGTATTTTTAGCGCGAAATCATTTATTTTTCTATAGCAATGATCGTTAAAAATAAGTGCAATCAATAACACTTAATCATTATTCAAGGTATATTATTATTTAATTCTATACCTATTCTTTAAAACAAGGGATTTCATAAAATGTACAAAAAAAGAAACATTCTAAAAGAATATCTGCGTGGTTTACATCAGTACCAGTACTTTAAAAAATTCTCTGCGTTCATTTTATTAAGTTATTCCAACAATTTGATCGAAATAGCCTCCAATTTCTTAAAGACCACACACGATCAAAATAATCTGAAAGAGGAACCTGCTAACAATAAGCATGTTTCAAATAACACATTTCAAGAGATATAATTTTCTCAAATACCTAATAAAAATAATTTATTTGAACTTCCTCTAAAAGCATTCCAGCCATCCCAGATCCACATACATTTTCACCCACAGGAGCGTCTTATCCACACAAATCGAACGCTGTATATAAAACAGTGCGGCGCGGGCGCTCACATTTCAGTGCAGTTGAGTGATCACAGCAGTGTACAGTGATAGTGTTCATTGGGTATGTAGTGCACTTGGTTATGTATATGTTAAATAGTTGTAAGGGTACATAATATAGGAGCCTGTGATTCAGGTAGGTATTAGGTAGGTAGATATAAAAAAACAAACACCCTTTGTAGTCGGGTCAAAAGGCAAAAGAATATATCACACCTTGACATGGGTTTTTTTTTTAATTGTTTGGTACAATATTTAACTTCAAGTAAAAAAAAAATATGTGGGATGAAAACTGAAAAGCATTTTCACGGTTTTCAGCATCCACCCTGTTATTAAAGTGTGTGTGGAAAATGGTAGATCTCAATTTTTAAGAAAGGAAACTGCATTTCAGGAGTTAAGCTAATTGATTAACCCTTATATTCTTATCATTTAACCCGGGAATCGAACCCAATGGATTAACCCTTATATTTTTGTCATTTAACCCGGGAATCGAACCCAATGGATTAACAAAAATTGATATAATTTTTAGTTTTGAACGTACCTACTCCACGTTCAAAACTAAAAATTATATCAATTTATCTTGTCATTATCTAGCCCTATAAAGAAGCAGAATTGGAAAAAAATATGGTTTGGAAGTTATGAGCGTCAAAACTTCCATATTTCAACTCAATTCAATTCAATTTAAACTCGTCTTTGGGCGAAAATAAATAACTTATATAGTAAAAAAATGGCAAACTAGAAACCGTACAGGGATAGATTATTTATTCAATAAGTAGTTCAAATAATTTTATTTTGAGTAAATACATCCAGTAGTTTTTCCATAATATCTACGTTCATTAAATTTTACGCCTTCTTTTTCGTTATAAATTATCGTCTATTTCACTAAATAAATAAATAAATATTTAATAAAAACATAATAAATAAATAATTAGACTAATATTAGCATGCATATTAGTCACGCCCACCAATAAGTTCGAGCCGTCGACAAGTGAAGTGCACCCTTAAGTGTGGCAGACGTATTCTATCACATTTGGGACAGAATTTGATTCTTAATATTTTAACTCAATTCTCAGCGGGACGTGAAATGAAAAACATATATCACATCATCACGCCGGTATTCCCCGAAGGGTTAGGCAGAGTCGTGCCGACATTATATATAGTACTACACCCGCATTTCGCCAGTTATGTTAGAGTCCCATGTAATAGGGGACGAGCCTATTGCCATCAACTGGGCACAAATCCAGACTCCGGGCTGCTACTGAGAAATTCCTAATGGAAAAACACAATAACACTTTGCCCGACCTGGGACTCGAACCCACGACCGCATGCTCAGCAGTAGGGGTTTGCGACCACTAGACCAATAAGGCAGTCTGAAAAAACTTTTGCTTGTTGAATTGTATTGCTATGCTTGAATAAAGAAAGCGTTGCAAACACCAAAAATAACATGATGTTATTATTTCACTATATTTATTTTGGGAAAGAAAACTTTCTTCAGCGGCCTTAAAACAATAGCAAGTAATTATACAGAATGCTATCTCTCACTTAACTACAAAAATGTAGCCGGAATTATTTTACATGCAACGGTTTTTAGGGTTCTGTACCCAAACAGGACCATTTTATTAAGGCTCCGCTGTCGTCCGTCTGTCACAGGACTGTATCTTTTGAACCGTAATAGGTAGACATATGAAATCATTTCTCAGAGTATGTACTGCTATGGCCAATAAAACAACAAACTAAACGTGTTTTTAACGGCGTTTTAGTCGATGTTGTACGGTGGTAGACTGGATAACCTTTCTACCATCAAATGCACCCACGGTCATCGATCATCTGGCATACATAACAAGCAGACTGCCAGTTCAAACTGCTAACTATTCTATTCCACTTTTCTTCAGTGAATTTCCGAGAACACTTCGCTCCATAGCTAGCTAAACACTGCTATGACAAATCAAAATATTAAGTTTCTTAACTTTCATTTTCGCAGAAGGCATTTGTGCGAAATAACCGTGACTTTGATTATAAACGTAGATGGACAAATATTATCACACACGTCATCATGATCATTGATCGTCATTCCTTTAGGGCCAAAACACATACACACGATACGACGCGGCGCGGGCGTTGTTACAAACATATTTAAATACTTTTTTCATATTCATAACTAAGTAGTCTTTACAACATGTTTGTAACGACGTTGATCTCAACGTGCCATTGCATCGCATTGTGTGTATGAGTTTTGGCCCTAAGGCACCGTTTCCAATTTTTTTTTGGAAGCCTGCTATGTTACTGATCTGTAGATCTGCTATAAGCTGTTGCAATTTTCTGACTTGGCAATAAGAGATTTGACAACAGATTTAAAGATGGCTGAATTTTAGAAACCCGGAGTAATAATTGGTTGGTGATATTAATTCGAAATATGAATGGAAACGCCGGGAAGAACATGTAATGAAATGAAATTGTTTATTCTATAATTAGGATATTGCAATCACTTTTACACGTCATAAAAATTGTTATTGACCTTATTGGTATGTTAGTGACCTTATTGATGATGTTCTTCAGAAAGGTCAGGTGCGTAGTACTCACAACCGACGTGCGTGTATGACCAGATGTATGAACGTAAATGAAGCAAAAGGAGTATGTAAGAATCGTAGCAGGTGACGTGAGATGGTTTCTACTTACCCACATGCGAAGACGACGTGAGTTTATGTATGTTTAAATAAATCTGAAATCCCGTTGAATTATGTCGTATTACATATTGAGACCCCTCCGTGCCTCAGAAAGCACGTTAAGCCGTTGGGTCTCGGCTGTCATTTGTGGATCTTTGACAGTCGATAAGGGTAGTCAGAAGCCCAAAAGTCTGACAACCAGTCTTACCAAAGGATATCGTGTTACTCATTAACTGGGTTGTGGAGGTCAGATAGGCAGTCGCACCACGTAAAATACTGATATTCACCTGCATCCGATTAGACGATTTATTCTTCATTCGTCCTGAAGTTTTGTACATATATGTCACAGCAATACATAAATCTACTAATCATTTTCAAAAATGGTGTTCGTGGTCATATTAAGAATCAGTACCCGGCGACCGAGCTCTGCTCTGGTGTAAATAGAGATTGCTCAATTAATAGTTTAGAAAAGTTCATACTAATTCAATGCTGCCATGATAGTAGGTACTTACTAATTCCATGCTGCCATGTGAAAATACGGAGAAAACGAATTTTCCCAGATATGAGACCTAGCTAGAGTTTTGGCCCCCGTAAACCCCTATATTGCAACTTTAATCGAAATCGCTAGAGCCATTATATATAATGTACAAATATTTCTCGTTTAACTATATACGATATTTTATTTTGGTTTGCGTTAAAAGAATTAATTAGTGTGGGAGACGAACCGTAGCGCAGCTTCCAACATTATCTAGGATCTAGATTTTCAAGATGGCTACGATCTAGACCTTGACGGCAACCTCTCCACCTTAGAGGGCAGACAACCGTGAACAATAGAACTATCCTTAGGATACGACCTAAGGTTAGGTTAGTCTTTTCAATTTTTGATCCTTATAAAATTTCAAAGTCAATTCTCATGAACATTCACCATTATAGGCTGATTATGCGACTTGAGCTAGTTTAGGCATGGTAAGGTGCTACCTAATAAGGTGCTTGTCGAAATCCCTTAAAATCGCCTAATACGACACCCACAAGTTGCGCGAGGTAGCCTAGTTATTTCCAACAAAGAAATATCTCCATTAATGCTAACTTGGTAGATCCATTCATTTCATGAATAAAGCTATCAAACACTTGACAAATTAGTCGACAAAAACGTCACTTACAAACAAACACACTTTTTTCAATCACTTTTTAAATAATGTCAATTTACTTTAAACAGTGTTCAAACATGCGAGCCACAGTTGAATAGTTATCGAATCAAGTCTTTCATGAAATGAGTCGGAATTAGAAAGTTCAGGAACAAAGTATCATCACGCTATTGTTGTTAGGAGCGTGAAACGTGATGCATGATAAGTTGGTAATACGTAGGTTCATTGAAAGGGGGATGTGATGTTATGAAGAGCCTGTACCAGCTCCAAAATATAATAATGCATCTTATATGGTAATTTATAGTCCATGATTATAACTCAGCTAATCTATTAAGTAGTTACTGAAGTTTTACACAGACCTCTCTGTGGGAGAGTGGGCCGTAATATACCACGCAGGCGCAGTGCGGGTCGGGGGATGTCACAAGTTTTCGATTTTTTAACTCTAGGACATGAAACTGCTCTCTGCTATTGCAAATAAAAAACCGTTAACTAAGAAGATTTCACCATTATAACTGTTTATAGGGTATATTAGATTCATATTCTTTTAAATGGACCAGCGGAATACTTGCGTAACATACTTAAAATGCCAATCTTTTTGGAGCAGCCGTGAGGTACACACTAGTATTGTTTTATAATTATTTTCACTTTTTATTTTCTTATTATAAATAAATATTATTATTTCTTTCTTTCTTGCTTTCTTTCTTTCTTTCTTTCTTTCCTTTCTTTCTTTCAATCGATCGCATCTTTATGAATGGATGTGAGCGTCTTCCACAGATCTGATCGATTTTAAATTTGGTATTCTGTTACTTCAACGATATTGCAAGAACATAGTAACCTTGAACTGATGATGCAGCATCACCTGGAATTTGCAGGATACCCAACTCCCTTACCAACTTACAGCACAGGTATCGTGTTTGGGCTCGTTGGAATGGTCTCGATGAATAGGTTATAGATTGACGGTGAACAGGGTCTGGTGATGAAGTAGGAACGAGAAATGAGGAAATGTTTAAGGCGGGGGTTTTTAATTTTTTTAATGTATACTTGTGACATTCATTACTTCATAGGTTTGAAAAATTCGTCTGGTCAACAAAGTAAATAAAGCAATGAACGTGGCTGAACTGTCAGAATGACAGGCATTGCGATCGATTGACATTTTATGTGCATTACGCACTTACCCCACTGGTAACTGTTATTATTCTATTAATAGTATCAAGAATAATATAACAGACCCGTCAAATACCATGACCTTGATATCTGAGAATTAACTGCCCGTGTCGCTATTAACTCACTTTTAACTGTTTTAACCATAGAGTTACATAAAATGCTAATAATTAGAAATGATGGTTTCAATTTACATGCTTATGAAACTAGGTGTAAGTATAGTAATTTAATTTATAATTTCACTGAGTTCTTTTACGTTGATTTTGGGTTGATCAAAATAGCGGAAGGTAGGTATTACGTTTTCGGGAAGTCAGAAGCCTGAATGTCTGAGAATTGGTCCAAATGTAAAATGGCAGCGGTAGTAACATTTACTAGCTTCTGCCCGCGGCTTCTCTCGCGTGAAGGTCGGCAATTATCTCACGGGAAAGTACTAACGGGATAAAAAGTATCCTATGTGTTAATCCAGGTGATAAACTATCTG
Organism: Xanthia icteritia; assembly: GCA_949128155.2. Classification (NCBI taxonomy): domain Eukaryota; kingdom Metazoa; phylum Arthropoda; class Insecta; order Lepidoptera; family Noctuidae; genus Xanthia; species Xanthia icteritia. The sequence continues at coordinate 332,342 of OX421958.2, forward strand.
TGTGCCAAATTTCATCTAAATCCTTGCAGCCGTTTTTGCGCCAAATCAGAACATACGTCCAGATAAACAAACAAACGGACAAAAATTCTAAAAACTATATTTTCGGCATCAGACTCGTTCCCACACCTCGTAGCAATTACTTTTTTTTTCATATAATTCAATGTCCGGTTCCGACTTTACAATTTTATTTTATGTCTAGAAGATATAGATATACAGGTGGACCAAATAGTGACGTCATACAAAAAAAAAGATTCCTCATGCCTAGGGGAATCCGAAAATACCCCCTGTATGTTCCGTGATTTTTTGTAGTTTTCGTGTTATTATTATTTTTTGTAATTTTTTAGTCTTCTGCCAGTGGAGCTTTAAAGTCAAAGTCAAAGTCAAATAATTTATTTCAATTAGGCACAAAAAAGACACTTTTGAACGTCAACATTTAAATAATAATTGATTCTAGTTGCCCCTTCCAAAAGGTAGTTTTTGTATGGAGAAGAATGGGCAAGAAACTCCACCGTTACTCTTTTAAAATGTTTTCACAATATCTTGTATACATCAATTATATAATTATATGTGAGGACGATGCACCTAGAATAAGATTACTATACCACGTTAGGTGAAAAATTCATATCCTTTTTAGTAGTGTAGTGAACCAATACCCCGGAATCCGGAGCAAGTTAAAGAACTCTAGGAAGAAGTCGAAAGAGACCCTAGTTCATGGCACATATAGTGGGCGACCTGTAGACCATCCAGGGTGGTCAACGGCATTACGTTTGCGCTAAAGTGAATCCTCCAGGAGGGCTCTCGGCACTGAACGTGTAAAGTACTAATCATTACAAATGTATGGTCGACCTCGTATTTGCCACACTAAGGTAGAATGCCAATTGCACATCATAAAACGAAACACAGTGTTATTCTGCAAAAAAATCCCAATCCCTAGCATCAATCAGTGGCATAACAGCTCACTTCAATCAGTGGCATGACAGCTCGCTTCAAGCTCACTTCATCAATCAGTGGCGTGATAGCTCACTTAAAGCTCACTTCATCAATATAGTACATCTAATTCCATGCTGCCATGAGAGTACATACTAATTCCATGCTGCCATGACAGTAGGTACTTACTAATTCCATGCTGCGATGTCATTATTCTAAGGTCGCCCAAAATTTAGAACAAGATGGCTATCTTGTTCTAAACTTTGGGCGACCGAGCTCTGCTCTGGTGAAAATACGGAGAAAACGAATTTTCACACCCTACCTACCTACCGAGACCTAGCGAGATTTTTCGCCCCCGTAAACCCCTGTATTGCAACTTTCATCGAAATCGTCAGAGCCGTTTTCGAGAACGTGATTACGAATCAGCGTTTCTTTGTGTTGCCATCTGAAATTATGCTGAGCTGAGGCCTGTCGGATGTTTTCTGTTTTTTTTTTAGTTATAAAGTGTATTTTAAGCTCTAATGCCAATAAAATGCATTTTTCTTTCTTTCTACATATTGAACCATTAATACTAATCCTTTTGCTTCGTTTATGTTCAGTTTAATTTACAGATTATGTTTTCCTATCACGCATCTAGCCCACTGTGCCAATTCCATATATTTCCTGCAATCCTTTCTAATGATGAGAACAAATAAATGAAAGATGAAAGGGCTCATCGCGGCCTCTTATCGGATTCGTTATGATGTCGCAATGTCCTGGGAAAGATGGCAGATATCTACTTTATCTGGATTGTAGATCCAAAGCAGGAATGTTTTTATCATTCTCCGAATGCTATTCCGCGAATTTCTTCGCGTAGGACAAACGGACTGTCACGAAATTTGTTTATTGATTTGGACTTTAATCCTCGGATTTCCAAAAAATAAATAACTATACTTTCGGTCGTTATACAAGTCATTCGCTGGCACAAAACATGACGCCTTATTTCGAAGGGTAGATTGGGGTGGTCAGTAATCCAATATACTGCCGTCTAGTTTCAAGTCCTATGTAATAGGGAGCCACTCTGTTTACCATAAACCGGGACCCCAGAATCCTGAGGACTAGAATCGGTGTTATCTCATACCTACAGTTACAGTGACACAGACAACTTGGGATTGGGACAGCATCCCTGCTGTCCCAATCCCAAGTTAGTACTTCAAACTGATTTGCAATTGAGAATCCGACCAATATACTAAAATATTATCACTTGACCTCTAATGAACGCTTGCTTTAAGACTATATGTATATGTGGATAAAGCTATAATATGTAGCGAGCCACAAAACGAAATACTCTCTTTCTCACGACCTAAAATGATAGTTTAACCAAATTCAAGGGCTCACATCTCTGCCGATGCCGAAACAAATGAACTAAAACCCACAATTTCGTGCTCGTCGTCATTAAGTATTAACCCATTGTGAGTAGCATCATGCGAAAACTTTTGGAACACAATTACAAAACCGAATTGTTTACGTTCTAACAAGATGGTTGCAATATTTTAGACCTGTGAGAATATTTTGAAATGTTAAACATTGTAATTTTATCTTGGCAGATATCTTTTTATTGTGGGGGTGGTTAAAAGAATGGTGGTATGGTGTGGCTAATTTATCATGTATCTTTGTTGCTGTTATAAACTCGTATCCAAGAGGATGTTAAGTGTTTGCAATCGTCTGCGAAAAGTCTGTGAAGGTAAGCCTGCCAAGTATTAGAAAGATATCCTCTTTGTTAATGGTTTTTCCCTGGGAAGTACTACTTACCATCATATCTACGTATTTTTTTTGTCCTGGAAAATATTTCGGTTTGATTTGAAGAGTGCTGGTGAAATCTCAGGAATTTTGAGAGATTACGAACTCGGTAACGTATTAGGAATCGCCTCAATTGGTACATCAGCCGCTCTATAGCTCACTTTACCTAAGTTTTCATGGTAAGGTTGTTGCAGGTGTGTTTTGATGAGATAATAACCAAACTGAAAATATAATAACTAAAACTGTTGTCGTATTTAACTTTCAGCTAAAATGAGTAAATTACTGTCGCAGCCTGCAACAAGGGCACTGATGGACGATCATGAAAATGTGGGCCGAGGCGAAGCCAAGGCACACATACGTGAGTCCATCAATGTCTGTTTGCGGCCAAACTTGTATAGTACTAATAATCAATTCCAGAATGAATGACGAACAAAGATATTTTTTCACGCGCCAACCAAATCGAAAATTAAATAAAATCTTTGATAAGTTACCTCCTTGTTTGCCATGAGTGTCGAAGTAAAAAGTTTGTTCCATTTTTAAATAACACGACAGATAATATGAATTTTTATAGTAATGTATTTGGCCGTATACACATTGCCGGCCAGCGCTCGCATGTGTTCGACCAATACCGCAATTTCAATTAAGCACGAAGAAGTTTGTCAAAATAATCGTCGAATTTTCAAGCATGTTTGAGAAATATGTAATAATTTTCCTCAGCAATGAGGACACGTAAAACCCACTATAAATTAGTAGTACAAAATAACTGCATGACAGATCTATGTATATAGAATCTAATTAATGTCTCTTGGTGAAACACTACATTGTTACATGATCTATCACGTTAGCCAACTTGTGGTCGCAGGTTCCTTTCCTGAGTTGAGCAATCGTCGCTAATATAGTAGTATTGTTTCTCATGAAATGAGGTAGGCAGTAGGCAAAGTTATTATTTGTTTTTGAATGTAAATATCTCTTCCTATAATAATGTTGCTATAATGAGAGAAAGGGATAGAAAAACTTTAAGGGTCATTAGTTTGATTGCTAGATAAAACAATTTCTACCTAAGAAATATTTGAAAGTAGTAGAACCTAACTTGAGGGGCTCGTGGCAAAGTAACAAGCACAAGGGTCGATCGATTAGGATAAGCATTAACGCTTGCGGAAGTCGGTCCGTGGATGGGTAACCATCCATTTCATAATTATCAAGACCTCTTCTTGCTTCGGAAAGCACGATACCGGCTGTCGTTGACAGTCGTTACAAGTGGTCGAAAGAACGAAAAGTGGTATCGTGTTCGTGTTACCCAGTTACTGGGTTGTGAAGGTCAGAGTGTAGTTAGGTGACATTACAGGTATTTTTCATTTAGTTACTGGGCGTCGGGCGCCTGAAACCAGAATCCGATGTTTTGCCATGCAAATAGGTTAGAGATTTTTGTACAGTTGATGGTGACAGGACGCCTTAGGACGACATATTATAAGGAGGTTATTGGTGATGTTCTTCAGAAAGGTCAGGCGCGGAGTACTGACAAACTGCGTGCGTGTATGACCAGATCTATGACCGTAAATGAGACAAAAGGAGTATGTGAGGGTCGTAGCAGGTGGCGTTCTGTAGTTTCTGCCTACCCCCACAGGCGATAGGCGTGACTTTATGTCATGTGTGTATCAATTTAAGTTAAATACCAATATTTCACACAGTTTTTGACAATTATAAGCACCAAAAGAATTGTGACTGACACTTACAAAGTCAATTATAAAGTCGGAACAATACGTCTAACAAATCACACAGACGGACAAAAAGTGGTATGTGTGTGGAAGTTAGAAAAACCGTATTGCTTATAATTGTAATTATATTGAGGTTTTTGCGCGCGTGGGAAAGTATGTGGCGGTTGACTGTGGATGGTGGCCGGTAGGAAATGAAGGTGGTGGGTTTGATTCCTAGTTTAGCTAAAAGAACTGGTAAAGTGTAAGTTATTTTTGAGAATTTGAGAGATTTTTAGTGATTGGTGTGTGTTTGTAAAAACCGAATGGTAAGAAAAGTTTGTAAAAAGTAAATGAAAAATATTGTTCAACTGATTTACGGGTTTAAACCTGGAATCACATTTGTACCCGCAGTGAGATTTTATTAATACTCTATATGCCTACCTACCAATATTTTACAACTTACACACCACTGAAAACAAATGTAATATCGGTGGCAAAAAACCTCATGGAAATAATTGGCAACACGCAGTAAGCAAGTGTGGTGATCAGTACTCGCTCCTTCTCTGTGAGAAAATGCCTCTGTCATGCAGAGGGACAAATACAGCTAAATTTATTATTTACCAACATACATTTACTACATAAAGCTACACCCCATCAAATCTTATGCCTTCTTAAACTTAAAGGCAAGAGGAATTTACTTTTCATTTAAAACTAAAATGTTAATTAAGGTACGTAATGAAATTATCTCCAGACACGAATACTGTTAAATAGGATTACAATTGTAACAATTTAAATTGTGTAAGTTTAATTTTATGGAGTAGTCGTCCTTACTTTTGAGATACAAACCTTTCCTTTAGACCTCCTTGTGTAACAGTAATTTGAGGCACTTAAGGCATTTCAGCTCTGCCTCGGTAATAGCAACGCATCATTGGTACCTCTGGTATTGCAGATATCTTTTGGCAGCGGTACACCATCAGGTGGACCGTCGGCTTGTATGTGTAGGGAATCATTCTTGTGTTTGACTGCTGATCATATATATTTTTTTAAATGACGTGGTTAAAGATGTGATTTTTTTAAATTGTTATTCTAAAGGTTGTCAAAAGCTGTGTAAAAAAATATGTTGGAAGAGAAAATATAAATCTTCATTGTGACATTTTTTTACTGAAATTTCGCATTTAGGTACCTACTAGGTATATGCACTTGACCGGTTTTACAACACTGTTGACCCCATAATCATTAAAAATTGTAGCATCAAATAAAAACAAAAGTGTGTCACACTGTAGGCCAGTCATTAACCTTGCTGGTGCAATCATATTGTTTAATAACAAGATAGCGATCTCTCCCACATTGTTACTGAAACAGGCTTTGCAAGCATTATGTTCTTATCAGTACATAATTGTTATCCCTTTTTAAATCGGAGTGGTAATAAATGCATATAAAATCATAATTGTACTGAGAATCAGCACTTTTTAGAGGTCAAAACTGACGCCCACCCTTCTCAAAACTTGAGCCTGTACCCTTACCTACCGCCTCTCGTACAGAACATTGATCGCCACACTTGGTCACTACATACATAAATGTAGGTAATTTATACAATATGTAGATAAACCCCGTCCGATCCGAAAGGTGTGCTCTACATCGCCACATGCGTACTACGCATCAAAGACCTGACGTCACACAAATCCTGCATCGCGCAATTAAAGTTTACCGCGCGATCGAGATATATACAAGCTCTTGACCTCAACCATTGGGCAGTTGCCCGCCAGACACGACACCCGTCTGGTCGGAGAATCCTGTCTTTTCTATAGAGGATGAGTGAACTTTACACTGAATATGAACTGTTCCTCATACCGCATAGGCACTGTAATAACATTACCAAAAAGTTTTGTTTTTATTATTATTGAAAATGAAAAAGTTAAAGGTATTTAAAATTCTCATTTTTTGTACCAAAGTTAATCCATTAAAAATATAAGAACATTTTTCAATAGGGGTAAACTTCTACATACCCGCTAAACGACGGCCTCCCGCGCCCCATGTAAAACTTCCTCATTTCTTTTTTCCTGAAAATTTCCACGTAAATATACTCTCAGAACGATACCTAACAACACCCTATTTTAACACACCCCAGAAACCTTGCCTCAATTGATACTTGTAATCTAAATCTATATGTGTATGGTACGGCCAATACCAATAAACAATTATATCTATGTGAATTATAACAAAAACTGCCACAATGTAGTTACAAACCAGTCGAAGAAAGGAAAATATTTGATTACAATTGTAATTACCTCGCCTTTACACATTGTAATTAGCTCGCCATTACACATTGTTGGCAGTTGTTATGCAAAATTACTTGTGTATAATTTTGTTGTCGGGCTGTGAAACAGACTAGCTACGCAAAAAGGGCAGACACCTGAAATATCAGCCTGGAACAGTCCCAATGCAGGGTCCTGTTCTCATAGAGAAAAGGAACAAGCATTGATCACCACGCTTGCTCACTACGTGTTTACTATTTCAGATAATAGGAACGATAACAAAAAAAAAGTTGTCTGTCGTGTAGATTATAAAAAAATATTGGACACGTGTATTTTCTTTTTTTACGTAATAAAAAGATTACGGCGATACATTGAGTAAAAATGTGCCATGACGTTACGAGTATGTAGATTTTATACTGACTTGTGACGTAGCGAGCGAGTCCCCAACTTTAACGCGTTTTATCTAAGTTTATTTTATTAATATGATAAAGCAAAAACTACGTGTCCAATATTTTTTTATTATCTGACTGACGGACTAAATATAATTTATTTTTACCCAGGCATCATCCCTATTAACACACGGTTTCTGAATTGAGAATTTGAAGTGTCAAACTTTACTTTTGCATTACTTAAAGAAAGCTCGCGAAATTCTGAAATATTGATTTGGAAAAGACGTAAGAAATTTTAAATTGCGCGATTACATTGAAGGTATATTATGTAGTGCTAAAACAGAATTTGACAAATCAAAAACCAGTGTACGGAAAAGGTGTGCGTGCGTCCGGTTTATGGAAACTAGCTATTTTAATTTAATAACAAATTTTAAAATTACCTTATCCAAAAAACCCATACACTGCTTGATCCGTAGGTCGAACCCTGGACCCCATGATAAGAAGGTCGTATTTACAACTACAAGGACTAACAAGGCAGATCAATAATGTTGAAAATAAATTATGTTTTTCTATTGTTTCAGGTTTCAGCCGAACCCACACAATTAGGGTACCGCAGCGAAAATGACACAACAAAAACGACTGTGTGGAATCAGTCTGGGTTCCGTTGGAGTTCTAACTGTATTATTTTATTTGATTGACCGGTCATTAGCTGTGAGTAATTTACAATTATTACAATTTTCTAACATTTAAGGAAAAATGAACAACGAAAATCAACGCAAAAAAAAAAAAACTGCAACTGTCAAAAGCGCGTAAACTGCTGTGGCGGTTGGGTAGACGTGCTCTTGAGCGGAGGCCATGAGTCGGCAGACGTGAGGTAGGACGCCCTCAGGCCGGTGGAGCGACGATCTTCGCAGGGTGACTGGTAGGGGCTGGATGAGTTGCCGATAATCGAGTTCAATGGCGTGCGATAGGAGGCAGTCCAGCAGTGAACTGCTGTAGGCTGCTGATGATGATGATGCAATTGCTGTGATTAGTTGACTCAATTATCAACAGCCAATCGTGTCACATGATTTGCGTTTAATTTTGACGTGTGATGATTTTCGACGCGAAAAAGCTAGTGGTGTTATTGAACTATTCTGGATGATGAAATTACCCAATTTAAGACCTTAAGCTTAGAAACTATAATAGGTCCTACATCACTAAGCAGCGAGATAATCTAACAATTATCAGATTAGTATAAAACTTTAAATGACTCTTTAATTGCTCTTTCAGCCTTATTTTAATTTATGATAGAAAAAAAAGAAAGAACTTACCAGCAATCCGCCCAGCAATTCGCACGGGTAACACAGCATAATATGTCTACATTTTCTTTTCTGTCCTAGTGTTTTATCAGCCGTTGCGAGCATCTGGCCTTAATGAATTTACACACCTAACCTCCTTTAAATTACTCCGTCCATTGGTGAAAACCGCTTGGTAATTTTTTTATGAAACCGCTCGGAAAAGCCGTTTGGTAATTTTTGAGTTTATCGCGTTCAGATAGACAGACGTCGCGGGGGACTTTGTTTTTTTTTTAGGGATGTTATCAAAAATTATTTTTTGTCCTTCTGGTAGATTATTAAAAAATATTGGACGTTTTTTTTCTATTTTTACGTAATTAAAAGATTACGGAAATACATTGAGTAGGCAATACGTTAAAATGTGGCATGACTTGTGACGTAGCGAGCTCCCACTCCCCAACTTTAATGCGTTTTAAATAAAGCAAAAAATACGTGTCTAATATTTTTTATTATCTGACTGACGGACTAAATAGTTTTTTTTACCCAGTCAATATCCCTATTACGTAGTGACAACTACAGAACCCATTCCACTTGCTAAGTTCAACCCTCAGCAGACATTCAAATTCTTTTGTTACCGAAACGTAACAACAAAACTGTAACGAAATAAGTATTAACCTCTTACCCAAAACTATGTGGAAATGAAGTACATTATTAAGTCCCATGTCACACGACACCACGCGACAAAAAGTCATGGCGTGTGTAAGAATCACGCCACACTTCGTATGTTTTTAATTCAAAGCAAATTTTGACTAACTAAGAAGGTATAATTAGATAGTAAATATTGTATCTATTATTTTTTAATTAACCTGTGGTTAGGTAGATTATTATCGACCAGGGAAATCAGATTTGCGGTTTTTTTATTTGATACACAATAATACATATGTCGCTTCAATTTTCATTCATGTTTTTCGTGAAAGGTGAGTAAGGGAATCTACCGTCAAGAGGAGATGGCAGCACAGTCCTCATGTCTCATCGTCATCTGCCTAGCCTTGTCCCGACGCGCCCCACTCCGCTCCGCTCCGCTCGGTGCTAAAGTACAGCTTACAGTAAAGTAATCGCGGAGTGGGGCGCGTCTTTGTGGATCGTGCTTTCCACGGAGGGGTCCCGGTATGCAATGGATGGTCACCCATCCACTGACCGACTTTGACAAGCATTGCTTAACCTAGAAGATCGACCCTTGCGGCCGTTATTATTTAGCCACGAGCCCCCACAGTCCTCCTGTCTGTTACACCATATAAAAAATGTATGGTTTGTTGCGCAACCGGTCGGACGCCTGGTGAGCTACCCACCATAAAGCTGTGTATACTTTGCTGGCAGCGCAACCATGGTCACGCCACCATGGTGTCCTAGTGAGATATAGGCATAAGTCCAGCATTTTTTGTTCTTAAAATTGCAAAAGCGTGCAAACCTTTCCAAACATTTCTCCTCCACTGCCACATTCGTGTGTATATTGTAATGATTGTAACGTCTGTATCAGTACTACTGCGCGTTACACTTTCTTTCCTTATTCTTTGTTAACTCAAGCGATGCATGCTTGAATTAATGAGTTGGTATAGTCAGCACTTGCAATATAAATATTATGGTGATGATTTCTTTTAGAAATCTCACCTAAAGCACAAAACTAAAATCACCCATGTTACCCCAGAGGAGTAGGAAAGCTTCAGCTTCCGACTTCGTCCGTGTGACGGTCAACTATGCCTTAAAACATCCTATGGCCTGCCCCGGATTTCCGTGTAGGCCTGCAAGGCCCAGCCAGCCTAGGGGCCCCACTCACCCAGCTACCCCGACCAGCTTGCCAGCCCGAAAATAGTCGAGTATTTTCGACCTCGCTTCGCTTGCTCCTGAATTAGTTTCTCTTATTTCTTCTGCTTTTCTACATAAGTCGACAAAGACAATCCTATTTGTGTTTAAAAATGTCAAAAGAAATCTAACATATCCGAGACGGGATGCAACATTTTTTCGAGCTCGCGTCGCTTGTTGTTGCATCACTTTCTTGCATAAGTCGACAAAGTCAATCCTATTACATACTGTGTGAATATTCAAAAGAAATCTAACCTACCCGAGGTGCTAAGATTTTAAAATTTTACAAAATATCTTCGGGATGGGGGTTGGCTCAAATGCCTAACGCCTAGGGCCTCTGGGTCTCTAAGTCCGGGCCTGCACTCGGCAATAGTGTACTTGTCTGTCAGTGAATTTTTGTCATCGGTTGAGTACTTCCAGGGATTATTATCTCTTAAAAACAAACAATTTTAAAGTTTATATAATGAATTTAATTTGTTTATCATTCCAGTCGCTAGACGGCTACATCCCTGGACAAGACTACCCGGTATATACTGAGGTACCTAAAGGTTTGTCATTTACATGCGATGACAAAATACCCGGGTACTACGCTGACCCTGAAACTATGTGCCAAGTAAGTACAGTTCCTTTTCTCGTGTCGACACGAGTTGACTTAAAATAACTTAAGACATCATATTACGTTCTATACTTGCATTGCAACTAAAAAAGGAGTAATTGTTACAATAATTTTAATATCTAGTGCCTAATCAAAAGGCAATGTGTTTTGTAGCTTTATATGTTTGCTATAGAGATATTGGAAGGATCTTTTCCTTTTTTTTTCAATCCATAAAGAGATCTTTAAGTAGGTCCTCTTCTTCTTCTTTTTGAGTCGATGATACCTTTTAGAAAGGTAGCCACGGTAATAGCAGTCACTACTAATACTCACCATGTGAGTGCGGTGTTGTGCAGAACTTGCTGGAATGCCCGAAGTGTCCGTACACCTGCACCGTTGAGGATGTAATGAAAGCCACTGACGCTGCTATTTGAAATAGATTTAGAGATGACATTTAAAGATCAGTCTGACTTGTCAATCAATTATAAATGCGAAATTAATTTTAAAAAGTTGGCCATATAATCTTTTGGATCATTACGCCTACTCAAATAATCATAGCATCATGTTTCTTTCTTACAGGTTTGGCACTGGTGTGTCCCTAGTATCGGACGCAACCTGATGTACTCCTTCGTTTGCGGACCTGGCACCGTCTTCAACCAGAGGACCAGGGTCTGTGACTGGTTCTTCAAGGTAAACCAAATCTTCACTGTTCTATGATGAAAGAAAGCATCGTGAGCTCTGAGGAAACTTTCACTGAATAATCTGAAATTGCTAATACGCAGTGCGCAGGCATGATTTGTGCTTCTTTTCTGTCTGAGACCATGTGCTGGCTATGAAGTGGGTCAATGATGGATGCTGATAAGACTTCAACCATTCAATATTTTAGTTTCATATAGTTGATCTTATGACCAAAAATGTTTATGTTTATCACCGTGGGAATATATTGCATGTTTTTTTCTTGAACATATCAATTTTATCTTGAAACCACTAAATAGTCCTATACAGTTGTGGATATGAATTCAGCAAATTTCGCTAGATCCCTCGACTAAGACATAACATCATTCTTGTTCCTTAATAGATAATTATAGTAATGATGTGCTGTCTCTTTCCAGGTGGATTGTGAAAACGCTCAAGCGTACTACGGGATCAATGAAGATCTGTACAAGGATGAGGCCGGCAACTTCATTAACGGGAAAAAGTAGATCTCTATAGAGATGTACCGACTGTTTAGTGGCAATCGACTTAATTCGTCGATTATTGACGGTTTTGTGACATTTTTAGGAATAGTTTTAGTTACACTAAAGGCACGATAGAATCTACTCTTAGGCCCACGTGGACCACAAACCACTAAATGCATTTAGAGGTAAACGAATTTAAAACCTTGCTCTACTTCTTTCTATTGTTTTAAGATGATAGAGACAGAATGATTTTTTAAATACATACCTACATATATACAAAAATTCACGCCTCCTGCCCATGGGGCAGATACTATAGATATTATAGGTATTTTAAATAAGTTTAGCTTAAATCCATTTTGTGATTTGTGGTGCAAGTGAGCCTTAGCTCGGGTGTGTCTCGTCGAAATGTGAACTTCACAGCTCCAAACTGTAGGTTCTATAAAGCAACAACAAGAAACTAAATATAAAACACCATCTTAACCTTTTAAATTGTTGCTCGCGTTAAAATATACATCTTGACTACGAAATCCTTCACTGTGCGTGGTCCGACACACACCTAGCTTGTTATATTTTTATTCTAAATTCACTATAACATCATGAACACAAAAATATAACATAACATCACGCCTGGTAATCCGCGAAGGACTAGGCAGAGGTGTTCCTATAGTACAAACGGCTACATAAAATATCTAGCTATATATTTCCAGTATAAGCTGACCTCGCATTGTATGGAAATCCTATACGATGCGAGATCAGCATAAGCTGGAATGTACCTATAACATGATGCGTAGCCGTGTGTACACCTTCATAAACACAAAGTAAGTCGATTGTGTTACTACAATCGGTACATCTCTAACGTTTAGTTTACTAAAATATTAAATAATGGAGATTATTCTCAATTTGAAGTACAATTAATTTAAGTGCAAAACGTCATAAGTACAATAATGATAGTATTTTTTATACATTTTTACAAATTTATTTATTAGGGATTTTTTATTGGAGATTATAATTTTACCTATAATATTCAGTTCATCAACTCTTTTAACCAACAAAATATTGTGATCGATTTTAAATTACAAATGTGATACATTTTTTTACTTTATTTTAGTCAAACATAATTAAACTTAACTTTCTTTGAGATAGTTAGTTACCAATTTGCAACAGAAGTTACCACAGTTTTATAAAATGAAAATTAACCATTACTAAATACTTAGAAGAGTAAAAATAAACTAATTTCACGTTAAATTTAATGAATATTGTCAAGACGCCCAGCCACTTATTTTACCTTTTCAAATTACTTAAATGAGCACTTTCAAATTCAAGCAGATAGTATCTTTAGTTAAACTTTCAATAACTTAAATGATATACTGTAATGCAGACTGTCGAATTGTCGATGCTATACGACATCTTTACGAGCGACAAAAAATACCTATTATTTTTAACGATTTTTATTTCCGATTTACTGACAAAATTGAGCAAGTCGATAGCCACCATACTTGTTATCACATACCTAAAGTTAATTAAAAATTGTGCTTCCAGGGGTAATTCATACAACAATTTGTACGACAGACGACGATTCTCAGCCCGACGCAAACGACATGAGTACGCAATGAGACAATCAGGCAAGACTGACAGTTCCGACATTCAAGATAGGAGTGACAAACTTGAAGTGACAGACACGATACCTTCAGGCAAAACTGACAGTCAAGACATACAAGCTAGGAGCGACAAAGTTGAAGTAGGGAGTAGAAGAAAACGAGCAAGAAAGTTTAAAAGTCATAAGAAACATGCTAGTGACGAACCCGAAGTGACAAAATCAAGCTAGAGCGACTGACGATAATTGACTGACGATTTGTAGAACTATAAAAGAGTTAGTTATGTAAAGCCCTAAGCTTAAAAATCATGCTTGAAACCTTAAAATAAGCGCATGAGTTTGACTCTTTGATTTCTGAAAGCCTATATTCAATTGAATTTGTTGTCAAATCTCATTTCAAGTTGTTATTTTGGTGAATCAAACACAACAACTAAGTTTATGAGGTTTGACAGCTAAACTGAAGAGAGACTTGATCAAGTTTTCAGAGAACATAAAAACAAAAAAAAAGAATTATAACATATTGTTGGACTGTGGACAAAATAGAACTCAAAACTACCGAGACGAAATTGACTGACAAAATATTAGCAATGATATAATGAAAAGTTTAGTTATGAAAAGAAAAAAACGAAAACTGACTGACAAATTTCAGTAATTTTGTACTGAAAGCGATGAAATAAAGATTTATGGGATATTCCTCATACTTTACGGAATATTTTGACATTGACTGACATTACAATTTTACCACAAAATTAAAGACTTGGAAATATTTTATGGATTTTAGTTCCTTCTACTAAAAGTTTTAGATGTTTAAAAATCTATAAAATTGGTAAAAAATATACTGATTGTTATTACTACTTTTCAATAAAAAAAAAAACTAATACCTTTGAAATGTTATTCTAGCCAATAATTACATTATTATTATGTAATGTTTAAATACAAATTGTATATTCGCGTCTGTCTACTAAAGCCAAACCTAATATAATATTTGTATAAAATAATGCCTACATAAGTACCTACCTAAACTAACAAAAATATATTGGTTATTAAAATAAAAAGTGATGGCGTTTAATCATAAAATGTTTTTTGCCATAAAAACCATTATTAAATCTAAACTTAGTACTTTTTTAATGTAAATATAAAAATATTGTAACTATATTTTTGTACCTAATAATAAATTAATTAATGTATGTGATTTTAATTTCATTTGAGTTCGTTTTCCTCGTTTCCCAAATATGTACAATAAGCAAATCTCTCTTCCTACTATTCGCTCTCTTACTCCTGAGAATAGACCACGTTACTTTTTTTTAAATGTTTTTTCTCCATCTGTTACGATCTGCAGTGACCTGGCGGAGTGCAGTGCTGATAGGTAAATATTAAATCCGACCAACGTTTTGGGCTTCGGCCTCTAGGCAATTCAACACTTGCTTTTAAAGTAAGATTACATTGTACTAACACCACAGTTATGATACTAGGGAACCTGTAGCCATTCGTAACCAGGTTTTGCATAGTCATGATTACTCGGCTTATTGGTGATTCGCACGAATTTACTACTACTCGAATCGACACTTTTAAATAATATTATTTTTTCTTTAGGCGATGCGCACGAAGTTAATTTATTTGTGGCCGAATCGATTTCTGGAGTTCTTGATTCGTCCACAAATAAATTCTCACGTTCGTTCGGCCGCGCATTCGTTCGTTCGTTCGCCTGTTTCGGGCGAGTAAATTCGTGTGAATCACCAATGAGCCGTTGTGTTTATAATGAATAAACGCACAAACTAACCGACTGTTTTTTAAAATTCGCTACTAAAATTTGCTACATTATCACTGAGGCTATAGGCTATAATGTGTAAATATATCACGTGGGCAAAGCCGCTGGTGGAAGCTAGTAAACTATAAATTCAAAATTCAAAAGTAATTTATTCAAACTAGGCGGAGAATCAGCACTTTTCGAACGTCAAAATTACATATTACAGTCCCCAAAAACGCCCGCCATTCACCACTTCCTAGTGCTTTAGCTGGGAAGAAGGACATGCCATTACAATTTTTTATGTGTACAGGCATGCGACCACGGCTTTATCTTGACCATTTTTGTACCTAGGTCTTGATTTCTGTCTGAAATATTTTCTTGTTTCATTTTTTACTTTTCAGAGCGTGATTTGTCTGTAGTCGGGGTTTAGTTTTTGAACTTACTTTTTTAGTGTAGAAGTGTATACAGGGTCCCATTAAAATAGATGGACAAATTTTAACACAGCGTTCAGTACGTCTAACCAAAGATATCCAACCAAAAAAAAACACAGATTAAAGTGATTTTATTTTGACCTAAAATAATAAATGGCATTGGGTAACCAACATTTTTAGTGTATTTTCGTTAGCTGATTAATTTTTCTTGTGAGTATCTAATACGTTTTTCTTATTATTGTTTTACCATTGTCCTTATTTTGGTGGTCTGAATGATTTCTAAAAGTTTGTCCATTTATTTTAATGGGACCTTATATTTTGCCCAATATATAAGAGAATATGTTGGCTAAGATGAAGAGACCTGAGAATACAAATATCTTTAAAAAAATCTCTTAGAGAAACTCTGGCATCTAGCTGGTAAATTACTGGAACAGCTCGTTTTTGAAGAACAAATATATTTTGAATGTCAGCGGCTTTGCCACACAGCAGAATACCATAGGATATAACGCTATGGAAATAACTAAAAAAGACTAAACGAGCTGTATCAACGTCAGTGTATTGTCTTACTTTCCTGACAACGTAGGCGGCCGAACGAAGCCTTCCCGCTAGGCTTGATATATGTGGGCCCCAGTGAAGTTTGGCATGTACTGTTATACCCAAAAAACGGCCGAGTCTACAGTTTCAAGCAACTCTTTATGTAATACGATGTTGGGTCGTAGATTTCAAACATTCGGTAAGGCGAACTTTATACATTTCGTTTTCTTGGCATTGAGAACTAAGTTTATTTGTAATAAACCAAACCGTAACCATTGAGAGTGCACTGTTTAATTCGTCAAAATCTTGTCTATTCCCGTCTATTTAAAAAATAAGAGAAGTATCATCTACAGACAGTACAGCATCACAGATATCGTTTAAATAAAATGGTAAGTCATTAATATACACTAAGAACAAGATTGGACCCAGTATTGAGCCTTGAGGTACACCTAACTGAACTGGCAGCCCGGAAAATTTCACACCATTAAAATCTACATATTGGAACCTATTACGTAAATAAGAATTTATTACTTTGAGAGCTTCGTTTTGGACACCGTAATGACGTAATTTACGCAAAAGCGTGTCATGGTGCACGCAATCTAAAGCTTTGGAGAGATCACAGAAAACTCCAATAGCATTTTGTGAGTTCTCCCATGCTTTAAATATGTGTTTCAGCAGAGCAGCACCCGCATCTGTGGTCAAACGACCCTTGGTAAAGCCATATTGTTCATCATCAAGAAGGCTGCTTAAATTAAAACTTCTTAGCAACTGCTTGGGTATTAACTTTTAAAATATTTAGCTAAATGCAAGTAATAAATAGGTCCGAATTTGCCAACGTCATTTTTATTATCTGATTGAAATATTGGTATGACTATAATACTCTTCATGAGGTCAGCAAAAGTTCCTAAACCATCGCATTTATTAAAAGTAACAGCTAGATAGGGGGGTACGATGTTTATTAAATTACTTGATAGTTTAACGGAAATGCCCCAGTGATATAAATGCGTATATAACTCTGTTTTTTGGTCTGTCTGTCTGTCTGTTACAAATAGGTACCTGGAGAAAGACAAGCTACTTTTCATATGATAAAAATATAAAATACACCTGGACGAAGTCGCGGATAACACAGCAGCTTATATTATATACGAGTACTTCGCGCCGAAACGAGAGAAGTCACTTAAAATATAGATGAGACATTTCAATATCTATATAACTAGTATCTTCAAGTCTAGCCTTGACAGGATATGCAGAGAGCGGTGCGAAGCTCTTAAATATTAATGTTGCATTCTAGACACACACACACCTGCTTACACAGGTACAGTTATGTTGCATTGTGTTTATGTGTGCAATGTTGTTAGGCTGTGGTTATAGTGCGGAGAACTCGGATACGACTTTAACTTACAAGGCCTTAAGAGTTTTATAGAATTATTTTCATAAATCTAGATTCCAATGAGACTGATGTCATAGTAATATAGACAACATAACATCACGCTTGTAGTCCCCGAAGAGTTAGGCAGAGGTGTATCTATAGTACAACCACATTTCGCCAGTTATGTTTTAGTCCCAAGTAACAGGGGCGAGCCTATTGCCATCAACCGGGCACACATTCAGACTCCGGGCTGCTACTGAGAAATTCCTGTTGGAAAACCCAATAAAACTTTTCTACAGTTAACTATCTTAACTATTCACGACAGAAACGAACACTTACAAACTTTTCATAGAAATCGCAAAGACATTTCTAACCGATGTAGCCTAGCCTTAACCACTGTCACTTTACCCAACTTGGAGGGGCGACGAGGCAGTAAGCTTCATACCTTGGCCACAAACAGACGTGGCGTAAAAAAAACAAAACAAAAGTGTTTTCTAAATTCAAACATCAGTGACAGTGCAGTGAAAAAATAGTGTTACTTTTTGAACGCAGATTACGGTAATAATTTCACGTTTTTTTAAACGTTATGTAATAGCTGCTTTATAGTTATTTTGGTAACGTAAGATCCGAAACTTGTTTTGTAATCGGAACACAGTTTCGTGTGTATATTCACGCTTTGCTCGTGATGTATGGGCAGAGAATAAATTATAGATTTTTTGTCATATTTTTACATATTTTATTGTTAGTTATCTTTCTCTCTAGGAATTAGATGGTCGTTATTGATTGAAAATAAGATTTATACATCTTAAATAATAATTAAGGATATAGTCTTCATAAATAAGCTTAGTAGACACTTTAATTCTACGTCGAATGAAGAAAATTGTCTTAAAAGTCCGTCTGTTTGATAAAAAAAAGTTACCATATCGTTGAGGAAAAGCATTCGTTCATGCATACAGAAATAAACATACAAAATTAAAAAGGATCGTATAAGAATTGCCTTATGTTTGAGAAAGGTCTGAATTCAGCGATATACAGAACTAGGACAGACGTACATTTGTAGACAAGAGTTGCCTAGGTGAAGGAGTTTTAATTATTTTTATGCCTCTATTTATCATTACTTGTATTCTCGCTTTCAGTAATAATTAACACCATTTTGTTATGCAATAACCAATATCTTAGATTAAAAGTAGGGTTTTACTGCATATTTTATTTGTCTCCCTATGAAATATTAAGGAACAAATGCATTGTACTTTTTTTTTTTATAAAGTTGATGTATATTTAGAACTAAATATAAAAGTAATTTTATCACAAGCTTCTAGAAACTTCTTCAAACTTCTTTGTCCTGAACGCAGGCGGCGTTCTGTAGTTTCTGCCTACCCCTATATGAAGGAGGCGTTAGTTTGTATGCATGTTCTAGATACAAGGAAATCTTTCTTTTAAAACTATTTTCTCGTTTTCTAAACAGTACACTAGTTACATCAGACACTTATTATTCGAAACAGGGTAGGCAGAAAGAATACTAATACACTAAGTATTGCGAACTAAAGCCTCGCACTCACTGAGCAACTATTGGGCAACTTGCCTACAACCTGTTTTACGATATTGCCTAATATTATCGTCGATATTGACGTACTTACTATTATTTACTTGTTAGTAGCAGTACAGTTAACCTCTCATCGTTGTTAACACGTGCAATACGGAAATCACCCTTACAACTACGACATAAAGGTACTGTTAATTCAAATTGTTACCACTGTTGTGCGGTTTGTGTACCATGCTTTTTTCTGCCAATCAGAAAGTCTGGCAACAAGTTTTACCACAGGATATCGTGTTACCCAGTAACTGAGTTGTGGAGGTCAGATAGGCAGTTGCCCCTTGTAAAATACTGGTATTCAGCTGCATCCGGTTAGATTGAAAGCAGACCAAAACGTAGTTGGGAAAAGGGTAGCCAGATTATAATGGCGATGCCTAGTATTACCGTCAAGCAGCACCATCGAGATTTTTTTATAATATTTAAGTTTAATATGAATATTTGATACACATAAACCTATCGGAATCAATTTTCTAAATTATGGTGAAAACCGGATCAAAATCCATCGTGGAGTTTAGAAGAAGTAAGCGGTCACACGGTCAGACACGCAGACAGCGACTTCATTATATACCTACTATTTATAGATAAAGATGTTGCATGTGGCAACATTTAGTCGCTCAGTGTGAACAAATCCTTATATTCCACTTGTCAATAAGTTGTCACCTTGATTTCTTGAGGAAGTGGGATTTATACGTAAGAGACTGTCACCTTCGAGTGTAAAATGTTACTTTACACAACATTATATTATCGAGCTTATAAGTTTCCTTTTAAAAATGTGCAATGGGTTTTATTTATTTATCGTGAAGATTCTAACTCGATGGTTATAACTCAGGCCGTAGTGGAAATATTTGTAGTTAAACATAACATAACATCACGCCTGTATTCCTCGAGGGGTTAGGCAGAGCTGTACCTATAGTACCTACACCCACATTTTGCCAATTATATTTAAGTCCCATGTAATACGAGCAAGCCTATTGCTATCAACCGGGCACAAATCCAGACTCCGAGCTACTACTGAGAAATTCCTAAAGGAAAAATCCAATTACACTTTTCCCGGCCTGGGAATCGAACCCAGGACCTCATACTCCGCAGTAGTACTTGCGACCACTCGACCAAAGAAGCAGTCCATTCAGTAATATTGATAAATTAATCAAAACAGCGATAAACTTGACAGCTAGGTACTTGTGACGTTGCCAGTTTCTGGCTGCGAGTATACACAAACCATTGGATAGGTAATATACATAACACAATTCGATTAAAACGCATTTCACAGGCCTCTCATACGAAGTGGAATTAACTATTTATCTCAGATAACAATGATTTCCATAGAAAAGTCTTCAGACCATTAATTGCATCCACAGGGCCTCGACGAGTGACAATTGCTTTCATGACGCTTCGTATTTCTACGAGGACTTTCAACAGGATTGATATAGATACGCTTTACGGTAGCTTATGTCAGTCGCACACATTTTTTATTATTCTATTATACACCGACGAGCAATATAAAAAAGCCACTTGCAAAGTGCCAATTGAAATAACTCCTAAACCACACAAGTTAGCTACATGAAGTAAAAAATCTTGAAAACAATTTTATAGTTGTTTTTTATGTGTATATACATATATTTTTTACTTCAAGAAGCTATCTTACGCGGTTTCGGAAATATTTCATGATAAGTTAGTGGCTTTTTATATTGCTCGTCTGTGTAGTTATCGATAATAGAATGTCAGTATATCCAGGCCCACAGGTTTCCTCGCAATGTTTTCCGCCATCGTAACTGTACAAACAAAATAAACTAGCTAAGTAAATATTTCAAGTCCTTTTTCTATTACAAAGTGGACTGTGGCAACGACTGTGAAATGAGCGCCACAGAACGTTTAGTAACAATAAATAAGTTGTTGCCAAAGAGAATGAAGTTTAGACAAGACTTGCAGCTTGACAAGTATTTAAAAGAATCGCTTGTGAAATTTGTCATTTATCCTGTTTCAGAAAGCATATTAATATACCAAGATACCATCATATCTGTACTACCCAGGGTGTATTACTCCGGCGTTTCGCTTTTACACATACATCACGCCAGTATCCCCCGATGGGTTTGGCAGAGGTGTACATATAAAACACCTACATTTCGCCAGTTATGTTTAAGTCCCATGTAATAGGAGGTGAGCCTATTGCCATCAACCGGGCACTAATCCAGACTCCGGGCCGCTACTGAGAAATTCGAGATGGGAAAACCCATAACACTGACCGACCCGGAAATTGAACCCAGAACTTCATGCTCAGCAGTAGCGCTTTAGACCACTACATTAACGGTAGTCAGTCAGTTTTGCTTTTAATGTTTTTAAGACCAATGTAATGAGAGACGACCATATTGCCGTCAGCCGGGCATAAATCCTGATGATTTCGGGCTACTATTAAGAAATTCCGACTGGAAATTTCCAAAAAATCTGTGCTGGAACAAGGGAATGAAACCAGACTTCCAGACTCAGCACGTTCGACTGTGATCACTTACCTACTCAACCAAGCATAATTTAATCCGTCAACCAATCACAACATGACACACTAGCTGCTGCCCGCGGCGGCGTCACCCGCGTGGACCCTAATTATTTTTCTAAAATAAAACTAGCATAATTTACTCCCTGTTACATCAGCTATCCGCCAGTGAAATTCCCGTCAAAATTGGTCCAGCCGATTAGGAGATTAGCTGGAACAAAACAGACAGAACACAAACAATATTTATTAAATTTGTTTTCTTTTTTGTTTGTACCGTGTACACTTTCATATGCATTTAGTAAAAAGCTGCTATTTCAAAATTACAAACAGACACTCCATTTTTTTTATTTATTAGTATCAGATAAAGAAAACTTCATACATTAGCCAGTCAGCGAGGTATCGCGGCTGACATTTAATACGTATCAATAGATTTGGTCAGACGTGGTAAGATTACAAGCACATGAAACATTTCCACATTATTTCCACAATCGTTAACAGTTCAACAAACCCCAAGGTGCCTATTGCCTCCAGGCGACTGTCGCCACTTTCCATCAGGCCGTTGACCTCTTTAGTTTGATTGCCATAAACCTAATTCACCCAATAAACATCTAACAATAGACCTGAACTTACTTAGTAGTCGATGGTTGCTCAACCCACAAGCTGTGCGATAACCAATCTGTGTTGACATCGGTTGACAAGCGGCAATCACTGTATGACTGTGGTGACATCGGTATGTATTTCCATTTGTTAAGTTCAATATACCTTAGTGGTTTAGTGGTCGATGGCATGACTTGCTGAACATCTGGTCCTAGGTTCAATAGCCGGATCAGGCAAAGTGATGCTGCGTTTTACAATAAGGAAATTATTGTAGTCTGTGTTATTGTGCCCGGTTAGCAGCTATAAGCTCGCACCATATATGTGGGGTACCGTCAACCATTCATGGTAACGATTAGACAGTGGTTTTATTTCGTAGCAGTAAGGTCGCTTTTAGTATTTTATTCCATTCTATACAACCTACCCCTTCTGAGCAAACAGGCTTGATGTCATCACACGGTTCAATTACTGAATCAACTCCACCATTCTCCTGCCCTTATCTCAACATGTCCTTTTCTTCTATACTTTTCTATTAGTCGTCATCTAGGTAGATTCAATTACTGATTATAGCCTTCTTAATACAAAGTTAAACTAACCGGTTTTCACGGATAAATAGCAATATTTCCAACGTATAAGTATGTGTAATATATGCAATCATACACCAGGATTTCCTGCGCGGTGCACTTCATCATACACACAAATCAAATTAGCAAACAGTAATAGATCGTTCGTGTGGGTACTCCTCACTAATTATAGTGGCAGCAAAGAAAATGGCTTCTTCTCAAAGAGAGAAGGAACGAACATTAATTAATGTATAACACAACTTGCTCACTGCGTGTTGACAATTTGACAATGTTCAACGTCAAGGTTTCTTCATGATGTTTTACTTGACCGTACGTCCCGTATATTAACTTAGAAAGTATATTTTTACAGAAATGTTTTCATATTGAAGGCACTTTGGTACAGTTAAGTCAGTGGTAACAGTTGCACTGCTAAAACTGCCCTTACTGCAATGATACAAAGACAATTTCAATCTCAAATTGCAACACAGACGTGTGTTTAATAATGTTATTAAACACACTCGTGCTTAATAGTGATCCCTCTGAACAATTATGACATGGCATCATCAATGCTACATTGGCATCAAATTCAAAAGCTCTCTTCTCATATTAAGAAGTAACGAGCATAGATCTCCACGCCTGCGTGATAGTGTTTTCAGACTGTTTAAGTCCAGGTTTCCTCACGATGGTTTTCTTCACCGTATGAGTGTGTGGGTATAATAGGTTATTAATATATTATTATTATTATAAGACTGTGTGGGCCCACTGCAGGACAAAGGCCTCCCTTTTCCTCTTCCCTCTTTTCCTGCCATTAGGGATCCTCTGTGTGGTGGTTTTTACGTATTGCTACTCCAACATGCGTCAGATGTGGCCAGCTCAGCTAGGTATGTTATGAAATTGTAGGCATATTGGTACTAGCCAGAATCGCACCTACAATCTCGACTTCAGTATAGTAGTAGCTCATTCCAAGGCCTCTTCTCATACAGAGAAGAAACGAGCATATCATTGACCACCACGCCTGCTCACTGCGTGTCGCAACTTTGTAACCGCATGGTGGTTTATCTAGAGCACCTATAAATCTAAGACTTATTGCTAAATACCTCAGTAAGAGGTACCCACAAGTCCCACTACCCGGTAGAAGTTAGTTAAGTGCAGATAATATATAATAGTAATGGTGCTCTAATTTATAGAATGTTTGCTTCCTTGTAAGATCTAGTGATGGGATTAGATAAGGTCGATTAATTGTCGATTAAGTATTATTTTGTTGGAGCAATCGGCATTCGGCATGTCGACTTGCTCAGATAATGATGATCGTGCCTAATAACTTGTGGAACTGGCATCATGAATTCTGCCCTATCTTCATCAACATCATCATTGTTCTGCCTGTATCCTAATTTATTTGGAGTCAATACAGCATGTTATGAATTCTGACCTATGTTACATCAAAATGATTATGTACATCCTGAGTTAATCATAGATAACATTAAGGTAAAACTTATATATGTAGGCAATGGTTAGAAATGAAATGCTTCAAATTTCATTTTTCTCTTTAAGAGACTTTTAGACTTGCAGTACAAAATCAACAGCTGTCCAGTAGTATTTGTTATAGAAATAATGGTCTCAACAATAATCATACTACCCAGTAACAGGGTTGTGAAGGTCAGATAGTCACTCCATGTAAAATACTGGTATTCAATTGCATCCGGTTAGACTGGAAACTGACCCAGAAAAGTTGGTGTTAGTAACCCCATCGATTTACCCAACAGAAAAATATTACAGAAGTTGATAACAAATAAAAAACATTACAACTTCAAATATTAAACAACCGCTATTAATGCTGCTTTCGCCGCAACGAATGAAGCGTGATGTTTATCTGATTTATCAATCAACAAGTTTACTGTTTCTAAAATCGATTATAACAAAATCCCTTTAGTAAATACCGAGTCGAAGTCAATTAGAAGCGTGTCGTATCCTTGAAGTCAAATGTCAACATTTGACTTCAAGGATACGACACAAATACGGTTCTCCTCAAATCAATATTTATAATTTACGCAATCAAAGTCTTAACTTTTTTGTTATTAAATGACAAAAGAATCTACTCAAACAAATAGAAAATGATGAGCATTTTTACTACCTTATTAAATCTATATAAAATAAACACTAAAATCCAAATATCGATATTTCTTTCCCCTCCCTAGCAAGGACTTACCGCTTGCCACAGACATTACACAAGTATTGCGACGCTTACGCAACCGACGTATTATCGATAACTCGCTTTATATCAGTAGCGTTTTTTGTCTGTCTGTCTGTCAATATCTCAGGTATTCAGGTTGGTCTGTAGGTATTGCTTCAAAAACCGTGAGTTCGGGTCACGATTTGAACTAGTTTTTTTGATAAGATTTTACTGAGGAAAGCAGATTTTAGTTAATTTAGATTAAAGTTTTGTGGTGACAATTCGAGGGACCTTGGTTGAAGTAAAAATGTTTAATTCGGTATTTTGGGTAATACAATACTTGCTAAAACTAGTTCAAAAGGAACTTAGTAATAAATTTAGAATCAAAACTGGATCAGTGTCGAATTAAATTCAATAAAAATATAATTATTATACATAATTATACAAAAAATATAATATAAAAATAATATATATTATATAATAAAAAAAAATGAGCAAAAAATATATTTGTAATCACGTTTTCGAAAACTGCTCTAAGTATTTCGATGAAAGTTACAATGTAAGGGTTTACGGGACTGAAAAATAGATAAAGCTAGGTCTCATATCTGGGAAAATTCAGTTTTGTTATTTTCACAGTGTCGGGAATGTGATACAACATTTGTATACCCTGTATGATATGTTCATCTATTTTCACCCGAGTAGAGCTCGGTCGGCCAGGTACTGTATAGCAATCAAAGCTTGTTCCTTCTCAGTATGAAAAGAGGTTTTTCTCCTGCAGTGGGACAGTAACGAGCTGATGTTTCAGTGTAATCTTAAAGCTTGTATCATTGACAATGTTACTAGATATGAACCATTACGCTATCGCTTTTAAATAATGAGCTATAGCAGAATGTATACAGAACATTAAAAAAATCTGTGAACACATTTTCTCCATACAAAAGACATCAACGCGGGTGTGTGGCATACAACGATAATAATATTTTTTACAAAAAATTAGAATTTTTACTTCTTCTTTTTTATTATTCTTCGTTGTTTTTATACAAACGAAACCTACATAACATTTGATCAATAAGGTGACCTTAACTCGTATTGTAAAATGATTAAGATTGAAACAAGTTTGTGAACATTTTTTAATACGTTTTGTGGTATTCATGGCTTCTACTGAGAATGTATACTTGTACAGACGCCAGCAGGTCAACCTACCCGAAACTGTAAAATTTTCCTAATCAACTTTGAACCTTATACTTTAGTAATAAAGTAGAAAATCTATTAAAGATATTTGACAGATTGTAGTAGGTTGATGTGCTGGCGTCTGTACACTACTGTCTTACAACCACTTAAGGTTGCACTAGTCGACGGCAATATGCATGTTAATTAGTTTATTTATTAAGTCTTTTTTATAAAATATTTATATATTTAGTTTTTATTTATGTATTTATTTATAGATTTAGTGAAATAGAAGAAGATTTGTAACGAAAACGAGCGCGTATAATTTCATGAACATACCTTTGGGCGTACAAATATTATGATGAAAAAACTACTGGATGTATGTATCTAAATTAAACTTATTAGGATTTTTTAATATCTCTGTACGTCAAAAATTTTGCCATTTTCATACTCAGAGAGTTATTTATTTACACCCAAATATGCGTTCAAATTTGTGTAGAAATATGGAAGTTTTGACGCACATAACTTTCAAACTAGTTTCCGTACAGGGCTAGTAATGACGAGACAAGTAGACATCATTTTTAATTTTTAATGCACACTGTTAAACAGAGAAGTAAACTCCATACGACGTGAGTATGGAAGAATGACTGACTTGTAAGTAGGGTTCCATTAACTTGAATTAACTTCTCTTAGTGTGGCAATAAGAAATTAATATAAATAAGCATGTTTGTCTTATAAATTCTGTTCTCAGAATTTATCCATACGTATCACGAAACATAACATCAGCAGACTAAGTATTAAAATAATTGGACTATAAACCAAGCGATTTCTAAATGTTAAGACTTTATTAATGACGCTATTAAGTTGCATTTATTTATTTACGCAATGATCTTAGCTATTTGTCTGGATTTGTTGGTATTTCAGAATGTTAGAATTAAATTGAGGAGCTCGTGGCTACAGTAATAACAGCCGCATGGGTCGATCAAAGGTTAAGCTACGCTTGCTGAGGTCGGTCTGTGGATGGGTGACCATTGATTTCATACCTAAGCCTTGGGAAGCACGTTAAGCCATTGGTCCCGGTTGTAATTCGTACGATCTTTGACAGTCGTTACGGGTCGTCAGAAGCCCGAAAGTCTGACAACCAAGTCTTACCGTATGGTATCGTATTACCCAGTAACTGGGTTCTGTAGGGCAGATAGGCAGTCGCTCCATGTGAAATACTGATATTCAGCTGCATCCGGTTAGATTGGAAGCTGACAACAACATAGTTGGGATAAGACTGGCCAGATGATGATAGAATGAGGTTTAGTGGTTGACTGAGTGGTCGTAGGGTTCGATTCCCGGGTGATGTAATAAGTGCATTTATTGCCTTACTAACTGACCGCTGAGCGTGTGGTCCCGAGTTACTTGGGTTATTTATATCCACTTTTTAAACATCATTACCTAATTCAACATTAATTCTTATTACGAATAATACTATAATATCATATGTGACACCTTAAGCGTGTGGCAATTGGTGTAATGGTCACAAAAATGGATAGGTACCGAGCGTGAGGTCTTAAGTTTGATTCCCGTGTCAAGCAAAACGTAATTTTGATTTGACTAGCAGGAAATGCTTAGCAGCATAATACTAGAGTCGTATCCAATAAACGTTTGTAGACTTCCCCTAATTACGCGACTTAATACCATCTTCAGCTGTATAGGGCTATTTGATAGCACGCCGACACATTTGCCTCCCATTTTAAACTAGCAAAAATACATCACTTTCAATAAAAACTACCAATTTAACAACAAGAGGTACATTTAAACGAAGATCCGTTTACGTAATTTATTTAAATTCGAACAGCTATTAACTAATAAAGCCTTTTACAGTATGAAGTGAATTAGATAATAAATTTGTTGATTCAAAATGGACGACACTAAAATGTCGAAGCGGTTAACATTTGGAAGGACATCCTTTGTCCAAATGAGGCGTAACTGTATGTGTGTAGGTGTAGGTGGTCGTTATAATGTCAGTTTATAGCTCAACTTACTTAAATGTAGGTCACCTTTGTATTCTAGTGGCTTCCTTCGTTTTTTGATAGTCTATTCAATTTTATCAATAAATTAAATTGGTTCTCTAATTCTCCTTATTCTCCTTGGTTGATGTAACAACAGTTAGCATCATCAGGTTTTCTGAAACTAGAAATTGACCTTCTAGTTAGACGAGACGGTGGTAGACGAGGAGTACAACCCCATAGCAAAACACAAAATGGGTCTTATTCAGGGGTCAATCATTAAATTTATTTGACAAGTACAAATTGTAACGCTTCAGTGAAAAATATGAATGAAAACTTTTCAATTGTATTAACATACATAAACTCACCCCTGTTTCCCATGGGGTAGGCAGAAACTATTGAACGCCACCTGCTACAATCCTTACATTCTCCTTTTGCTTCGGTAACAAAACATGCTAAGGCATGTATTAACATATGCTAAGATAATGTGCTGGTCAATTAAAGTTATAAATATAACCCGCACTGGGCCCGCGTGGTGGATTGTAAGCCCACTCCCTCTCACAGAGACGAGGATTGTGTCCCAACAGTGGGAATATGATGCCCACTAAAGTAAGTTAGAGATTACTTACGACAGTAAGTTAGTGTGTGTGAGATTTGTGACTGTAAACGCTTCGATACAGGAGAAACTCCGTTCTTGGAGTTTAGGAAAGATTTTTTTTTTAAATATAAAATGAAATAAAATATCTTTTAGCGATCGCTTTGCCTACAAATGACATATTGCGCCATTGACTCTAACCTCCTGAGTAGACGTGAAGGGCTGTGAGAACATAATTATGTACGTTAGTAACAAAGCTTGTGCAAATGTGGAGTTGCTAAATAACTGCACGAGTTCAAGACATGTTTCTATAAGCAACATGACATAATATCACGCCTGAATTCCCCGAACGGTTAAGCAGAGGTGTACCTATAGTACACCCACATTTTTCCAGTGATTTTTAAGTTCCTTGTAATCGGGGCCGAGCTTAATTGCCATCAAACGGGCACAGATGCAGACTCCGGACTGCTACTGAGAATTTTCATATGGAAAAACTAATGACACTGCCCGACCCGGGAATCAAACCCAGGGCCTCGTGCTCAGCAATAGCGCTGTTAACCACTTGACCAACGAGGCAGTCTATAAGCAAATCAGTTACAATATACAACAATGGTTTCGGTTTAACCTAAACCTGTAACATTTTCTATGAGATTAACGAAAATAAGCGGCCAAGTGCGAGTCGGACTTGCACACTGGAGCAAAAAACGCCGAAAAAAACATGTTTTTTTCCTTTAATTTTTTTTTTTTTTTTTGTACATTTTTCTCCATAGATTAACCATAAACTTCCATAGAGAAACTAACTAACTACCTTTCGGTACGAATAATTCAATAGTGTTTTTCTGTTGTTGACTTTCAAGCAATAATTCTCATATAGCTCGACTTTGACTGTGACAATACGAGAGAAGAAGTACCAGGACAGCATAAGAATGAACAGTACACTGCACATCGGTTGCACTCGAGTGTTCCCAGATCAATGACCGTTCATCGACCCGATATTCATAACGAAGTGATTTACATCAATCTCTTCACATTGCTCGTTCAAAATTCAAATCAAATGGATTGTAAAATATTTTTATGTCTTTGTGAAAATAAGTTTTATGAGCTAACTTATAAGTAATATTCAAGACAGTGATCTAGCGTCCTTCCATAGAAACCGACACCAGCATTGTTGAGTAGAGGCTAGGCAGATTTCTTCCACCACCTTTTCCCAACTAAGTTGGGGTCGGCGTCCAGTCTCAACGGCATGCAGCAAAATACTAGTTTTTTTACATGGAGGGACTGCCTATCTGACTTCCACAACCCAGTTACTGGGTATGTTCATTTACAGGTTCCTGTAAACGAACTTACTGCTTATTATTCTATCATATTGGCACAAACTATAATATGAGAATGAAACTCAAAGCATTTATTTCAATTAAATAAATTACAGGCTCTTTTGAACTGTCAAGGGTTCGGTCAGTCAGATGACGTGAAGCTACTGAAGCTAGTTGCCCATTCCAAAGCGTAGTAGGTTCTTATGGAGAAGAACGGGCAAGAAACTCCACGGACTCTCATCACTCATAAAATTATCTTAATTGTATTCAAACTCAAACTCAAAAACTCAAACTCAAAGCATTTATTTCAATTAAACCATTTACAGGCACTCTTGAACTATCAAGAAGTCGGTCAGTCAGAAATATGAAGCTAGTTGCCCATTCCAAAGGGTAGTAGGTACCTATGGAGAAGAACGGGCAAGAAACTCCACGGACACTCTTTTAAATAAAAAATTTGATACAAAATATTGGTAATATTGGCATTCATGTTGAAATTATGCATGTGAGAACAATGTAGAAAGACTTGCACGTTTGTAAAAGCGTCCGTAATATATAGAAAAAAAAACAAATAACCATTTAAAAAATTTAAATAAGCCATGGCAGCTAAGAGATGACCAGTCCCAACTGACGGCGCCCGTTCACGAACAAAAAATTATAAATAAATAATATTTATTGCATAATTTAAGTAAATGAAATTGTTTCTGATCTGATTTGGTTTTGTAGCTATAGCTATCTTTTTAGTAAGTTATTTATTTATTTCATAATATTTGTTAATTTTGGTAACGCTCGTCTAGTGGCAACCACTGATCTCTAAATATGTCATATCTGCGGATAATGCAGTGGACTGCAGCATTACTACTTAAAGTTTGGTAACCTTATCTATTATAATATGTTGTAGTTGTTTATTATCCTTTAATAAACAAAATAAAATAAAATAATAATGGATAGTTCGTGCCGAGGTAAAAATATTTGGTGGTAACATGACTGACCGTCTGAGCTGTGTCCCTATGTTCAAATTAAGTATCGCCACTCTTCGAGACTATAGCTGTTAGATATTGTAGTTCTCTTTGCAGGGAGGAAGACATATAGTGATCTTTTTGTGTGCATTATTGGTGCGTAGTACTCACAACCGGCGTGCGTGTATGATCAGATGTATGAACGTAAACGAGGCAAAAGGAGTATGTAAGGATTGTAGCAGGTGGCGTTCTGTAGTGTCTGCCTACCCCCGTGGGAAGAAGGTATCACTTTATGTATGTATTAGAGTTCTAATTTAAACTCCCGGCTTCTTTGCAGTGGTCGCAGGCACGACTGCTGAGTACGGGGTCGTGAAATCCATCCCCAGGTCAGCAAAGTTTCGTTACGATTTACCATTAAGCCACTACCCGGTGCGATTTAATTGCTTGTGGCATGCCTTAAGTTTAAGCAACAATACAAGTTGTTGTCTTAACACTGTTTTGACAATAATAATTATTATAAATTATTTACAAAATAGGGTTCTAAACTGGACGTTGAGGTATAATAATTGGATTCTACCTGAACTAGGAATAAACCTGTATCTCAGGTATCTCACTCAAGTGCTTATACTCGTACATAAGTATTATCTAAGATTCCATAAGCGAATAGTAAATAATTTTTCTACTTTAAATTCTGGTTTTATTAAAATTAAGAAAAATAGTAAGTATGCTACTTTTTTGCATTATCGTAAGACATTTTTGCAACCACGTGCTATTGTGATTTTTGCAATGTGACATTTTTAACAATGCCAGTAGTTTGTTGCTGGCAAGAAACTGGCATTGTATAAATGAGAGTTTAGGATATGTGCCCGGGAAATGGAATTGTGCTTGCACTTACTATATGGGACTTATACATAACTGCCTTCATGTAAGTGTATTAAAGGAGTATATACTATAGAGTAGGGGAAGACCAAAGAAACGATGGATGGACTGTGTGAAAAATGATATGGCTAGAAAGGGAGCGACTACCAAGATCACTACTAATAGAGAAGTTTGGAAGAGAAAGACATGTTGCGCCGATCACTAATATATAGGATAAGAATAAGGACAGGAGAATGATGATGTAAGTGTACAGTGTGATATAAACCTCTGCCTACCTCTACAGATAATACAGTCGTGATGTTATGTTATGTTTCTATTGTAGTCCAGTTCATTAAGACCTACATTTGTGTAGTGTTTTAGTTTTATCATAGCTCAATGTAAAATGGTCCTGTATGCACTATTTACTTTCACTATTCTGTAACTATGTTTTTGCTGTGGCTCTGCTCGCGTTTTGTAATAGTATGTATTGCTATAGATGTGTATTGCAATGTTATAAGCATGGATACTCGTTGCAATGGCGCAGCAGTTGTAAGTGTGGGTATTGAATGGTGGGTTCTGAATTGACTGAAAAGCCCAGGTTTGGTGATTGTTTTTTCAGAAATCCACTAAAGCCGTTTTTCAGACGATAAATTACCTACACTTGCCTTTATAATACTAGATACTTAAAGTAGGTGCTAATATATTCTAACTACTATTGAAAAAATAATATTTATGACGTACCCAAAACACAAAATTGGTAACTCAGTCAAGGCGTAAAAGAATAATAAAACCGTGGGTCACGCCGGGATTGTTACGATGCATGAGAAACCGAGACCAATTACATGCAAACCATAATAAGTCACCTAAAAACGAAATTCTAAAAGCTACATATATACGCTACAGAAATTTCTGTAACTTAATTTTGAAGAAAGCTAGGACATCCTACGATAAAAATCAAGTTGAAATGGCTGGTAATGACCCAAAAAAATTGTGGAATGCCATTAAAAGCATCACTAACACAAAAAAGGACAATCATTGTCCTTCTAAATTATTGGAAATATGTTCCTCTCCTCATGAAACAGTGAGTGAAATGAACAACTATTTCATAAATGTAGGCAAGTCTTTAGCTGAAAATATAATGCAGACACAGAATACGTGTACAGGTAATTTTTCATCGGCTTACCCTGTAAGTGATTCTACTTCTTACTCCTTCTTTCTCAAAGATACCAATGAAGAGGAGGTTGCTCGTCACATAGATGGACTGAAAACTGGGTGTTCGGTAGGCTGGGACAGTATTTCTAACAAACTGTTAAAACAATATAAAAAATTCCTTGTCCCACCCCTAACAGTAATTTTTAACCTATGTCTTGAGACAGGCACATTCCCCCAAGCCTTTAAAAAATCAGTAGTGCGTCCCATACATAAAGGAGGAGATCAAGACCGTTTTAATAACTACAGACCAATCTCAATTCTACCCTCTTTGTCCAAGATTCTTGAAAAAATTATTAATACAAGACTTGTCAAATATCTTGAACAAAACAAACTTCTTTCTGAAAACCAATTTGGCTTCCGTGAAGGAAAATCCACTGATGAAGCAGTACATAAACTGACTAGCTATATCTCAACCAAGTTGGATAAAGGTAAAAAGTGTATTTCGGTCTTTCTTGATCTCGCAAAGGCCTTCGATACAATTTCTGTCCCGTTACTTATACAAAAATTAGAAAAACTCGGTATAAGGGGATTTCAGCTTCAGCTTTTTGAGAGCTACCTAACTGGACGTTATCAGCGTGTACGGGTGGGTAATCATTTTAGTGAGGAGCTTCCTGTATCATACGGAGTCCCGCAGGGCAGTATCCTGGGTCCCACTTTATTTCTCATATATATCAATGAACTTACAAACCTGTGTATACCAAGAGGCGAAATAATCTCATGTGCGGATGATACTTTTCTTCTCTTCTCTGCCGATAATTGGAATGAGGTCTTCGATGTGATTCAAGAGTGGTTACATAGCAACATCTTAACCCTTAACCTTGAAAAAACAAAATACCTAGCATTTTCTGTCCGCCAAAAAACTGGAATTAATAAAGAGCACCACATTATTCCACACAGATGTGTCTCCAAAGCCAACTGCAGTTGTAAACCGCTAGAGTGCGTTGATAAAATAAAATACCTGGGTATTACAGTTGACTGCCACCTCAGCTTTAAAGATCATATTAAGTTGTTGTCTTCTAGGGTGCGCAAACTTATCTACGTCTTTAAAAATCTTAGGCACGTCACAGATGCGAATCTATTAAAGAAGATATACCTTGCTTTGTGCCAGTCCATCATTTCATACTGCATATTATCCTGGGGTGGAGCTCCAAAAACCACCATTAAGAGCCTAGAGATTGCTCAACGCGCGATACTGAAAGTGAGCGATTTTAAACCGACATTGTTTCCGACAAAAACACTTTATCAGTACTGCCAAGTCTCTACTGTTAGGCAATTGTTTATTGAAAGAATTATTTTGAAGAAACACAGCGAACTTTTGTATGACCCAATACTGACCAACAAGCGCCGAAAGCATGATGTATGTATACGCTCCTATGAGCCGAAAACATCCTTCATAAGAAGATTTTACACTGTTGTTGCTCCTTTTCTATACAATAAAATAAATAAAGAACTCAATATGTATCCGCTCAACAAATCTCTATGTAAAAGGAAGGTACATAATTACCTAATTGCCCTTTCCTATGAGGAAACAGAGAACCTCTTCATTATTAGAAATAGGTAATGCTTTCGTCAAATTATATATTTTATTTGATGAAATTGTTTCGGTAAGAAGTATTTACACTACCCAACACCCCAACATCTTTCGCTACTCTACATTTACACAAAATCACGCACACACACCTACACATCGTCACTACACTACGTAAATTTTGTACGGTTTCAGTTTTTATTTATTCAAGATCTTGATGCATCTTTTTTCATGTCTTTTGGGCAAATAAGTATTATTTTCTATTTTGAGGGGTCTGGCGCTGTATGCCGAGATACAGGAATTGTCCTAGTTCGGCTGCAGATGCTCCCATGTTATAATATAATCCCGAATACTAGCCTATAAGAGTTGTAATTCTTTGTATTATTTTTTTGGTGAACTAAATAAATAAATAAATAAAAATAGGTATAGCATCACCAGCCTATAATGTCTCCACTGCTAGGCCACAGGCCTCCTCTCGGGGAGAGGGAGTGGGCTGTAAGCCACACGCGGGCCCAGGTGCGCGGGCAGTGGTGATTAAATAATTTACACTAACTAAAGCGCCTGTCAGGGTTCGAACCTTCGACCTACAACTCGTAAATCGCGGCCGTTACCACTGGGCCACCACTGCAAAAAATATAGAAAATAGTTCTATTCTTACAGATTACAGGAAAACAAAATAAAAAAATATGTCTATGTTTTTAAAATAACATGGCAAATTTCTTAATATTGTGCATACAAACATACATTTGCAGTAGGAATGTATGGGAGAACATATTATTGAACTACAATGTTAAGTTTGTTCGTGGGATAAATTCATCCCAACTACGGACCCTTCATTGTACGTGGTTCGACACGCAGTTGGCCGGTTTTTTAATTTTGACCAGATTTATTTGTCAGCCGACACAACAATCTATGTATATATAAACATTAAAAATCAATATTAACCGCCTCTGTTAACATGTGGGGGTAGGGGTTAAAATAATATCTTCCTGTAACTATTCCATTCCTCTTCTCATACTCAGAAGAAACGAGTATGACATCGGAAATCGGTTAAAGTCAGTCACAAAACTTTAATAAAAACAAACTCGAGTCAATTTGACGCATCATCAGGTTTTAAGTGCAAAATTCAGGTTTTCGTCAAGCCACGATTGGAATCTAGACAAATTGCGTCATTTAGTCAGCATTTATTTTCGTAAAAACTACAAAATAAATATTAAGTGCTCAGATAAAGTTTGATTAAATGTAGCCAAGAAAATGTGAAGTGGCCTAGTTATTTATAAGTCAACGAAAACCTATCAGACGTGTTCCTATAGTACACCCACATTTCACCAGTTATGTTTAAATCCCATGTAATAGGGAGCGAGCCTGTTGCCATCAACCGGGCACAAATCCAGACTCAGGGCTGCCACTGAGAAATTCCAGATGGACAAACCCAATAATATTTTGACTTTTTTTCCGACCCGCGAATTGAACCCAGGGCCTCATGCTCCGTTGAGCCACCACCAAATGGAATTGTCCTCTTGGCTGCAATTTTGTCACGAACCCACGAGCCCACCTATCGCCTTAGGAAATCTGTACTGAATGAAATCATTACATATTATTGGTTACTCGCTATGTCACCTACATAATTTAACCTTTGCTTCATAACTATTACTAAACTTGACCTTGAGATATGACAACATACTGGTTGTGATCTAGTTACCCCTTTCAAACTTTTAAATTAACAATTCGTTTAGCAATATTATAATGACTGCCTCCCTGGTGTAGCGGTTGCAAAGCGCTACTGCTGTAGGTACTTGGGATCGATAATGTGTACTTGGATTCCATTTAAAGATACAAAATACGTTTCTTTGCGGTAAAATATAACACAAAGAAAATATACAAACACAAAAAGACATTATGTGAGGCAGAGCTTGACGTGACGACGACAACCGGTGCCGCATGAAATGAGACACAAAATAAGAAATGAAAAATAAAATAAATACACAACACGTTCTAAATCTTCTTCTTCTTCTTGAATTTCTCAGTAGCAGCCCGGAGTCAACATTTGTGCCCGATTAATGGCAATAGGCTCGCCACTATTACATAGGACTTAAACATAACTGGCGAACCATAGGTAGTACCTATCCCTTCAATTTATTTAAGATACCATTATTAAAATCGTGATTGCAACATCGTGAGACTTGGAGTTAATGATGTGAAATCGTCATCACGCCGTGTGTAAGCGTGCTGATCATTCCCCATGGAGAAAAAGGCGTGTGTATGTAAAACTAATTAATAGATACCTAAATCATGTAATTAACATTGAATATATAGAAGTACTTAATTCTGTTAAGTAATGGTTTAATTGGGGTCACATAGCCACAGGCTATACATGACTTGTTAGTAACTGGTCATTAAACCGTCTTTAAAATTACATACTAACATCTGCTTGCCTTGATGCTGCATACAAATAGCTTGCACGAATGGTGATACTAAAATATATAAATATAATCAAAACTAATCTAGATCTAAAACAACTAATACCTTAAAATGGATACTAATTATAATATTTGCATATTTACAATATTTCAGGGATAAGGAAAATAATATGAAACACCAAGATATTTTGTCATTAATTTATATTTCTTTGCCTACATCAAATCCAATATTCTACACCATACCATCACATCTCCTATTCCCAACATAGTATCACTATTTATTTAATATTCGAATATTAACGATAAAACTAATAGGTTACCTTAATTTACAGTAGATCTCCAACCAATAGAAGCCAAACTATGTTTTTAACCGACAGCCGCTAGCACGTCGTACCACCCAGAGCGCTCGACCCAGAAGACCGTTCGCGTTGGTGCGCCATTTTTGACATATCGAATCTCTCGGTGTTGCCAGTACAATATACAACAATTATTTATTAATAAATTGAAACCCAACATAAATTAAAAGTTGATCATATCCGGGCAGTCAGTTCCACAGCATGGTCCTGTTCTTCTTGCATGCAGCGACTTCCCGCGTCCTAAACATTACAAGGAAAGTTTATAATTTGATCATATAATTAGAAGCTGGTTGGTAAAAGCAGCGCTGGCAGACCCACAGCCAGGTGGTGGACGACCTACAGAAGATCTCGGGGAAGACCTGGGTGAGACTCACAGACCGGGGAAGCAGGGCATGAAGGGAGGAGCCCTATTCTCAGCAGTGGGTGGAACAAGGCTGCCGATGCATAACCAGCCTATAATGTTCCCATTCCTGGGACACAGGCCACCCCTCGGGGAGAGGGAGGGGGCCGTAGTCCACCACGGGCCTGGTGCGGGTTGGCAGATGTTCGAACTAGGACACGCCGATTTCCTCACGATGTTTTCCTTCACCGTTTTGAGAGTAGTGATGATGACATTGTTTTACAAAAAATAAAATATCATTAAGCTACCAATAATGATGATTTTGTGGATGATAATATTATTATCATTCACAAAATCCTCTATCAAAAACTCCAGTAACAAACACAATACACAAGTTGAAATGACTTAACCAAAATTCGTTTTACCATTGCGTTCAACTTTCTCTTCGTCGCTTACGCAAAACTAAGGCGGTTGGTTCGCTCCTGGCATTACAATGCGCCCCGGCGTCACTTGCATACGCGATCAAATTAGATCACTTTGTGACGACATTTTAGTCATAATTTTGCAACTAATTAGTGGTAGGAAGTGGAGAGTGGAATTTGAGGTGTTTCAAGGGCATTCGATATTTTATTCTCTCTGGTGCTTGAAATCTTATTTTCTCGTTTCTTAATATGTCATGCTATAATAAACGTATTATTATTGGAAGTAAGGAAGCTGGTAGCAAGGCTGACATGGCTTGTGAGATTCTTCCTACAGGGTAAAGGCCTCATGCAGAGAAGGAACAAGCATTCAACACCACAAAAAATAGCCAAAACAATCATCACGCTGTTATCCCTAAGGTATTTTTCTTATAATCTATAATTTGATCAAATGCTGTTTCTTTGACTAAATTAGGGTTTGATTTCGGTCTTTTTCCTGATTCAGGCAAAACTGTTCATAGGTGGCATGTTGAAAATAGTTTACCTGATCAGATAATCTGCCGTCAGCAATGGTGCTGTGCTGTGGTTGGTTGACTGAAATAACAATAAATATTCATAATATGAATTGACATCAAATGATTTGACAACAGAAAACCTATTTTCGTACTTAAGCGACAATCACTGTCAAAAACTTGTCAAAAATTTAGGAAATTTAGAAGTATTTTTGACAGATTGAGATTAAAATGCTCGACGAATGTTCTTAGAGTTACGAAAATTACCCCTAATACGAAGTTGAAATTGCTTTCAGTTGTCAAGATTTCTAGAGACTCGTCGATCTAGTCCTCGCTACGCTAAGGATGCGGTCCTGGGTTCGATTCCCGAGTCGGGCCAAGTGTTATTGGGTGTTTCCATCTGGAATTTTTCAGTAGCAGCCCGGAGTCTGGATTTGTGCCCGGTTGACGGCAACAGGCTCGCCCCCTATTACATGGGACTTAAACAAATCTGGCGAAATGTGGGAGTACTATAGGTAAACCTCTGCCTAACCCTTAGGGGAATGGCGTGATGTTACGTTACTTCTAGAAAGACCTAAAATTAAGAAATGAGACACGAATTTATTACGAGATACATAAATGGAGCAAGATAATCTGAGCCTACACAAAAACTGGTATCAAACATTGCAATACAGATTATGATAGTTTGATAGTAGGTACATACTTATAACACAAACCTATTTCTTCTTAGTTTTGCAACCTGTCAATTTCTGTTCAGATCGGTTGACAGCTGGCTTTCTATCACGAAAGGTTTTTTGAGACGTTACAAATGTAGGTACTGGGAGTGTTCGTGTCTCGAGTGTATAGGTTACTTCTAGACAAGCGGCTTGCATC
This sequence comes from Xanthia icteritia, assembly GCA_949128155.2. Taxonomy (NCBI): domain Eukaryota; kingdom Metazoa; phylum Arthropoda; class Insecta; order Lepidoptera; family Noctuidae; genus Xanthia; species Xanthia icteritia. Next base: position 371,923 of record OX421958.2, read on the forward strand.
GTCGACCGTATCTTAGCTCACCATCAGGTGAGATAGTGGGCAGACGAGAGCCAGTCCTGTAACAAAAGGTCGTCATAGTTGCTTGTATAGAAAAAATACACTTTGAAAATCACACAAAATCTACCTAGAATATACCTACGGTACACCCATTTTTCACCAGTTAATTAATAAACAGCCTAGTTAAGCATCCGATTGCAAGTCAAAGGCTTCTCTTATAGGAAAGAAACAAGCATTGATCACCACGCTTACTCAGAACGTGTTTATTTCAGACCCATTTAAGTTCAAATTTCTTTCTGGTTGCTATTATGAAATTCATAATGGGAAAACCTAATATAACAGTTTGAATATAGCAGAACTAAAGTTCTTACTGTGAATTCAGGAGTCGCACTTGTGACCATAGAGCTAGATCAACAGTTCAGAGTACCTACCCTGAATTAAATATGGCACATCGATTTACAGCTCAATCAATCTGCCTAGCGTTTTCCCAACTATATTGGGGTCGCCTTCCAGTCTAACTCGATGCAGCTGAAGACTAGTATTACTGCCTATCTGACCGCCACTACCCAGTTACAGTCCCTTGGCAGACTTGGATTTCTGGTTACCCGTAACGACTGTCAAAGATCTACGAATGACAGCCGGGACCGACTGCTTAACGAGCCTTCCGAGGCACGGGCTTGTCTCGATATGTAATTTCACCCATCTAAGAACCGACCGCGTTTCTTAACCTTCCCGTGCGGTTTTTAATATTTAGCCACGAGCACCTCTATCTAATGCTCATTGTATGAAAATTTTCGCCAAAACAATTGAATCTAACTTAGCACTATCTCTGAAGGAACTAAGTTAGATTACATAGTATTATGTTCCTCGCAACTTGAATCTTGTATTTAAGTGATGTATTCTCTATTGTGTATTGTTTAAAAACGAAAGTGCGATATGTATGTATGTGTGGCTCACGACATTTTTAATTAAGGTTATTGACGTTTCTATATGCCTTGAAAACAATACTGTGTTTCTTAAGGCCGTGATCTGATACATTATACTTAAGTGACTGTTAAAAACAAAATATTTATGTTCAGTATCTTAAGAGTCGTTTACAATGATATTAAAATTCGATTTATTATTTCTCATATGATTTGGAAAACATCGAGAGAAACTACCAACCCGCACTGGGCCCGCGTGGAGGGTTACGGCCCACTCCCTCTCGAAGAGATGTAGCCTGCGTACCAGCAGTGGGAACATTATATGCTGATTATGTTATGTTCAGTAAGGTATATGATATTTAATATAGGATATAGGATATTTAATCACTACGAGTAATTGGATGGAATTTAAAACATACTTTGACATCTGAGCTTGTATCGATGTTTCTTCTCAGAGTGTAAAGTTCATATTGATTGCCTGTGTCCCTAAGTGGCTTTACTCCGGTAGAGGGCCTATGTTCGGTAGTGACCCTATGTTCAGCATCTGGCCGTTGTTGGGGTTGACCCTATATCCAGCAGTGCGTCTCTTCGGCCGCGTCCCTATGTCCAGCTCTGCGCCTCAGTCCGGTGACCTTAGTCGCGCTAAACAGTCAGATTACCTCACAATTGCACGTAATAAGTACTTTCTATAGATAAAAATTACGCGTATGTTAGAAAGGCGTTCAGCTCGGTGCGCTTGAGTTCAATGCCTATACTAACTGTCATAATGACTAACAATTAAGCGGTTAATTTGAAAATGGAATGGCCGCCATCTTTGGTTTGTTTGTGAGAATGTAATAGATATGTTTCATATTTGTTAACAGTTTTATTATATTATTGTTTCAAAATTTAAGCATAACTTCACGGCTATTTTCAAAGGTGTTTAGTACCCACACCCACATTTCGCCAGTTACCGAATAGGGAGCGAGCCTTTAACCGGGTACAAGTCCAGACAGCGGGCTACTTCTCAGATTTTCCTGATACAAATACCCAATAACACCAATAGTCAGTCCAATTATAATCTACTTTACGTGTATCATGAAAGTATTTCCCTAAGTTTTCACCTGCCTGTAGGTAACGCTCCAATTGGCTCGACAAAGTAGCTCCAACACGCGATTGGTTCATTCATTATTCTTTTGTAAGTAAAACCTGTCATCTTCTATTTACTAATATTCTATACTATTAAATGAGCAATATTTGTATATAAATGTATAAATATATTTGTAATCACGTTCTCAAAAACGGCTCTAACGATTACGATGAAATTGCAATATAAATCAAATCAAATCAATTTATTTGCCATAGGTATTGGTACAATTTACGTCTAAATTACAAAATATTATTTACAGAGTTCTTTATTTACACAAACGTATTTACATGATTTAAAAACAGACTTAAAATAATAATAATATGTACAAGTATATAAACAAGGGGGGGGGGGGCATTATTATAGGGCATCAAAAAATTCGTCCGCATCACTGTCAACAGGAAAAGTGCCCAAAAGGCTGGCAGCATTGCCACGTTGAATGGCAATGCTGATTCTTTGGCCAAAGAATAGGCCAGCCCTCTGGTCACGTGAAGAGTCGACCAGCCGCTTGGCGATGTCTTGAAAAACTAAGTGGGCACTCGGACCCCATGGCCCTAGTGTTTCAATCTGTATTATTTACGTCTTAACATAAATAATACAGATCCATAACACTTAGTCATAACAATTACATAATAGTAGGTAATTATAATTAAAATCAATAATTAAAATTGAGTAGCAATGTCGTTATATTATTGGATGCATTTTTCAAAATACTATGATGTCAGAGGGAAAAAAAATCTTATCTATAGGAGTTTACGGGGGCAAAAAATCGATCTAGCTAGGTCTCATATCTGGGAAAATTCGTTTTCTCCGTATTTTCGCCCGAGCAGAGCTCGGTCACCCAAAGGTTAAAAATAAGATGGCTACCTTAGCATGGAATTAGTAAGTACCTACTGTTATGGCAGCATGGAATTAGTTTGAACTATCCTGTACTAATGAGCATTCTCTATTTTCACCAGAGTAGAGCTGAATAAAGATGATTTTTTATTTGACAGCTGAATTTAATTTTATAACCTAAATTTCGTCGATGTTTTTTAAATGACAATACAATAATGTTATTCAAAAAATAATTGTTGGATCAAGTGGTGACACATAAAGTTGATACCTTCTCAATACAGATTAAGTTACGAAATCCCTATAGAAAGAGATTGTGTAACAATTAAACCTGAAAAGGGTTTGTTTGTTCATCTGTCACTTTTAGAACAGGCCATACTTTCTCAGACGGGCTCTTTCACAAGGCTATCTAGACAGAAGATATTATTACCGAGTTCTCTAATTTATGCCGGACAGACAAACAAATCTTATGATTATCGGTACTATCTCTCATTTTAACTAGTAATTATGTCATTTCAATAACTTAACTACTAAGTAACGGGCCATAAACTATGCAATTTGGAGTTTCTTGATTTGTTACATAATTCTTTTTATTTGATATCTCTCATTTTAATTATGTACACAATTGCCTTTCTCTACTGTTGATGTAATAATTATATTGTTATTTTTATATCTTAGCGGAATATAGAAAATGGAATAGTAATAATACCAGCGTGTAACCGTCCCACTGCATGGCAGCGGCCTCTTCTGATACTGAGAAGAAACACTTGCTCACTGCGTGTTGAATCTTTCAGAAGTTTAGTTAATTGCTCATTTACTGTCGCGATAGTCAGTTAATGGTTCATTAACTGAGGATAGGCGGTTAGTGGGACACTTACTGCCATGGAAGCCTTACAATGCTGCCCTCGTAGCCTACTAATGGTACATTAACTGCAAGGGTAATCTGTTAATGGTTCATTAACAGTCGTGATATTCAGTAAATGGTTTATTAACTGGCATGGTTGTCGGTAAATTTAAATTTATATACAAGTGCAATAAGATGAACAAAACCAAAATTAAAATACCGCATCTATTTCAGTTAAGCAATATAGTTGGCAAATAGAATTTGTAGGCAATTATTTGCTAAAATTAACCAATATGGATGCAGTGTTGTAATGTTTGATCAATTTGATTTCAAGCAGTAAATAAACTTGTTTATTAGAGAATGGATATATTTTACCATCAAGCTGTAAATGTCAAACTCTCGAGCCTCTCAACCTCTTTCAAATAAGCCACCACAATAATTATTTGTGAACCTTGTGAAGGCCGCAGGAATCCGCTGGATGCGGGAAGCACAGAACCGGTCGAAGTGACGGTGCCTGGGGGAGGCCTATGTCCAGCAGTGGACTTCTGTCGGATGACATGATGATGATGAATAATCATTTTGCCTTGTTTATATATCGTGGGTGGTCCCACGATATCAACATGTCTTTGTAATACGAGTTTCATGCTCCTGTATGCCGTATCCCAGTTTATAAGAGGTCTCTATCAGTAGTCACATCATTTTCACACCATCCCTTGGCAATTAAAACATACCCTTATATTTGTCAGACAAACTGAAATAAAGAAAGAAAAGAAAGAAAGAAAAGAAATAATGAAAGAAAAGAAAGAAAGAAAAGAAAGAAAAGAAAGAAAAGAAAGAAAAGAAAGAAAAGAAAGAAAAGAAAGAAAAATAGAAAGAATAATATTTAAACTGGGTAATTGGTTGGGTTTTAACTGGGTTGGGCATTTATTGGTTTTTAAACTGGGTAATTCTGTGTCATCCTAATGCTAACCATCCTAATCCTATCCTAACTAATATTGCGAATGCGAGAGTGAGCGCAACTACTACTTAATAATTACTAACTAAGCCACGCGGTTCCACCCGCGTAAGTCTCGATCCCATGAAAGTAACGGGATAAAAAGTATTCTATGTCCTAATTTAGGTCATGTTCTACCCATGTTCCAAATTTCATCCAAATCTGTTTAGCAGTTTTAGCATCAAAGCGCAAACAAAAAAACTCACTTTCGCATTTATAATATTAGTTAGGATTATTCATCATTCCCATTCTCCTTTAACAAGTTCTATGTATAGGGGTCGGCTTCCAGTCTAACCGAACGCAGCGGAATACCAGTATTTTACATGGAGCGACTGCCTATCTGACCTCCACAACCCAGTTATTGGGAAATATGATACCCCTTGTAAGACTGGTTGTCAGACTTTCGGGCTTCTGACAACCCGTAACGACCGTCAAAATCTACGACTGACATCCGGGACCAATGGCTTAACGTGCTTTCAGAGGCACGGCCCCTCCGTGCCTTGAAAGCGCCCTCTTGGTATGTAAAGATGGCCACCCATCCACGGACCGACCGCGGCAAGCGCTCAACCATCCTACCCATATCAATAAGCAATACTAGTAATGCTAATCTTGTGGAATACTAAATATTTAGCCTCATGTTACGTATTTCCGGTGGAAATCGGAAAAAATCAGGGCGAAGCGTGAAGGAAATGATTTTTTGAAGGAAGGAAATATTGTTAATTGCATGCGTTGACTTGGTGCTATTGGAGGAAGCTTCGTTTCACGCGATATCGCCCTCGTATTGATTCCTGGCGGTTCGAATCCGGGCGTGCAATTATTTCTATGATTGTGTGCAAAAATGTCAGTTATTATTAAAATAATTGTGTCGCGTGTACCTTTTATAGTGATTTCTGGGTACATTCATTTCTAAGGACAGTAATAAAATTGTTAATTAGCCATATGTATTCCGGCCAGGAAGTATGCAACTACATGGTCCCTGGGGAAATTTTTTCGTATTTTTTCGGTTGGCGGACACTGAACGACACACAATAGAAGTTTTATTGTTATTACACACATGCAGTGGCCCTCAAAGTGTTAAGAATGTTCACATTCTAAACTCAGTTTCAATCTGTCAAAAATACCTTGTTATTGTACCTATATTTATGACAAGTTTTTGACATCGTTTGTCTCTAAGATGAGATTGCGACTAGTTTTTAAACGTATTTAATTAACGAAATTGGCTTTCTGGCATCTTCTCATATAGAGAAGGAACGAGTATTGATCACCACGCTTGCTCACTGCGCGTTGCCAATTTAGACCATTCATCCGTTTTTTTCAAGAAGTTTCCACCATGTATTTAGAATGTAGTTATTTTAAGTCAATGAAATTACTTATTCTGTTTTCGTGCGATCAATATAACGTTACAAATGCTAGTTCGATTTCACGCGCAAGCGCAACCACTGTAGTAGGGTTACCACGTGAAGCTATGTTATAGTTTAAATTGTTTTTAGAACAACATGCAGTATTAATAAACTTATTACGTTAGTCAGAAAGTCTCAAACTATATTTCTGGTGACAATACTTATGGTGTCAGTCCCTAATCTGATAATTTAAACAAAAAACGGTGCGTCATCGTAAGATTAATTGTATGAAAGTCACATCGTTTTTTTCTTCAAAAAGTTTTATTTTCTCTAGACTTTTTCTGCCCCACTTCTGGGCAAAGGCCCAAGTCTTTCCAGTTCCTCCTTCCAGGCGCCACCGCGACCTAGGCCTCACAGTACGCATAACGTACAATCTACTCGCCAACTTTTTCTGGACCGGCTTCGATGGCACCTTCCAAAAAGTTTTAATTCAGAATAAATTCTTCGAATTATTATCCTAACAGATTGTAAACAGCCACCTATTTTATTGACCGCTGGACTATTGACCAAAATAAGCCAGAATTACCACGCTTGGCAAAGGCCATTGCTTTTCTTTTTTGTTATTCTATATTGTTTCCCACAGCTGGACAGTCTTGTGCGATCCCTGCCCATGTTCGTCCTGCAAACAAACCTAGTATTATGCTCTTGAAATAACCCTATAATCGCCACCATTAGGAAGAATGGAAGGCCATATATTGACGGAAAACAGTTGAAACTAACTTTCTCACGCGATTTATAAAGGGTTACCAAGTAAAGCAATAGTTACGTAAAACATAACGAATGATGAATTATAATAAACACCTTACACGGTTTGTTAGTAGGCTAATAAAACCATAAATAACAGAACTGTATGGTTATTAGCTGTGTGAGTGAATTTCTTCTATAAATGACGTCATTATTTCCTGTGCGCCCTCCGCTTAGCATTTCCTCAACTACGTTGTGATCTGACGACCGGTCTTACCAAGGGGTATCGTGTTACCCAATAACTGGGTTGTAGAGTTCAGATAAGCAGTCGTCCCATGTAACATACTGGTATTCAGACTGGAAGCCGACCGCAATATATTTAGGTAAAGGCTAGGCAGATGATGTTGTTGTCGGCTTCCAGTCTAACCAGACATAACGTTTTCCGAACGAAAATTGTATAAGTAAAGGTGTAAATGGTACACCCACATTTTGCCAGTTATATTTAAATTATTGGTAAAGACAGATGAGATGATCATGATTCAGAGTTCGATCCTTAATCGTGAAAACTGTTCTTGGGTTATTCCACTGGGATTTCTATTGTAGCAGCCCTCAAGTCCAAATCACACGGGACTATTTACTTCTGCTTACCCTTTCGATGAACACAGGCCTAACTTTATGTTATTTCCCAAAATCAACTTAAAAAAGTTCAGTTTACCTAACATAGATCTACACTTACGACACAGTCAATAAGCCTTGAGATCTGTCCCCGTGTTACCCAACCGATACTCACTGTACTACCCCCCCTTCATGCGCAAGCGTCGACCAACCAGTCATTACTGTGCGCGCGGCGATTACAGACACGATTTTATATATTTCGTTACAACTTTTTTTTCTTTACAAATATCAACTTCGGAAAATTGTGTGGTACTTTATATTTCTTTTGTTTTTCGCTGTGTGTTTTATTTATTAGAGTTTTCATTTATTTTTGATGTAGTGAATGTTTGTTAGTTATAATGTGTGTGTGACATAAGTGTTGTATTGTTTTGTATGTATGTGTGTGTGTGTATTGTGAGATTTTCCTTTATTAACCTTAGTAATCTTTATTTTATAGTAGTTTGTTGTGGGATAGTTGGAATTGTGAATATTGTGATGACAATCTTTTAGTTTTCAGTTGCTTATGCTTAGAGGCTAGACCATGAGTATCTACAAACTTGTGCTTGAGAATATCTTACACGATTGATTTCAAAATTTCACTTTAAGAATCTTAGGAAATAAACCTCCTTTTTTAAATCCTTTTAAAATTCCAAGTCATGTGACATTCTATTTAATTACATTTTAGCATCCACTAGCTATTTAACCATTAACAAATTGTCAAACGTTCCAATGATAGTATTAAGTAATAGCAAACTGGTTTTATGAAAGTATTTTAAGCCAATTAGATCGTGAACGTTACAAACACATGAAAAGGTCTACTATATTAAGTTATATAGACTAAAAAGCCCTTAATGATATGCAATTTATTACCCATTGTACTGTAATATATCACAGACTGAGTGCTAGGGTTGATTATGATCATTTGGCGGTAAAAAGAAACTCGATTTAGAGCTGATTTTTAATCGACAGATAACTGTCATCTGAGGAATTAAAACAATGATTTGATAACATTTGTATAAAATATGTCAAGCCACCATATTTATTCTTCAAATAAAAGCTTACTGACGATTGAAAAAAATCAGCCTTACTGTCGCAGCCGCACTCCAGGGCCGTTACTTTGAAATAATTATTAACTTTAATTGAATAGCATAACTTAGCACCATGTCAACAATATTGAAATGTTTATCAATCTGATTTTTTTTTTGATAAACAGCGTTCCAAAATAAACTTGTCGATTTTATAAAAACTATTGTCTTAATGACGAGCTCTTCCCCCCTTTTTATCATATTTTAACTTATAAATTATGTATGGATATATTTCACTGTAATTAATATTAATGATTGAATATTTTTAAGTGACGTCGCTATTCAAGGATATACTAGGCTATATAACAGGTACTAGGCGTGAATTCACAACACTTTAACAGAATAAGATTTAAAATCACGACCTCTTCTCTAAGCAATCTTTAGTCCATTGTTCTTAAATTCTCAACATTGTATGAGAACCATACATTAAAACACACTCATACAAAACATACACACTTATAAATTACAGGAAAATAATGGCAACACCTCTTTAAATGCATAACAACATTGACGATAATCAAAGGGGAATTACCCAAACAGTTTTAACCTATGTCAAAGACATTTTTTATCTTTATTTCAAATTCGCATTTTATGCTGTAATTATTTACATCATTTTCTATATTTTCGACTATTATTTTGGATTATAAACTTTTGTTTTTTTTTTTGTATAGCGATGTGAAGTAATAGTGTGAAAAGTGAAGTGTTCAATGATATAAAAGACTGACATTTGGTGACTTTTTTCAACAGGAAAAGGAGATTTTGGTAAGTTGATTTTATTACGTTTTTACTACAACTTATTGTATATTTCTTTAATTTTTACTGCAATAGATTTATATTTGTGGAACGAGCAAACAAAAGTTTATTTTTATTTTTTATATATCAATAAATATATGACACGGTACAGGATGTTGCCCCTGGCAACACTATACAAAATAATGCAAACGTACCATAACCATTAACCACTGCATTTTGAAATCGTGGTGATAAGGTATTGATCATCTTCATGCATAGACTTTTCAGAGCCTGTGCAGGACATTGAAGCATTCTAATTTTTACACTTTTTTTTTTCATATTTTGTGACAAACTTGTCTAGGCTTTTCCAACAATTATAATAATGTAATCGACCTATCTTGCCACCGGAGCTCATATTTTTGAAAAACACTACTGCCATTTAAAAAAAAAATGAATTAAAAGAAAAAACCGTCTCAAACTTTAATACCTAACATGAAAGACTTATTCTTTGCCAAATATAACCCAGCTTCAACCAATGATGTAACGGTTATTATTGTTACTATTAAATGTAGGCCACTTCTGTTGTAGGCACCAGCCATCATTAGATTATCTCATAATGTTACCACCGACTCTGCCGGAGGGCGATCGAAATTATAGCTTTAAATAAATGACTCGTTTTTAATTGCATAAACATCTTCTTTTTAATCTCTGAGAGAAAATTATACAGACTGTTTTATAAGAATTTAAATTGACACTTGCTGTGTCTTTAAGCAAAGTTTTTTTTTTGTTGGTTTCTGACATGGGTTTCGAAGTCTTTGTGGTGATTTCCAGTTAGTTTTTCAAAAAGAAAAATATCAAGATGAGTTCAAATCGCAGCATCACATAGTTTTTTTAATTTTGTTTTTTATGTTTCTATGATTGAGTTTAGTTTAGTTCGCGACCTTCTTTTGTGAGTACCAATAAATACTTTTTCTTTCTTAATAAATAAAAATTTCAACATTAAAGTTTTGTGGATTTTGCAAATTGGAACACCCTGCATATGAATAAATAAATAAATAAATAAATAAATCGTTTATTTATAAAAAGGGGCACGTTTACAATAAGTAACTTAATAATTAAAATAGAGCACAGTTGCTTATTTGCCTGAACTAGGTTGAACCTGTGTTTCAGGCTAGGAAGTGCATAAATACTTAATGTAATAAATTAACAATGAGTAAATAGTATAAACTAAATTAAAATTAGGTAAATCAAAATAAAATAGCATGTTAAAGTATAAACTAAATTAAAATTAGGTAAATCAAAATAAAATAGCATGTTAACAATTCTATTTGCAGACAAAAAGTAGATCTTCTGTCTGTGCATAATCTATGGCTAGTAAATATTCAAGTATAATTTTTTTACAGCTAAAGTAATTTAATTTATAAATACTAAGTTTTCTATTTAATCTATTGTACAGAAATGGGCCTAAGAATGTAAAAAATCTTTCTACAAAGACATGTTTTGAGGTTGTATTAGTTGCGCATACTATATCATTCCGTCTCTTGTTAGTATTGTCAGCAGTGTAGGTAAGCATGGTGTGCTGTTTTAATACTAAGTGCATAATGAAAAGTTGGCGAACAGTCAGCACGTTGCATGATTTATATAGCAGATCTGTGGGAAAGAAAAAGGGATGGAAGTTTGCTACCTTTAAAATTGATCTCTGAGCTCTTTCAAGAGGAATTAGATTGGTTTTTGGTGCACCACCCCATGAAGTGATGCAGTATTCAATTATAGATTGACATAGGGCCAAATAAACTTGTCTGATTAATTTTGAATCTGCAAATGTTCGCAATTTTTTAAAAACATATATTAATTTGCGCACTCTTTTAACTAGACTTTCAATATGTTTTCTGAAAGACAGTGTGTCGTCCATTATTACCCCGAGGTATTTTATACTGCTCGTTTTGAGGATAAAAGGGCAATTACACATGTTGACTGAACGATTTCCACATTGATGGGCATATAGATGAGGGTTAGTAATGTTAAGTTGAGGCTTGCGCATGGAGAAGTGAATGTATTTTGTCTTGTCAGCATTTAATGTTAGTAAATTGCTTTGAAGCCAATTAGTCACAGTATTAAAACCTAGTTGAGCAATTTCAAACAATTCGCTACTGGTTTTAGCGGAAAATATTAACGCCGTGTCGTCGGCATAGGATATTATTTTGCCGTTTTTAATATTCAGATTACACAAGTCATTAATATAAATCAGGAATAGCGTTGGGCCCAGAATACTTCCCTGGGGAATACCAAAACCAGTACTTTTCTGCTCATCGCTCGTAATATTATCTATTCTAACACATTGGTATCGGTCATTTAAGTAGTCCACAAATAGTTTCAGCGGCGTTCCCCTTATTCCTATGGCCTCTAATTTGTTTAAAAGAACGGAAACAGACACCGTGTCGAAGGCCTTGGCTAAATCAAGGAAGACTCCCAGGGTCTGGTTACCTTTGCCGAGCTCTTCTGAAATATAATCGGTCAGGGTATGCACCGCATCGGCTGTGGATAGTTTGGCTCTAAAACCAAACTGCGCAGGGGATAAGAACTTATTTTTTTCTAGATAGTTAACAGTTAACAGTTTTCTAAATAGTTAGTTCTAGTTAGTTAGTTATGTCTCGGAGGTAATAGTGTTTGAGGTCAACGGGATAGCGTAGTGGTTGTAACCAATGGCTTCCGACATATTAGCCCTATGCACTACTGTGGCTACTGAAAAGGGCCTACTAAAACTAAATTGCGCTTGTATTAAAAATTTAAATATCTTTCATAAAATATTATTTCAAACTAATTTATAATTGTGATATTAGTTGGACTGTAAACTTAATTGGCTGATAAGGAATTTGCAAATTAGACGCCTTTAATTTCAATATTTCCATACCGGTAATATCTATTTGTGAAGCTTTTTCGATATTGGGAAAAGCTTACTAGCTACTCAGAACTAGCTTACTCATAAATAAATGATATTCTATTCTATTGTAAACACGTAAATACTCAGAAATTGTAGTAATGTTAATATTACTGAAGACACTATTATTATCTTACTGACAGGAAAGGTTTACCAAGGGGTATTGTGTTACCCAGTAACTGGGTTGTAGAGTTCAGAAAATCATGTAAAATACTGATCCCAACATGATGATGATAATTGTCCCACTGCTGGGCGACGGTCTACCCATAGACTTCCACTCTTCCCTGTGTGGTGCTTTTTCTAGCCAATCTCCCTTGAGTGTAGTTAAACTTATGATTTGGGGCTAAAAAGAGGTGAAAACAAAGCAGTGTCGTGGATAATGTCGTCACATCATGGCCGCGGCAGTAACGGACGTTTGAACTGCAGTAGAAAATTGTTGGAGTTTAAATAAAATTCTGAGCAACAAACAGTAGTTGCATTTGAATTTTAATACTTTTCTTGGGTTTATATTACTGTTTTTTATAGATTAAGTGGAAAAAATTACATGCATATTCCCTATTCCCTTCGGAAACTTTCACCTAACTCCACAGCTCCTTCGACCTCCAAACCACAATTTATCACAAGACTTTAAATAGTTACTCAAACGGCCTAACGGTAAGTCTCTCATAACATATTCAAGTCAGGTTTATGTCGTAACTATATAAGGATTGTGTAACTCATAACCTCCCTTTTGTGGAGTAGGTTACACAGTGACCTGCTGTTCTTATGGGGTCGGCAGCCTTTAGCCTTGGTCTAAAAAGAAACCTTTTCGGTGTCGGCTCCTAGTTTAGACAGAAACCCCAAATTGTGGGATCTGGTCAGAATATCGGTATTTCTCGGAGATTTTGGAGGTCAGAGAAAATATTGCTATTCAGCTGCATCCGGTTAGACTGGAAGCCGACCCAAACGTAATTGGGAAAAGGCAGACAGATGATGATATTTTCGCATCTACTGCTGTTGGATTTTAAAGGGTCTGAATATTAGGGTATTCTAGTACTCGTCAAATAAACGATCAAAAGAAAAACAACCACACCAATATTTTACATGGAGCGACTGCCTATCCGATCTCCACAACCCAGTTACTGGGTTATACGATATCTCTTGGTAATTATGACTGGCTGTTAGACTTACGGGCTTCTCTGACTACCCGTAACGACTGTCAAAGATCTTCGAATGACGCCTGGACCGATGACTTAAGAGCGTACATTCTGAAAGTGGGCAACGTCGCATTTAGGCGTCAGATATTTCGCTGTTTTGATTAATTTGGCATTATTACTGACTAGGGAACTAAAATATTGATTATGAAATGCATTAATTAATATTGTAACACCGAATATTTAGTTTTAGATTTATTTATTTATTAAAATCTCCCTTACAACTATCATTACAGGTGTATTTACCCAATGCGACAGCGCGGTCATTTACTAATCTATACTTACAACATCATTTACAATTTAAAAATTCTATTTAGGACTAAAACAACTTGTTACATAATAGGAACTTTAGCACAATACAACACAATAACATAGTACCAACATTAATCTATATTATAACATAAAATAAATAACAGTGTCCGAGTATGTGCGAATTCACTCAAATGATACGTGAACACATCAATTTTGCCATGAAGTTCGTTAATGATGCGAATTCCCCGGGAGATGTAAAACAAGTATTTGGAAAGTTTACAAATTACTTTTTACACCTAAAACGGTTACAACATCAAATTCAGTGTAATAATTGCAATGATTAATATTCTAGTTCACTAGTTAGCGATATTACAAATATTGTCAAATTAATCAAAACAGGTAAATACCTGTTTTGATTAATTAAATACCTGTTTTGATTAATTTGGCAATTTGGCAATTCTAAAAGTTGGCAACGTCGCAAATAGTTATCAAATATTTATTTGATAGCCATTTGCGACGTTGCCAACTTTTAGAACGAACGATCTTAACGTGCTTTTCGAACCACGGCAGGGTCTCGATACGAAATGGATGGTCTTTTAAAACCTGATTTATAAAAGAAGTCCCTTAAATCCACATAACTTTCACGCAGCGAAATCAGTCGATTCTAAAAGTCAATATGCCTAATCGATTTCGCAGTGCTATCGTTATAAATCATTTGAAAGCTGACGATTAGACTGTGTCTAATCGATTCTAATCGATTGTAACAATCGCTTCTGCTGTTTCGTAATATTTTGACATCCAGTTTCATCGTTTAACTGTTTTTAAATTGCATTCCATGTCTTCATCGGGATATAATTTGCAATTTGTGATTTGTAGTACGCATGCATTTGACATGGAAACAAAATGCTTCAATATTACTCTCTGTCCTTATTGTTTTCTTCTAAAAAAAGGGAGAGAGCAATACAATGTAACAGCATTTTGGTTTTAAGACGTGTGTGTAGCCTGGTCAGAAAATTTGCTGTCAAATGACTGTCAATTCTCATGTTGGCTATTGTGATAGGTTGAGCAAAATTTCAGCAATCTATCATATTATAGCTGTAGGTACTAGGATCTTTTGGCGCGTGGTCAAAATCAGAACTATCGCCGCCATCTTGATTTTTCAATACACCTCACAAAAGTTTGCCAACAGCGCCACCTTCTCAACGTCATTCGAGCACCAAATGATTCTTTTAGCAGTCTAGTTGACATTTGATTTGATTACAGGACAAAAATTGAACAGGTTCAAGGCTGATTTCCACGGTGTAATTTTATTGCCTGCGGCATACCATTATGTTGAATCATAAAAGTTCAGTGTTGTTGTTGCAAGTCATTTGCTGCTTCAATTTTAATGTATGCCACAGGCAAGAAACTCACATCGTATAAATGGGGCTTTACGGTACCTAGTGTCATAATAGGCCAAACAGCTTTGTATTCTCTAGGAAAGTAAGTGAGTGTGCATTATTATACGTTTAATTCTTTTGGCAATATTTGGCAGCGTATATATTGTGTTCCACAGTACTTTTATATTAGTCAAGCTCTAGATGTGAAGACCTATAATTGGCTGTCAGATAACCATACTGTTATTTATTATTATTTTATTTAGCTGTAAGTCTTCCAAACTCTTAAAATAAATAAATAAATAAATAAATAAATTAAAATACCCTCCTCGAGCGGGGCGCGCTGGCGCACTCTAGACAGTCAGACAGTAGATACATTTCGATCGATACGAGAGAAGAAATGTTTTAGAGGGGCTCGTGGCTAAGTAATCAGCTGCAAGTTGACCCCAAAATATTTGGGAAGAGGCTAGACAGGTAAGATAAGATAATATTTATTTTGTAAAACATGAGTACAGTATGAAGGTCTTATAATTAATATGTGGTGGCATTAATTATGGCGTACAAAATTAGTTGCACTAGATAAACAATGTCAAAACTTACATTAATAAAATTAAAATAATTAAAAAAATATATTAATAAAATTAATCTTATTAATTCGATTTATAGTTTGGGTATTTCTTGTGTTTCACTAATGAATGTCAAATATCTTTCGACACAAACGTCCTTCGCAAGTTTTTGTTGCAATAAAATTATCCTCAAAGTTCAATGTGATTCTGAGAATCGGTTTTTAAGATAGGCCGTCGCTAAAATTCAATAAAATATGCTATTCAGCTATATTCTGTTTATTGATTGCCTTGGAGTAAGATGCCTCGTCAGGAAGATCTAAGCTAATATTATAGAGATGTAATATTGTTTTATTTGTTTGTAAGAGGTTATCTCTGAAAGTAGGTACTGATTCCGATTAAAAAAAATCTTTCTCTGATAGAAAACTACACTGTAATTGCTGAGTCCCATAGAATATGTTTTATTTTATCTAATAGTTGACTTCCACGCGAACGAAGTTGCGAGCAGAAGTTAGTGCCAAATATATCATAAGACTTCAGGGTGTAAATTTTTTCATGAACTTCGCCCGACCATGACCGTGGAACTAAATAGCCAACAACACTTTAATTCATCAAGGGACCCTACATCTCTTGCATTCGATACAGTACCTAATAATAATCTAGAAATAAACAGTCCTAGTTTATTTAGATGTACATCCTATTAAACAAGCAATATTTGTATATACAATATTTGTAATCACGCTCTTGAAAGCGGCTCTAACGATTTCGATGAAAGTTGCAATATAGGGGTTTACGGGAGCGAAAACTCTAGGTCTCATATCTGGGAAAATTCGTTTTCTCCGTATTTTCACCCGAGCAGAGCTCGGTCGCCCAAAGTTTAGAACAAGATGGCTACCTTACAAAAATGACATGGCAGAATGGAATTAGTAAGTACCTACTATCATGGCCGCATAGAATTAGTAAGTACCTACTATCATGGCAGCATGGAATTAGTAAGTACCTACTATCATGGCAGCATGGAATTAGTAAGTACATACTATCATAGCAGCATGGAATTAGTATGAACTATCCTGTACTATTAAATGAGTATTCTCTATTTTCACCAGAGCAGAGCTCGTTCGTCCGGGTACTAAAGTTAGTTTGAAGATTTTTAAGGATATTTGGAACTTTTCTATCTCAATGGTAATACATGGAATTATTATGAACTATCCTATACTATTAAATGAGCAATCACTATTTTTACCAGAGCAGAGCTCGGTCGACCAGGTACTGTATGTATATTACCCATAATTGTATCCACATACTATTCTTGCTTATTAGGACAAAACATTTTTTTTCTAAAGCTCTGATGAGACCAGTATCTGCTTTTATATATTTCATAAAGGCTGTCTGAACTCCGTAAACTTATTGGAACTAGATTCTTTGTATTTTTGATGTTTTAAATGACTGAATTGTTGAACTAGTGGTTGAAAGCGCGACTATTAAGCGTGGGATCCAGCGTTTGACCTCCCGGCAGAGTATTGTTTGGTTAGGTTAGGTTATACGTGATCGCAGAAGTCGCATAGATCCCGTTATCCCCGGTGCAAGTGTGAGATGCAACACCGGGGTGGTTTTAGTCAGTAAGAGTCTGACAGGCTAGGCTAATTTGGTTATACGTAAGGATTTTTTCTAGCAACCAAGCAGTATCGTGTTACCCGGTCTCTGGGTTGTGCATATTAAATAGGCAGTCGCTCCATGTAAAATACTGGTACTTAGCTGTATCCGGTTAGACTGGAAGCCGACCGCAACATAGTTGGGAAAAATGATGACGAGATGATGACGAGAAGAAGTGTGTGACCTTTTATTCACGAAGAACAGTAGGTTCCAGGTGTTTATGGTATTTATTTATAGGAGCATCGACCATTTAAAGTTGTGAACAATGCCGTCCCGTTTTCGACCAGCCAAACGAGTTTCACCAATATCAAATGATGTTCTTTCGTGATTTTTACAACTCAATTAATTCGACTGGTTTTTATTATTATTATAGTAACTTTTTAAAGTAACTACATAATAGTTTAAAATTTTCCACTGCAATGTAGAAAAATCCCCCGCGTCCCTGGTCTGTGCGAGTGTCGTCCAGGTCTTCCCGCGATCTGTAACAAAGTTACATTCATCTCCTGCGTATGGGCAGGAGGATGATGTATTTAAGTTATTTTTACCCGACTACGGCAAAGCAAAAAGAAGGGTTATGATTTTGACCTGTATGTATGTATGTTCATCTGTTAACTCATAATTTCTCAAGTTCTCATCATAATTTGACAAATGAAGTATCGTTGGAAGCGTTTTGATTGCCCGCTAGTTATAGGCAATATGGCGCCCTCTAGAGGACATGAAGCCATGTCTTTCTTTTTTTTCCTCTACGATATTGGGTATCAAATGAAACCACTTAATTAGCACATTTCAATATAAATTATAACTCCAAAATAATAAAAATTAAATAAAACTAAAACACAACTAAGACAAAAGTTATCTAAAAAGGTATTGAAACAAGCCATCACAGACAGACAAATTAAAAATCCAGAGTCACACGTGTTAGGGCATAAATCGAACAGATTACGTGTGGCTCCGGATTTTTAATTTGTCTTGTTTAAATACCTTTTGAGATGACTTTTTTATTGTAGTTGAGTTTTAGTTTTATAACCTTTATTTTTTTCTTACACTGGCCTCAACGTGACTGGTATGTATAAGTACCTGCCAATTAATTTGAGGACAGTGCAGAATGTCTTCCTCCATACATTTATATATCCAAATCATTATCAGCTTACCTTAAAAACTTATACGGTAAAATATGATTCGGGTGACCATCCAATACGTGGCTCGGAAAGCACGTTGAGCCTTCGGTCCCGGTTGTCATTTGGAGATCTTTGACATTCGTAACGGGTAGTCAGAAGCCCGACTCTGACAACCAGTCTTAGCAAAGGGTATCGTGTTACCCACTAACTGGGTTGTGAAGGTCAGATAGGAGGCCGTCGATATTGTAATGCATCCGGTTAGACGGGAAGCCGACCCCAACATAGTCGGGAAAAGGCAGGCAGATTGACTTGGTGAGGATTTTTACTATGTTAATGATTCTGTATCGATTCTTGTTGAATAGTTCTAGACTAGACCATCAGGCAGAGCAGGTGTCCAGTCCATCACGTTTTAAATATAAATATCACATTTTTTGTGTAGTTCAAGTATTTTTGTTGCAATATCGATCTATTCGATATTCACGTCTGGTTTCTTGAAAGTTTTTTGACCTTCTAGCCTTATTATAATTCTAGCGATTCCAGATATTTACGTGGTGACAAACCGATAAGTTGTAGGGTGAATGCACCGATAAATGTCTGTGGTTTTATATTGTAGAATATAACATGTGAGACAGACATTAAAAAACATGGTTTTTATTTGAATCAAGAAAGATATTGTAGCTTTTTTTCTTTAAAAAGATTTATATTTTTTTATACATCTGTTATATTATGTGATCATAATAAATTACGAAGAAAGGTTATTGATTCTAAATATTGTTTTTGAATTTACATAACTACATAATAGATTTTTTTGCTTAAGCTATTTTTATAATGCAAAGTGAATAATGCAAAGCTTTTGAGTTTTGAGCTTTTCTTTAGTACTTACTCCTCGTAAAAACTTACTAGTTATCCTAATAATCCAATGTTGCAGTCTTATGTGCAGAAGAACGCCTAGCTCTTAGCCAGTTTTTGTATTATTTAAACGATTTAAGAAAATCTCAAGTCTATTATTATTACAAATACAAGAACGAACACTTATGAATGAACGAAGGAAAACTACATCGCGTCTGAAGGAAAGTGGTGAAGTTCTGCTCCGATGCCTCGATACGATGCGTTACACAGGGGAAAAGATAAAAAAAAAGAAATTTTTACTTCGCAGCTGTGACAGACAGTGAAACATGGTAATGTTGTCTGTAAAGATGAAGTGATTAAATTGATTTTAGAAAAGAAAGGCTGGCTGTAAAAGATAATATTCATTTTAGACTTTAAACAGCGACCTGCCCCTGCTTCGCATAGTTTTTACGAGTCGACAAAACATGAAGATTTCTTTCACATAACTTAGTTAAATATTAATGTATAATACAAAATAACTTTCCGGAATTTATTCTCTAAATAATGTTGAAAACCTCTACAAAATACGTTACGTAGTTAGAAGAAGGTGGAGTTTCTTGCCCATTCTTCTCCATACGAAAACTACCTTTTGGAAGGGGCAACTAGAATCAATTATATTTTTTTGTAAACTTTTGACGTTCAAAAGTGCCTTATACGGGCCTATTTAAAATAAATGATTTGACTTTGACTTGACTTTGAGAACATCGCGGTCACACAGACAGATACGAAAACCGACTTCAATTTATAATATTTATAGATACAGAACTAAACGTGTGATGACAGTACTTACCTACTCGAGTAAATTCAATCACGAGGAACTCAAACTACATGTACTAGACCTAAAAGTATCCATACCATTACTTGGTAACATTAAGATGAAGTTACTGCGTTACATCACTTAACTACTACATAGGAATCATAATACTATTGTTTTGGTTATATATTAGTAAATACAGTCTGACTTCACCAAATAGATGTCAGTTTTGTTTAATATTAACTTCAACATTTTCATGGTTACAGGCAATTCCTTATTCCGAGACCAAATCTTCAAAAGCATATTGGAAACTATGAACTAAGAAAATAGACATTTCACTCAATTTTTATATTTAAATGACCATTTTGATGACCAGTTCTTTCTTTTTTCAAAGTCAATGTCAAATAATTTATTTCAGATAGGCACCAAAAAAAGGCAATTTTGATCGTAAAAAACTTACTTAAAGCCACGTACATAGCTGTTTATCATAATACCGTATACTTAGTCACATTTCGAAAAAAAGCAAACTTAAAAATACAAATAATGCTCAGACAACAACTACATCAATCACCCTATTAACATTTTAAATATTTTCTTTGTTTATTTCGTATGTCTCAGTCGCAGACGGAATACAAATTAGACAAACTAATACAAGGTATTAAGTATTGCCCAAGCTTATGTGTTATTTCTTTGTTATGTATTGTCTGCATTATTACTTGTTATATTATAGTCTATGTTGAAGCAATATTTTACTTACATAAGTAAATTGATTCTGTTGTCTGTTTGTTTATTATACGTTGCCTCATTGGATAGGCATATAAGTGTATGAGAATGTTACCTAATATTGAGGTCGTCGCAGCATGTCTTCTTCGTCCAACATCTCTGAGCCGTTTCCACTCCCTTCGAGCCATTTTAACGTGATATCGAATAGTTATTAGAGTTCCGGACCTAAAGGGTGCCAACGGGACCCTGTTGTTAAAGCTTCGCTGTCCGTCCGTCTGTCAAACGGCTGTATCTTTTGAACCGTAATAGTTAGGCACTTGAGATGTTCACAGAGTGTGTCTATGGCCGCTATAACAACAAATATGTGGTGTTCAATATTGTACGGTGGTACGAAACTCTTCGTGTGCGAGTCCAACTTGCACTTGGCCGATTTTTAAACATTGCCTCACAAAATAATTGTTAGTCTGTTTCGCAGGAGTGCTTTTAGAGACACGAATCTCCTATTGCTAAATATCACAAACCTGGAATTATATGACCATATTATTAAATAAAAAAAAAAAAGTTTTTATTGTTTCTCATACAATTGTTCTACAGCACAAAATTGAGGCAGCCCCGGTAAGTTATGAGGATACTTGTGATGGGGATTGGGGATTGTCTTGTGATTACTTTCCTATTTTATTGGTTGATCTTGTATTAATTGTATGTGTAGGTTTGACAGCAAGTTTGTTATTCAGGATTCAATTTATTTATTTTGACCAATCTTAAATAAAATATACAAGCTACCAGTAAAGTTTAAAATATATTATGTACAAATACTTTTACAAAAAAAGCCCGCATTCAATCGCAGTAGACCGGGAAATGAGGGAAGAGAAGTCTTTGCCCTGCAGTGAGACCACACAGGCTTGTAATAATAATCTAAAAGACCATAAAGAAAGGAAACTAACAAAAGAAAAAGAAGGGAAGATAAGTCTGGTTTTGTGTCCAGTTGATGGCAACAGGCTCGCCCCTTATTACATGGGACTTAAACATAACTGGCGAAATGTGAGTGTACTATAGGTACACTTCTGCCTACCCTTCGGGGAATACGGGCGTGATGTTATGTCATTGGTGTATTATAAAAGAAAAAGGGAAGAGCTCATTGGGCATTCAAAAATTCGTCCGCATCGCTGTCAACAGGAAAAATGCCCAAAAGGCTGGCAGTGTGCCACGTTGTATGCAATGCTGATTCTTTGGCCAAAAAAAAAAACCAGCCATGCGAAGAGTCGACCAACAGCGCGGCGATGTCTCGGTAAACTAAGTGGGTGCTCGGACCCTAGTGGGGGGCACTAGTGTTTCAACCCCAAACGGCTCGAACATAATTACAAGTCCCATAAGACACCTATAAAATCCACTGATGTTCAACAACCATTAATTAAGTTATAGTTAGATACCTATTGGTTCATCAACTTTAATTTGATATCTCATAAAAAGTAGTTTCTGATAAACCTCGTCATGATTAGTATTATTTCATTTTCTACATCGTAACACTTTCCCGACAAACTGTACCCTTGCATTTGATAGGCATATAAAAAGCGGGCGAGTTCGCACTGGCGATGTGTCTGCACGAAGCCGATTATGCTGATGAAAATAAATAAAAACTTTACTTTCATATAAATTATATAAAGCCTTTTTAATAATAATCAACATTAGAATAAATGACATAAAGTTAGCTCCTAATTAGGTGTTTACAGATTTTATAGCAGTATGATATAAATACCATTTGATGACTATTTTCGTGAATAAAATTAGCATTACTAATTGTAAGTTATTAAGTTAAGTTATTGCATAAGATTTTAAAGTATGGATTAGCGATAGACTAACTTTTTATTAAATTTACTTTAAGGATATTTTATTTTTATTAAGGGGGGTCTTGTCTATCTTACCACCATCTGCCAGCCTTTTCCCAACTATGTTGTGGTCGGCTTCCAGTCTAACCAGATGCAGAATAACAGTATTTTACATGGAGCGACTGCCTATCTGACCTGCACAACCCAGTTACTGGGTAACACGATACCCCTTGGTTGCTAGAGAATAACCTGATGTAGAACCCAACAATACTTTGCCCAATTCAAGGTATCACACCCAGGATCCCACGCTCAACAACTAGACAAACATGCAAAATATAATAAATCTAGTTTCCAATAATGTTACGGAGGTCAGACAGCTTTTTTTACATTAATAAAAGCAGAGACTGGTCTCATCGTAGCTTTAGACAAAAACTGGTTTTGTCTTAATTAGCGAGAATAGCAAGTGGCTCCAACTATGGGTCGTACATACTGTAGTATACATATATACGCAGTGGCAAACTGGGACTGTTTAACGCTATATAATGTATCGAATGTAAGAGATGTATCTACTTAATTCCAATAAAATCTAAGCATTTATTTAAATTAACCCATTTACTGGCACTTTTGAATAGTCAGGGAGTCGGTCTGCCATTCTTCACCCAAATAAGCAATATTATACTCAGATTTTAATTACTGAAAAGATCGTATACTAAAAAATGTACGTTTTAGCACTTAAATCAATGAAAATGCTAGCCATGGGTTTGCCACCCCTGGCCTTGTAGATACTGATCAAGACAAACATACAGCAATACTTTGTTGACTATTAATTGTGGACGAGGGGCTCATGGAAGGTTAAGCTACGTTTGCCGCGGTCAGTTCGTGGTTGGTGACCATCCATTACATGTCGAGACCATTCCTTGCCTCGGAAAGCACGTTAAGTTAGTCCCGGCTGTCATTTGTAGATCTAAGACAGTCGTTACGGGTAGCCAGAAGCCCGAAAGCCTGACCCCAGTCCTACCAAGGGGTACCGTGTTCTGCCGGGGTTTTGGGAAAGTCCGAAAGGGATACCGTGGCCCCTGGCAACGTACAGGCAACGGAAGGAACACGGGTGGGTTTTAGTCAGTAAGAGTCTGACACGCCCTCTCACTCCACCCAGAGCGGGAGAAGTTACTTAATAATTTCCCAACAAAAAAAAAAAAAGGGTTACCGTGTTGCAATATGTCCTTCAAATTCCCATTACTTATCTCTCCTAGGAATACAGTTACGCATCAATCTCAAAGGAATACCACATTATATGATCCATTGCAAAATGTCGACGTAACTGTCCGGCAGTCCGT
The DNA here is from genome assembly GCA_949128155.2 of Xanthia icteritia. Lineage (NCBI taxonomy): Eukaryota > Metazoa > Arthropoda > Insecta > Lepidoptera > Noctuidae > Xanthia > Xanthia icteritia. The sequence goes on from OX421958.2 coordinate 395,817, forward strand.
CTGTCCGCCGTTATGTCTAGGTGATGCAATAAAACTATCTTTAGGTCACTTGCGAAAGATCTTAATGTTTGATAGACTGTTGAGGAGTAGGTGACAGGTTAGGTGCAGGTTGTGTCGGTAGAGGGCGCTATCTTAAGAGTGGTTTATAGAACAGCTTTTCTCCAGTTATGGTTAGGTCTTAAATTTTTTTGTTTTACCACTGCCGGCCAGCTCTTGACCTGTTTCTCACCTGATGGTAAGCGATGATCAGGCCGAAGGTGGAAGTGAGCTTCACCCGGAATCCTGAACCACAGAAGAACTGTCTGAATCTTATCTCTAACTGCCGAAACACAACAATGCTGTTAACATTGTTGTTATGGCGACGGACTTAGGACAAGCTCTACCACCTTTTTTTTTCCCACTGGGAATCGAACTCCGGACCTCTGGGTCTGAGACAGGTGGTCTAACCACTAAACCTCAGAGGCGGTTATGTCCTAGTTGTTATGACTAACGGAGCCGAGACGTGGACACTCACAGTACGAGTGATCCACTTTAAAACTGCTCAGCGAGCTATGAAAAGGGCTATGCTTGGAGGCCCTCCAAGAGATCAAATCTGGAATGAGGTGATCCGACAGAGAATCAAAGTAGTCGACACAGAATAAGCAGGCAAGCGATAGGTGACAGGCGACCATCTTATAATTTTACAAGATTTTTGTATAGTTTTCTGCTTTATTAAATTCTGACCAATTGGTCGAAGAAGGCACAACATAAAAATAAATTGAAAAGTATGGGGGAGACCTTTGCCCAGCAACATAGGTTAGCCAACAAAAAGGTCAAACCAATAATTGATCGAACTCAAGACTCTACGCAAAATGGTCCCGCTTGCGACCAGTCGGTCAACGAGGAAGTTCATTCTGATTATCGAACACTAATTAAACAATAACCTTTCTTCACACTCCGTTTAATGGAGGTTCAATCACATTCACCAATAACAAGTAAAGTAAATAAGAACTAAGTGGGTCAGCAGGTCGCGCGGTCATACTGAAGTATTGAGGTAATAATTGACACCTGTGCACGCAACATGTCAATGTTTTAGCGAGTATTATTAGGTAGACGTTTGATTGTCCTTGGGCTTAAAAAAAGAATACCTGTTTCATGGAATTGTGTGGGGAGACTGGTTTTTAGGGTTCCGTACCCAACGGGACCCTATTACTAAGGCTCCGCTGTCCGCCCGTCTATCACAGGACTGTGTCTTTTGAACCGTATTAGGTAGAAACTAATGAAATTTTCACAGTGTAGTAACTATGGCCGCTAGAGCAAAAAAATTAAGCTATCTAGAACTACAAAAACATAAGGATACTTAGCCGTCGAAATATACGTCCGCATCGCTGTCATCTGAAAACGTGCCCAGGAGACTGGCAGCATTGCCACGTTGAATGGCAATGCTAATTATTTGGCCAAAGACCGAACCAGCCCTCTGGATTTGTAGATTTTATACTTAGTTACTTTAACCGTCTCATTGGTATAGTTTAATCTAAGTTTATTTCTGTTTTCCGAAGCGTCTTTAAGTTCTTCTATTACGAATTCTCAGCAGCAGATTGGTGTAATTATGTAAGTGGATTTATGCCCGATAGTTCTTTTAAATGGTACTTTAAGTGTAAGTGTACATTGTAAGCACCTCTGCCCATCTCTTCGGGGTATTTAAAGTGTGATGTTATGTTACATACATGCATTAACTCACGCCTTCTACTGCTTGAATACGAGGCTTTTGGCTACTTTGTATGTGTGTATTTCGTAGTAAAGCCTCGGAAAGCACGTTAAGCCGTTGGTCCTGCGCCTGATCTCTCTCCGGTCGTGTCGGATTGCCGTCCCATCGGACTATGAGAGTGAGGGAAGAGAGAGTGCACCTGTGTCTGCGCACACACGCCTGCACTATAGTATCTCCCGCGCCGAAGGCTGGTTTCCTTTGAGATTGGCGATATGTGTGTATTTTTTTTTTCTAATGTTTTATGCACTTTGTTTGTGCAGAATATACAATTTTGCTTGCTTTTCTTTTTCGTACCTTGGGGGTAGACAGAAACTACAGAATGTCACCTGCTACGATCCTTACATACTGCTTTTGCTTGGTTTACGTTCATACTGGTCATATATGCAGGCACGAACATCACCAATAAGGTGTGTGTCGTCTAGGGCGTCCGCTCCGGCGGTTCCACTCACATCTGCCTGGTGTTATACTTTTTGTTAGTCGCCTTTTATACACGACCGGTTTGGTCGTGTTGAGAGGATAAATAAAAGGCGACTCCGACCCAAGTTTTTTTTTTGTGATTTTACAATAATTACAAAAACGGCCATCGGCCAATTAATGATTTTTAACATTTGTGCCACGAAACCTCTGTACATACAGAGGTCATCCCAAACATGATGTCAACAACAATATTTCCTTAAGTCACATAACGCCTTAACAATAACATAACAATACTTCATTTACATCTAACGGTGGGCACTTAATACTATTAGTTGACCGACTTTATCAAAGAGAGGTTATGTAACACGTTACAGCTGCTATTGATATTTCCGGCGGCTGCTTTTTGTTCATCTGTCTGTTCAATGTGTTTTCTAGTAAACATGCTTCACAGTAGTAGGTATACTTTAGCAGTGAATTCGTGTCAACATATTTTTGAGAATAGGTCATTCACATTTACATACCGAGACTCCTCCGTGCCTCGGAAAGCACGTTAAGCCGTTGGTCCCGGCTGTTATGCGTGGATCTTTGACAGTCGTTACGTCGTCAGAAGCCAGAAAGTTTTACAACCAGTCTTTCTAAGGGGTCCCAGTAACTGGGTTGTGGAGGTCAGATAGACAGTCGCTACAGCAAGGTTTCACATTCATTTAACTGATGATACCTAACCTAACAATTAACCTACATCTATTGAGTGCAATGACCAAACTAAATGTGTGTTCTACTTATTCTATGTATGTACATCATATGTACATGTATGTATGTATACAACGACCTTGCCAACTTGGTCAGGCGCGCGGAGGCCGAACAGTGTCCTGTATTTACAATACAGATGTAGTTATATTTAGACTGTGACAAAACTGTTAAGAAAAATACTTTCAATAATTATGGTTCAGTACTCAAAAGGTGCCAAACGGAACCCTATTACTAAGCTCTGTCTGTCTGCCAGCGGGCTGTATCTCATGAACCGTACTAGGTAGACAGTTGAAATTTTCATAGATTGTGTATTTCTATTGCCGATATAACAACAAATAGCTCCCTTCAAAATGGTTGAGCTGAATAATGCTAATCCATGCGTCATGTTCGTGAACGGACGCTGTCAGTTAGTAGAGACTGGTCATCTCTTAGTTGCCATGGCTTATTTTAATTTTTGAATTGTTCTTTGTTTATTTATATTTTTATTACGGACGCTTTTAACGTGCACGTCTTTCTACATTGTTATCACATGTATAATTTCAACATTAATGATGTAACCAATATTTCGTAACAATTTTTTGATTTAAAAGAGTGTCCATGGAGTTTCTTGCCCATTCTTCTCCATAGGTACCTACTACGCTTTGGAATGGGCTTCATATTTCTGACTGACCGACTTCTCGACAGTTCAAAAGTGCCTGTAAATGGTTTAATTGAAATAAATGCTTTGAGTTTGAGTTTGATAATAAAAATTAAATAAAGCTAATATTTTAAGGGCGTTACAAGAAACTTGTTTGTTTCGACATTTTTTGTACGATCTTCCCTTATCGGAACCCTTCGTGTGCGAGTCCATCTCGCACTTGACCGGTTTTATTTACTGTTGTCATTCGTAAATCTTTGACAGTCGTTACGGACCGTCAGAAGTCCGAAAGTCTGACAACCAGTTTTAGCTAGAGGTATCGTGTTACCCAGTAACTGAGTTGTGGAGGTCAGATAGGCTGTCGCTAAAATTCAATAAAATATGCTATTCTAATTGATTTTATACCTTGGTCACCGCTTACAACATTATAAACTGAAATAGCATTTTCTTAGCTCGGAATCAATCGGTTACACATAAAATACAATAATTAAAAGGTCGGAACATTTAAAAAAATAAAACGCAAAATAACTTAACCAAACTTGAAACATACATACAAACTGTTCACTCTCCGCAGTCGGGTAAACTGGTATTATACAAGTTATACAACAGCTTGTTAAGTCTATAGCACTTTGTCACTTCGGCACTCGGCAACTGACCTTTGGTTCTCGTGACAATCATAGACAAAAATTAATTTGTATTTTAAGATGACCTTTACTTAAGTTTAATTAGTTTGTAGGATGTTCGACAATATTGTTGTAAATGTGAGCACCGTGTAGGTATCGACAGAAATCTGTCAAACCTTACATAATTTGTAATAATTTATTAAATGCTTTTGGTACAGTCAACTACAAACAGGGTTTGACTTGACATATCAGTATTTTTGGAAACCGGTACTATTGGCCTTGGTGTGATACTGGTACTAAACCTAGTACCTGTATTATTACTACCGGTACCAGATGTAGTACCTGTACTATTGGTCTTTCTAATCGGTATCGGTACTGTACCAGTACCAAACAAATATTCAAATAAAGTTAGAGAGAGAAAACAGATATATTAAGTAAATAGGATAGTTAATAGACATTAGAAAAATAGTTTCAAGGTTGTCAACCGTACGAGGTTCCCTTAACAAATATGCGATTTGAGGCGCGCGCCGGGGCCTGAATTTAGAGCACCGGTACTTGTTAGGTGGAGTACTGGTACCCGTCTGCTACCGGTGCCCGGGTACCGAAATGACAAGAACCGCTAGTACCGATACAGAACCTGTACTTTTAGTATTGGTTCCATGTCCTGGCTACAAAAGCCGATTAACACTTCAGTTTTCTAAATCTTAATTATTTAGCAAAACTATTTCGTATCATTAATCGGAACCATTTTTTTGTGCCGGTCGTACTTACAACTACAGTTTCATTTTAATTCATATTTACATAATTATCTATTAATAAAATGTTCAACATAATTTAAAAGTTTTTTTTTTATAGAATTGGTAATAATAGACATTTTCTTCTGCTTATGAAACCAAATTATAATAAGTAGTATTTTTATTGGCCTTATAAAAAAAAAACTGTGTGTGTGGTTAGTGACAAACCTGGTGTCAGAGTTTTAAAGCCGCCCATGGACCCCTGACTTGGCTTCACATGGCGTCGAGAAATATCTCTCAGGCTTTCTGTCATTTCTCAGGATTGCTCAATATAAAAAAAAAATTACTGAACTTTTGAGAATAATTACTTAGTTACGACAAAAAATCGTCATGAAAACCTGGATTTACTGGTCTAAAATCACCAACACGCAGTGCGCAATCTTGGTTCTCAATGCTCGTTCCATGTCTGTATGAGAAGTCCTTTGCCCTGCAGTGGGACAATACCAGGCTAATAATATTACCATTGCACAACAGTTATAAAATTCCCACGTTTCACGTCAATCATAATTTTGTATGTGTGTGTGTATGACCAATGTTACATGGTATTTGTATGATGTCAAACAATTGGTTACAGACACACTATAGCAGATTTAAGTATATTTCAATTTTAATTACATGTTGTTATGTCATTGTCATATGGAATGATTGATTTATCGTTTATTTTTTAAGTTGGTCACATTGTTTGTCAATTTGTTTAAAATATTGGCAACCCAGATTTTGTGATGATTTTGCAGGACATAAGATAAATAGTTATTTAAAGTTTTGGCCATAACACCCATTGAAAGTAGGTTATTTGATTTTCAATTCTGTTCCAGGACTAATTGGTGCATTGATTAAATGGTGTTACCTGAGTCAAAATAATGTAAAAGGTTGCTTTCAGTTTTGTGTCTTACAAATCTTCATAATACATAAGTTACAAATTATTGTAATGTAGGGCATAGTTTGAACACCAAGAACAGCATGCATATAAAATAATAACCAAGTTCTACGACATTTTTTGTTACTTATTGCAATTTCGTAAATGATCAGCGACTTTTAACCTGAGTATACACTAAAATGTGTTACACCGTTATAATTACATTACAATAATAATGATTATTAGCAGAATTTCACCTTGTTTATAATTTCAAACATAATGTAGGTCAGTACAGGCACGTCTGTCCGTCCGTCACTTACATAACGGTAACATTACGTGATAAGAAATTATTTATTGTATTCAAATTCAAAGTGCAAATTGCGTATATGGCGCTTTTACCCTTATGGTGTAGGAAGGGCCTTAAATGGGACCGGCATGAATTGAATTGTATAGGTAGTTTGAATTACCATTACTTATAGATGATTATATTGTGCCTATAACCAGTTCTTGCGTACATATTTAAGTCCCATCATTAAAAATTACAAAGTAAAAATAAAAAAAAATACACAAATTATTAATAAGAATAAAAATAAGCCATAGGCAATCCGGGCAAGTAGCAATGTGACTTTTTCAATTCAATTACTTTCTAAGTTTATCTTAGACGTCACTATTTGACTTTGACTTTAACTATCTTAGACATCACTTAAATCGGCGAAGGAAAACGAATCGCTAACCCGTCTTGACCAAGCGTTGTGATTAATGCTCGTGGCTTCTCAGTATCAGGCTTTTATTCGGCAACGTTTTTGCACCACAAACCTACAAAAAGACCCACAGTACCTATTTTTACATAACATAACACCACGCCTACAATCCCCGGAGGGCACAACTGTAGTCAAATACATTTCGACAGTTATTTTTACGTCCCAGTAATAGGGGGCGAGCCTACAGTACTGCATTGTATTGCTTTAGTATTTTTATCAATAATTCATTAAAACACTGTTTAAAAGAGGACCTGAATATAATATATCTCAAATGATAATAAAGTGTCTTAGGTCTCAATTAAGTACCTAATTATTCCATTATTTAAATGAAACAATTACAAATGCTGTACTTTTTTAATCACCATAATTATTTTCTTTTATAACAAGGCGTTAAAAACCTTATAAAAATTACGCAATATAACCAAATTAGCATACAAAAAGCGTAACTTACATAACGTTAATATAAAACAATGCTCTTGTTATAACTTGAAGTGAGCAGAGAAAGTGGGTAGGCAGTGGAGCGTGGCGCTGTGCGGCGCGTCACGTGTGGAACGACCTTCGATGCTACTGCTGTATCTGTTTCACTAATAATTATAGTAGTGGGAGTACAGGGGGGCTCGTGGCTAAGTAATCCGCACGGGTCGGTTGATCAAGGTCGAGCTAAAGCTTGTCCCTAAAGGTTCATTAGAAAATCAGCGTCAGGCAGCATCTGTCTGGCATAACCCGTCAAGCGATCGCCTGCTGCAGTCTCAGGTTGCTGAGATAGACCTTTTTGGTACAGCTGTGAGGTACACATTCAAACATTTTACTTTAGTATTTTTATTGTAGGTTGTATTTCGTGTTTCCAAAAGACAGTGAGCCACCGTGGTGAGCAATTCTCATACCTTCTCAGTTTGAAAACAGACCTGTCCCTGCAGTGGAACAGCTACAGGCTTGCCTGCTACCTATGCAAGTTCTACCTACCATTTTAAAACAAAAGTCGTGACAGTATTACCCGTTCGATATTATTACAAAAGGTAAAAGTGCTCTACGCAAGGACGTCGCGAAGGTGAACGCCCTGCGGTTGCATTCTCTATGTAGAGTATGTAAAGCTACTCTTTATATGTAGAGTTTTATACCAAGTGTTATTGTTCGCTCAAATCCGAGTTCTAGAACTTGTTTTGTTAAAATGAAAAGTCGTAAGTCTGTAATTTTATGATTAACTTGAAAGTTCATAGATAAATGCCGGAACAAACTGTTATAATTACTTTGATTTAAACATTAACTATGTATTATAACTAACTACATATTTTATATTATATTAAGTACAAGTATGTAAAAAAAAAATAAGAAAAAAAAATAAAGGGAAGAGCCCATTGGGCATCAAAAATTCGTCCGCATCGCTGTCAGCGGGAAAAGTGCTCAAAAGGCTGGCTGATTTTTCGGCCTAAGAATTGGCCAGCCATCTGGTCACGTGAAGAGTCGAACAGCCGCTTGGCGATGTCCCGAAATACTCGATGAGCACTCGGACCCCACGACCCTCGTGTTTCAACCCAAAACGGCTCGAAAATATAGCTACCAATAAGGTTGTTGTATTTGCGCCGCTTGAGGTTTTCTGAACCTGCAGCAGCCTGGAAGGAAATGGAAAATGTTATCGACATAAATTTATAATATCTTAATCCGTGCAAAAGTTACAATTCCCTGACCAATAGATCTGTTCCCAAGTCTCATGTTGGCTGTTGTGGTTCCTTATTGAAATGACAACCACCAATCGTAATAACTTAGATTTAAAACAGAATAAATTGAATACTTAAGCTTTCAGAAACGGAGGCTGTCAATTTTGTTTACACTATTGAAGTTTGTTGCTCTCTCCACCATGTTTAATCAAAGACTTAACTATACCCTCTCTCATTTAAATCAAAGACTAACTATCCTCTCTCATTTAATCAAGAGCATAGGCAGTGTCCCTCTGGTAATAACAAAGTCTGCTAAAAGTGTTTATTAAATTCTACATTCTTAAATAATCTATCAATCGACTCAGCCTTACGCAGTCCACTCGTGGACAATAGGTGCTTTCCGATTCGCACCATAACATCCAGTTATCCGCCAAATGTAGTAAATCGCTGTTGTTTTTTATTTCCCTATGGATATTACGTTATTGTTAAATAACTAATTTGTTCATATAAGTATACACAATGATAGGAAGTGGCACCGTACCGTATATCAAAGTCTATTGTCTTGTGTAGTGATGGACAAACATCGGTAATAAATGTCGATAGTTTGTTTTTATGTGTTTTTATTCAAAAATAAAATTATACATTTAGTTTTAAAAAAACATATTATCTCAAAAAATCACGTGTGTTGTTACTTTTACTTTTTAGATTAACACACAAGTTTGATCAAGTCTCTGATTATTTAACCTATATTTAAATATCATAATACTTATTGTGATGGAGTGTCATTGCCATAACCAATCATACGTATAAACTACAGTTAATTGGCCCGTTGATGGCAAAAGGCTCACCCCTTAATAGATGGGCCTTAAACATAACTAACGATATTTGGTCCACCTCTACCTGACCCTTCGAGGAATACAGGCTTGATGTCATGTTATGTTAATTGTCAACCAAGTCTTTTATTCATGTATTACGTACCTAACATCTCTTTTTTTTTATATTTAAGCACATTTTTCAATAACACATGCTGACTTTATCAAATTGTCGAAAACGGCCACTAACTGCCATAAAGAAAAAAATACGTTGTTTAAATGAGATTTGACCACAAACCACACAATTTCAATTGCTGGCTTTTAAACCGGAGGTAGATGATAATCCTACCTTTTACCTCCGTCATATAAATAACCTATCGTTATAAATTCTGCTTATCCCCCAAGGTTAACCAAGCGACAGTGTACATTGTAAATACTTTAGTAATGACCACTAAGAGACGTTAGCCTTCTACTGATTGTTGACGGTATTTCAGAAATGTGCCATAGCTATGTCTATGTATTAGTGAGTTTGTAGGAGATACAAATAATTGAGCAATTTTTCCTTTAGAGACTATAAATAAATATTAAAATAAAAATATCAGTAAATCACAACGGATCCAGCCAACATGTCTAGAATAAAATCAATTGGAACAGAAAAAAAATCTTTAAAATTACAAGCTTTTTGTTCTAGAACGGTCTAAAAATATATTATTATAATTCTTATTATTACATATTTTTTTAGACAATAATATTATTATTATTAAAGAAAGAGAGGCCTTTGCTTTGCAGTAGGATACAATTGGCTCATAATAATAATCATATTATTAATAATGTTTGGAGATTTTTGCAACCATTAACAAACCAAAAAGTAAAAAAAACACATTATAGACAACGTTTTTGCTATTATGTTTATTTTTATATTTCCCAACTGCAGAGGTCAGTAACGAAATAATAAAATAGGCAGTTAAGTTTCGCAAAAACAGATTATACAATCGTGGGAATTCGCATACAATAACAAAAATTATGTAGTTTTTTTTTTTTATTTATGCATCATCTGCAGACGAACATTCTTCATTTGACCACTAATATCATTATTTCCTTTTCTTTTTATTCAGTAAACATAACTGACTGTTACAGGTTTTGTCTTTGTACGGTATATTTTGTGCAGTATATATTTAATATATTTAATTTCTTAGCATGTTTGTAAGGTCTGCTAATATTTAATGTGCTTACCATAAATTAATCAGCAACAGCTACACTTATTAAGTTAATATAAATTATTTAACAGGTAAACCACACCACTATCCAACATGAAGTTTTATCAAATTTCAAAGTCGATATTTTCGGATTAACATATCGATAAACACTTCCCATCACTAGCTACACAAGGTCTTACATTTCACTTTACTCAACATGAAGTGAAGTAAAGGGAGTGCTGTTTTTATGTCTGTCTATGTTAGTCATTAATTCATGTCTATGTATTGTAACACGGAGGGCCTAGTGGCTAAATAATGACAGCTGCATGTGTCAAAGATTAAGCTACGCTTTATGAGGTCGGTCCGTGGATGGGTGACCATCCATTAAGCCGTTGGTCCCGGCTGTCATTTGAAGATCTTTGACGGTCGTTACGGGTAGTCAGAAGCCCAAAAGCCTGACTACCAGGTGGAGGCTGTTAATCAAAACTAAAGTAATTTTGTAGAGATAAAATGGTTAGTTTGTTTGTAGGAGGTAATCTCTGGAAGTACTGATGCGATTACAAAAAATATTTCCCTAATAGATAGAAACCTTCAGTATTGCGAGTATGATAGGATTCAATGTTTTATGGTATAGTTGACTTCAATGCGGACGAAGTCGCGACCAGAATCTACTGTATAATATCTGCATATTAAAACTGGAGGCAGATTTTTACCCACGTCAAAAAAGGCACGTTGTCAGTCTGCAGTTTTACCCGACTGCGCGACTTCGAAGATAAGGTTATGTTTTTATCAAAAACTTGAGGTTGTAGGTTCAAATCCGGGCAAGTACCAATGTGACTTTCTCAATTCATCTGTACTTTCTGAGTTTACCCTGGACATTACTGACATAGATTTGTGCCAGGTTGATGCAAAAGCCCCTATTACATGGGACTAAAAAAATATTGCCGCCTCGGCCCAACCCTTCGGGGATCACAGGTGTGATGTTATGTGTTACAAGGTAATGATATCTTTGACAAGTAAATGAACCAATGTTTTCTTTGTCCCCAGGTGGAAGTGACAAAATGAAGCGGTCCCGTCACAGATGGGTCGGATTAACCTTATTTTGTAAGTATTTCTATGTATTTATTGACTTCTTAAGTGTACTGTCAACAAAAGAAAATTATTCTAAGAAATTATGCACACGATAAGCTGAAGTTGCCACTTCAGCTTATCGTGTGCGTAATTTAGGAAGTAGGATGGCCATATTTGTGGAAGGACCGATGACCAGTGGAGCAGACGAGTCCTCAATTCAATTCAATTCAAAATATTTTATTTCACATAAACCTGCAAGGGCACTTATGAAAAGTCAGAAGCTAGGTGCACGGTTCCAATTGGTCGTTTTCTATGGAGAAGAGCCGGCAAGAAACTCCACGGTTACTCTTTTAAAAGTAAATGGTGTTTACAATGTCTTCAAATTACAGTGTTAATAGGTATGAGAGGACAGTGTAGGCCTATCAACAAGTACCATCCGGCCTATCAACAAGTACCTACCCGTCCTGGAGTGAAGACCACGTATTAGCATTCGAAATGTGAGACACCCCACACAGATGGACCGACGATCTTAAAAAGGTGGCTGAGAGTGCTGGCACAGATAGGATGGAAGGAAGGACAGGGTGTTGTGGCGCAGCCTTGGAGAGGCCTATGTCCAGCAGTGGACTACGATAAGCTGGAGTTGATTTTGATTGACGCACACAATAATCATGAATTTGTCTACTGCAACCATGTTAATTTCCTGGTGTATTTTGCGGACAGTATGCTGTAGTCTGAACGGTGAAAATCCGATTTGAACTGTTCAATAATTATGTTTTTAACGAACCACTTTGAACAGTAGTCATATCCACGTGACAAGCAGCTGTTACTATGCGGTTTCAACCAAAACCACAAAACGACGTGACATCTAATTCTGTTAAAAGATAAAAAAAATACATATGTAGGTATGTTTATTACACAAGTATGCCAATTCTTGGTAGGATACTTAATAATGTCATCAGCGAATTTGAATACTGAGCCAAGGTCAAATAAAACTATAAGGAAGCAGAATACAATCTAATTTTAGTATTTAATGCTCGATACGCACGCGCAGACCTTGGAAAGATCTAGAATGAATTTGGAATAGGCTAAGGCTAGTAGGCTTGGGGTTAGTGGAAAGAGAAGTAGTGAGATAGACACATAAAATAAAATCAGTCTCGGCTTGTGTCCCATGCCCTCTCGCTCCGTACCATGGCCTGGACTAGGGCCGGACGCGAGAGATCCCCGCCACCGATCGCCTCCACGAGGACACGGCGATGCTCTGCCCAAGCCGACGCAGTTACCCCTTAGATTCAACTATTTTCGAAGCTGCGACCAAGCTTATATCAGTCGTCAGAAGTGGCTATAACACTTTTTTACACTCGGATTAAGAATGACGTTACCTGACTTTATACCCGACTGTCCCAGAAGGAGGGTAATGTTTTTAAGTTAATCTTAGTCACCAGTAACTGATAGCGAAACCTTGACTTCACTGGTCTTAAACCAAAATATACTGAGTAAGAGTGCTCATTAATACTTCTCGTATTTTTCTCTGTATCGTTAGGCAGTGGTGTGCCACTAGTACAGCCACATTTCGCCAGTTATGTCTAAGTACCATGTAATAAGGGGCGAGCCTATTGCCGGCCCTAGTCCAGGCCATAGTACGGAGCGAGAGGGCATGGGAGGCCGTCACCTCCTTCTGCGAAGCAGTAATGCTCGCGAAGGAGGAGGCAGAACGCGTGAGGGAGAGGCAAATTTCGCGCCCTCACGCCCCTAGCCGCCGCAGGAGACGCCCCGGGCGTCGGGAATCGCAGGCCGATTCCCGGCCACCGTAGGCGCGGGCTTGCGGACGGTGAGCAATGGGTAGCTCACCGACCGATAAGGACCAGGCCCGGGTCGACGGCGCGTTGTGTTCCACGCGTGCCTCAAAGAGATGTCAGCAGAAGTGAAGTGAAAAAAAACTGCGTAACATACTCACAATGGTAATGCCTTTGATTTTGACAATTCAACTACATTGCGTCATTTACGTTGTCGAGCAGACGATAAGTTTGAAAAATTCGTCAGCGAAGTAATGGATAATGGTAATGGATTTAGGAGGACCTCGTGGCTAAGTAATAACAGCCGCACTTGTCAATCCATCAGGTTAAGTTACGCTTGCCGGAGTTGGTCCGTGGATGGGTAACCATCTTTACATACTGAGACTCCTCCATGCATTGGAAAGCACGTTAAGCCGTTGGTCCCGGGTCTCATTCGCGGATCTTTGACAGTCGTAACGGGTCGACAGAAGCCCGAAAGTCTAACAACCAGTATTACCAATAGGTATCGGGTTACCCAGTAACTGGGTTGTGGAGGTCAGATAGGCTGTCGCTCCATGTAAAATAGCTGCATCTGGTTAGACGGGAAGCCACATAGTTGGGAAAAGGCTAGGCAAATTGATATATGAAACAATGGATTAGGAATTTGTGTTGCGCAATTGAGGCGCTGATGTCATATGTCTCAGCATCCTTGGCCTATTCCTGACCATGAAACAAAATTAATAGGTGACCTATTAACCATATTAGCACATAATGTTCTCATAAGAAACATTAAATTTTCCTAAATTAGCAAAATGTTATGGAATGTCAGTAATTTTATTTGAAATATTAAAATGTATGCAATCTGATATAATAATAGTGTTGTTTTAATATCATTAGTTTTGAGGCGCTATCGATATTAGTTTTAGGTCACCGTCTCGTCCTCTATTGAGAATGGGCTTGAGCTAAACTGCCACATTGAAAGCTCATTTTGCCATTATTACGTTTAATTTGGTAATCGTCGTATTTAGAAAACGGGACGACTTTGCTGCCTACTCACAAATACCTTAACCCTGCTTTATGCCAACTTGTCGAAGAATCTGATTTATAAATCTCATGTAAGCTTTGTGATCGGTTCACCAAACTTAGAACAATCAATCATAACATAAGTTGACAACACGTTTTTGACAATAGATTTTTATTTTTAATTCAGTACTTTAACAGTAATAACTGTCGCACGGGCCGATCGAAGGTTAAGCTATGCTTGCCGAGGCTAGTCCATGGATGGGTGTTCATCCATTATTTACCGGGACTCCTCCGTGTCTCGGAAAGCACGTTAAACTGTTGGTCCCGGCTGTCATGTATAGATCTTTGACAGTCGTTACGGGTAGTTAGAAGCCCGAAAGTCTGACAACCAGTCTTACCAATAGGTATCGGGTTACCCAGTAACTGGGTTGTGAAGGTCAGATAGGCTGTCGCCCCATGTCATATACTGGTATTGAGCTACATTCGGTTAGACTGGAAGGCAGATGATGATGAATCTTAAACATATCTACAGTAAGAAAAGAGGTGGTTTGTCCTTTGGAGGAAAATATCGATAGTCAAACTATCGATACTTAACACCACTATTCTATAGCCTATATCTGTATGTTAATTACCATAAAAGCATTTCAGATGAGTTGCACCACAGTGTTTCTGCTCAAAAGTCAAGGACTTGCAAATGTTGAAACTTTAGCAGAAATGCCAAGATTTACATTACATAAATAGTAAATATTTACCACATATAAGGATAATTTATGACAAAAATTATTGATATGACATTTATGAAGCTGTTGATTGATTCACGAAACTTTTTGAATAACATCACGCTTATATTTAGCAAAGAAGTACAAATCTCTGATGATGGCATGTTCTGATATTTGCCCCGACTATAAAAGACTGCGACCTCTGGAGTTTGTTTTGGTGTTTCTTCTCTGATAGAAAATCGGATAGAAAAACCCGATCGAGTTGAAAAAACATTATTGACGTGTAAAAGTGTTCGTACAAACCTACTTAAAAACAAAACTCACATTACGCCACATAAACTATAAGTTCCATGCAGTAAGGGGCGAGCCTCATTTACCGGGTACAATATTACAAATATAGGTGACCAGTTACTGAGAATTTGATAATGGAAAAACCCAAAAATACCTACCGTACCCGAACCGGTGATCGAACCTCAGACCCTAAACTCTGCAGTAAATATTGCAAAAAGGCACCTTTTTAATCCATACTTTTAACCTCCTAAAGTCCCGCAAAAAAAGTTCGTGAAAATTATTATAAATGCGAATGTAACTCTGTGTGTCTGTTACATTTTTCACGCCATAACGGTTTAGGATTTCGAAATTTGGCACACAGGTAGACCACGACCAGGATTAGGTCATCGGATACTTTTTATCCCGGTATTAGGTACGTTCCTGTGGGATAATTTCCGACCTCCACGCGAACGACGCAAAGGCAGAAGCTGTCTCTATATAAACAGCTGCGTGTTTCTAAATCGTGTTTTATAAATATATAGGAATATACCTAACTAGGTTACTTGTTTGAAATCCCAAAATAATACTCAAACATCGTATTTATTACCTTTCTTGTTACCCACTAAACCGCAGACTACGCGAAGGTAAAAACATTAATTCTCAGAAACATTTTGAACTTTGAGGATAATTTCAACAAAAACCTGTGCAAGTGTTGAAAGATATTTGACATTAATTAGTGAAGCACAAGAAATAACCAAATTAACAGAATTAATCACCTGCCTAGCCTCTTCCCAACTATGTTGGAGTCGGCTTCCAGTCTAACAGAATGCAGCTGAATGCCATTAGAGACATACCTCACCAGGACGCCATGGCGACGTCGCCAGGTCGCGCTGCCAACTAAATGTTACAGCTATATAGTGGGCGACTCACCTGGCGTCCGCTTGGTTATGCAGCCAACGATACATTTTGTTGGCGACGCGACCTGGCTGCGCCGCCATGGTGTCCCAGTGAAGTATGGCTCTCACTTTACATGGAGCGACTACTTATCTGACCGCTACAGCTGGGACAACAATCCCACTGTAAGACTGGTTGTCAGACTTTCTTGCTTCTGACTACCCGTAACGACTGTCAAAGATTCGTAAAATGACAGCCGGGACCGACCGACGGCGTAAAGTGCTTTCCGGGGCACGGAGGGGTCTCTATATAGTTGACCACCCATCTCTTCAATCGACTCATGCGGCTATCAAACTCAAACTCAAAACATTTCTTTGAAATAAACCAATTACAGGCACTTTTGAATTGTCAAGGGGTCGGTCAGTCAGAAAGATGAAGCTAGTTGCCCATTCCAAAGCGTAGTAGGTACCTATGGAGAAGAACGGGCAAGAAACTCCACGGACACTCTTTTAAATCAAAATGTGGTTACAAAATATTGTTTGCACCATTCATGTTGAAGTTATACATGTGAGAACGATGCAAAACATTAAAAGCGTCCGTAATAGAAATAAAAAAAAACAATTCAAAAGTTAAATTAAATTAAAATATTAAGCAGCTAAGAGTCCACGACCAGTCCCTACTAATGGCGCGCGATCACGAACATGACGCATGGATCAGCACTATTCAGCTCAACCATTTGAAGGGAGCTAAAATAATGATTCAACACACGCGCCACCGTCAGCGAGACATTAGAGTGAGCATGGCATACTCTCAGCCGCGAGGGCACATTCAAGTCAATGATAGACATACATAGTACTCACACATGTATGCAATTTTATTATACAATGCTAAGAGATATATCATCACTTAGCCACGAGCCCCTCTGCTGAAAACTATCCTTCTTTATATTTACAGGAATTAGATCGAGAATGTTGTATTTTTTACTGTTTTCCATTCTTCTTACCGAGTATCATTCTCTCTTGTTCCAGGTATTTCCTTAACCCTCCTGGCAGTTGAGTTACCCACCACATCGGCAGCAAAGGCGACATCTCTCATCTTCCCCAAGACTTCCACGACCACCACTGCGGCACCAGAAAAAGCTTCTGAAGATGGAACCGAGGTTAGTAGACCTTCATCTATTTACCAACATTTTTGACAAATTGCCACTTGAATTTGAACGTTTTATAAGTACGAGAATTGGCCTTCAGTAAAAGTACGCATTCTAATCTCAGTCTCCATTTGTAAAAAAAAAAAAAAAACTCTAATTTACAGACATTTTTTTTTGACATTGACTGTCATGATTTTGAACGTTTTTAAATACGTGAATTGGCCTTCTGGTTTCCATAAATTGGTGAATATTTAAAGTTTGTATTCGCTTTAAAGAACGAGGGAGCTACTGCCCAATCTTTCATAAACTTAAGACGCTGAAAAGAGCTAAACCGCGGTCACAGTCTGTCGAACTGCATAGAAAAGAAAGAGAAACGCTATGACAAAACACTTGTAATTCATTCAACAAAATATGAAGCTACTATTTACTCAAAAATGTGATGAATAATCTAAAAAAAAAAGTTCTGCATTCAAATAAGACGTTCTTGTTATTAATTTAAAAATACTAACGTACGTTGATATTTTAATACAAATAATGTTGGATTGGAACTCAAGGTAAAAGGTTAGTTTACCGTTAAGTATCGAGATTATTTTTTCAAAACGTGTTTTGGTAAAAACCAAGTTCTGAGAAATATGTTCAAGATTAACACATATTTTTTGCGCTACCACAAACTATACAGATTTGACATTTTTTTTTTTTAAGACAACCCTATTTTATACATTTGCATATTGTCAGCGCCTTAACGACAGTAGCAAAGATCAAGTAGCCTGTTCTATTAGCCACTTACCACATAGCTATAAATCTACCATTATCTAAACCCGGATATAAAATAAATAGTTTCATTCAAAAGCCTTCAAGGTTTTAAACTTTTATATTCTACAGTAATTTATTACGCTATGAAATATTAATAAGTTAAACTGATCTGACGCGTGTTGGAGCGAAAGTTCTGTGAAGGCACGCTGATTTAATGAGTTAACATAACATAACATCATGCCTCTGAAGACGGGGTAGGCAGAGTTGTATCAACTCAGCCTGTCGCAGTCCACTGCTGGACATAGGCCTCTCCCAGACTGCACCATAATACCCTATCCTCCGCTTTCCGCATCCAGTCTGTCCCAGTTACCCTTTTCACGGTCCAACTAGCTGGGGGCGTCCCACACTGGGTCTAACTCCGAAGAGTTGTATAGTACACCCTAATTTTGTCATTTTTATTATAAGTTCCATGTACTTTGGCTAGACTTACATTACACGCGAAAACATACAGACTCGCTACACACTACGACACAAAAACCGACTAAACCAACCAGGTTCAAAGCTAAAAATTCACTCCACAAGCACTTTAGTAATGTCAGTTCAAATATATAATAAACTACCTGATGAAATTAAAAATTAACAAAAATTGAATATCTTTATAAATAAATTAAAACAATTTCTAATCTGTAAATGTTATTATAATGTACATGAATATTTAAATGATAAATTTAATAAATAAACAATAATATCAAAAAATATATGTATAATTTAAATAAATATTAATGTTTAAATCCAATATATGAGTGGTAAAAATTATATGTACACAATTAGTTATCAGCCTACCTACCTACACAAAATGAAAGAGTAGATTAATATTAAAATTGTTAACAAATATCTTTTTTTTTTTTTTTTTTTTTTTTTTTTTCTTTTTTTTAAAAAACGTTGCCCCACACTAGGAATTTCTCCTGTGTCGTGGGTGCGTTTACAAACATATAAACTCACATACACAAACGGCCAGACCCGGAACAACTAATTGTAGGTCATACAAATATTTGTTCCGTGCGGGAATCGAACCCGCGACACGCAGCGCAGCAGTCAATCGCTTAACCACTGCGCCAACCGTGCCGTCTTGCCGTCTCGAGACATGACCAAACTAGTGTTGATAGACGCTGTTTGATGACGAGTTCTTGGAGTATGAAGACGTCTAGGTCTGTGCAGATTCCTGTTCATCCCAAGCATTCTCCAGTAGTGACATGAGAATAATTGTCTTTATTTGGTCTTTATTCTTTGACTGCCTCGTTGATCTAGTGCAATGGTCGGCAAACCGCGTCTCGCGAGCCTCATGCGGCTCTTTGGCCTATAGAGTGCGGCTCTGTACAAATGTCGATGAGTGCGTGGACACGCGCGGGGTCGGGGTTTCGGACATTAAGCAAGATATCAAGTTTTTTTCAAAATTCAAACTAAGTATATTTCAAAGATTTATTTCCGAAGTATTTTCACCAAAAATTAATAGGAAATCGAAAATGTATTATTTACTGTACCTTTAAAAGTTTTCCAAGATTAATTTGTTAATAAGTAAGATGCCTTCATCATATTATTATCAGCTGATATGATGATGATGATGAAGGCATCCTACTTCTTAGCAAGTTAATTTTAGGAAGCGTTGTGGAGTGAAAGAGGATGGGAGTTTTAAGGATTAAGAAAAGTGTATTGAGACAGTTTGGACACACATAATGGATTGGCTCTCATATGAAAGCTAAGTCTTTAGAGTATTGATATATGGCTCTATTGACTAATGAGTTTGCCAACCACTGGCTCTAGTGGTTGCAAGCGCTATTGCTAAGCATGAGGTCCTGGGATCGATTTCCGGGTCGGGCAGTGTTATTTCTCTCTGTGCCAGGAGTCTCGCTCCCTATTACATGAGACTTGACCATAACTGGCAAAATTTAGGTCTTCTGTAGATACATCTCTGCCTAACCTTTCGTTAATACAGGCGTGATGTTATGTTATGTCTCGTCTTTATTGACCTTTAAAGGTTCTAGCTTCATAAAACCATTATTATGCTTTGATCCCTTTTGGAGGGTGGGAGTAAAAGGTTGACATTTCCGTATCAAAATATCCTTTTCTTTTTTACCACAGTATGTATGTTGAGGTCAACTTTGCATAAATAAGAACGAATCATTTCTTATTTATGCATAGTTGACCTCAACATACATAGTGTGGTAAATGCTAAGAAACGCGAGACCTAGATCATAAAACATCTGCAAACAATAGCTCATCATTATAAATCTATTTGCTGGTAAACTGTAATTTGACTTACGTGACCTATCACGCTAGGTCTGAGGTAGAAACTTGATTTACTTACAGATAGGTAAGTGCCAAGGACACACCCAGCAAATGGTGAGCAACAGCTAACAGAATTTTACCGTCGAAACGATCTTCAATCATGATAGCAGAATTTGTAAAAATATACTTTGAGTTGGTGATAGGAGCAACAGACTATGTATTTAGTTGCAGCATTATTTGTTTATTTAAAGGCTTACCAGCTGAACACATACACAGGAGTAACCCACAGAATCCTAACAAATTGAAAAAAATGAAAATGAAAAATACTTTATTGCACAATAGGTTTTGCAGTGAATACAGTAAAAAAAGTTACACTTTACAAATGAACACTTGTATGCTACAACTATGGTGGGGGTACTGTCCTCTTAGATAGGCTATACAATAGCCTGTAGTAAAGAGAATCAGTGCCGTATCCCTCTAGGAGTGGAAAATCAGTTGCTTAGTGTTTTTGTACAATTCAATATTTTAATTATTAAGTATAGTAACGCAAAACAAAAGAAAATAAAAAGATAATAATTAATGAAAATGCTTGAAAGTATAAGTATATATTTTATATGTGTGGAATGTGAGTGGGGGTGTGGTGGGGAATGTGTGTTTGCGAGTGTCTGTATGTGTGTAATTATTTTTATTAATAATTAATTAAATTACGAGTATAATAATATTATAAATGCAAAAGTGAGTTTGTTTGTTTCTTTGTTTCTTATGCTTTCACGCTAAAACGGCTGAACAGATTTGAAATTTGGCACATGGGTAGACCATGATCTGGATTAGGACATAGAATATTTGTATCTCGATATTCCCACGGGATCGAGACTTATGCGGGTGACATTTATATAGCTAGTTTGTTATACTTATAGATCTCGCAATTTATCTAAATCATAGGAAAGCACGTCGCTATTTATTAGCGTACCTACTTGTAGAATAGAATAGAACGGGCAAGAAAATCCACGGACACATTTCTAATTATTATTGTTTTGACGACATATTATGACCAAACCTTCTTTTTTATCGAATATATATATTAATAATGCTCTCCATTTCTCATTCCAGACCGAAACCACAGCGGAAGACGGTGAGACCAACGCCACCAGCAAATACATCGGAATCCCCCAAGTGGACTACGTTTACGACCCCAACCTACCCAGAGAGCTGAACGGCTATGACCTATCCGAATACCCGTTCTACTCGACCGTGCCCAAGCCGCAGCTAATAGACTTCAAGTGTGAAGGTCTACATGATGGGTTCTATGCTTCGATTCCCACTAAGTGTCAGGTAAGTCAAATGTTCTTCTTGAATCTTCCACCAACAGCCATCTTTTTTTGTTAAAAAATGATGTAGTCCATCGTTATCTGAGGACATTTGTAGCAATCCAGAAACAAAGAAAAGGTTTCTCCAGGAAACAAGTGCTACTACAGGGTCAATTTAAATTAGTTAGCGAAACTTCGTCTACGCGATGGGTATCGACCGATATCTAAACACGATAAAATAAAAGATAAATAGCTATGATGTTTTTTTTGGAAGATCCCTGTTAGTGTTGTTACTTGAAGAATGAGTTGAGACAAACTATTTTTTTATATTTTATCGTATTAAGATGCACGCATGCGACGCATCACGTCTGCGCAGTTCAGCGAATTTAAAACAATAACCCTGTATTTTGCTGTGCAGTATTGTTATGTTCCAATTTGAAGAGTTTGGGTACCGGTAACATACAGCTTGGGACTTAAACTTTATCTGACTAGACAGCATCAGAACTGCCTCGTTGGTCTTGTGGTCGCAAGCGCAACTACTGAGTAAAAAAAAATTAAGGTATTCCACTTCGAGCACTGATTTCAACGGCACTTGACCGAACGGCACCTAAGCTGTTCCACTGAACCACACATATCAATGTCACAGTGCGGTTAGTGAAACAGCTTAGGTGCATTTCAGTCCTATGCCATTAAAATCAGTGCTCGAAGTGGAATACCTTATTTTTTTTTTATAATTCAGAAAGGAGGGTTAAGTCTGTCCTACCATTGTTCCATACTCACCCCACTTCCAATCTTCCAGGTGTACCACCACTGCCTGGACGGGACCCGCTACGACTTTTTGTGTGCCAACTACACCGCCTTCGACCAGAAGACGTTCATTTGTCAATTTGTGAACGTAGTGGACTGCAAGAATTCGGCTAACTACTGGCACAGGTGAGCACCTAAGACCACTGCTTGATATACTCCTCGTAGAATGGAGAATGAGTGAAGATAATCTGGTATGTCTAGCGCACCCAGTGCAGTTAACAGCTCACTAGATCATATTTTCAGCTGTACGCTAAGCTCTTCTAACTCAACAGACAGCTGTACTGCCGGCGAGTTCGATGCGCCACTTCTTCGTAACTAATGCACTAGAAAGTGGTGAAGGGCTGGTGTTTTGGGGGACTGTATTTTGTATTTTGACGTCCAAAAAGTGCTGATTCTCAACCTAATATGACTAAATGACTTTTTTAGATTTTTGATTAATTGTATCGAGTTTTGTTGTGGGTCATAGAAAGCTCATGTCGACACGAGATATTAAAGGGTTTACTACTGGCTTTTTAGGTGTCTTTCAATGCAAATGGTTTATCGAAACAAGACGTACAAGAATAGCTTATGTCGTCTGATAGTGGCTTTAAATGCCCTAGCTGTGAGGAGGTATAAATATATGTGCAAATATTAAAAAAAAACTCGAGCATTTGGCACAAATGGGAACCTCTGGTGCAACTTTAGTCTGACCAGTGAGATAAAACAGCATCAGTCGAATTTTCCGCCACTAGTCGTAAAATGTTGGAATTATTTTCAAAAGTGGGTTATACCTAATATGCACATCATGCTTTGTAAAGTCAAGCACATTACGTCACGACTCAGCCACATTGAAAGTGCCATTCCCTTCTTACCAATTTTACTATTGTGCATAGAATAATTGTATAAAGTGTTTGTAAAACTCTTATAATTTATTAGCTTTAGCAGCGGATTTAACCCTCAGTTTCAACTTTGTACGAAATTCTATATTACAAAACTAATATGGAAGTCTTTAGTAATCTACATAATTATTATAAAAACGAAAAACTATCTGACTGTTTGCAACATTATTTCGCCTGACCTGTTGAAGCTTAAAGAACTTGGAGAACCAATTAGGTACCAAGTTCCTTTTCTGCTAAATCTCATGGAAATCAGTTTAGTAGTTTGGTAGATGACAGATTTTTGCATTCATAATATAAGATGGGGACTTATCTAGATAATTATAACGAACCAATACCTACAATTGATGTAAACCACATTCTACAAAGTAGATTGTTATACGGTTTAGTAGTTCTACGAAACAGCCTAGCTAAGTACTCATTGTTCCTAGGTCACAAACGACAATGCTAATTTACTGCTGTGGCATAATATAAATCAGAAGTTGGTTATTAGATCGTTGGTTCTATTAAAGAACGACTGACTGCCTCTATGGTGTAGTGGTCGCAAGCGCAACTGCTGAGATTGAATTCCAAGATTCAATCCTCAAGCTGGGCATCAATCCATAAGTAAAATTTTAGGTTGACGAGTAGAAAATGCCTATGGCATTAAGTCTGCCTCTGAACATTTCTGTGCTTGAAGTATTAAATAATAACTGCGCGAACTCTGGAGTTATATCCAATGGATACCATTTGGCTGGACTCCTGTAACATGGGACTTAAATATAACTGGCAAAATGTGGGTGTACAATACAATATACCCCTGTCTATGGTATTTTCAAAAAGTATCTAATGAAAATGTAAACAATAATCAGAAAACGCTGCAATAATCAGATGACTGATGATACTATATGTACACCCCTGCCTAACCCTTCGAGGATTACAGGCGTGATGTTATGTTATGTAATCAGGAAACGGCAGCGAGATATAAAGATGAAACCTTCTAAATACCGATGAATGTGTAACTACTTTCCTTTAGTGAGTGAAAAAAAATTTACTTGAACAGGGTTTGCGTACACTTTTATCAGATAGTTTTAGAACAGACTATACCTCTTTGGGGCAATGCAGGCATGATTTAATATATTTTTTTGTATATTATTTTTTCCAGAAACGATGCTCTCTACAAAGCAACGACCACCACCACGCCAGTGCCACCACCCACTACCACGACCACGACCACCACCACACAGCGACCACCGCGACCAGGCCGCAGGCGACCAGCGTACAGATACGATTATGAAGACGATGATTATTACTATGCTAGGGATGATTATGATTATGAAGACAGGTGCGTAGCATCACATTAATCCTTTCATACGTTTTTGACATTGTCACTAACTGACGCTCTTGGAGACGGCCCCTAAAAATAACTAATCATTAACTTTGATGGACAAGTATACCTAAATTAGAAATAAAACAATTATTCATCAAAAAGTAGCAATACAATGAGCCACAAACTAAGCGTCGCTTCTATATTGTGGCTCAGAATGAATTTAAGACCTTTAATGTACCATATTTTATGCAAAATAAAGACATTATTATTATTAAGTAGAAAATTTTTTTTTTTTTTTTTAAAGTAACGACTATGAGTAAAGGCATTAAACAATCAAGTATATCTGCAATAAATTCTGGTATATCTACAGTTGTTTGTTTGCAAAACCTGTCAAACTAATAATATTGACGTAAGGTTTGCAATGATGAATAAAATTTTGGCATAACAATACCTAGCAAGACAAACATCAGTATGAACTTTTGTAAAAGATAGACATAAGAAGATAGATAGATAGATAAACATAATAAATACCGAAAATTCGAAGATATGTTACTTTTCTCACCCCATACTGGGCCCGCGTGGTGGATAACAGCCCACTCCCTCTCTCAGAGAGGAGGCCTGTGTGTGCAGTGGTAACAATATAGGCTGATTATAAATTATGATATAGATAAATCGTTAATACGGAGCACACAAAAGACATAACACAACATACAAAAAAACGATTAAATAATAACTAGTTACATGAATATATCTAAGAAAATCAATGTATCTCACATCTGCTTATGTTTTCAGAAGGAGACCCA
This sequence comes from Xanthia icteritia, assembly GCA_949128155.2. Taxonomy (NCBI): domain Eukaryota; kingdom Metazoa; phylum Arthropoda; class Insecta; order Lepidoptera; family Noctuidae; genus Xanthia; species Xanthia icteritia. The sequence goes on from OX421958.2 coordinate 421,101, forward strand.
GACCCCGCAGGCCTGGCAAGAAGAAGAGGCCACCAGTAGACGACTATGAAGACGATAGGTATGTATTCATAGCAAAAGTAATAGCTATCACACTGTTCATTAATTTATTAAGAGGATTATATAAAGATACAATTCCGAAGGCGACCACAGACCGCGCGACCTCGCCGCCCGCTGCAATGTCGCCATCTACGGAAATGTTTTCACAGAGTTACATAGCAACCAGTAGTGTCGCTGAGGTGAGGTAGCCATTGTGATTTGGGCGGTTTTACCGTGGCGGTCGGCGGTCTGCGATCGCCTTCAAAATTGTACTTATAGTAGCAATAGTCCAATTGAATAGGCAGTTAATGATTTCGTACTCTGTTTCACTACTTGTCATGAATCCACTCCTAAAAGTATTTTTCTGACCTACTTGATTCCTTCGTCGATTAAAGTAATTTGACAAGTTATTTCAAAAAGTCATCAAAATATTAACTTGAAATACATTATATCTATTTTTTTTTAAAACATTGTCTCACTCTTGAAATTTCTCCTGTATTGTGGGTGCGTTTACAAACATTTAAACTCACATACACCAACAGCCAGACCCGGAACAACTACTTGTAGGTAATACAAATATTTGTTCCGTGTGGGAATCGAACCCGCGACACACAGCGCAGAAGTCAATTGCTTAACCTCTGCGCCAACCGTGTCGTCATTATAAGTAGAAATTGAAGGAAACCCAATGCGTAAAAAGTAAATCCTAATCGAATATCTTTAAAATATTCCAGATCATACGAACGCCGTCCAAGACCAAGAGACGAGGAACTAGAAGACGATTACGAAGAAAGAAGACCGTATGACAGGAGACCAGCGAAAAGACCAGCATACCCTGAGAGGAGACCATACGATGATGAAGAGGATAGACGTCCTACTTCTAGAAGACCTAGACCGAGGCCCAGGGATGAAGAAGAAGAAGAAAGATATAGGCCTGATGATGAGGAAAGGCCTAGGGTGGGACAGAGAGATCAGAACAGAGAGGATAGGCCGAAAAGGCCAAGACCGAGAGATGAGTATAGGCCTAGAGATGAGATCAGACCAAGGGATGATGTAATACCAAGGGATGAAGTAAGACCAAGGGATGAAATCAGACCAAGGGACGAAGTTGTGAGGCCAAGAGATGAATCAAGAGTTCAGGATGAGGTAAGACCTCGTGACGAAATAAGACCGCGCGATGAAATTAGACCTAGGGAACCAATAAGGCCTAGGGAAAAAATTAGGCCACGTGATGAAATTAGACCAAGAGACGAAGTCAGGCCCCGTGACGAAATAAGACCTCGAGATGAGATTAAACCAAGAGATGAACCTGCCCGCGAAAGACCTGAAAGAAGACCTGTTAGGGAAGAAGCAGAAATAGAAGAAGAAGTAGTAGTAGAACAAAAGACAGTCAGACCATCCAGGCCAAGAGAGGACAGACTATCCGAAGGACGAAGGTATAGAGGAGGAACCCCTTTTAAAACTAGGGACAATAGACCATACACAAAGAGTGACTTTGTCCAAAGACCATATGATGACAGAAATGAAGAGAGGAGGGATGTGCCAACTGCACCTGAAACTCCAGCTACTACCCTCGTAAAGCCAAATGGTCCTGGTCTTTTCGGCAAACCTAGAATGCCTCCGAAGATTAAAAGACCAGTTCCAATAAACGAAAAAGATAAATATGATTATATTCCTATTGCTACAACTAAAGCTCCTCCAAAAGTAGATGATGATGAATATTATGATTATGAGGAAGATGATACGAATAGACCATCGTCTTCTGCAAAGACGAGCACAATACAGCAAAGACCAAAGTTTGAGCCGGTAGAAAAGGAAAGATTTAAGCCTACAAGACCACATTATTCGGTTAAAGGAAGAAAAACTAAAAGACCAATAGATTATGAAGAAGAGGTTTATGTTGAACCAGTGAAATCTCAAAAGTATACCTACAATCAGAGAGCTAAAGAAGAGAGAATTAAACCTAAACCTGTACCAGCAGACGATGAGTACTACGATTATGAGGAAGAAAAGAAAGAGAAAGAGAGATTCAGAGCAGGAGAAGATATTACAAGCAAAATTAAAGACTTGCGACCAAATGTGAAGGTAGTTAAACGTCCTTTTTTACCCTCTAGGGGTGGAAGCCCGTACCTTCCCCGCGGACTACAGCCCGTAGCGGGAAGGGATGTCTCAGCACCACTTAATACCACCCCGAAACCTACCACCACTTCTCCTAAACCCACAACTACGGCTTCCCCTACTACTACCACTTCTAGCACTACTACCACTACTACTACTACACCTAGCACTACTGTAACTACAACTACGACTACCGAAAAACCTACAACAACAGTTACAACTGAAAGAACAACTACAGAAGAACTAAAAGATGAATACGAAGAAGAAGAATATTATGACGAAGAAGATATAGATTACGATAAGAGCAACAAGAAAGAAACTACAACAGTTGCTGTGACAACACAGCCAACAACTAAAAGAGCAACAACAACAGTTGCCCCGACAACAGCAGAACCAACAACACAGGAACAAAAAGCTAAAAACTTAGCTTCAAAAGTTCTCCAAGTATACAATGATAACTACGAAGCAATTCGTGGCAAATTAGAATCTACATTATCACCTGGAGACTATATAAAACCTTACTTAGCTACAGCTACACCCTTAGTCTCAGATAATCCATACAGACCTTCAGAATACAAAAAAGACATCAAACCTAAACCAGAAATATCAAAGCCTTACACTGCAACAGGAAAACCATTACTACCAGAGAACATATCCATAAAACAGAATCTAGCGGACAGTATAGAAAATGATTACGATGTCAGGTACAATGAAGCTTTAACACCAACTTTGCCAGTAAGCAGAGTACCGTCTGGGTTTGTTATACCGTCGGATAGAGATTATACTTTTTCTAGATTTAGGAATAACTTGCAACCAGCAGATCCACAGTATGCTGCGTCGGATATATCAAGTTTCCAAGTCAGAAAACGACCTCAGGTTTCCGGGGTCAGTATAAGGACGCCATCTTCCTACTATATACATCCCCAAAGGCTGGTGTATCAAGATGATCCTTCGCATAGGTATCCTAGACAGCTTTTTTATAGGTCTGTAGACTTTTATTAGAGTTACTGGGCATATGAAAACTTGTAGGGTAGATTCGTGATGGTCTGATGGGTGTGGCAACATTTTTTTGAAGGTTGATTGAAATTTCAAGTTTTTTGCTGTCAAAATATAATGTAGATTGATAATTTTTAAATTTTGAATCTGAGCTGAATCAGTCCGTTTTTTGACGAAACAACGATCAACTATGGAATTATAATAAACCGACTTATTATAAAAGAGGAGGTTTTCAATTCGGCTAAATTATTATGTATTTTATTTGATCATAATTATCATAGAGTGATATATTAAAAATTGCAGAAAGTAGAAAAAAATCTTTTAAAACTTAAATATTAGTGGCAAATGAAGCACATTCGGACAATTTTGTTGTATTCAACAAAAAATATTATACCTACCCTACGGGTTTTCGTATAAAGAAGTACATTTAAAAGATAAGTCAATTAAGTAAAATAAATTATGTAAAGAAAACTAACTATTTTCGGAACATTGTCAACCACTGCCAATTTTATAATGTATAGAAATTAAAAGAAAAATATTTGTTTAATAAAAATACTCTTAGTTACCTGTATTTTTAAGAAAATTTCAAGTGTGTTTGTGATCGAGAGAACAGATGGCATGATTATGTTGATGTCATGACAGTTTGAATGTCAAAAGCGCGTCAGCTGAGCGTTGGTTGGGTCCAAGGTTCGGCTCCAGGTCGGACAAATTGTTGTTGAAAATTGCCTACATTTATCAAATAACTAGGGCGTTTTGAAAAATATTTTAATTGTTTCTTAGAGCGTCTTCTCTTGTTATTATTTGAATAAAATTTAAACTTGCTTTATTCTTCGCTCATTTGTTTTCTCGATTACATTCTCACTCAAAATATTTGTACATTTTATAAATACGAACAAAATTTATTTTTATTTTGTACACAATAGTTTTAAGGAGACTTTCCTATAATAAAAACTATGTAAAATAAGTTTTGGTTTTCTTTTCTACCACCTACATAGACTACAGAGCACGGAGACACCTCGGCGTCATAGACTACAGTCTCCATACAATCCAAGCGTGTCACTGTTAAGAAGACACGGATCAAGGAAACTGGGAAGTAGTAAAGAACAGACGTTCGCGATCTTCAGTTCTCGGGGTACTCAAAGGTACCGCTGCGCCCGGCTCGACGAGGCTGCTTGCTGCTGAGAGGCGAAGATACTTGCACCTATATTACGTGCTGGAAGGCACAACAGTCGAGCAAGTACGTGAACATCTTACCTCCATATGTGGCGTTGACGTTTGCACAGTAGAACAGCTGAAACCTCGTGGGCACTACGCGTCGTTTAAGCTTGGTGTTCCATGTCATCCGAAAATTGGGCAGAAGATATATGTGTTAAGCCATGGCGACAGAACTTTCGTGCGAAAAGTGATAACCCTTAAGTCTCAATCGCGATTCCGTGAAATTAAAGTGTGTTATCAAAATGTTCGTGGGCTAAGAACTAAGACGAATGCTTTTCTCAATAATGTTACACAAAGTGAATACGATATAATAGCTATAACTGAGACCTTTCTTACCAGCTCTGTATCAGACAGTGAACTTTTCCCTCCGGGCTTTTGTGTTGTACGTAGAGACAGAGCTGGTGACTGTGGTTGGGGAGGGGTCATGCTTGCGTTTCGCAATTATTATAATGTAAAAATTATTTCGGACATTGTTAGTATGAGTATTGACAAAGAATTAGTATTCGCTATTGTAACATATAAGGATGTAAAAATTTTATGCTGTGTTGTATATCTGCCTCCTAACTATAAGGTTGAGCAATATTTGAATGTCTTGACATGTATAGAAAATGTGATTTGTACTTACCCTGACATGAATGTTCTAATCCTAGGTGACTTTAATTTAAACTCTTGCAGTCGGTTCGTTAAAACTAATTTTGATTTCTTTTGTGACTTTTGTTCGCTAAAGCAATATAACACAATTTATAATAATCGTGGTAGTATGCTTGATCTCGTGCTGGGAAATTTTAAACCCTATCAGGTAGCGGTATCCCTCGGACATGATCCCTTAGTAAATATTGACCAATACCATCCTATGCTGGATATAGTTATAACATATCCATATAGTGGGATATCACCAAAAACATTATCACCGCAAGCAGTTACGCGTCGCAGGGAAACTTGTCCAGAGTGGAACTGGCGCAAGGCGGATTTTCAGGGCTTATATAAGTCCCTAGCTGAAATAGACTGGTCTGATTTGCGAACAATAAGTGATGTCAATAATGCAGTTCAGTTGTTTTATGATAAGTTATATGAAACCATAACTCGGTTTGTGCCATTTAAAAAACAAATAGAGTATAATCGACGATACGTATATCCAAAATGGTACAGCGTAGAAATAATAAAAAATATACAAAATAAGCACTTCCATCATAAGAGATATAGGCAAAAGGGTAAAGAGTTTAACAAGGCAATGTTTGTATTCTATAGAGACAGAGTGAAAAAAATGATTGACCATGAGTATCGGAAATATATGACAGGACTCCAAAAAACCATCATTGATGACCCGGTACAATTTTGGAAATTTGTGAAAGAGAAAAAAAAAGACAGAAGGTGCATTGACACATATATGTTTGAGGATGCGGAATTGAAGGATCAAGCAGCAGCCGACGCTTTTGCTGGATATTTTGCATCTGTATTCCATGCTGACATACCTACATTGAACCCGGATGTGGCTGTTAATGCTGCACATAATAACCGAGATGCAGCTACCGTTTCGATTGTAGCAGTTGACGAATTCGACCTAAGAAAGGCAGTGAAACGACTTAAGCCGCGGTCATCTGGTGGGCCAGACGGCATTCCTGTATTTCTGGCAAAGGATTGCATATCGGTTATTCGAGGACCCCTACTGTATCTCTATAACCTTTCGTTAACTCAGTCGAGATATCCTGAAAGCTGGAAGTTATCCAGGGTGACTCCGGTTCCTAAAGGAGAGGGAGGCACTAACGTCTCTTCTTTCAGACCTATTGCAGTCCTATCGGTGTTTGCCAAGATCTTTGAGGCAATACTAAGCGCTCGCATTAATAGCCAAATCTGCCACCACCTACATAACAGTCAGCATGGATTTCGTAGTGCTCGCTCCACCACCACCAACTTGGTCGCACATGTAGACTACGTATGCTCGCAAATGGACAGGCGTAAGCAGGTCGATGCGGCTTACTTTGATTTTAAAAAAGCCTTTGATCTGGTAGATAATGATAGACTGTTGGAAAAATTGGCAGCCATTGGATTCACGCCACAGCTCCTCAGTTTTTTCTCTTGCTATCTCAGCAATCGCCGTCAGTATGTGCGACTAAGTGGATATGAGTCCAGTGACTATTTTACAAGGTCCGGAGTAAGTCAGGGCAGTACATTAGGACCTTTGCTATTCGTGATATTTATCAACGATTTACCGGACGTTGTATCAGCCTCCGAGTGTCTTCTGTTCGCAGATGACCTTAAGCTAAGCTTGGGTATTGAAACTGAGGCGGACGCGGTGGCATTGCAAAGAGATATTAATGCAGTAACTAGGTGGAGTCAAGACAACCACCTCCCATTCAATAGTTCCAAATGCAAAATTATAACATTTTCACGAAAATCGCAGCTCAAGACTACTGATTATAAATTAATGGACGCTCCTTTGGATAGAGTTAGTAAAATTAGAGATTTAGGATTGGACTTAGACTGCAAATTAGACTTCCATATGCACATAATCAATAATTGCAAATCAGCGAACAAAATGTTAGGGTTTGTTATAAGGACTGCTTCACAGTTCGACAATATAGGGGTTGCAAAAGTATTATATAATGCTTATGTGCGCAGCAAACTCGAATATGGCGCTGTTGTTTGGAACCCTTACGAGGAAAAGTACGTTCTAATTATAGAAAAAATACAACGTAAATTTGCTCGGTGGGTATACAAGAAACAGTACGGATACTATCCCTACTTATATCCATCGTTATTCGTCTCAGGTATGGTGAACATTGACACGCTAAAATTTAGAAGGGCCATGTCTCAAGTTGCACACATTCTTTCGATAATTCGAAATAGGATCGATAGTCCTGAAATACTAGAGCGAGTCCGTATCCTAGTCCCTCGGAACATATCTAGGGACTGTGCGGGGCAGGTAGCGCCGCGCCGATACCCGCGCCTGCTGGAGCCGCCCTCCGCGCGCACCGAGCGCGGACGACACGCGCCTATTAACCGCACACTTCGCACTATTGGGGACATACTTGTGCAGCACCACGAACTAGATTTATTTGCCGATGGATTTGGACATTTGTTAAATAAATTCCGCATAATTTTAAATGACGTAGCATAAACATGTTGACATTATTATAATTATCTGACATTAATTCCGTTTTATATATTAAATTCCTATTCTGACATTCAATTAATCATTACTTATATAATTTATCGCTATTATTATTTTATTGACTTTATAACTGTTGACATTTGTAACAAATTTATTGTAAAAGTGACCGTTATGAATTTTGTCTACTTTGTCATTTTCATTAATTATTACTCTTTGTTAAATTATTAGTACACTAAATTAAATTAATCTTGTAAGCGTTTTGGATGTACATCTGTTAGCTTGTAAGATCAAATAAATAAATAAATAAATAAGAGTACGTTTCATCAAATAGTTCCTTTGCCGTAATGTCGGCTCCACTTTTAAATCGACCCAGTACTCGTGTCGAGCCACGCACAATGAAGGGTTCCGTAGTTGGGATGATTTTATCGCAAGAATAAACATAGAGAACATGTTTTTGCAACCGCAAATGTAAGTTGGTCGATTATTACTCATTAACTTGTAAAGCCTAAAGCCTACTTAGCTGTCATAGTTTTCCTTTTATTTTCGTTATGTTATATATTCTAGTGCCATGAATTTTCTAACATATACAAAACCAACCACTTAGCTGGCATCCTAACAAAAATTTGCATTAATAATAATCGCTTTAAATTTCGCAAGCGGATCCCTGAATCCAAAAATGGAAAAACATCCCTACTACCCTAAAAAAAAGTTTTTTATAATTTTATTTTACCATTTAGTCGGCGTAACTAATATGTATACCCATGCCAAATTACAGCTTTCTAGTACTAACAGTCTCTGAGCTGAGCGTGAACAGACAGTCAGACAGACGGACATGGCGAAACTATAAGGTTTCCTTGTTTACTACGGAACCCTAAAAACGGACCGATTAGGTAGCGCCGTAGCGGCGTATTGGTCTTAGAACTGTGGAGCCGACATTACGGAATAGGAACTATTTAATGAAACGCACTCTACTCGCACTACCACACAAATGACGAGAAACTGACGGCTTTGAGTTCCGTGAGACCGTGTCAGAAGCTTTGCACACTTTCGGCGCTACAAGTGTTATTAGTAGGTACTGCCGTCTCGAGTCACTGCTGGGCGGCGCGGCGCGGCGATGTGTCGGTGGTATGGTAGGCTACTATAGGACTTCCTACTCCATCTACCTAATGAGATGAGATAAAGAACCCTTATACCCGAAAGCAAGCGAGCAAAATAGATCTATTTACATCAAAGCAAATATATAAATTATGCCTAAATAAACAGTTAAAGATGTGAACTCGTCAAAAAAAATAGCGTCCAACAGCTAGCCGCTAAATGCACGCTCACTAGAAAAGCACAATGACAGCAAAATGACGTGGCGTGAGTGTAAGACGTAGCTATCACGCACACCAGCATACAGTTGGTTTGTTTGTTTTAGTTCTTTTGCAGCGCGACTCTCTATCTAGAGTAGCGTTGTGAGCGGTCTCAACTGTAAATAGTCGAGTGATGCTAAAATATCAAATTAGTAAGTTCCTAACCACATCACTAAAAACGTGGTGCAACACTGGTTTTCTATAGACGCTCTGCATTCCTATGACCGCTTGCTTAGTGGTAGCTATTTCCTGACCCTCAAGATTCTGTATGCCCCGACCTAGGGGCTCTTCGTATGGGCTGAGGGCAGGACCCCTTGCCCAATGCTGCACGCTACTTGCCACTGCTGATGCGTAGCTATTCTGCATGCTACCTACGCACGCTGCTGCCGAGGTCTTGATCTGACCTACCTGCGGCCTACCGCCACGAGCCTGCGCTGACAGGCCTTCACGTGCTACCGACGCTCACTACCAGCGGTTTTACGGAAGCCGTCCGGCCTATTGCTGAGCCTGCGCTGAGCAGGCCCCTACGTCTGCCACGTGCTGCCAAGGACGGTACCCTTCCTAACCTATATGTGCGAGTGATTGAGCTGCTCGCTCTGCTAAGCCTTGTAATAAAACCATACAATTTGACATTTTAATTATTATATAAAATCATTAAAATATACCAGTTTTATATACATATTGACATTGTTGAAAATTATATACAAAATGACATGATTACTTTGTAAAGTATTATCAGAGTGCAGTGCGATCCGCCGTTGCAATCGGACGCACGTACACTGTAAGCGGAAATTATTATTTTGCGCCAAACGCGGCGATGCCGCTGCCACCATGCGTTCAGAAGAACTAGTGGCGAACGAGCTGCCCCCAGTCACATTTGACCACGTTATCGTCACCAGGCTGCTACGTGATATCACAACCCTAAGATCAAGCCTGGTCGAGATGCAGTTGAAAATGGAAGCATCACAATCCACCATCAGCGATCTACGTACTGAGGTAACAGATTTACGCAAGACGGTATGTAGGTCACACGAGCCAGCTACCAGTGTCAACACACGTCACGGCCCATTCAACGCATCGCAGCTGAGTTTCAAGTCAGCAAAATTTGACTCGTCGCCGGCCGCCGTCACTGCAAGCGATGCACAACCACGCGTCCCCGCCCTCCCCGCGTCGCCGGTAACAAGCCAAGGACAGGCCGATGAAGAAGGCTTCATTCACGTGGAGGAGAAGAACAAGAAGAAGAAGCCTGCTTCTCGCAATCAGTGCGGTACCGCAATGACTGGTCCCGACATGTTGAAAGAAAGAAAGAAAATAAATTTATTTGACTCAGATCAAGGCACACAATATTCACACAAAAAACAAATAAAACATAGAAAGCTTAAAACAGTATTGTGTGCCTCACGGCTGCGCCAAATAGGCCCAGTTCAGCATAAATGCCAGACAACTAGAGTCTGACGCTGGTTTTCAACTGGACCTTATGTTACGAGGACGTCTTACGGATGTAAATCAGTTTTATAGTGTGTAAGTGTTTTATATTTAAATAGATAGATGTGTAGCAAATAATATTAAACTCGATTAGATATTTGTTTGTTGTGGTTTTATTGGAGTTTGTACATGGGATAGTGTTAATGACAAAGAAACATTCCCACCAAAGTAACTGTATAACAGCAGTTATTTACATTATCGTGCAACATTAACCGACAGAAACACTGCAAGGTACATAAATATCATATAATTGATAAATTTTGTGTGACCATATCCAGCGTCCGTTGCGCATCTATAAGGTACTGCCGTAAGCGTCGTCTAAAAGCGCCTATCGTGTTTATAGCTCTAATCGGTGGTGGCAGGTTGTTCCATATTTTGGACGCCGCATAACGAAAGCTGCCTCTGAAAGCGGCTGTACCCTGAGACTGAGTCGAGAGTTGTTGCGAGCATTGCCTTCTCCCGCATTCCCGTCTACTCGTAACCCAACTTAGTTTGTTGTATAAGTAGTCCGGTTTCTGATATTTAACCACACCGAACAGAAGGCAAGCCAAGTGTAGTTTGCGTCTGGACTTCATTTTTAGTGTAAAATGCTTGTTTAGGAAAGGTGTTACATGAGTTCTGCGAGGAATATTGTAACAAAACCGAGCACAAGCGTTTTGTACCCTTTGGATGAGGCGGTCTGTACGAGCTAATAGGCGCGGGCCGTACACTGTGTCAGCGTAGTTCAACCTAGACAGAACCAGGGTTTCCACAAGCTGTTCCCGTAGTGTTTCTGACAAGTAAGGTCTAATCTTGTACAGAACTTTCAGGCGGTAAAAGCAGTTCCTTACCGAGTCGACTACGTGTTTTTCGAATCGAAGGTCTTTATCCAAAATAAGACCAAGATTTCGAGCTTCATAGACTCTGTTGCTGCGTCCCGCTATTCCATCGCCACAGCTATACGTGTCACGTCTACATCACACCACGAAGGTAGAGAAGGTCGTGGAGTACATCAGGATGAAGACCAAGCTCACCTTGAGAGTCGAGAAGTTGGAGTCGCGCCATAAGATTAACTTCAAATCTTTTGTGGTGCGAGTTCCGACTCATCACCTGGAGACTTTCATGAAGGAGGAATTTTGACCAACTGGTGTCGTATAACGGCGTTTTCGCGGAAGGCTACATGACACCACGACTCAGCACAATACGTCGCCGACCCAACGTAGTAACTAGATTTTGTAGTGATGTTTTTTATTTTTTATTATGTATAGTTTATTATTATATAAGATAATTTTGTGTATTTTGTCCATGGGCCTTAGTTGCCTGAAAATAAAGGAATTATTATTATTCTTTTTTCTTTATTTCATTTTTAATACATATTGTTTACATTTTTAAATATTTAAAAAAAATATACAAAAAAAAAAACATTTAAAAATATAAAAAATAGTGGCCCATCGGCATCAGAAACAGGGTCCAAGCTGCCGGTGGTCAGGGCTCTAGAGAAAGAAACCTCCTCACTATGCGTGCCGTGTCCAGAAGTACTGCTTTCTGAATCAAGCCCTTGACCCAGCCGCGCAATGAGAGCCTCCTGAGGTGTTGATCGAGGCTCTCCGCTATTAGGCCATTAACCGAAACGATTATCGGTACAATGGTTGCAGAGTCCACGTCCCACATGTCGACAACCTCGTGTGCTAAGTCAAGATACTTGATTTTTTTATCGTTCTCAGCTTTCACGAGATTCTCGTCATGAGGGACAGCGATATCAACAATCATTGCACGGCGCTCTCGTCGATCTATTACCACAATATCAGGCTTATTGGCTACAATAGTCCTGTATCAATTATTATTATTATATTGTTTTAATTATTGTGAATGTGAGGAGTATTAATTTCTTCTTTCTCAGTTAGTTTTAATGATGGTCCGGCAGTCTGAATAGTTTATGCGGCCTACCCAAATGTTCTTTCTTTGGTATTTTTCGTCGAGTTGAGCTCCTTAAGTTCTGAGTTGAGCAACACGATTACCGACAAATGCTTGCACTGACTGGACAGGTCCACTCAAATCTGTGTGGTTTTTTCCTCAAAGACCATTTCAGATGGTAACCTACATGGTTCTTTTAAAGATTAGCGAAGTGGTGAGTGATAAGGCAAGGATTGATTATGTTGTCCCACAAGGAAGCATTCTGGGTCCAACTTCATCTGCATCTTGGCTCTTTCTCATTTATCCGTGTTTCCTACGCTGATGACACAGTACTTCTGATACATGGCACTGACTGGAGAAAAACTGAGCAGCATGCTCAGGCGACATTAGACATGGTAATAAACTGGCTCGCGAAACATCTTCTTACATTAAATACAGAAAAAACTAAAATAGTAACCTTTTCTATAAGCAAAAAATCCCAGCCCAACATATTATCACTTGTTATTAAAGGTCATACCTGCTCAGAGTACTCAAGAATTCTCTCAATCACATGTCCTGCTCTTGCAATAACTCCAAATATAAAGTACTTGGGGTTGCTGATAGACAGACATTTGAACTGGTACACTCACGTGGACAACTGGGTAGCAAGAACACGGAAACTTATTTACATTTTTAAGAAACTTCGCTTTTCAGCTGACACAAATACTCTCAGGTTGGTCTCTGCCTGCCTGCATGGGGAGGAGCCTGTAAGACCTACTTCCTTAAATTAGAGAGAGCACTAAGGGCAGTTCTCAAAGCAATGTATTGCAGGCCCTACAGATACCCCTGAGCTGATATTGTTTTTCCACCTGTAAGACATAATACCACCAGTTCTCTTATCTTAGTCATAAACTGTATAACGGGGTCAATAAACTGCTCGCGATACAAAAACTTAATTTACACAAATATAAAATATTAGTAAAAGCGTGGTTGATGGCAAAAAACTACGTTGAAATAGAAAAACTTCTATTCTCTTCTACTCAATAGTTCAACACAAACATCTCATCTCCATACATACAGTTGACACTCCTCAAACACACACAGACACACACTCACACACGCTCCTCAAAAATATACACACTTACACACTCTTCAAACACACACACACACACTCTCGCACAACACACCTTCCCGGTCATTTAATGATTGTTGCTTTTGTACATTGTAAAAAATAAGGGCTTTTGTTTCTTTTTCATTACACATTTTTTTTAATAACCAGTGACATACGTAACGACTTTTATAATGGAGGAACACTGACTCCCAAGTCACAAGTTACCTAGTTTGGGAGCCAGGGGACCTATATTTAAGAAACTTCTTCAGTATGTTGTAAACGTTTGTATCAATGTGGGCACTTTTTTTAAATAAAGAAATTTATTTAAAAAAAACAAATATGGCCTGACCAAGATTATGTTTGGACTTTAAAACACATGATTGTGTGTGTGCTTAATTGTTATACTAAAATAGATTTTAAGTAATTTGTAATTCTAACACGCTATGGGCCTTTGAAGTCCGGTTATATTATTATTATTAAAAGAGACTGTCCTCTGAGTTTGTTTCGGTCTTTCTTCTCAGAGTAGTCAGATAGGAAACGCCGAACTCATCTAGCTAACTTTCATTCATTTTTTTTTTATATGACGTGTAAAAGTGATTGCAATATCCCATTTACAGAATACACAATTTCATTTCTTTTCATTTGCTCAACACCAGTGACTCGGTGACCTTACCCGCGACCTAGCCGTGCTACTACTACCTGTGAACTACGTGATTATATTATGTATTAATCGTCGGGTCGGCGGACTAAAGCACATAAGTCAAAAAATTGCTTTATTTTTTCTTTGTACCATAATCATTCATTTAAATCAATACATCGGCAGACTAAAGCACATAAGTCATGTTCGCTTGTTCGGGCTCGAACCTAAGGGGCGTCCTTTTTCAACCTCTTGATTCGCATGAATCTTGCGACGTTATAAAAAACATAAGTTGAGTTATGTTAAAAGGAACACTTGACGCTCTCAAACTTCATAGATACAGAACGTGACTTATGTTATTAGGAACGTTAAGTGCGTCGCGTTATCTCGACGTTGAACTCGGGGGTAGGTAGTGTAGGTACTCAAATTATTATTTATTGCTAAGGAAAAAATGAAGTGTTAAGATTTGGGTCACTAGTCAAGTTAGTTTTGCTCTGATTTATAAAAGGGACAGTTGTGTGGTGTGTGATATTTTTGTTAAAATATTAAAGTAATATTACTATGGATTGTCAACGAGGAAAGAAATTAGTTGAGATGGTGCTGAGGAGAAACTCAACTGTTGAAAGTAAGTTTGTCATGTTTGATTTAAATTAGAAATTAAGTATATTTATCTTTCATTGCAGTTTTAGTAAAAATCATCAGTTCATTATAGCATCAATCATAAATAAATCATTGAAACGATTATTTTATTAGCCTTTACAGTATATTTTTATTTTTAGGTGAACAAAATGAACAGCACTCAATAGGCACAATGGCGGAAGAAGAACCCATGCCTTCCACATCATCAGGCCACGCTGGCATTATGTTTACTAATCGGGAAATAGATTTCTCAAGTGATGATTCTGTCCTGGATCCACATTTTGAACTCCCAGAAACAACAGCAGATTCGTCGATGTCCAGTGATATATCGACTCATCCGGATACTGACCGAAGAGCCGAAACACCGACACACGCGGTCGAAACATCTCCAAAAAAAAGTATTCGCATTATGAAACAGGATAAGAAAATAAAACGCAACACAGGTCAATCTTATAAAACATTAAAAGGTAAAGTTGTTTCCAGCAGAACAATGAAAGAGCTAGGGACGTGTCGAATGAAATGTAAGGAGCGTATATCATTGAACGATAGACAAGCTATTTTCAGAGAATATTGGCAAATGGGAACATATCTCAAGAGAACATCTTATATGGCATCTTTAATGGAAATACAAGACAAGGCCACTCAAAGACAACGCACACTAGATCCTGACCAACAAAAGGTTCGCATGAAAACATATAAATATTTTTTATTAATTCACGGGAAGCGTGAACCCATTTGTCGGGGATGCCTTTTAAAAACGTTAAGCGAAAGCGATAATTTTATAAAAACAGTTGCCATGAAAAAAAGGTCTTCTGTAGGTGGCACTCAAACAGATGATAACCGTGGGAAGAGTATACCCAAACATAAAATTTCTGATGAAAAAAGACAAGAAATTAAGCAACACATTTTATCATTTCCATCCTATGAGAGCCATTACACAAGAAAAACTACATCAAAAAAGTACTTGCCTTCTCATCTAACTATTAACAAAATGTATGAATTATTTTGTGAAAACCGCGACAATCCACCATCAGTAAAAATTTATAGTCAAGAATTCCACAAATTAGGATTATCTTTCAAAAAGCCCCGTGCCGACACATGCTATACTTGTGATAAATTCAAGATGCAAATTCAACTATGTCAAGAAGACCAAGTCAAAACTGAACTAATTGCTCAACATGAACATCACAAGATTGCCGCAGATCAAGCATACGAAATGAAAAAATGTGATACTCAAGTGAATAAAAATGACAGTACTGTGCAAGTTTACACATTTGACTTACAACAGTGTTTACCCACTCCAGCTCTCAGCTCTTCTGTAGCTTTCTACAAACGCCAGTTGTGGACGTTCAACTTGACTGTCCATGATAACAAAACTGGAAAAGCTGTATGTTACATATGGTATGAAACCATAGCTGCTAGAGGAGCTAATCAAATAGCATCATGTCTTTTTAAACATCTTCAAACATACATACCTGAGAATACAAAACATGTTATTTTTTATTCTGATACTTGTGGCGGTCAGAACCGCAATTCTCATGTCAGTTCAATGTTGACCTGGGCTTTGCAGAAATTAGACATAGATGTCATAGACCACAAGTTCATGGTTCCTGGTCATAGCCACTTGGAAGTAGACACGGATCATGGCATCATTGAAAAAAAGAAAAAAAAAACGGATTTGCAGATTTATCACCCTCATGATTGGATACAACTTATAAGATCGAGCAGTAAAAAATTTGAAGTGGTCGAAATGCGCAGCTCCGACTTTTTGGATTTTTCTGCGTTGTTAAAGGGTCCTTTAGTATTGAGAAACAAAGATGTGGAAGGGCGACAATTTAAATGGCTCGATAAAAAGTGGTTGCGCTATGATTCTGAATTTGGCGTAATCTCTTACAAAGACACTTTGGACACGGAATGTCAATTTTCCAAATTAAACTTGAAACGTCGAGTTTTTGCCATACCTGACACTATTCATGTTATATCGGAACAGCCCTTACCGATATCAAAAGAAAAAAAGGATGATCTGATTTCCTTACTCTCCCTAATACCCGATGTTTTTCACAGATTTTATTTAGATTTGCCTACTGTGAACAATATACGTAATACTGACCCTGATATTTTAGATAGTGAAGAAGATGAATAAATAGTTAATTAAAAAAATATATAAATATAGGCTAGTATATAAATGATGCATAGTAAATATTTTACGTTTATAGAAGTAGCTTTTGTTTGTTAACTAAAATATAGTTTATAATGAAATGTACTGTTCTCATACACTTAAGTCACAAGTATCTACTATGTACTTGGTGTTCCTTGTAACATAAGTCACTAAAATCGTTTTTTATTATATTTATGTCTAATGATTTTTAAGTGCATGTTAGTATTAATTAAAAACATCTCAATATTCCAATAAATTTGAATTTATAGTTTAACGTTATTTTTTTATATAGTTTTTAGTTGTTCCTGAAAAGTATGACTTTTTGACTTATGTTTTTTAGTCTGCCGACCCTAGTCTATCCAGCGGTTTTAATCAATTATCTACCTAACTACCTACCTATTAGTTAATGGCCTGCGCAGCCCACCTGCAAAGCCCTAGCCGTTGCACTAGATATAAAATAATCAAAATATAGATATCTAGGGATTTTTTTAAATTATTTGGATCTAAAATAGAATAACTTCTCAAAAGAAGGTCAAAAATAAATCATTCAGGCCTGATGAGAAAATAAAACAATAGTAAAATTAAAATTGTTCTATATTTTCTTTTAACTATTATTATAAACACGATTATTATATAGGGTGTTTAGTAAGGCGATTTCAATTCTTTATAGGGCAATCAATCATTTAAAAATTAAGGTATACATTTTTTCATTTTTTTTTTCATATTAAATTACTAACGTTTTTTTTTTTTGAGTAAACCATTTTTTGCTGACCTACTACATCTTCCTTTTAAATATTAAAATCGCTTTACAAAATACCCAGTAAACTTATTCCAATATTCTATGAAACTTAACTTATTTCAGGCACTAAATATTGTTTTACAAAAATACAAAATTGGAAATATACAAATTACGGAATTTAATATACAACATCAAAATGGAATTATGAAAATCAATCTAAATTTTACATTATAACAAAAAAACTGTTACATTTTTTTTTTAATTTCTGAGATTTATTTTATTTTTGTTGTTAACAACAAAATAATTACACTCGACACTTTCATATTTTTTTGGTCAAATACTTATCATAGTCTAGACATAATTTTATTATTTTTACAACAGTTTTAAATCACCAGTAACTAAACTAAAAAATTGTCATGTACCTAATTATTTGTCAAAAATAACTAATTAATATTAAATATCACCGATTCTTAAGTTAATAATGCTCTGCTGTATTAATTTGAAGAAATCACAGCCATTGGTATGCTTTCCAATTTATAGAGCAACAATGTTACCCACAACTATGTGGTAACCCTTATTTTTATGAATCCGTTTTTAAGCGCCTGATTTTAGGTCAAAACCTGGCTTGATTGTAACTTTTTCAATGTCATAATGTACTTTTTAAGTCAATGTAAGACACGACTGACTGATGAAGGAAAACGTCGTGAAGAAACCCGGGCTTAGTAACTTGGAATTGCCAACACCCAGAGAGCATGCGTGATGATCAATGCTCGTGCCTTCTCTCTATGAGAAGTGGCCTTTGATCTGCAGTGGGACAATTCACAGGCAGGTTTTATAATGGACCCATTTAATGGTAAGCTTTTGAGAATTTTTACTGGTCCTAGGATCAACATCAACCTAAGTCCAGCAACTTGTTTATCTAGGTCTGCCGGATGTGACAGGATCTTTAACCCAATAAGGAGCCTATATCCAGCAGATTCAGCATCCTGGCTATTACGGTGAGCATCCAATCACACATCATCTTCCAATTACATTAAAACCATAACCAGTAGTCAACCAATCAGAAGCTAGAATTCTCAATCTGAGTATTGGAGCGATGCTTCAACCAGCTTTCAGGTATGCCACTGGATTCTTCACTATATGCTCCATTCTGGATCCCAGTCTTGGTTTCCTGAATTTCTTTCTGGTCACAAGATTCCTCTCGGTGGAAGATCCGGTTGATGGGGTATTGGAGGAAGTAGAAGATGAAGGTAGAAGACCAGATGAGCAATTGGTACAGGCAGACCTGCCACCAGGTCATGATGCCAAAGACTGCGTACAGCCAGCGGTGGGCGAAGAAGTAGATTGAATAGTAGCTGCAAAAGAGAAGGTACATTAGTTAATTGAGTAATTTATCATTGTTACAAATATTATGTATGATACGTTCTAGACACTGATATAGTCTATGTGACTGTAGTCAATGATAAGTAGCCTGCGCTTCAAATTAATTAAAGAGATTCGTTCTTGAAAGCGCCAAAATTGTATGAAAAAGTTTGTTCATGTAAGTAATTACAGCTAACATAACCTATTTCTGGTACCACACAGGCATGCATGTTCCAGGTTAAAAGGCCTGTATCAGCGTCGGTGTTATTACGAGCACAAGAAATATTAGCACAACATTTAAGATTTGCATTCCCTTTGAGCAAATTATGAGCATCGTCTATGGACACTTGTAATACACAAGTGTTATTTGCCAACTCTTTTTTTAATTATGTTATAGATTGTCAAACAGACCAAAATCCAACCAGATAGAAACTGGCACCTACTAACCCGCCTTTTAAAGACGCCATCACCTACACCATGTCATCAAGGCACTCGGCCAATATCTTGCTAATCTAAGTAACATAATATATGCAAAAGTTAAGTCTGTCTGTTACTTTTCCGTTACGTATATATAGACCATGACCTGGACTAGGACATACGATACTTTTGTATTCGGAAGTACAATCCCGTGGAATAATCTCCAACCTCCACGAGGAGGAAGTCGCGAGCAAAAGCTAGTAGTTTACAAACCATCGTAGTCATGGCGTGTCGCATCGACCTTGACGTCACTATATGTATAACGCCAGTTATATAGTGACGCTATCAATATTGCAAGAAATAATTCACAATACCTATATGCTTTCGAATTAGTTTCAAAATCCTCTTGCATACTTTGTAATAACATAACATAACTGCCCCGTTGGTCTCGTGGTCGCAAGCGCGACTGCTGAGCGGGGGGGGATCCTGGGTTCGATTCCCGGGTCGGGCACAGTGTTATTGGGTTTTCCCATTAGGAATTTCTTAGTAACAGCCCGGAATTTGGAAGTTGGCGGTGTGATTACCCCGTGCCTCGGAAAGCACGTTAAGCTGTTGGTCCTACGTCTGATCTCTCTCCGGTCGTGTCGGATTGCCGTCCCATCGGACTATGAGAGTGAGGGAAGAAAGAGTGCACCTGTGTCTGCGCACACACCTCTGCACTATAATATCTCCCGCGCCGAAGACTAGTCTCCTTTGAGATTGGCCGCCGTGGAGGACTATATATAATAACATAAACAATACTCACACAATAGCATACAGCACGCCCGCTCCCCCGGTCAGCCACAACTCCAGTTTAAAATGCGTGGGGTGTCTCCTGGCCTGCAGCACCGTCTCGATTAGCACCACAACAGTAATGTTGGTGTGCACGCAGTGGTTGAACCACCAGGGCACCAGCTGGTCGTAGACTTGCGGGAAGACCAGCTCGCGGTCGATCCAGTAGAGGGTCCAGAACATTGTGGTTACGAACTGAAAGGAGAGAAATTGAGAAGTTATTGAAATTTAAGGGTGTCGTGGTTTGATAATACATCTGGTTGATCCGTCTTTGAAGTTTAATAAGATCAGTGTGAATATAGGATGATCGAGAGCCTATACATGGATAAGCCGGTGATTCAGGCACTAAGTTACCCGGTTATAAGTTGAAGCATAGAATAAAAAATGATCCCTCAAGTCAGATACTCTGTTCACCGGTCTAGCGGTTGGATTTCGATTTTGCCCAATAAATTGGTTGTGAAGGCCACGTAGCAATCGCTTTCTGTGAAATACTGAAAATCCAAACCGTTTACAATGATATTCAATTCCAGAAAATACCAGTCATACATTCTATTTCGTACTTACGTGGCATAATTTAGATCAATTGATGTCTTAGATAAAACATAATGAAATATCTCACCAGCGTCAAAGGCACCACGAGCCCTGAGAACAGGACGTCCCTCACGAACTTGAGCTTCCTCCCCAGGGAAGAGTCGTGGTGGTCCAGCCACTCCATGAGGTCGTAGACTAGGGACATCGTCAGGAACATGGTTTGGAACAGCTGGAAGAATGAGAAAGAGGAGTTAGAGTCTACAGAGTACATAAATCAAAGACGTTTATTTGTGAAAACAGTTACAAGGTAGGTGTTACATAATGTGAGTATCTCTGTGTTCTGCCACAGTAAGTGACATATATATATATATATATATATATATATATATATATATATATATATATATATAAATATTTGTTAAAAAAAAGTATATATATTTAACAGTGATACTGACCAATAGTAGGTAGGTAGGATTTATATTTAAGTATTGTCTTTAAGTTAAATAGTATCCTATTATTATTAATTATTAAAGGACTTTAAGAGCGTGAATTCTGAAAGTGAGTAACGTCGCAAATATGTAGCTGCCAATATTTCGTTGTTTTGATTAATTTGGCAATAAAACTGTATGGAAATAAGAAATACAGCTAGCAAGTGAACTAAAATGATTATGAAATGCAATAATTAATATCATAACACCGAATAAAGTATTTGGAAACACGATTTCGTACGTAGACATGTTAGATAATAAAGCGGAGTTCTTTGTTCAGAATATTATGTAATTTTTATTCATGAAATTAGGTAAATACCTACACCTAACAGTTTGATAGCTAAAACGACGTCATTTAGCAAAATTGTATAGATTTCCGAACAAATGTAATGGACAGAGTTGCTTTATATCTTAGTACCTATTTTTAATCCGAAAGAATATCGCAATCGCGTACCGCAAGGGTTAGGTCGAGGCCCTGGAAGAGGATCCTTGGAAGGTTTTGGGGGAAGCCTTTGCTCAGTAGTGGGACAGTGCAGGAAAGAAAAAGAAAAAAAAATCGCCCGGGAATAAATAAATCACTCAATACACCGGGTTCACACGGTTCAATTTTAGTTAAACAACAACAGTTGTTCGACAAAAAATACTTTAAATTTGAAATTCAATTTGATTTATGTTCAGACGGTTCAAATCGTTTTCGACTTAGCAGTTGATTAACTGCTTAGTCGAACTGTCTGATCCCGGTATAATCCCGAATTGAATTCAACAACAAATTCCTGATAACAAAGAGATATCTTACTAGATCATGGCAAAACAAACACAAAACGAAATAACTCATACACTAATTATTGTAAATTAATCAGTTAGCGTTAATTAAAGGTGACGCCGAGGTCAAATCATGTCTGCTTGTTATCGCAGACGGTAGACAAAGTTCAATCGCGCAGAGGACAGACGCGTCTGACATGAGTGTAGACGTGATGGGGTTAGGTCTTACTGACAGCGGAAAATGACCCATAATATATCGATAGAGAATATTAAGCATTAACTTTACCATCATTTGCAAGATGGAGACGTGGACGTCCAGCAGTGGACATTTATAAGTGCTCAACGCTCTCTTGGTCGCTTAAAACTTGATTAATAGCTATGCAACACAATCACGTCACGCGAAATCCTGTATCGTGCAAGCAGTTTATCACGCGATCAGCATATATTTATAACTTCCCGAAATCTATTTATAATTCTCTTATTAAGTCGCATCTGTTATATCTCATTGAAATTTGGGGAAGTGCCGGAAAAACGAAGTTGCAAGAATTACAAAGAGTACAAAATAAGGTCATAAAGATATTGTTTCGCTATCCATACCTAACACCAACTTGTAAAATGTTTAAAGAAACAAAACTAATGAATATCAAACAACTCTACACATATAATACTTGTGTTCTGATTAGAAAAATTATAGACAAAACCATCCACACTGACTTATCATTTACAAATTACTAAACGCAGTCTTCGTCGACCAAGTCTACTTGTTTTGCCAAGAATGCGCACTAATTACGCTAGAAAGAGTATTACATATGAAGAAGCACAACTGTTTAATAATCTACCCACATATATATAAAAAGTGTTAGCTCTCTCAGCAGTTTTAAGTCTCGGCTATCCAAACACATAATTGAAAACTGCCTTGACTAGCGTCCTCCAATGTGCTTTAATGATTGAGAATTGAACTGTTGAATTAGTATAGAATAATTGTATATAATACTATACATATACTTTGGTGACGGTTACCTAAAATAAGTTTACTTAATGTTTCTTGTCTGTTCTCATGTAAGTGGCTTTTGTCTTTTATCAATCGTCGGGCAGTCTAGCCCGATCACCATGTATGTCAAGCCGATCCCTTGGGAGAAGCGAGCTAAATACCTTGGTGTGATCTTTGACCATCACCTTACCTTCAGTGAGCACATAAAGTGGCAGTAGGCTCTAATTGATATTGACCACACGCAATAAATTATCACTCAAGTGCAAATTGCGCATCACTACACCGTGGACATCCGTCCCGTCACGACCTACGCTTACTTTTTCCTTAAAGTGAAAATCATAGAAAAAGCTGACTGATGGTAAAGAAAATACATCGTGAGGGAAATTTAACTTTGAACACTCTGAAATTGTCAACTAGCACTGAGCAAGCCTTTTTCTTCTTTTTTATTTATAAATAAATTATGTCCTGCCGTCCCAGCGGTTAAGGCCTCGCCTCTCATGCATGAGATTGTGGGTTAAAATCCGAGCAAGTACCGATGTGACTTTTTCAATTCATATGTACTTTCTGAGTGTATCTTGGACATTATTGACATCGGTGAAGGAAAATATCGTGAGGAAACATGGACTTATAGTTAATATAAGTCTGAAATCACCAACCCGTCTTGAGCAAGCGTGGTGTTCAGTGCTCGTGCCTTCTCTGTATGAGAAGAGGCCTTTGCCCTGCAGTGGGACACTAATAGGCTGGTATTATTTATTATTATGTCCAGCCGTGGTATTTAAGGACAGAGCTACATGAGTTAGTACAGCTAAGCCCTGTTTGAGATTACTGAGCCTTGTCACATATATAAACAAACAAATAGGTACATAAACCGTTATAAACTATCACAATTTCACAAATGGAAAGTATTTTCTCCGAAGGTATATTCAAATTTATTTAAAGGTACTTAACCTCTCAACTAGAAAGGGGACCTTGGAAATACTTAAAACTACATATTGCTTCTTAGACACTTCGAATTATTCGTATTGTATTGTTTTGTCTTGTCTGTGGTATTATGTAAATAAGTGGAAAAGGTAACTTCTACATTAAAAGTACCTATTTAATTATGGATTTTCGAAAGTGCATTATATTTAACAGACTTTCTTTTCTAAAAATATTATATTATTATTTAAGTACGCAATTTCACTGATGAATGTGCTGAACTAATATTGCAACAACATTAAATAAATATTTACCCTTCGTATGAACACAGATCAACGCGAGACACAATGGCTTTTTAATTGTTTCTGTATTTACGGCATACGAAAGGTTTTGAGCTCAAAACGATGGTACTGTTTTTATATTATTATTTCATATCAATAAAATAAATAGCAAGCTCAAGAGTGCTCTCTGCTGGGTTAACATTAATAAATCGTCTAATTAATTACGTCTTTATCAAAAATAGTGAGGGCTCACTGTTATTGGCTTATCAAATTAATGTTATTCTCCCGCGTCCGCTTATCAATCTGTAACGCTTCCCCCTAACAATAAGCCCTTAGCTTATAGTTATGTTAACCCCTGAATGCTCAAATTATAATATTGATATATAGAAATTTAGTAATTTATTTATTTTTTTAATTTATTTATTTAATTTCTATAGAAATTTAGGATTCATGCTTCGGCTAGTACGCGACTTCAAGAACATTAAAGCAGTGGTAGCCCTTTACAACGCTCTAGTGAGAAGTCAGCTAGAATTTAACGCAGTCATTTGGGCTCCGCATGAATCTAAATATAGGCTCATGCTGGAGAAAGTTCAAAATAAGTTTGTGAGGTACTTGTACTTACAACTGTACGGGGTATACCCATTTTATCCATTAATGTACCCTACTCTATTTATTCTGGGTATGGTTGGATATAACGAGTTGAGGGTCAGGAGGGATCTCGCACTCAACTCATACCTATTCAAAATACTTAGAGGAAGGGTGCATAACGCAGATATATTGGGGTTGATGGGTTTGTGTGTGCCGGATAGGTATGTATGGCGGCGTAGGCGGCCGCGGCTGCTGGCGGAGCCGCGCGCGCGCACCAACCTCCTGAGCGAGGCGCCTCTGACGCGCGCGCTGCGCACTCTCAACCTTATAGCAGGGGACATAGATCTATTCAGCTGTACTCTGAATGAATTCACAAAGGTGGCAATGTTTATAATCTCTTACAGAAGTGTGTAATATGTGTACCTATGTGTTAATAGGGTATGTTGTACCTAGTGAAATGTAGAATATTATATGTGAGTGTGTATGTTTAACTATCGTCTTGGGTTGCCTGTAAAGATAGCTTAAATATGGTTAAATAAATAAATAAATAAATAAATAAATAAACTGAGTTATCAGACTTTTAAGTCAAAAGCAAAAAATCCGTAGGTACATTCAGATTAGACTCATATTTTCAGTATTTATCTGTCAGATAGTGTCTATCTACGAGACTAAACAGATCCAAAAAGTATCCTCCTCTATGTGGCAGTAATTTTTACCCTTCGATAACGATTTACAAAAACGAAATTGAACAATCAACAAATTAATTTACACAATAACTGCTAACCGCTACACTTATCGCCTTGCCACCCGCTTGCAGTGAGACCTTATCAAAACGAGAACGCCCTAGATAAGTAGTCAAATTGTATCCGTAACGCCGATAGTGCCGATAATAGGAACAGGCACGTGACCAAACATTGGACCGCGCGATACCGGGGTTTGATGTCCGGTTGTTGTAATGTTTTGGTGTTTTTTAGGGGTTCCGTATCTTGAAAGCGCAATGCAATCGCAGTGTGTTTATTTAAATGAGCCTTCTGGCCTTAAACAGAAGAAGAAATTAGAAAAAAGTATAATAGGAAAGTGGGAGTCTTTAAAGAATTTAGGTATTAAAGATTAGTCAGAAAACTTAATAGAAAGGACTGCCTCGTTGGCCTAGTGGTCGCAAACATTGGCCTAGTGGTCGAAAACGTCGGTCTAGTGGTCACAAAATGTATTGTTACTATGCCGACATATTCTACCAGGCATTCATAATCCTTAATGGTGAGGTGGGTTCTTGAACCGGCGTGGTACAATCTGCACCCTCATTGCGCACTTGCACTTTCAATCACAATCTGAATGATTTTTGAAGGATATCCATTGCTTCATATGTTCGCAAAATGTATCTGCTCAGCAACGTAAATAACGCAATGAATGTTGTTCAACTGTACAAATGAAACCCATTGCTACTGTTAGTGTTTTCCGCAATTAACCAGCACATTTATGAACGTAAACGAAGTACAAGCAGTATGTAAGGATCGTAGCACGTGGTGTTCTGTAGTTTCTGCCTACCCCTATGGGTACAAGGCATGAGTTTATGTATGTATTATAATTAACTATAACTAACAGACAATAATTACGATACCTCAGACCAAATAAAAAACCAGAGCGCTGTCTACAGTGAAGTGAAGCCGGTTTCGTAAACATGTGTGCACTTTGTGTAGTGTAGTTGCATTGTAGTGTCATTGTAAATGGTTGTAAATGTGTGCGTGTGAGCGTATATGCACAGAGCGGAGGTGTAGTTTTTTATTTAGTCTGAGTACGATACAAGCAACTAATATGAAGTCTTATCATTAAATTTGTAATAATGAAGTGGATTGGCTAATTATAATATCGTTCGATTTCTTAATAAAATGTACCTAATTATATTTTGACCTTTTAACTCCGGGTCAAAAAACTTTAGTTATATTTCATAATTATTATGAAAATACATTACGACTGCATGCCCCGAATGTGTAGGCAGATCGATCATATTTTGCCAGATCAGTTTATGTCCCATCTAATAGGGAGCGCGCCTATTGCGACTCCGGACTGCTACTGAGAATTTCTTGATGGAAAACCCCATTAACATTTTTTCCGACCTGGGAATTGAAATCAGGACCACTTGTGATTTTTGTGCAATACTTAAAAGTTCAATCCAAAGATCTTTGCCCTGCAGTGGTACAGTTACAGGCATTACTTAGTCAATCTGCTCAGCCTTTTCCCAACTATGTTGGAGCGGCTTCCAGTCTAACCGGATGCAGCTGTATACCAGTATTTTACATGGAGCGACTGCCTATCTGACCTCCACAAGCCAGTTAGTAGGTTTAGCGTATTCTTATCCTGTAACTGTGTGTAGGTACAATGTGCAAATAAATGAATAACCCGATACCCCTTGGTAAGACTGTTATGATAATGCTGATCACGCGATACGTGCCTTACGTGTGACGCGTGCCAGAATCATACGACTTTTACGACGAAACGTGTCTCATACGTGAGTTTACGTGAGAGCAAGATGATACTGATAATAAATAGATGAACTCGATTAATAAACAAATTCGACCCGTATGTTTAAATCGTACTAATATTATAAACGCGAAAGTTTATGAGGATGGATGTTTGTTACCCTTTCACGCAAAAACTACTGAACGGATTTGGATGAAATTTGGCACACAGATAGTTTATAACCTGGATTGACACATGGATACTTTGTATCCCGATATTCTCACGGGATCGAGACTTATGCAGATGAAACCGCGGGACGCTGCTAGTAATAAACAAATGCGAATCATTATGTTTAAATGTTAATACAACGTTGGGCACAGCAGGGTTCTACTAACGTGTATTTTTGAAATTGCAAGGATTATTAAAAACCGGCCAAGTGCGACCCGGACTCGCACACGAAGGGTTCTGTACCACCGTACAATATTTAACACAATTTTTTTGTCCTAAACACCTTAGTACAAAACAAAACACGTTTCTTGTATGGGGATCCCCTTTAATTTTGAACTTTTTTTATTTTATTATAGCGGCTATAGTAGTTCACACTCTGTTAAAATTTCAATTGTCTACCTATTAAATACGGGTCACAATATAAAGTCCTGTGACATACGGACGGGCGGACGGGCAGTGGAGCCTTAGTAATAGGATCCCGTTGGCAGTCGTTGACGGAACCCTAGAAACTGTGTGATGTTACATTTTTGTCTGTAAGCAGATCCTCTTATACCTACGTTAGAAATCCATATAGGTATGTGTCAAAGTTATCTCAAGAATATCAAGAACAAGTACCTCACTGTTTCCACAATCTGTAGTTTTAGTGCCAATCATAAGAAACCCATATTCTATAACAAATGACAGCGGACCATTCATTAATTCCTCAAACGTTAATAAGATAATTATCTAGAAAGTTAATTTGACCCTATTTGACCTGTGATCGTCGCATGAGTTGATAATCAACATTATTGTACTTAAACTTATTTATAATACTTACTGGTAAAATTATGGTGTGATCGTGTAAGTAGGCAACATTTGAGAGTTTTTCAAGTAGGTATAGTGTTTTTGGGTTTTTTCCATCAGGAAATTCTCAGTAGCAGTCAGGAGTCCGGATTTGTGCCCGGTTGATGGTAACAGGCTCGCCCCCTATTACATGGGACTTAAACATAACTGGCGAAATTTGGGTGTACTATAGGTAAACCTCTGCCTCACACCTTCGGTAATACAAGCTATTGCCGATGCTCTATAGCTTAATAAATAAAATTGATTTGATGGCATACTTTAATCAATTCCAAAAAACCTGCCATCAGCGAGTCGGACCTGCGCACTAGACTTCCATACCACCTAAGATTTTGTAATTTACCTTCTTTGTATAATTTTCCGTAATAGAAGCCATAGTAACACGTATTCTGTTAAACAAATGGTTACCTGTTACGGTTAAAAGGATACATCCCTGTGACATACACACGGACAGACAGACAGTAGGATAGTGTGGGCTTTAGGGTTCCATATTAAAGAGTTCCGTTTTCAGCCTTTGTGCACGGAACTCTAAAAAGAATTCGGGCCAAAAGTCTATCTATAAACTTCTACGCGCAGTTGTAAAATAAATGCAAACAAATATATATTTAAATTCTTTATCAAAACACGTGAGATAAGTGTTCAAATAGTATTGTAAGAAGCAATTACGAAACTGATAATTCCTTAATTAATAACGGCATAGCGACCAATTTATAGTAAACTAGCTGCGCCCCGCGGCGTCCCCCGCATGTCTCGAGCCCGAGGGAATATCTGGATGAACAGTATCCTATGTCCTAATCCAGGTCATGGTCTACTCAGGTGCCAAAATTCCATCCAAATCTGTTCAGTCGATTTAACGTGAGAGCGTAACAAACAAACAATCTCACTCTCGCATTTATAATATAAGTTACGACTATGAGATATAAACAATTGGTGCGGTGACTAAGAGTTGGCTGTTGATAAGGATGGCGGGCTTCATTCCCGCCCTGAACATTTTTTTTGTATTGATTTATTGTCATTAGTTTGAAAGTACCTGCCGACCGCGCTCTGCTCTAGTGAAAATAAAGAATGCTTATGTAATAGTATAGGATAGTTCATACTAATTCCATGCTACCATGTCATTATTCTAAGGTAGCCATCTTGTTCTAAACTTTGGGCGACCGAGCTCTGCTCGGGTGAAAATATGGAAAAAACAAATTTTCCCAGATATGAGACTTAGCTAGAACGAGTTTTCCCCCCCGTAAACCCCTATATTGCAACTTTCATCAAAATCGTCAGAGTCGTTTTCGAGAACGTGATTACAAATATATATACAAATATTGCTCGTTTAATAGTATAGAATACGGTGTTTTTATTATTATTATTACTGCAATTACAGATTATGGATTGTGTGGTTTCTTGTTCTTGAAATTCTTGAGATAAAATTTTGTCACATACATACATAAACTCACGCCTTCTTAGGGGGCTAGGCAGAACATACAGAATACCACCTGCTACGATCCTTACTACTCTTTTCGCCTCGTTTACGTTCATACATCCGCTATCTCATTGCGTAAATATTTTCGGTAAACTATTAAGACTAATCTATTTCATGTTGACAGTTCAACAACATTCATTGATGGATTTCTATCGTAGATATAAGACGGTGTATTCAGACACAATCTCACATCTCACAGATTTTTATTACAGACTAGGTTTTGACTGCGAGGAGTTCGGGAAATTATCCAACGAGACCGTGCCATCGGGATACAAAAGTATCCTATGTCCTAACCCAGGTCCACCTGTGTGCCATTATATTTTCATCGGCATTTTCATAGCTCATCGTGTTTTTTTTTTGTGAATACCCGCAGTTAAGTTTGAACAATTCGAAGTAAAAAGATACTGGATTATGGAAATAAGCGGCCAAGTGCGGATGGGACTCGCACGCAAAGAGTTCCGTACCACCGTACAATTTTTAGGGTTGCGTATTAAGCAAGGAACCCTTACAGTTTCGTCATTTCGTCTGTCTGTCTGTCCGCGGCTTAGCTCAGAGACTGTTCTTACTAGAAAGCTGTCATTTGGCACGGGTATACATATTAATCACGCCGACAAAGTGGTAAAATAAACATTTTTTTTGGATACCTCCTCCCCTATACGTAAACTGGGGATGTTTTTTTCTCATGTATCCATGGTATGGGGTGTCGTTGGAAAGGTCGTTCAAAATATTGTGAGGTTTTTAAAACCATTTTCGGATTCAGGGATCCGATCATTTTCGGATCCGTTTTCGAAATATTAAGCTTAAAGTGCTAATTTTTGTTAGAGTCAAGTGTGTGTGTGTCCTGCCAGCTAAATGGTTGGTTTAGTATATAACACAATTAAAAGGTAAACTATCACAGCTAAGTAGGCTTTACTTGAATGGCTTATCACGGGTATGTTGCATCTACTTTACGCTATGGCCTCATATTTTGGGGGAACTCACCAGACAGAGAAATGGCGTTCAAAGCCCAGAAACAATGCATAAGGGCAATGTGTGGCATACAACGCACAGACAGTTGTAAGCCACATTTTCAACAGTTTCAGTTACTGACATTCCCGTGTCTTTATATATATGAAGTGGCGATCTTTGTCAAAGCGAATCTACATCTTTATACGCATCCAAGAAGCACACAATGTTAATCTTAGGAAAGAACATATTAACTTAAAATGCCAACTAAATTTATGTAATATTAAGTTAGAAAGTAGCAAACAAATGTATGATATTGAGATACAAAACCTTCAAAAGGAATTACTGAGCAGGGAAAATACACTTAAGGAAATATCTTGTAAGTATGAGTCAAGTCAGCAAATGTTAAATGAGCGCTTGCAGGAGGCCTGTGAGTTGGTAGATTTGGTGAAGTACAATGCAGAGAGGTACGAGTCGCTGACAAACAACCTCACCTGTAGTTGTGCTCCCACTCCGCCACCTCTCATGTCACAGCATGTTGTTCCTGCCACTTCACCCACTTTAACTCATACCATAGAATCTGTCAATCCCACTCAAAGTAATGTTTTGGTATATTCTGATAGATTAGGAGCAGGTTTTGGAGCCTTGTTAAATAACCGATCTAAACATACCATGGTTAACTGTTGTTACCATAACCTGCATTTTAATGAGCTTGTTCATAAAATAAAAAACACACAAATGAATGAGCAGACTACTGTAGTTCTTTTAATTGGAAACAGTCTGAACATCACAAAAAGGGACATAGTTAATGGTGTCGAAACCCTACTTAAATTAAAATTAGGTAAATTAATATTATGTGCATTGCCTTATTCAGATAATTTGTATGCTGAAGAAAACGATTACATTTGTAGTTTAAACAACCTAATGCATATTTTGACATGTCGTCATAGTGACCGTTTATTGTATTTTGATACTAACAATTTTGTTAGAGATTTTGTATTAATTCGGGAACATATGTTTCTTCCCAAGAAAAGTCAACATGTATTGGCTACTTTGTTAGCTTACAATATACACGCAGTTATTGATAATTTAACTGAGACTAGGTTAAGTGACGAAACAGTATTATCTAGTATTTCTAATAATACTGTAATAGATTCTTTAAACATTTAGACTCGACAATAGAGAAGCATAATAAGAATATTTTACTGTATCACCAAAATATTAATCGCTTCTCTGGCAAAATTCTAGACGTGGAATTGTTAATAGATAAATATCAAATAGATATCTTATGTTTTTGTGAAACCTGGTTAAGACCGGATAGGATGCTGTTTAATGTAAATAGTTTTTCAGTTGCCAGTGCGTATAACAGATCCTCAATAGGGGGTGGTACCTTGATATTATGTAATAGTTGCTTCAGGCATAAGGAAAGGAAGGATATCACTGCTTGCTCTGTTGATCGCTTATGCGAGGTAGCATGTGCAGAGGTTGAGGGCCATACTTTCCTATGTGTTTATAGACCACCAGCCTCAAACTTGTCATCATTTTTAATAATTATGGAAGAAATACTAAGCAAACTTTTTAAAGATAATAAATTAGTTTTTGTTTGTGGTGACCTAAATATTGATCTATTAGTTAACTCACCCGATAAATGTAAGCTTATATCATTGTTTAAATCATTCAATTTAAAATGTATATTTAATGAAGCGACTAGAATAACAGCAACCTCAGCTTCATGCATTGACAATATATTTACTAATTGTAAAGTACAAGACTCGTGCTTAATTAGTGGCGTCAGGTCTGATCATACTGGTCAACTTGTATCATTTGACTTAGATAAAAAGTTGCATCTAGATAAAACCATTGAATTAAGACCTCTCACTAAAAATAGATTGAAGAGATTTAATAATAATGTTCTTAGCAATCTCTCAACTGCTAGTTTTGATTCACAAGACCCCAATATAAACTACGGTACATTATTTTCTACAGTATGCCATGAATTCAATAAAGCATGTCCTGTAAAAAAAGTAACCATCAATGCTAAACCAAAATTCAATGAATGGGCCACTGCTGGCATTAAAAAAAGCAGAGATATTTTATATAATTTGTACTACGAGAAATCATTAACTTCTGATCAAGCCCTTCATAATTATGTCAGAAACTATTCTAAGATATTCAAACGAGTCTGCGCCCAAGCTAAATCTAAATTAATAAGTAACAAAATTAGTATTTCAAATAATAAAATAAAAGCTGTGTGGCAGGTAATTAACAAAGAAACTGGAAACACAAAACAGCGAGATCAGAATGAATTGTCTCTAAAAATTGATAATGAAATCATTTCAGATAAGTTAAAAGTTGCTGAGACACTAGAAAATTTCTTTACCAACATTCCAATAGAGGTTACAAAATCTCTCCCCTCATCATCTATATTAGCTGAATCTCTTTTAAAAGAAAACTTCAGTAAGGACATTCCAAGTTTTGAATTCAAGCCTATTTCTATTGACACAATTAAAAAAGCATTCCAAAGTCTTAACATAAAAAACACAGAAGACTTATGGGGGATTTCCGTTAAGGTTCTTAGAGATATTATTGACACAATTGCCCCTGTCCTAACAGGCATATTTAATCAATGTTTAGATAGCGGTACGTTTCCTGATTTAATGAAACATAGTAAAGTAGTACCAATTTTCAAATCAGGTACTAAGAGTGATCCCTCCAATTATAGACCTATATCTGTGCTACCAGCATTGAGTAAAATATATGAAAAAATCATGCTAGACCAGATGTCGTCACATTTTAACTCAAATGGAATTTTACATAGTCACCAGTTTGGTTTCACGAAAGGTAGGTCGACGACTGACGCAGGAGTAAAACTCATCAGTCACATTTTGGAATCCTGGGAGAAATCCCAGGATGCAATTGGCATTTTCTGTGACCTCTCAAAAGCGTTTGACTGCGTTGACCACAAAACACTGATCTGTAAATTACACCACTAC
Organism: Xanthia icteritia; assembly: GCA_949128155.2. NCBI lineage: Eukaryota > Metazoa > Arthropoda > Insecta > Lepidoptera > Noctuidae > Xanthia > Xanthia icteritia. The sequence goes on from OX421958.2 coordinate 454,674, forward strand.
GGAATTCGTGGACCTGCTGCTGATCTTATTCTTTCATATCTATCAAATAGGCAGCAAAAAGTAAACGTTAACGGGGCGACGTCCTTGGGGTCTCTAGTAAAGATGGGCGTGCCTCAAGGATCAATTCTTGGCCCTTTCCTATTTCTAGTTTATATTAATGACCTTCCTTACATGATGGCTAACTTATCAGATATAATTCTATTCGCTGATGACACTTCTCTTATTTTTAAAATAGATAGAAAAGATACGGATGTCACATATGTCAATGATAGTCTGGCAGTTCTTTCGAAATGGTTCGCAGCTAATAATCTTTTACTTAATGCGAACAAAACTAAATGTCTTAAGTTCTCATTACCAAATGTACCTCAAGTAGGTCTAAATTTAAAACTTGATGGCAAGAAACTAGATGCTATTACGGAAACTGTATTTCTAGGAATTACTTTAGATTCGAGATTGCAATGGGGCGCCCACATTAGAGCTCTTTCAGGTAGATTAAGTTCAGCTGCATACGCTGTAAGAAAAATAAGGCAGTTGACTGATGTAGCCACAGCTAGGTTAGTATACTTTGCTTATTTCCACAGTATTATGTCTTATGGCGTTCTGCTGTGGGGATCGGCAGCTGACGTAGATTCAATTTTTATTTTACAAAAGAGGGCAATTCGCTCTATCTATAAAATGGGTCCCCGCGAGTCCCTTAGAAATAAATTCAAAGAAATTGATATACTAACGCAGCCTTCTCTTTATATCTTAGAAAGTATTTTGTATGTTCGCAAAAACTTGGGACTTTTCAAAATAAGAAGCGATTTCCATAATATAAATACACGTAGTAAACATGAAATTGTGATACCCAAATTTAGATTAACTAAAACTAGTAAGTCATTTGTAATAAACAGTATTCGATTTTATAACAAGTTGCCAAAGACGATTACAGAACTTAGCGATGGAAAGTTCAAAACCCACATCAAACGTGTCCTTATCAAAAAAGCATATTATAAGATTAAAGACTACGTTGAAGACAAGGAAGTTTGGCAATAATTCCTTCTGCACATGTGGCTTCCCTGGTACCTCATTAACGGCATAACTATGTAAATATCTATTAACGGCTCCCAAATTACGATGATTATTTTATTTTATTTTACCTTTTTTCTTTTACATACTACCTTGACATAATCTCTTCGTTATTTGACATTACATACCTAAAATATTATATATATATATATATTTTTATAACAAATAAGTATTGTTACATACAGCTGTAGTGGCAATTATGTCATTTGGTTTAAATAGCTTTTTATTTTTATTATTTGATTTTGCTTTTATATAGATTCTTTTCTTTTAGAATTTGTGAATGTGAGAACGTTGTAGGCTTAACAGACTGTAGATCTATCGACCATTTTCTATCTTGCTAAGTACCTGGTACTTGTTGATAGGCCTACACTGTCCTCTCATACCTATTAACTCTGTAATTTGAAAGCATTGTAAATACCATTTATTTTTAAAAGAGTAACCATGGAGTTTCTTGCCGGCTCTTCTCCATAGGAAACGACCAATTGGAACCGTGCATCTAGCTTCTGACGTTTCATAAGTGCCCTTATAGGTTTATGTGAAATAAAATATTTTGAATTTTGAATTTTTTGAATTTTAACACGACACAAAAATAAAATATGCCTAAGACGTCATAAAAAAGCAGTATTTAGTAAAAATATTTTGGGTATGGCACCCAAAATATACAATAAGTTGCCAAAAAGTATCACAGACCTACACAAAATGGACAAATTCAAATTAGGTTTGCACAAATTCCTAGTTGCCAAATGTTATTATTCAATTAATGATTATTTAAATGAAAGATGACTGATTTTATTTGAAATGGCACCACAAATATAATGATTATTGACATTTTGATTTGACTTGTGTATTTTTATTTTGACATTTCTCTATTTATTATGTAACTCAATTTTAAATGTATTCTGTTTTAATGTAGCGATTAGTAACCTAATATATTATATAAATTTGCACACCTCATTAGGTTATAATACAATGTACCTTTTAAACCTGTAACATCTTTTTAACATGTATTATGCAAATAAATGATTTGAATTTGAATTTGAATTTGAGAACATGTTTTTCAACTACAAAGTTCTTGCGATAAATTCATCCCAACTACGGAACCCTTCATTGTGTGTGCTCCGACACGCACTTGGCCGGTTTTTTAACACTATATATTTTCTTAAATGTATTTCCATTATTAAGATCGAGCAGAAAACGCTGAAAAAATCACGTTTCTTCGTTTCCTTTAATTTTTAGCTTTATTATAAAGGCCAAGTAGTACACACTCTGTCAAAATTTCAAGTGTCTATTACGGTTCAAAAGATACAGTCCTGTGACATACGGACGGACAGCGGAGCCTTAGTAATAGGGTCCCGTTGGCACCCTTTAGGTACGGAACCCTAAAAACGACTTAGCTTAGTCATATTTAGAAAAGGAAGAAAGAAAGAAAGAAAAATGTGTTTATTTGCATTACAGCAAAAAATGCACCTTATAACTTAAAAAAAAAACAGAAAACAATGATCATAATGCCAACAAGGGCCCTAGGGGGGGTGGGGGGTTATTTCTCCCTCTAATTGTACCGACGATTGAATTCAATCAAAATCAATTAGGATCATGCAAATTAATTTAAATGTTAGATACTATAAAATGTAATGTAAATTACTCACGAAATTCCATCCAGTCAGATATCCAGGTTTATATCTATAAAGATTATCTAGGTCTACGTTAGAACTAGGTTTAATGTCTAGTGTAGCGGCGAAGAGAGTAATATAGACATTATGTAGGACCCCAAACATGTGGATAACTGTGGTCCAGTACAACTTAGAATCACTCCTGTCAAATAACTTTTCATTTTCAGTTATCAAAAAGCATAAAACGTTATAAAAAATATTATTATCTTTCCAAATATACTCTTCCATTTTACAAAATAACAAAAAATTCTTTTTAGAAAACGATTTTGAAAAAAGAACACTTTTCAAACAAAAAACGAACGTAATTTTAATTAAGAACACAGTTACGTTTTGAAATAATTAGTTAAATTTTAGTACTATTCTTATAAAATGATTTTAAGATAATAATTTATTATTATTTTATTTTAAATAATTATAAATAATGCTAATAGACACCCGTATCCCGTGGCGGTTTAGGGCGACTACTTGATAATTAACGTAACAGTAATTAGATCGACGGTATCTCATTATTTGTAGTTAATGAGTTATCATAATCGTGTTTACTTTACCCTCGATTAGTTTAATTTTTACTTTAAAGAAGTATTTTTGTTTGCTTCATGTTTTCTTAGCAAAAGCATGATAACCTAATGAGGCATACCTATGACCAACACTGGGCAATAATAGATTAAGTATAGGGAAATAAACTAGTCCAATTTCGAGTCCGTCCGTAGCGCCTGCTAAATTATAATAGCACAATCGACTCAGTGGTATAATTTGATTTTCTTTTAATAATATTATATTATAAGTTTATAACCAAAGGGGGCGATTATAAAAATAAATAAAATTAAAGTGTTAACAGCTTTTTATTTGGTACTAAATGCTTATTAAGGTATATACTTGCAATTATTTTTTTCTTTTGTCTTTCGTCTGCTTGTTCCGATTAATCTCCGAAACGGCTGAACCGATTTTGACGAGACTTTCACTAGCAGATAGCTGATGTTATAAGGAGTAGCTAATTTTATTTTAGAATGAGGGTCCACGCGGGTGAAGCCGCGGCCAGCAGCTAGTTTATAAATGAAATAACTATTAATTCTTTCGTCGGAGCAAGGAATAGTTACATTTACCTACTTTATTTATAACGTCAAAGGTTAATCACTGCAATAGGGATGTTGACTAAAATCTTAGATTATTATTTAAATAAATTGGACGCGTATTTTTTCTTTTTTTACTGTAATCAAAAAATTACGGCAATACATTGAGTTAAAATGTGACATGACGTCACTCCCCGGTAGATTATATACTGACTTGTGACGTAGCGAGCCCCCACTCCCCAACTGTAATGCGTTTTATATAAATATTTTTTTATTAATAATGATAAAGCAAAAATACGTGCCTAATAGTTTTTTTATCATCTGACTGACGGACATTTTTTTTTTTTTTAAATCAACATCCCTATTACTTAACTTTCTTAGACCTGAGGTCCTGGGTTCGATTCCCAAGTCGGGCAAAGTGTTATTAGGTTTTATCATCTGGAATTTTTCAGTAGCAGCCCGGAGTCTGGATTTGTTACATGGGACTTGAGTTATGTAGATGAACTTCTGCCTAGCCCTTCGGGGAAATACAGGCGTGATGTTTCTTTAATTTATTTTTAAATTCATGACACTGCGTGTCTGCTCCTGCGTGACGTGTACCTATTAGTGTTATTTACAATGCGTCACGATTCCCATTTTAAAGGCGAAAAGATTGAATTGAGAAGATTTCAGTACAAAGAAAGAAAGAAGATTTCAGTTCTCACATGTATAACTTCAACTTGAATAATGTAAACAATATTATGTAATCATTTTATTTTATTTAAAAGAGTGTCCGTGGAGTTTCTTGCCCGTTCTTCTACATAGGTACCTACTACGCTTTGGAATGGGCAACTAGCTTCATATTTCTGACTGACCGACTTCTTGACAGTTCAAAAGTGCCTGTAATTGGTTTATTTGAAATAAATGCTTTGAGTTTGAGTTTGAAAGTTTACATTTCAGTTTAATTGTATGTCTTCCATGCTACCACATTATACCAAAAAGCTTATACGAAGTACCTACGAAAATATTCAGTGCAAAGGTTTTTAGGTTATTTTCATTTAAGTACCCTGTTATAGTTTGTTTGTTTGAGGGGCTCGTGGGTAAGTAATAACAGCCGCACGGGTCGATCGATCAGGTTAAGTTACGCTTGCCGCAGTCGGTCCTTGGATGGGTGACCGTCTTTACATACTGACACCCCTCCGTGCCTCGGAAAGCACGAAGTCGTTGGTCCCGGCTGTCATTTTTGGATCTTTGACGATCGTTACAGATCGTCAGTCTGACAACCAGTTAATTTTATTAAAATAAATAAAAGCAAAAATGAAAAGTCAACGCTGTTAACATAATAAAACCATACACATACCGGTATGTATAATATAGACAGGCGCAACACGTTGGGGCGATGCGACACCGGTAAAACAATTTCCGTGAAGTTCTCATAGAAATTGTTCCACTTGCAGAGTCGCGTCGCGCCTTTCTGCGCGTGCGCCTTTAGTCATGTTTCAAACTTATTTTATTTAAAGAACATGAAACACTTCTTTATTTTTCTTTTCTTTTCTTTGGGACTTAAACATAACTGGCGAAATGTGGGTGTACTAAATACTATACCTCTGCTAGCCCTTCGGGAAAAACTGGCGTGATATTATAACATCATAATATCACGCCTGTTTTTCCCGACGGGCTATTATTTCTTAAATGGCAGTCTCGTTAGTCCAGTGGTCGCGAGCGCGTCCGCTTACCGTAGGGTCCTGGGGTTGATCCTTGGGTTGGATTAAGTTATCTGACTTACAAGTATCGGCATAAGGTATTGTAATAAAAGTTTGGAAAATTGGGATCTCGAAATAAAAATAACCGTCACGTCTGTGATTTAATTAAATCAGAAGGCTAAAAGTCACCCAAAAGGCAATGGAGAGGGCTATGCTTGAAGTTTCCCTACGTAATCGAATCAGAAATGAAGAGATCCGCAGGAGAACCAAGGTAACCGACATAGCCCGAAGAATTGCCAAACTTAACTGGCAATGGGCAGCACATTGCTTGCAGAACAGATGGCCGATGGGACCGAATGGGAGTGGCGATGGCGACCGCGTACCGGAAGACGTAGCGTTGGTAGGCCTCCCACAAGGTGGACCAATGATCTTGCAAAGGCCGCAGGAATCCGCTGGATGCGGGAAGCACTGAATCGGTCGAAGTGGCGGTGCTTGGGGAAGCCTATGTCCAGCAGTGGACGTCTTTCGGTTGAAATGATAAGGATTTATTGAATTTGCCCCTGATAATCCTTTATTTTGACCTATAGAAAGCCAGCTAGTGAAAAATTGTTTGTCAATACACGCAAAAAACTAAAAATTGTGAGAAATAAAACTTTTACTTTTCAAGGCAATATTTCATTCTCAAATTGGCACAAAAAGAAAGTGAAATAAAAACGACTAAAATGAAAGTGTTTGAAAATAATTGATTTCGGAATGGTTATTGAACAGTAACTCGAAAATGTATATTATTATTCTAAAAACAGAAGTAATGATGACTTCATAGCTGTTTAAAAACAGTTGTTAAATAACAACATAACAATTTTAGTTTTTTATTACTCATGGTCGTTTCTAAGGCAGAATTTTAACCACGACAACAGTATTATTCTCTTAGATAATTCGTGCGGATATGAAAGAAGTCTCACCACTAAAGAAACAATGAAAGTCGGGTTCTGACTGGTCATACACCCCGGTTTAACATAACGCCTAACGTAATTCCTCGCAGGGTTAAGCAGAGGTGTACCTTAGCATGTACAGGTAGTCAGGCACACCCACATTTAACCAGTTATGTTCAAATGTAATAGGGGGCGCGCCTATTGCCATCAACCAGGCACAAATCTAGACTCCGGGCTGCTACTGGTAAATCCCTATCGGAAGCACCCAATAACACTTAGCCCGACCTCGGAACTGAACCCAGGACCTCATGCACAGTAGTAGCGCTTGCGACCGCTAGACTAACGAGGCAGTCCACTAAACCCACCAGTGACTGTAATTATTTTAAAGATGTTGGATATTATCTAAAAGTAAAAATAAAATATTGCTTTCTTGACAGTCTGTCTTAAAATAGATGTTAAACAATAATAAAAAACAACAAAATAATGCTCTACATATACATAGGTAGCATCTTTTTTAGTTTTTATGGTTCCGTACCTCAAAAGGATAAAACGGAACCATTATTGGATCACTCGTGTGTCTGTCTGTCTGACTGGCTGGCTAGCTTGCTGTCTGTCTGTCTGTCCGTCCGTCAAGTTTGCTCTACTGTACCAATTTAGCAGAATTTTGGTACACATATGAATTTCTGTGGCCCAAACACGGACGTTGGAGTTTTCAGGGGCAAATTGGAAAATTAAAAAACAAAATTTGGGATCCTCACGACAAGCTCTTTCAATTCATATGTCATACGGTACAGTTTGCAAAATTTAAGCGCCATCTGTCTGCTTGACCGATTCCTTGACAATTCAAAAGTACTTGTAATTGGTTTAATTGAACATTTAAAATAAATGAGTTTTGAGTGGTATCACCTAGTCTTGGATAGGTACCACTTACAGGGAAGGAAAAGAATGTGAAGAATACTGAACTTAAAAGTCTGAAATCGTCAACACGCAGTGAGCAAGCGTGGTGATCAACATTGTCGTTCCTTCTATGTAAGAAGAGGCCTTTGCGTGGCAGTGGGACAGGTACAGGTACTTCTTATTCTTCTTTTCTTCTTATTCTTTTATTTCTTTCAGGTATTTTTTATTCAGTCTGGCACATAATTTTTACGGTTTCCTGGGTCCATATTTGTATAATAATATGAACAAACAGTTGTTGATTTATCCTCTTTCTAGGGCAGAGTGCAAGAAGAAGGTTTGTTCGTGGCTTCAATGCATTGATTACAATGCAACGGAACGCTTATTAAAACCCATAAGGTAACGATTACTAGCATAGAAGGATAGCATAGCAGTTTAGACACACGTACCCATCACACCACCAATCTCACCCTCACCGACACACACCCACACATACCCACCCTCACCGACACACACTCACTCATACTCACCCTCACCGACATACACCCACACATACCCAAAATCAAAATCAATAAGCTACTTTTGCCACCAGAAAAGTTTTACTTTAGTTTTTAATTTTCCATTTTTGTTTCACTTTTGTTATTATTAATTTTTAATAGTGTTTTTTTTTTTTTTTTTTTTTTTTTAAAAAAAACGTTGCCGTTGTTTATTATGTACAACCTGTATGTTCATTTAATACAGACATAGGTCATAAGTGAGTAGTCCGATGGAGTAAGCCTGGTGATCTGTAATACAGGTTTTACCTACAACAGACACCAGTCTCTATTAAGCGTTACCTTGACTTTGTACTGTGTTTGTGATTATGAGAGAACAATAAAGAATTATTTATTATTTATTTATTTAATCTTCGGATTGTTTTTTATAATTTCTATTACGGACGCTTTTAATGTTTTGCATCGTTCTCACATGTATAACTTCAACATTAATGACGTAACCAATATTTTGTAACCATATTTTGATTTAAAAGAGTGTCCGTGGAGTTTTTTTCCGTTCTTCTCCATAGGTACCTACTACGCTTTGGAATGGGCAACTAGCTTCATATTTCTGACTGATCGACCCCTTGTCAATTCAAAAGTGCCTGTGTTTATTTGAAATTGAATTTGAGTTTGTCATAGGTATATCAGTCTAGTATATAATCTCTAGTATATAAAAGTTGCAATATAGGGGTTTACGGGGGCGAAAGCTCGATCTAGCTATGTCTGATATCTGGGAAAATTTGTGTTTTCCATATTTTCACCCGAGCAGAGCTCGGTCGCCCAAAGTTTAGAACAAGATGGCTACCTTAGAATAATGACATGGTAGCATGGAATTAGGAAGTACCTACTATCATGGCAGCATAGAATTTAGATAGATAGATAGATAAATCGTTTATTTAGTGCACACAAAAAAAGCACGAGTAAATAATGACTAATTAGCTATTAGGAAATAGCTGCAAGGCGCCAATATAAAAACAAATAAAAAAGGAAGAAAACAAGACATTGTGATGACACTATTGGCTATGACACACTTTAAAATAATGGATCAACGAACATAAAAAAGTGCGGTGTGCGTCTCAAGGTTGCACCAAATGGGAGTCCAGCTCAGCATGTGCCAGACCATACCTGACGCTGATATTACGCTGGTATACGAACGTCGAGTAGATGAGATAAAAATACGAGTTATTGGTGTTGTGAAAAAGTGAAATGTGCGGAGTGAAATGTAAGTATACCCGCAATTTAAATATTGTCTTCTACAGTAAAATTTTAGCATTTGGAAATTTTTCTGTTTTATGATTATTGTGTATTTGATTACTTGATTATTTAAATAGATAAATGTATATTGTATAAATGATTCATCTAATTATGATAATAGTGGCATAGGTGTGAATAAAATAATCGAATTAAATGGATTAAAATGTGTTTGAAATAAATAATTATAGGTAAATAAGCATATGTATTATAACCAGTAGTAATAGATCCACAAATAATTAAATCATTACTATTCCTTTTGTTCACAGATATTGTGACCACGAGTTGCATGAAAAAAGAAGAATGACTCGGTAAGAACACGACAGCCAGATGATGGACGTGTTCGAAACAGTCAAACCCAGTTTTTTCTACGAAGCCATAAGAAACTGCCGCAGTCGAATTCTGAAGGTGCTAAGACATTTAAGAATCCTTATTGGCGGGGGAATATTGTTCCAGCATTTAGATGCGGCATATCTAAAACTTTCCCTGAAGGCAGCTGTCTTATGCGATTGAGTGGAGAGTTGCTGCGAACACTGTCTACTTGCGCATTCTCTTTTACTAGCGATCCAGCTCAGTTTATTGTACAGGTAGGACGGCTGTTTGTGCTTTATGACTCCAAATAGTAGGCATGCCAAGTGCAACTTACGACGTGACTTCATCTTGAGGATGGAGTGGTTATTTAAAAATGGCGTTACGTGATTTCTTGGTGGGATTGAGAAGCAGAATTGAGCGCAGGCGTTATGCACCCTCTGGATCAGTCGATCGGTTCTTGCCAGTAGTCGAGGGCCAATAACTGCGTCCGCATAGTTGAGGTTAGACAGTACGAGTGACTCAACCAGCTGGATCCGCAACTCCTCCGATAGATAAGGTCTTTTTATTTATTTATTTATTGACACACCAACGACTTATTCACTAAAACATTACATTAAATATATTCTAAATCAACAGCTTTGCGGTGAATTCGTCACTTATAGGTGTGTACAGCACTTGTATAATCAATAATAAAAATTGAAATGGATATGATACTAACAAAATTAAAATTTACAAAGTTTACATTGAATCTAAAATGTCAAGCAGTTAAATTAAAATACATTATAATAAAAAAAAAACAATTAAATTGGAAAATAAAAACAATTATAAATTAGAGCTATAAAAATAACAGATAAATTAGGACACAAAATTATTACATTATTTATAATAAATTAAAAGAATAAAATAGATTAAAATTTGAGTTTAAAGATTGAATTAGATTGTACAATATTAAATAAGTACAATTAATCACACAAATAAACATTTTTTTGTAAAAGAAATAAACAAACAAATCGATCAAGAACTGAGTACGTATCGTCTGAATTCATTCAGACTGTTCGAAAATATGTCCAAGTCATTAGTACGCGTGCTCAGCTTATTGTAGCTAGACAAAAACCGGTATAAAGGAGCTGAACGACCAAGATTAGTTCTATTTTTAGGCAATTGAAATGTTTCTGTTTTAAAATTGGATCTATATGAGGTACGGCGGGGCACATTTAGACTGATCTCCGAAACCAACTCCGGTACATTCGCCAAATTGTGGAGGGTCTTATACCTAAAGGAAAATTAAATCTGAGCAACTTCTTCGTTGCTCCAAGGAGCTCATCCTGAAATGACAGAGCCTTTGAGGATAATCAGCTTCGCGAACACAAGTCTGTGATCTGTAGCGGTCTTATTTTATAAAGGACCTTAAGCCGGTAAAAACAAGTGCGCACTGACTCTGCCACGTGTGTTTCGTATCTCAACCCAGCGTCCATGTTCAGACCCAGATTACCTGCCTCAATGACTCGACTGACGGACTCACACAACAGGGTGACGTTGATTGTTGCCGGTACTGCACTGATTTGATGGTTGGTTCCAAAGAGCATATACTTAGTTTTAGTCGGGTTACGTACCAAACCGTTGTTTTCAGCCCAATATGCTATCCTATCAAGATCATCATTAAGGTCTTTTAACGCGCTGTTATAGTCACTTGGCTTAAAAGAGATGTAGACTTGTACGTCATCTGCATAAATGTGGTACATACACCGCTTTAGGGATTTTATTATATCCGCACAATACAAAATGAAGATGTTGGGGCCTAGTATTGAGATTTGTGGGACTCCCCTATTAACAGAAGTAAGTGACAAAACAAGGGAAGAGCCATTGCTCAATTGTATTTCTACACGCTGCTGACGGTTGGCAAGATAGCTTTGGAACCAGTGTATCGTGTTTCGATCAAATCCGTAATAGTTCAGCTTTGATAGAAATAAATCTATATTAATGCAGTCAAAAGCTCGCGAAAAATCGAGTAGTAGGAGAAGTGTGCACAGGCCCTTATCCTGTGCTGACAGAATGTTATCTGTCACATCCAAAAGAGCCGTAGAAGTACCACGTCGTTTACGAAAGCCTGACTGTAGCTCAGGTAGAATATGTTTGTCTTCCAGATATTTTGACAGCTGCTGACATACAGCCTTTTCAGCAATTTTGGATAGGCAAGGCAGAATACTAATGGGCCTGAGGTCTTTTAAATCAGTTGGATTTGTTTTTTTTAGGTAATGGCCTAACAATTGCAACTTTCCAGATGTCAGGGAATGTTGTTGAAACAATTGAGCTGTTCACAATGTCAGTGATGGCTTTTAGTGTAGGTGGGAGTGTAAGCAAAAGCATATTCAGGATCATCTTATCACAGCCTTCAGCGTTAGATTTAAGCTGGCGGAAGTATCGCAGAATTTGATCAGGAGTTACAGGTTGTAATGCGAATGCGAAGCTATCATCGCCATAACGATGAGACTCAAAGAAAGTGTGTTGTGATATATTACAGACGGGGTTACCAGGAACACTCAAAAAGTGATTACTTAATTGGTTTAGATCTCTGAAGTGAGCAGGAAGGTCATCAATTTGTTTCTTTGTTAATACAGTGTTTTTTAAAATTTTCCATAATGTTTTAGGATCTTTGTTATTAATATTGAACGTTCTTTATTATAATTGTTCTTATAAATGTGTTATTTTATTTAAAACACTTTAAACAACAGCAAGGACTACCGACCAACTTAACGTCCGTGACGTCACTTACGCTAATTTGTATGAACTATCCTAAACTATTAAATGAGCATTCTCTAATTTCATTCGTGCAGAGCTCGGTCGACCAGGTACTAGTTATTATGCGTCATCTGTTTATAGAAAACTGATACATCCTCCATTTATAAAATGCGTTAGAATATTTGCAAATGCCTGACAGAAGGCCAACACAACAACAGAGCATCGCGGCTCGGAAGAGCCTTGATGTTCGGAAGTTATTTAAACTATGGATTATGACCAATTTTATTAATATGACCTCAACAGCTGACAGCATCACATTATCTTTATAAGTTAGTTGTTTCTTATTAAAAATGTAGAAGAAGATTCTAGAGTAAGCTGAAGAGTTTGTTTGTTTTTTTTGTTTAAATCTCCGGAACAGCCAATCGGATTTAAAAAAATCGTTTTGCATTTGATAGCCTTATCCTTGAGGAAGGCTAACATCACGCTAGGACCCTTAGGAGCCGAGCAACAAGAAAACAAAGTAATAGTAAGGCGGGCGATGCGCACGCGGTGGGTTGGAGGCCGTAAATTAAAGCCTCGTGAAGACTAACTAACACCGGTAATTGTTCTACCGTGAAGTTCTCTTAGAAATTATTTTGTTAGAGTCGGGTCGCGCCAGTCTGCACGAAGCTTAATGCGGAAGAAGTAGCGGGCAGAATCTAGTAAGTACCTAATATTATGAGAAATAAAGAGATTCGAGGAGGGTAACTTCTAGGCAAGCGTGCCCTATCGTTACCATCAGTTGAAATAGTGGTCACACTTTTTTTTTTTTCGGAATGGTGTCTCGCTTGTGAACCAAAGAGGCTGTCGGCTGCTTAACCAGACTATCCTGTGGATGCCTTATAAATCATACCTGTAGTCCTGACTGAAAGTCTTGGTAGTTTATAAACTAAGCGAGTATACACGCTAAGGGCACCCCCTGTGGGGTACGGACCTCGACTTAGGGCGTCGGTGGGGCGGGCTAAACGAAGTGAACTTAAGTCTATTTACATTCTTTGTATTCCTCAACTAAACTAAATAATGCTAGGAGTGGATTAATAGTGTGAACAGGGCATCGAACTCACGACCTCGCTTACCAAGCCGCATTTTTAACTTTTGGGCTAATGCCGCTTATTTTATAATAATTATACCTAAGTGAAAAAATGTACAACACTGCCTACTCCTTGATGGTGCACAGTCGTGTCATGAACAGCACAAGCAGCCTATAAGGTACTGTATACTGCCTCCTCTCCGTAAGAGGGAGTGGGCCGTTATGCAAAATCGGGCTCAGTGCGGTTTGATAAATGTCACCGTGTCTTTGAATGTGTGGTTCTAGGACATGCCCGATTCCTCACGACGATGTTTTCTTTTACCGTCTTGAGAGCATGGTGATGAAATAATTTACACATAGTAAAGCGCCTGTCGGGTTCAAACCGAAAGCCTCGTGCATGTAATTGTTTTACCGTGAAATTTTCTTGGAAATTTTATCGTTAATGACGCATCGAGCCGCCGCGTCGCGCCAGTCTGCACGAGGCTTAAGACTTACCTACACCTCGTAAGTCACGGCCGTTACTGCTGCCCGTTGTTCCCACCACTGCTGTGTCATGTATAACTTATTATTTAGCAAATTAACACTTTAACGCTCACATAAAAATGTATTTAACTGAACCGGTTTTCGCATATTTTCGTTAACTTCCTGCATTCAGATTTAAGACGCAGGTAGGTATATGCCAGTGACCTTGAGTGGTTAGCTTGCGTGTTCTGTGCCGAGCTCACGGAACGCGTCGCCTGCCAGTAGGGGAGAGTGTGCATGAAAGAGCCAAGCTTTGAAAGAGCCGATGCGATTATCTCCCACTTAACAAAATCCGACCATAATTCAATTTTACTCTTTATAAATGAATACTGGACAGCTGCTGCTGTCACCCACAGACATTTGACAGTTCTAGGAAATCAAATGGCGTCGTAGGACTGCATTGAAAATTTTGAAATCAAAATGTGAATGCATAAGTTGACAACATGAATATTATGTTGTATTTTATGCATATATTTGGCATTATTTGGCATTTACGCAAATATTATTGATTTTAAGGTAAAATAGCTGTAGTTTGAGGTTATATTTTTTAATACAAAATGTTTTGAAAGAGCCAATTGTTGAGCCTATGAAAGACTCAAGAAGAATGGTGCCAGTGCAAAATATGTGGAGGGTGGACACATGAGTCTTGTGGTAACAAAGAAGTGATTCATTTCTTCTGCCAAAATGTTTTTAATTGTTATATCCGAGTTTCAACATTATTTGAGACAGATTTTTATAAAAGTATTATAAATGATTAAGATTATTGGAAAATGATTAGTTGAGCCTGATCAAAAGCTGTGATTTTCACTTATTTTTAATTTTGATAAGGTTTTTGAATCTATTAAGAGATTTTAATTCATGAAATACTAGTTTGTTCCCTTTTTTAAGTAGCTGTATTTCAGATTTCTTACATTATTACCATTTTTTTTTCAGTACCATAACTATTAAAAAGTTTACTGAAAAACATTTTTTTTTTACGATCAGCCTGAAATGTTTTTTTTTAATACTTTTAAAACGGGCTGGAAAGAGCCAGTTTTAAAAGTTAAAAAAAAACATACACATATACTTTCCCCTAACAGGACTCGCCCATCGAAATGAAATGAAATGAAATGAAATGAAATTGTTTATTCTGTAAATAAGATATTAGAATCACTTTTACACGTCATCTTAAAAAAATAAGTAATTAAAAATTAGCTAGATGAGTTCGGCGTTTCCTATCTGACTACTCTGAGAAGAAAGGCCGAAACAAACTCAGAGGTCATAGTCTCTTTTAGAGTCCAGACATAATCTTGGTCAGGCCATATGAGGACCATGTAGATTAGTGTCTGAAATGGTCTTTTGAGAAAAGAACCACACAGATTTGAGTGGACCTGTCCTGTCAGTGCAAGCATTTGTCAGTAATCGTGGAGCTCAACCCAGAACTTAAGGAGCTCAACTCGACGAACAATACCAAAGAAAGGACATTTGGGTAGGCCTCATAAACTACTCAAACTGCCAGAAAGGTTTGTTGTCCCAATTTAGACGCATTATTAATTTATTATACATAAAACAAAAGATATTTTAATAAAAAACGTATACTAAAAGATCAATAATTAAATTATCTGCAAAATAGTGAAGGTTTCAGAAAAATACGCTTGATAGATTTTGCGTGATTCTCCGTTTTTTATCCGCATTAGACATAACTTTACAAATTAATTTCACTATGTAATCTAAACATAATATAAAATATTTCTATATTAAGTTATTAAAAAAGTGTTCTAATTTAACTTATATTTTTTCCAAATCATTAACGCTAGTCGTTTAGACGTGATCTTCAGTATAAAATCATTAAAAGTCTGTTATCGTCGCCTTAAATCTTGTAATGTAAGTAAGGGTTAAGTAATTTTAACTGTTACCTGCTTTCAATTATATCATTCATACCTATAATTAAGCTAATAGTAATATAAACGCATAAGCGCATAAACTAGTTAATTAGCATTCGAAAATATTGTTGGAGCTGCTGAAGATTGCAAAAACTATCTTTGATTTGTATAACTTCAATCTCTTAGTATTGTATAATTGCATAGCACATGTGTGAGCACTGTGACCATATACCTTCTATAAAGCTACCATTTACTGGGTACGTCTTTCATTGACTTGAATGTGCCCTGGTGGCTGAGAGTATGTCATGCTCACTCAAATGTCTCGCTGGTGGTGGCGTGTGTGTTGGATCGTTAAGTGCCCTTCAAAATGGTTGAGCTAAGCGGTGCTGATCCATGCGTCATGTTCGTGAACGGGCGCCGTCAGTAGGGACTGGTCATCTCTTAGCTGCCACGGCGATTTTAATTTTTGAATTGTTTTATCTTTTATTACGGACGCTTTTTACGTGCACGTCTTTCTTCATTGTTCTGATGATGTAACCAATATTTTGTAACAATATTATGATTTAAAAAAGTGTCCGTGTAGTTTCTTGCCCGTTCTTCTCCATAGGAACCTACTAACTACGCTTTGGAATGGGCAACTAACTAGCTTCATATTTCTGACTGACTGACCCCTTGACAATTCAAAAGTGCCTGTAAATGGTTTAATTGAAATAAATGCTTTGAGTTTGAGTTAATTGTAGGGGGTCGTGGCTAAATAATAACAGCCGCACGGGTCGACCAAAGGTTAAGCTACGCTTGCCACGGTCGGTTAGTTGATGGGTGACCACACATCACATATTAAGACCCCCCCCCCTCTGTACCTCGGAAAGCACGTCCCGGCTGTCATTCGTAGATCTTTGATAGACGTTACGGGTATTCAAAAGCCAAAAAGTCTGACTACCAGTCTAACTAACGTTTGTAAATATTAGTGAGCACCATGTATCTATCACATAATTAATTTATCTGTCGTTGCGTCATTTTTAATTATTTTTACCTACTGTGTACGGTAATTTTATTCCAGGTGCATCGTCTTCACGTATAATTATATAGGTAATTAATGTATACAAGATATTGTAAAACATTTTAAAAGAGTAACGGTGGAGTTTCTTGCCTATTTTTCTCCATGCGAAAACTACCTTTTGGAAGGGGCGACTAGAATCAATTCTGTTTTTGAAAATGTTGACGTTCAAAAGTGCCTAATTGAAATAAATTATTTGACTTTGATTTTACCAAGGGGTATCGTGTTACCCAGTAACTGGGTTATGGAGGTCAGGTAGGCAGTCGCGCCATGTAAAATACTGGTATTTAGCTGCTTCCGGTTAGACTGGAAGCCGACGACAACATAGTTGAGAAAAGGCTAGGCAGATTGATTTGACCATCATCATCATAATTTCAGCTGAAAGACGTCCACTGCTGGACTTAGGCCTCTCCCAAGCACCACCACTTCGACCGATTCTGTGTCTCCCGCATCCAGCGGTTTCCTGTGGCCTTCGCAAGGTCATCGGTCTATTTTGTGGGAGGGAAGGGCACATTGCTCGCGGAACAGATTTTGGCCAACTTTCAATTAATTAATTGATATCTATAATTAAGTTAATAATCTAGGCCGCCGTCGATTTATTGGAGGGGCGTGTAGAGTTAAAAGCTTGACTCTACAAGAGAAACAATTAACTAAATGGATGAATAATTAACTATTGTATAACAAAAACATAATGAACTGTTAATACTTTTTTCACCTTACGCCCATGTGACGGTAGCGAAACGGCCAAGCCGCATATTTTGACTAAGGTGTAGTTTGTGAAGTTAGGTCTTGTAGAGTTAGGTCTTGTAGAGTTAGGGCGTGTAGAGTTAGAACCTTGGCTCCACATGAGATCTGATAACTTTTTGTCAGTGACATGAAAATGTTTTTGGTGGGGGGATTTCACTTCTTTTTGTAAGTTGCTTATGACAATATGTTTTTATTTTGTTAATTTTTTCTTTATTTTTTGGGGTGTATTTCTTGCACATCATAGGTGCCTTTTTTCATAGCCCCTCTCTATCTTTGCCACAGATCAGGGCGATACTTGGCTCTCAGGCGATTATATTCGACTATAGCTGACTGTTGTGCTTTAATACTACTAAAGTGAAGTCAAGCCCTCAAGAGAACGTGGATGACTTAGCCCTTGACTTGTATGTATGGTGATAGCATACGCGACACAGATCGGAAACTGTTCGCGGTGAACGAATGCTCTATTGATAAAAACCCATACAAACTTTCATCCCCTAATTTAAAGGGTGATTTATTAAGAATCCTGAAATATATATTTTATTATTTATAACAAGGAGTACCTATATCAATTTTCAGATCTCTAGCATCAAAATTTGCGGAGGTCTCGTACAAGCTTACATCCCCTAGTTTAAGGGGTTGGGGGGTAAAATTCCCAGTTTTAGATTTTTTTTGTTATTTGTGTTTTAATATTAGCTTACATACCAAATTTCAGCTTTCTAGGACTTCAGGGTCGAAGGACGAAGTCGTTTTGTTTTAGATATCAATAAAATCTAAAGTATAAGAGCTGTGCAATTGAAATTTTAAATGTTTAAGCCTACTATTCATATCCCGAGAATTTTGTTTATCTGGTATAATCCAAACTCAAGTTATTAGGGTTCAAAAACACGACGAAGCGCTTCGAGAAAAAGTGCCCTTGCGCTTCGCTTGGCTCGTCTCAGCGGGGGTACTACCGTGCCCCCAGATCTGAAGATTCAAAAATCGGCCGTTAGTCAGACAGTGCACTAAACTCTTGAAATCAAAAGTAGACTCACCAAATTCCAATTAGTGAACATAAAATATGAATATTTATTCACGACGCCCAAATCTGGATCATTTCTCTGTTCTTCAGTTAAATTAGATTTTATGGCAAATCCAAAACTTATCGTATAGTAAAATATATCACAATTTAGAGCGTGGAACACTGTTCTTATAAAAAGATGGGAACAAGCTTCTCTTACACCTGAAACCCTCACCATCGTTATTATAATTATTTTAAAGAAAACTTAAATATGTCTGAATCACTCAAATTTTCAAACCAAAATGATTTTTACCTGAATTTTTTTAAGTCAATTGTTAAATGTTATTGTAAGGTATGGTTAATGATTGAAACTAAAAAAAATATTGTTAATATTAATGGATATTTGCTGAGTACTAAGTTTGAGAGGAGTCAGGGCCAATAGGAAGTGTCTTGAGGGATTAGGTTAATCAAAGGGTTTAGTTTAAAAAAAGATCTTTGTGTTTTTTACATGTGCGTATTTTTATTCATACGATAGATGGAGAATTTAAAGTTTTTGAGTTTGAGTTTGGAAGATTTAAATGCCGTACAAAAATATACAACAAACTTTGATCAAAATGTTTAAATGACGAATAGAATAAAAATTTTGAGGAACTTAGTTAAAAACAAAATTAGAATGGAGTAACAAACACTGCTTTCAAAATATTTCTCTGACAATATTATGAAAATCTTGTGTAGAACTTAAAATTCGAAAAAAAATCCAAGGAAATTCACTGATGTGATTTTTAAATAAGGAGTCTCACACTTACCACACGACTAAGGTAAGCCCCAGCTTCACTGAAATATGTATTATTTCTATGATACTAGGAATGAAACAATATTATGCACATAATTATCAATGGTAATCTATGTAGGGCCACAATATACCTAAGTAAGGAAACACAGTGTCAAAGTCCGAACATCGCGTGCCTACACGGACCTACACATACAATAATAGGTGTAGTAATTGCATACAATAGTATCAAGCACAATATATATTTAGATTTAATGATACAGGTCTTACGATTGCACTGCGAGATATTTTAACTATCTATCTCATAAACTGTAGTCTGAAGTATATTTCTGCAATTCATAACTATGCTGTTTTCGAACTAAAATCTGAGCTCAGCTTATATCAAAGCTTTCTAACATCTTGACAGTTCCCAAAAAATACACCATTCATAAGTCAAAAATTTCTTGATTTCGTATAGCCTACATTTTCGCCCTCATCATCTGCCTAACCTTTTCCTATGTTGGGGTCGGCTTGCAGTCTAAACGGACGCAGCTGAATATCAGTATTTTACATGGAGCGACTGCCTATCTGACCTCCACAACCCAGTTACTGGGTAACACGATATCCCTTGGTAGACTGGTTGTCAGACTATGGAAAGTCCAATTCTTGAGGAAGGTATGTAACGCTACGATCCTTAGGAGCCGAGCCAAAAGAAAAAAGTCGAAAAGAACAACAAGCGAAAACGAAGTAGTCACCACGTCGCATCGCATCGCCCGCCCCCGCGGCCGGGCGATGCGATGCGACGTGGTGGGTCTGCACGCGGACGAAGTCATGGGTCGTGGTGGGTGGTTCTTTAATAAATGAAAACATAGCTTTGAAAAGAACAGTTTTTTTGACATTTTCATGTTTGGTAGTTTTATGTTAATGGGTCATTAACGTTAGCTGACGTCTGTGAGTTCGCAGGTTAAGGATACAGTTGTAATTGATCATAATTATTGCCTATCAGATTTATAACTATTCTCGAGAGAATAGGATGGAAAAATACTACGGAAGCATGTAAAAAGATCAATTATCCATTATTAAAGGCGATTAAGACATGTTTTGTTTATTTCCTACTGTGTCCAACTGTTGCAGTAAACACGTTTAAATCAGACCAACTATAAAACTAAGACAGTGCTGCGAACAATACAGTGAAGCATGCAAAAACTACACCTCCACTTTGTGCGTACACGCTCACACGCACACATTTAAAACCAAACTACACCACACCGCATAGTAAAGTAAGCGCACATATGTCTACGAAACCGGCCTCACGTCACTGTTGACAGCGCTATCTCTTGGTCCTTTATTTGGCCTGAGGTTTAAAGCTTTGTCTTCAACAAATGATAAAAGAAAGAGACGGAAGAAATAAGTATTTACTATGGAATGAAGTCATCATCTGCCTGCATTTTCCCAACTATGTGCTGGTCGACTTCCAGTCTAACCGGATGCAGCTGAATACCAGTATTTTACAAGGAGCGACTGCTTGTCTGACCTCCACAACCCAGTTACTAGGCAGTACGATACTCCGTGTTTAGACTTGATTTGAGTAATTGAACTGAAACTTATTGAATGATTTCTAGCATTAGGTTCTTCGTTTTACCGCATCTCCTCATACTTGTTTGTATTTTTATTGTTTGAATGGCTCCACTTTTTTATTTCAAAGTTTTTACTCCAACATAATAATGACGTAAATAAGGTTGAACGTTGCAAAGTTCTAGCCTTTTACCGGTTAGTTATTACCTTCACTAACTGAATCTTTAGTATAAAACTACCAACCTAACCTACTAAGTGAGTTTTTAACCAGGGATCACTAGGGCAGCTATGACTCCCGTTAGAAATTAAAAAAATGTTGTGATGTTGCCACTAATGACTATCGAATTCGATACATAGTATAAACATAGTCGCCTTTCGTGTCTATGTGTGACCGCTTTGGTCTTTTAAACTACACATCGGATTTTAATGCGAGTTTCACCATTATTTAGAGCATTTCCGGAAGTTAAAAGTGAGGTAACTGATGCACTCACGCAAGCCTTAAAACTGAAATGGCAACGGGCCGGTCATATGACACGCTGTACAGACAGCAGGTGACATTCAGAGCTACGCGATGGGAGAGAACAACAGGAAAAAGAAGAGGGCTAATGACATAATATAAACAGCAGGGAAAAACTGGCAGGGAAAGACTGGCAGGCAACTGGCGAAGACAGAGACACGTGGCAGAAGTTGGAGGAGGCCTTCACCCAAGGATATATAATAACGAATCTGTACCTTCTAACGTCTAGAAAATAAGTAAAACTACTAACGATGAATTAACTTAAAAATAAAAGACTGACATTTCTCGGGACCCTAGGGTCCGGACCTTGGAAAGGCGTACGAGGGGCCGAAGCCAACTCGCAGAGGCCCGTTAGACGTTTTTAATTAAACAATGCACCAACCGACGACTAACCCTGTACGCACTATGCTAGTGCACCCAAGGACAACCCCCGGTTGGTGCAGGACTATTGCAAGATATGGAAACAAAGATATTGGATTATGGGTTTGAGTGGCTAAGTGAACTGGTTATCTAGAACTTTGGAAAGACTATGGCCCCTGCCTGACCAATATTTTATATAAAATATACAGGTAAAATGGCAGGGGGTGACTTGCACACTCAATAATAGGCCCACCGAAACGGCCGCTAGCACAAAGTGTCGTAGCGACAAGGTGGCAAGATGTCCTGAGGTGCTTATAAGGAGTGGAGCGGTATTCCACGGCTATCAGGACAGTCCCGGAAGTACGGTCAAGATCCCAACCAGCATCTTACTGGAAAACTTCCTTCCTCCGAGCTCGTTTGCTCTTGCGAATCTCCACTCAAGCCGGCCAATAAAGGCAAGAAAGAGGTGGGAGCTCTGTTCCTCATCAGTTTTCACTCCAGCCAGCCAATAAAGGCAAGCCAGAGGTGAGAAACAAGACTTCTCCCGGGAGATAGGGTCCGTGGGGTCGCTACTGCCCAACAACTCGCTATTTGCTGCCCTGCGGGTTTCTGTATCTCTCTTAGTCTGGCTCCTCATCCTAGACCTGTTCCGGCAAAGTAAACTCTACCGGCACATAATAAAAGACTTTATTATTAATATTATATTCCGGAAGTTTTACGTGTATCCAAACTTTACAATTTTATAATGAAAGAGAAAATATTGGTTTTTGTATGTTTGTTTGTTACACTTTCAAGCTAAAATAGCTAACGATTTTGATGAAATTTGGCACATGGATAGACTATGACTTGGGTTAAGACATAAAATATATTTTTATCCCGATATGCCCTTGGAATCGATCAATCGAGACTTATGCGGGTAAAACCGCGGGGCGCAGCTAGTAGGTAATACATTCATATTAAACTTTGATATAGTAGCTTTAAATAAACAAAAACTAACGACTTCTTTAGCCTTCAAAAACTAAAATTATATAACGTTTGAAATATATTATCTAAAATTGAGATTACCTTAATAACTTAGAATAAGCCAAAGCAAAGTGTAAAAAGCAAGTTTAAATTTAAAAATATGGTCGTAACGACTCTCATTTTAGGCTAAAAATAGATATTTAAATTTCCACCCGTAATCACAGCGGTGATGGTCAAGACCATTTATATTTTTTTATCTGATGAACAACAAGCGCAAATACGTCTTCTCATACAAAAGACGAACGAGCAGTGATACTGCTCACTGCATGTTGATGATTTTAGAGCGTTACAGACAGGTAAACTAGACGCCATCAACTGCCTAGCTAACCAACCAACCAACCAACCAACCGACCAACCAACCTACTAACCTGCCAACTATGTTGGAGTCGGCTTCCAGTCTAACCGGATGCAGCTGAATACCAGTATTTTACATGGAGCGACCTTCACAACGCCCAAAAAAGTATGATAATATGTCTAAATTATTTACTTAATGATGACCACCGTGACGGAAAATAATGAAGCTATTTAAAGCAACAGGAAGTAATACATATTCAGCGTCATTTAATAACAATTTTTATTTAAAACTTAATTAGATAAACAGGTTTTTGAACTCTTTACAAAGTACAAGATCATGCACCGTGACGGCTTTTGTCTCAAGAGATTACTAATTCTTAATCTAAATTATCTCACCAAACGAATACTTATTATGAAGAGGTGAAACTATTTCACTGTCTGAAAACTATACTACTCCTTGTAATTATACCTTGTACCAAATCTCTGGACGTACCTACTGATCTGATTACAAAAAATCGGACGGAAATCGCGGCCAGAAGCTAGTCCTGAGTAAATCTTCAAATACCGAGTGAATAGGCAAGTGTGCTCCATCAACCACATCATCATCTGCCTGCCTTTTCCCAACATAGTTGGGCTTGGGTTGGCTTCCAGTCTAACCGAATTTAGCTGAATACCAGTATTTCATATGGAGCGACTGATAATCTGAACTCCACAACCCAGTTACTGGGTATTATGGTTTTCAGACTTTCGGGCTTCTGACGACTCGTAACGACTGTCAAAGATCCACGAATGACAGCCAACGTACTTTCCGAGGCATGGAGGGTTCTCGGTATATGAAGATGGCCACATACCGTGCGCAGCATCGCTTGGCATCAGATGAAATAGTGGACAGACAATAACTTATCTTATTTAACAAAAACCAGCCAAGCGCCAGTGGGACTCGCACACGAAGGGTTCCGTACCACCGTACATTATTTAGCAAATAAATGAAATTACTAAACGAAGAATATTGTTATTTTTCATCGTAATGAAAATCGCAAAGATAAATTTGTATTTCATAATGATACTATGAATTACAAAGTTATTTTTGGAGTTGCAGAAAATCACACATATTTAAATAAATACCTTATGAATCAGCGTTTTTAGATTTGCTGATTATATATAGTATATGGTTCATGATAATACAGAATTTTCATATTCCTAACTTTTTTAGTTGTTGAGATAGAGGTCCTACAAAAATGGTCTAAAACTGACAACTTTTACGGTTCCCTATTTCATCATTTTTGAAGATTTAAAAAAAAAATATCCTCTACTCGATGAGCTCTAGACAACGACACACGTTTTTTTTTTCAAAATCAAAAGGTTACTGTATAGTAATAATTTAATTTTTAATTTTTATTATTTGTTGTTATAGCGGCAATATCAATGCATAATCTGTGAAATTTTCAACTGTCTACCTATTATGGTTCATGAGATACTCGCTGACAGACAGACGGACAGACGGACCGCGGAGCTTAGTAATAGGGTTCCGTTTGGCACCCTTCAGGTACGGAACTCTAAAAATATAAATAAACACAAAATAATCAAAGCTCTTTTCAATGTCAAACATCATTAACTAAGATAAAATTTGCAAGCTATTAGGAAGTTATTAAATCTGATCCGCTGAGACCTTAGACATTGAAAATGACGAGGTAGTATTCGAATGATGTAAATGATGTATATTTATTCTTCCGTACTAATATAATAAAGCTTAAAAGTAAACTAGCTACTGTAGTAAACTAGTTCATACCTACTTAATCTCTGGAACTACCAGCTAGTTAACAACACGGTTCGACCCTTACTCAATACATTTTACATTTAAAAGAGTGTCCTTGGAGTTTCTTGCCCGTTCTTCTTCACCTTAGCTGCAACTTTCTGACTAACTAGCCGACTCTTTGACAATTCAAAAGAGCCTGTAAATGGTTTAATTGAAATAAATGCTTTAAGTTTGAGTACATTTATTGCTTCCACATGTGAACTTAGGTGGTAGGTTTTACAAAAATATAATCATTGTGGACCCTGTCGGGCACAGCAGAGTAGGAGAGAGAAAGAGGGTTTTTATGAAGAGGGCTAGGAGCCGGGCAAAAAGAATTAAAGTCAGAAAGAACGCTAAGCGAAAACGCAGTAACCACCACGTCGCATCACATCGCCCGCCCGCGTGGCAGGCGATGCGATGTAACGCGGTGGTCGTTTACAGCGACTGCCTATCTGACCTCCCCTTGGTAAGACTGACTGTCAGACTTTCGGACAATCCGTATACCGTAGGTTTCCGAAGTACGGAAGGATCTCGATTTGAAATGGATGGTTACCTATTCTCGGACCGACCGCGACAAGTGACAATGACATAACATCACGCCTTGTTTCGACCAGAGGTGTGCCTGTAGCACACCCACATTGCGGCAGCTGTTATGTTGTCGCCTATCATATAATAAAATAAAATAACCACGTCGCATTACATCGCCCGCCCGCGTGGCAGGCGATGCGATGTAACGCGGTGGTCGTTTACAGCGACTGCCAATCTGACCTCCCCTTGGTAAGACTGACTGTCAGACTTTCGGACAATCCGTAGACCGTAGGTTTCCGAAGTACGGAAGGGTCTCGATTTGAAATAGATGGTTACCTATTCTCGGACCGACCGCGACAAGTGCCACAGCAATGACATAACATCACGCCTTATTTCGACCAGAGGTGTGCCTGTGGCACACCCACATTGCGGCAGCTGTTATGTTGTCGCCTATCATATAATAAATAAAAAAAGCACTCACAACGTTCCAATTCGTAAGGTAGCAAGGGACAAACTTGGCAAGCGCACTCAGTTCCGGATCCACTCTTCCATTGATGAACAGATCACTCACGTAAAATGTATAAACTAAATTAGTATAAAAGTAAACAGCACTAAACAAAACGTGGAAGAAAATCCTAAAATACAAACGAATAATAGATTTATTTTCGAAAACTTCAGTCACTGTTATTCTCACTTCCGCCATTATTATGTATTCTATTTTTTTTTTTTGTTTTTTTTTTTTAAATTATATTGTATTGTATTTTTGAAACTTAACTTTGTTGTAATTACTATTTTGAATAGGAACGTCTTTCCAGACGGAGTTCACTGTATATTATAATGTAACCAGTTTTTACTTATAGTTAAAATGTATTTTTCTAGAGTATGTACAATTGTAATTATAAATTCTAGTTCTCATTGAATTTTTGTTTTAATAGCATTGTTATTTTTAGTTATATAATTAGCTTCCATATTATCACGTTAGGCTCGTCACCCATGGAGTATTATTTACTTAAAGCGACGATAGCCGGCTTTTAATGATCTGAAGATCACGTCTTTAAACGAGTAGTTAAATGATTTGGAAAAAATATATGTTAAATTAGAGCATTTTATTAACAACGAATTTCTTAATATATGAATATTTTAGATGATGCTTATATTACATAGTAAAATTAATTTATGCGGATGAAAAACTGAGAATCACGCAAAATTTATCAAGCGTTTTTTTCTGAAACCTTCACCATTTTAAAGATAATTTTACTATTGATCTTTTAGTATACGTGTTTTATTGAAATATCTTTTATTTTGTGTCTAATTTGGGACAGCGCTCCTTGATGGGCGAGTCCTATTACTGGCTGGACGTACGTTGCGTTGCATGAGCTCAATACAGAACACGCAGGCTAACCACTCAAGGTCACTGGCGATATCTGCGTCTTAAGACAGCAGCTAAACCGCGGTCACTATCGGACTACATAGAAAAGAAAGAGAAGCGCAATGACACAATGCTTTTAATTTATTGCAAAATATGAAGCAATTATCGATTTATTAAAATATGAGTTGAGTAAAAAAAAAAACAACCAAGTTCTACATTCAAATAAGACGTTCTTTTTATTAACTAAAATATCAACGTACGTAGATAATACAGATATTTTGGATTATAACTCTAGGTAAAAGGTTAGTTTACCGTTAATTTGTATCGAATTTTTTTTTCAAAACGTGTCTTGGTAACAACCAAGTTCTGAGAAATATGTTCAAGATTAACATATATTTTTTCCGCTACCAACTATATAGATTTGGCAACCTACTTTTACCGTTTGCCTCTTATCAGCGCCTTAAGGGTCATTCTTCCAATAAATAATTAGACTAATTAAAATGCATATTAGTTACGCCCACCAACGAGTTCGAGCTGTCGACTAGTGTACCCTTAAGAGGCCGTGCAAGAAATGGACAGATTTTCATCAATTTTCTTCATTAGTTGTGAGAAAGGGAAAAGAAGTTAAACAAAACTATTTGTAATTTGTAAAGTCGAGTTCTTTGTTTTTGTAGGTGTTGTGGTTGAAAGGGATTTTTCAAATAAGTATTCATAGAAAACCACAAATATTCACAACAAGTTTTCCGAAAAATGACGCGAGACTGACGTTTGATCACTTATTTACAAGAAACTACTTTTGATTTTGAACATTTAAAAATATTATCAACATCGTTATATGGTCTACTTGCATGTGGCTGATTCACTTTTTTCAACTTCTATACAAAATATAGCAGAAAAATAATGATGAAAAACACATTTTTGTTTTTTAAACTCTGTCAGTAATTTATGTTTGTCTATTATTTAGCAAACCATAAAAAATAAAAAAAACACACATTAGTCTTCAGCTATTTTTGAAATAAAATCAACATTTTATTTTATGATTTACAATATCTTCATTAAGTAAATCAAAGGCGAAAAAAACCATATTTTCGAGAGCGCAAAAGTGATGCAACTATTAACAGGTGCTGTGACTGACACGAAAGGTCCAGCGCCACGAAAACTGTTCTTTCATACTTACACAGACTTAATGTTTCAATTATTTCAAGCTTTCTTAAAATTAGATACCTAAGTTAGTGAAGAAAAAGGGTATTTTCGTGCACGGAGCCTTAAGTATAATTTTACTATGAGAAAACTGTATGGCTGATTTATTTACCTAACAAGCGGTAAGCATGCAAATTAACGAAGTAATTATTTTAAAAATCGGTCGCGTTAGTGGTCGCCAGCGCTACTGCTGAACTTAATATCTTTTTGGAATTTCTCAGTAGCAGCCCGGAGTCTGGATTAGCGCCCGGTTAATGGCAATAGACTCGAAACATACACACACATAACATAAACATAACTGTCGAAATGTGGATGTACTATAGGTACACCTCCGCCTAAACCTTCAGGAAATACAAGCTTGATGCTATAATGTTATATGTAATCCTAACTTTAATATCTATTATAAATGCGAAAGTGAGTTTGTTTGCTCGTTACGCTTACACGCTAAAACAGCTGAACGGATTTGGATGAAATTTGGCACATGGGTACACTATGACCTATGAATAAGACATAGGATACTTTTTATCTCGGAAGTACGTTCCCGTGGGATAATTTCCGTTGTTGAAGTTTAATAATAATTAAAAAAACAATGACTTTTGGTTCACATTTACCACTGTTTTCTGAAAACCAGATCAAATCAGTAAATATACTATCAAGACTTATGTTAGCTGTTGTGATTGATTGATCAAAATATCAAAAACCGAAAATAGTTTAACTGGTCATGCGATATAGCAACCTTATTGACTAGCCTTGCTACAGATGGAAACGCAAGGCTAAACTAGTCTATATGTAACTGGTCTGGTATACATAACGCTCAACTTCCCACGTACGGCACGTTGAGCGTCCTTTGCTAATCAAGATTCCTCTGAACCTCGACATGTTAAAGAAAACGTGGGTCCTGGTTGCTGTTACGTATTCGTCTATGTTGAAGACGCTTTTAATATATAAATACTAATACTTTTAATATTTAAATAATAATAGAATACGTTTTTTTTAGGGTTTTGCAACTTGCAGGTCAGTGCCGGGTTGTTTGTATGTATTAATGATTCTTGTGATTATAATTCTGTAAATACATATCTGTTATAGTCGCGAGTCATATTTTGATCAAGATACAACCTGAAACTGGCCTGTATATTGCAAAAACGGGTGACCACTGAAAATCAGCGCTGTGCTGTGGGTCCCTCATAGCACAGAATTATGCTGAGTGGAAGCCTTCTTGTCACAGTCATGACGTGCAGCTGCCAAATATTTATGTTGTTTATTTTTTTGTTATTTGTATGCACGTGTCTCTGTGACAAATAAACCTTTTTTTCTTTCTTCTTCTTTCTTTCAAAAACGTAAGAAAATTTGAATTTCGCGGGCTACAACTACGGATCCACCTCAAACTGAAGCCACTCATCAGAACTAGACCAAACATATAGGTAAGTATACCCCCTTTCCAATAAAATAATCATCGAAATCAGTGAACGTGATAAAGAATTATCGATGAACATACTCGTACATAAAACAAATCCAACTAATTGAAAACCTCTTCTTTTTTTGAATTCGGTTTAAGGTGTTTTAAATTGAGTCACTTAAATGAGTGAACTTTACAGCGATAGCACAATAAGTCATAATTATGTCCGAAAATCTAACAACGTCGTCTGAAATCTAGCCTATGGAAACCGACCCCCACATAATTCTGTAAATGATAAGATTCCAGTTACTATCATATTCCCCAAAGGGTTGGGCAAAGGTGTACCTATAGCAGGTACACCCACATTTCGACAATTGTTTATAAGCTCCAATGTCATGGGAGGCGAGCCAGACCTATTGCCATTAAAAGACCACAAATCCAGACTCCGTGCTGCTACTGAGAAGTTCCAGATGGAATGCATTGGATGGGTATATCATAATTGCCACTGTGACGTCTGTGACGAACTTTATATCCATAATTTATTTTAAGCATCGTCCTCATGTAAGTGACGTTGTGTCTTTTTTGAGAATAAATATATTTAAACCCAAAAACCCAATAACGCTTGACCTCATGCCCAGCAGACGCACTTGTGACGACGAGACGAACGAGGCCTGGTATAAGGCAAGGCTAAAAATATAATGGGTTTTAACAAAATCTTACATGCAAATAGATGACGATGATTTATAATGATAATATTCTGGTTATCATTGAATTAATCAGTAATGAAACTCAACACGGAAGGTCGTGCATCAGCATCTACAATATCGATGCAAAAACACGTAGTTATGTAATAAACATCTTTTCTCACGTACTGGAAAGCATATTAACATTCTTAGCAGAGAATCACTTGGGTTCTTGAAGAGCCTAACTAGTATAATGATATCTTTGAAGGTCAATTCTTGTACTTAAATAACGTTTAAATTCAAGTCATAATCTCATCAAATCAATGTCTTGACATGAAATAATCTTTAGGTAAATGGGAGTTTTTGAGAAATCGTGACTGAAATTTATTATTTATTTATTAGAATACGACTGTGACCGGCTATTCCCGCATTTTAATAAAAATGTGTAAGTTGCCCCCTGGTCATATGTCCTGTTCTATTATTTGCTGGCTATCGTTCAACAACTCACAGCAGCTTAGGTACATGACATTTGATTTAACATTTAATTATTTATTGATCGCAGCTTATTCTCGCACCAAACTGGACGTATGTATGACACCCATTCCCATCTAGGGCAATATGAGAGGCAACCAGAGGGCCTAAACAATCGCTTTCAAAGCGTATCGTATATCTACAGCAACTTTCAACAGGATTGACTAACGCTTTTCGGCTGTGTATATATGTTAATACATTTATGACATTTCCATCATCGTCATCGCTGATAGAATGTCACTTCTTCTAGGCGTAATCCCCTTACATGAAGAGTCTTTGATATGGTGTACAATAAAGAGTAATATCTATCTATCTAAAAACAACGAAATATAATTTATACGTGAGTCTTATTTGGTTTTTCCATCTGGAATTTCTCAGTAGCAGCCCGGAGTCTGGATTTGTGCCCGATGGTGGCAATAGGCTCGCCCCCTGTTACATGGGACTTCAAAACATAACTGGCGAAATGTGGGTGTAGTAAAAGTACACCTCTGACCAACCCTTCGGGGACACAGGCGTGATGTTATGTTATGTTGTGTATAATTAATACAAAATTTAGAGACTCAATTTAGCGGCACTCCTGAATTTGTCACTCAATTTGACTTGCATTTATTTCAATTACACCATTTACAGGCACTTTTGAATTGTCAGTCAGACAAATGAAGCTAGTGGCCCATTCCAAACTTAAGTAGGTACCTATGGAGAAGAACGGGCAAGAAACTCTATGGACACTCTTTTTAAAACAAACATATTTGTGATATTTTTAGCAGCACCGTGTTATTTTCGACCCTGTTACAGGAGCCCTCGCTATATAGATACTAAAAGAAACATTATAAATATTTATGAGTATTGAACTTGACCAAAGTCCTTGATCTTAGTTGTTTTCCTGCGGCAAGGTCGCTACTTTTTATTAGGTACCTACTTAATTATACAAAAAAACATTGATAAAAAAATATTGTACGGTTTTTATATATGTAACATAAATATAATGGTAAATTCCCATGGGGTTAACCACATGAAGAGATAATACCTAAGAATTTTAATTTTAATTGAGACCTAAGTATGGCTTCAGAATAAGTTCCGGTCAAGCAACTAATTTTATACAAAGTTCATTATTTAAATTTGTCAGGAATTTCATAGAAATTCAGTTCCGTAATAAAATTTATCTGGTGTAGTTCCGTATTCTGTGACGATACTACACACAACCATGAACACGATTTAAAACTAGATTTTAGTTAAGATATTATGTAGCAAATCTGTTTTAAAGCTAGATTAATGACAGCACAGTGAGCACCATTCTCGTTAATTTCTAAAGTCTGATAAGCCAATAAATAATTGAATGTGTTGTTTCAAGAGCGTCGACGCTCCGCTATTTTACAACAAGCTATTTTACTATGGTCTGTTCCATAAGTATCAGATGAAAATATAAGCAAATGGATCAGAAAACTTACCTGTAGATAACAATTAGTGCCAGTTACAAATCGAGTGCTTTTATTTAATTGTTTGAATACTTAAATCTGAAATTCTATTTTTAAAACACCTTAAAGCTGTTTTTTTTTGACAATTGTGGTTAATTTTATAATCTCAATTATTGTCTATCTCAAACTCAAAACTCAAACTCAAAGCATTTATTTCAATTAAACCATTTACAGGCACTTTTGAATTGTCAAGGGGTCAGTCAGTCAGAAATATGAAACTAGTTGCCCATTCCAAAGCGTAGGTTCCTATGGAGAAGAACGGGCAAGAAACTCCACGGACACTCTTTTAAATCATAATATTGTTACAAAATATGACTTTTTGTCTATTCAATTAAAATTTAATATTGATATTCAAACAATAATGGTTGGTAAATCTATATAAAGTTGAAACCTAAATGCTAATGAGTGTGTTACTAACTCCCTTTAGTGAGTGACTGCTTAAGAAATTAACCTGAACAGGATTTGTTTACATTTTCATCTGATACTTTTGGAACAAACTATAGCGCAATTCCTGTTTCGAGTTGTGTATTTTTTCTTATTTTTATCTTGTATTTTTCCTACTGCAGTGAAAGACCGGTCAGAAGAGGGCTGTCTTAGGGGATGCTTTGTGTGTTCAATTAATTTATGTATTAAATGACAAAACAACAAACAACGGGTAGAACTGGCACAGGAGTTTGGGGGATTGGGATTGGCGCAAGAAAAGAGAGGCCTGTGGTCAGCAGTCAGCTCAGCAGAGCTGTGGATCATGATGATGATGAAATGACAAAAATAGTGAGTTGAGATAGATAATAAAACAACCAAATGTCCACGACAGCAGGGGCCGATACATTTGAACTCGTGGGGAGGCCTTTGTCCAGTACTGAGTGTAGCCTGAATCATTTCATCAAAAGGCTAGTTAAGTCGTGAGTTCGATACACACATACCTGCACTATTGACGTGAACCCACTTTACTGTAACTTGGTTGGAGGGGCTAACACGAATACTATGAAGTAATATGCCCCACATTGTGCGTAATCCTACAAAGTAAATTACAACCAACCTAGGTTTGTGTGACAGAATCGGCCCAGAGAGGAGGCGTCAGTCCCAACAGTGGGAACATTATAGGCTGATAAAGTAAGTATGTCTTGCAATAATAAATAGCAGGTACTCACAAAGTTCCAATTGGTGAGATAACACGGCGTGAACCACTTAGCAGTGATGATTCGCTCATCAGTCACATCTGTTCTTTGTATCAACAGGAACCACAAATAACAACCGTAGCAAAAAACTGAATGAAACAACCCACAAGCCACAATATGAAATAATAACCTTAAATACAACGGAATTGAACGTCTTTTTTCGAATTTTTCATTCACTGTAATTTTTACTTCAGCCATTTTAATTATGCTTTATTTTATTGGATTATTTTGTTTGTCAATTTATTTTTATGGTGCAATTATAGAATCATTTCTTTTTTTTATTGGATAATTTTGTTATTTAATTGTATTGTTTATTGTGTTTTTTTTTTATTTATGAAAACGTGCAGACCGGTTGAGGTCACGCTATATTATGTGATCAACTACTATGTGTAGCAGGGATTTTAGGATTCGTTAGTCGTTAGGACGAGTCATTGCATTCCAATTAAGGTAATGCGTATTCATTAATTATTGGGCTAGCTAGGATAGCGTAATTTTGATGATAGGTGTCATTTAAACACACACATTTTATGTAACTCAATTCAATTCCTATAATGTTCTGTAATTCGTAAATTGTTTGCTTGTGTATGTAAGAGTGAGTCTTAGTTTCTTCTCTATGTTTTCCTTCTTAGAAGTAGTCAAATATAAATTAACGTAACTACCGCAAAATTAAAATTGTGAGTAGTTTTTAATTAAATCTAAGTATTTCTGTTTTGAAACTTGCAGCCTCTGTTTGAAGCTTAAGCTGGTCTGTACACTACCAACATTTAAAAAATATATAAGATTTCAACAGAATAGATCTTTCTGTTAACATCTCACCGTGAAAACTAATTTGAAGAGAGGTTGAAGTGAGCTGTCAATAGTGCCAATCCTTAGCATCAAGTGGAATGACAGCTCACTTCAAGCTCACTTCACGGAAGTTTTGTGAGATTTAAGTACAGAATAGAGGGGCTGCATCTTCTCATATAGGCAACATCTGCAGAAGCATGCTCCATCCTCGACCGCATCATCGCTTAATTCAATTACGAAGTTAAACGCGAGACTATCAAATACCAAAAGTAATTGTGCGGAACCAATACACTGAATCATGTAAACTTGCCAATAAAACCTGCTTTGATTACCGGTTTCAATGACGTTGCCACGCACGCCATGTTACTAAATAATACTGATTTTAACAAACTGGTTATTGATATAATTACACTCGATGAGTTTGTACGGAATCTGCCTATACACGTATGTTAGATTATCGATGGAAAATTGTTGATGTATATTGTTTATTACTTGTAAATCTGTATTGAAAGTTCGATCTTGAGGAGCTTGTGGCTAAGTAATAACAGCCGCACGGGTCGATCCAACAGGTTAAGCTACGCTTTCCGGCGTTGGTCCGTGGATGGGTAACCGTCTTTACAAACCGAGACTCCTCCGTGCCTCGGAAAGCATGTTAACCCGTTGGTCTTGGCTGTCATTCGTGGATCTTTGACAGTCGTTACGGGTCGTCAGAGGCCCGAAAGTCTGACAAACAGTCTTACCCAGTAAGTTACTGGGCTGTGGAGGTCAAATAGGCAGTCGCTCCATGTAAAATACTGGTATTCAGCTGCATCCGGTAAGACTGGAAGCCGACCCCAACATAGTTGGGAATAGGATAGGCAGATTGATTTTGACTTTTAAATCTGTATTATACTCGTGTTATACAAAAAAAACAGCTACTAGACTGCCTCTTTGATCAAGTGTTCGCAAGCGCGAATAGTGAACATGGGGTCCAGGGTTCTATGTATTCTCAACTTTGGATAAGCGTTTTTGTTGTTTTTCATCAGGAATAACTGGCGAAATGTGGGTGTAATATAGTTACATCTCTGCCTTGCCTTAGAGGCGAATATGAGCGTCATGTTTTGTTATGTTAGCCCAGTTACGGTTTTGTATCCGGTTAACGTCAGCAGGCTCAGCCCTAATAAACATGGCGCTTAACTTAACAGGTGAAATATGCATCTATGTCTGATCCGTCGTTTTTACCCGTGAGAACCTGTAATTGGCTTTATGTTTCTTAATCAACTGTTATCCATTTGTTTTAGCTGTTGGTTCTCCTATTAATAAATAAATAAATAAATAAATAACGACGTCAAGTTATATTACATAAATTAACTGTGTTTTCTCGTGTAATTCTAGGAATATAACACACTCATTACATAAACTTACACCTGAACTCCCCGATCGGTTAGGCAAAGCGGAAAGTACCTATAGTACTCCCACATTTACCAAAAACGTATGTATATTTTAGTTTACCATATATACTCGTACACTCGCGGTCAAATAAATCCCTGTAACCTGCAAATTCATAATGGAACATGCATGAAACTAACTTTATATTACAGAGAATTTCAATATTGTATGAAATAAAACCTTAAATGATCTAAAACATAAGACGACGTAAGCGAGCGGACTGCAAGGCGGCGGCTCCTTGAAGCTAATTTGACCCCCATATAGACCCGCAAATGGTCCAAAACTTGAAAGGGAACATCGGGTAGCAAGATTACGTTACGCCCGCGAACACGCACATTGGGGAGACGAAGAATGGGCAAGAGTAATGTTTTCTGACGAATCCAGATTTATGTTGCATGCACATGATGGGCGGCGAAGAGTCTACCGACGGCCAGGGGAACGTTCTATTCCAGCTCAGCCAGAAGCCCGGACCTGAATCCAATTGAACACGCTTGGGACGAGCTCGGGAGGGGTGTAAGAAATCGAAACCCCGCCACAGCTACACTTTGAGACCTGAAATATGCGTTGGTGGAAGAATGGACCAATTTTCCGCAACATCGCAAAATAAA
The DNA here is from genome assembly GCA_949128155.2 of Xanthia icteritia. Classification (NCBI taxonomy): domain Eukaryota; kingdom Metazoa; phylum Arthropoda; class Insecta; order Lepidoptera; family Noctuidae; genus Xanthia; species Xanthia icteritia. The sequence goes on from OX421958.2 coordinate 490,597, forward strand.
CTGAATAAACAGCATGCCCAATCGCCTGGCAGCTGTGAGAAAAGCCCGTGGAGGCAATGCAAAGTATTAATTTTGTTTTGAAGTTCATTTTTTTGTTGTACGAGTATATGCGAGGTGTCAACCATTATTTTTTCAACGTAAAAATTATAGACATTTTGTATATTTTACATAATTTTGTCAATTAAACTAATAATTTTTCCGACATTTCATGTTTTGTATTAACTGATAAATTACCTACAATATACAGGTTCATTCATGCCGCTAGCTCTATTGTTTTAAGAGTAATTTCAGTTTTTCGTACTGACCCGTATTCTTTGTCTGCATGTATAAGCGTGAGAGAAACATAATAAGTAAATATTGGATACATATTGATATATAGAATTTACACAGAGAATGGTACTTTATTCACCTAATACCTACAGCCAAGTGCATAGTGAGTTCTGTTAACCTCTTTAACCACAACATTGAGAAAAGGTTGTTTTAAAAGATGTTTTCGACTCAAAATTGCACACGATTTACCAGCCATGGTTCCGGTTTTAGATCAGACCGGTCTGCAATGACATTTTAGTCTGGGTCCGCTGCATATTAATATGTTGGTGTCTTTCCTTAATGTAATAATAAGAAGCATTTGATTCTATATAATTATTATCTTTATCCACATTTTTTTTTTTTTTTTAAAAACGTTGCCCCACACTAGGAATTTCTCCTGTATCGTGGGTGCGTTTACAAACATTTAAACTCACATGCACAAACAGCCAGACCCGGAACAACTACTTGCAGGTCATACAAATATTTGTTCCGTGCGGGAATCGAACCCGCGACACGCAGTGCAGCAGTCAATCGCTTAACCACTGCGCCAACCATGCCGTCATGTATTCAAACTCAAACTTAAAGCATTAATTTCAACTAAACCATTTATTTTCGGGCATATTTGAATAAAATTGTCAAGTCAGTCAGAAAGATGAAGCTAGTTGCCCACTCCAAAGCGTAGAAGGTACCTATGGAGAAGAACCGGTTCTTCTCCATAGGTACCTTCTACGCTTCACTATGGATATTTCGAAATAAAAAAAATATTTTTACAAAATATTGGTTACAATCATTCATGTGAAATTAAAATAGTCTACTACTCAAATCAAGGCTAGTCAGGCGCCGACGTGAACACGCGCTTCAACATGATTGTAGTCAAACAATTTCCTTGAAGTTTTCATAAAAAATATTCTACTAGAGTCGCGGAAAGTACTAGAGTCACTTCCTATGAAATTGTTTATTCTGTAAATAGGATATTTTTTTTTTTTCCCTTTATTTGTTTTGGGGTTTTTATTTAAACAAATATGTCAACCCCATCGTGCCTTTGACATTGTAACATGAACTATGCTAAAACGTTATAATAATTATTATAAAACAAATTGTGATATATACTTATATATGTAGATAGGAGTCACTCATAAAGGACTGTAATTAAACGACCTAATTTTTTGGCACCTTCTGAAATTGGTTGGGATAAAATAGTTTGTATTAATCCTACGTCAAGCCTATTCAAGTCCAAATCCTTCAAAAGTAACTCCCTCTCGCGCCTGTTACGTACACACTCCATCAGCAAATGCTGCACGTCCTCAATCTGATTACATTCTCTGCAATTCGGTGAATCAGTTTTTTTCATGAGGAATGCAAACTTCGCTGATGGATAGTGTCCCGAGCGAAGTCTTAAAATTAATTTTACATAGTTCCTACTCAGATGATCGACATCGAACCAAGGCACACGAGGAGGCTCGCCTTGTATGCTCCTATACCATATACCCTTTTGTTGACTTATGTTATCAAAGTATTGTTTCCAGGATTTATAACAAATTAATTTATATTTTGATATGTATTCCCAATAATCAGGTAAGTAGTCAATTGTTGTACCCTCTACTGCTGCTAATTTAGACAATCGGTCAGCTTCCTCATTACCACGTAGTCCAATGTGAGCTGGAACCCATTGCAACTTAATTTCTATATTATTCTTAGATAATAAAATAATATTTTCCAGAATATCATACACTATCGATGCACCTCTGACAGACACAAACCAGAGGCACATCGAGCAATATGCTGTAGTGCGCTTTTACTGTCTGAAAGAATAACGACTCGATTTAAATTCTGGTTCCGGCAATAAAAGATCGCTTGATAAATTGCAATGAGTTCCAGTGTCATAATTGATACATAACTGTTTACTTTAAAACCGAGCTTAGTTCCTATGCTTTGGTCAAATATTCCTGCACCTAAACCAGAAGTTCCCTTTGAACCATCTGTAAAAATTTTGTGCCAATTACCATACATAGAATTTAATTCGGCCAAAACATCGAAAACTAATAAATTTGGATTATAATTAGATTTGGGAACCTTTACACATTCTAGATCAACATTAATTACATTTTTAGTCACAATAGCAGTTGTCCAAGTTTCTAAAGTGTACATTTTATTAATATCTGTTGAAAAAACATCTATCTGCTTTACATCATTATATATTTTAACTAATAAGGGTACTTTTTTGTTTTCCCAATATTTAATACTACAAAGGACACTTAAATCCGCAATCAAGCTAACTGTTATATTATTTGACCATGACATTACTTTTAAACAATATTTATAGGCTAAATACTTTCTTCTTAAAAATAAAGGGGGGATACTCAAATCAGACTCCATTACATGAATTGGGGAACTTCTGATATATCCACCTACAATTCTTAGGGCTTGATTCTGTAACTTATCTAGCTTGGAAACATGAGATTTTGCACTACAATCATACACAAAACACCCATAGTCAATACGACTTCGAATCAGTGAAATGTATAGCCTGCGTATATGCTTTGTGTGTATTCCCCATGAGCTACCCGTTAGCACTTTCAATAGATTTAGAAATTTTAAACATTTACTGTTTCATTTATATGTTTGCCCCAAAGTAGACTTCTATCTAGCCACATACCTAGGTATTTAATGCATTCTGAGAAACCCAAGGTTTGCTCATTTACCTTTAAGGTAGGAAGCATTCTACGCCTGCCCCTACTGTACACACAAAAGGTAGATTTACTTGAAGAAAGTTCCAAACCAAGTTTATCCAAAACCCGTACAATAGAATCCAAAGCATTTTGTACATACACTTCACACACTTTAATATCTTTGTGTTTAACATAAAGCACAAAATCGTCTGCATATTGAGATACAACTACATCAAGCGGAAGTTGACAAAGTACGTGTGTTATTAAATTAAAAAGTAATGGGGACAAAGGATCTCCTTGAGCCAACCCTTTATTAGTCCACCTAGCTGTTAACTCATCACTATTATCAGATTTGATCTTTAAATATCTATCACTCAAAAACGCCCATATAATATAAGAACAGAATTTTGACCCAATTTCAAGCTTATCCAAAATACTAACTGCTACGTCGATCGCAACGTTATTATAGGCGTTTTGAATATCCAAAAAGCATGCTAATGTAGGAATATTTTTCGAAAATCCAATTTGGATATAGGTGACCAAACGGGCTAATGAATCAAGACATGAATAAGATCTTCTAAAACCAACGGTGCTAGGTGATAATATTTTTTTCCTTTCAGCGTACCATTCTAATCGTTTTGCTATCATTAGATGAAAAGTTTTACATAAACATGAAATTAAAGATATAGGTCTTAATTTAGGATCAGTATTAGAGTTACTAGCTTTTTGAATGATTTGGATATGCCGCCATTGTTGTGGTATAATACTAAATTTGAAAATATTATTGTATATATTAAGCAGATGAAATTTAATAAAGACAGGTAAATTATAGATCATAGAATATGATATACCATCCTCGCCTGGAGCTGAATCTTTTTTTTTTAAACAGTTTTCAAGTTCTTGAATATTGAATTCGCGTTCTAAGACTTCATTGTTAGAGACAAACACAGGCGTTTGGTTTGGAACATAATCAGGTGTTAAAGCGTACAGTAATTCTTTCTGTTTCTCAATGGGGGGGTAAGTTCTAAGTTGCTTATAGCCCTTTATCCAACGCATTCGACGCCACATTTCAGACACTGAGCTTACTTCATCGATGGAATCACAAAGTCTATGCCAGCCTACGGACTTTGCTTTTTGGATCAATATTTGAGATTGTCTAGTTTTTTCTTCTAGTTTGGTCAAATTGTCAGGGGTCGGGTTGCGTCGAAAATTAGATAAACATAATCTACGCTGTGCTACTATTTTAGATAGTTCCGGATTCCAGTAATTTCTTGGTTTAAACTTACTAGAGGGTTGACAACTACTTTTAATAAACGGAATATATTTATCTGCAGTATTGTTAATTTGAAGTAATAAATAATCGTACTATTCCTTGAATATTGTCGCTTGGGGGGTTAAAATTTTGTGTAAGGAAATTCTGGTATTCCTTCCAATTGGCTTTAGAATAGTTTCTTTTTTTTTTTATAATAAAATCGTCACTTATACTGACTGACATTTTAATAATCATGTGATCGCTACCCAGATTTTCGTTAAATACTTGCCAGTTAAATTTAATCGCAATGTCTGAAGATGCGAATGAAATATCCGGTGAAGTTTCTTGCAAATTACCGCTTACTAGTTTAACCCGTGTAGCCGCACCATTATTAAGAGAGACGAATGACGTTTCAAGTGCCGCGTCCAATATTTGTGTACCTCTCACATCCGTTTTAACGGACCAGTTGGTGTGATGACCATTGAAGTCACCTGCTATCAAGGTATTTTTTGAGAACAAAGAAAATATTTGTTCCCAGTCTGAAAACTGCGTTTGGACAGAAGACGGGCAATAGATAGCTACAACGTTTTCTACATCTTTACAATTAATCAATTTAACGCAAACAATTTCTATTCCACTGTTTCGAACTCGAACTGAACATAGGTGAGATTGTATGGATTTATGCACTACAATTGAGACGCCTCCATAGGAATCATATCTGTCCGATCTATAGATGTTATAGCCACTAATATGAATATCAGTTTCATTATGTACCAATGTTTCACTCAGGATTGCTATGTGAACATTTTCTTGATTTAAGAGCTCCGAAAAAGAAATCAGTTTAGGACGTAGACTTTGAGAATTCCACTGCAATAAGTTAATTTTTATTTTTTTGTGTGTACTATCCATCTAAATTATCTATTAATTTTCCAAAAAACCCTCCACCTAAAAACTTACTTAGTAAGATTTCCTTAATTTCTTCATAAATAATTTTAAACACCAATATAATTTTACCCTCAAAAGTACCTTCAGACTTGTACATATTTTTTAACTTATTAATAAACTTTTTAAATTCAAACTTATATCGTAATTGTTCATTTCTTTCCTTATGTTCATTCTGAGTTTGTGTTATTTCTTTTTGGATGGGTTGTTTTAGAGCATTCTGACTTTTTCTAGTTTTTGTTTTTTTTCCCTCTCTTCCATTTTTTTTAGGTGTATTCTCCATGCTATCTTGCTGATCTTGTTGTGATACTTCCGTTTCTTCCTCTTCTTCCTGAGCTGATTGTGCGACAAATTCTTCTTGATTTTGTATTGATCTTTTTTCGTTTCCTGAAATAATACTAGCGTAGTTTTCAACTCGGATTTCTAGGTTTGTGGGTTTTATAGTGTTTTTGGGAGTATCATTCTCTCGTCGTTTTTCAATAACTTTTTGAAGTGCCATTCGATATGGTAATTGCTCGGTACTCATAATATTCCTTATCTCTTTTTCTTTCAAAAAAAAGGGGCAAGTTTTGTCAATGACAAGGTGATCACCCTTACAATTAAGGCATACGAAATTATTAAGATCACAATTCACATGATCACCCCCACATTTTGGGCACAGTTTCTTCTTCGTGGGACAATATTTTATTAAATGTCCAAATTGCCAGCATCCTGAGCATTGAGTAACAGGGAACACGTAAGATTCAACCTTAAACCGGCACTCGTACGCATAAATATGAAGCGGTAATATTTTACCCTTAAAACCAACTCTCGCTGACTCACTGTCAATCCATTTACCGTCCGAATCAACTCGTTTTAATCTTTTTATAGATGCTATTTCGGTACTAGATTCAAATATTTCCATGAGTTCCTCCTCGCTTATGTCAAGATCAACCCCTTTTACCACACCATAGGATATTGACAACTCGTTAATCAATTGGCATCTGCATCCCATTTCCTTAAATTTTATACAATTTAATAGTTTAACGGCATCTTCCTTGTCTTGAAATTGAACCAATACCTTGTTAAAACTTTTGAATTTAATTCTTATAACGTTTTTGATATTCTCAGATCTAAGTAATTTTGCTAATGCCATTTGCTTAGGCATCTTTTCAACGGACGTAATACATACTTCGTGTTTATTAAGGAAGTTCACATTTTTTTCCACATCTACCCTCATATTTCCAGAATCCGATAAATCGCTTCGAATGAAACGTTTAGGTTTCCTTCTAACAGTAATAAAGTCATCATCCTCGTTACTCTCATCTTCTCTTTCTTTTCTTTTTTCAACCAATCTCTTCTCACTTTCACTTGTTATATCTTGCACCTTACTTGGCTCCAATGGCGATTTCTCCAATTGTTGTTGGTTGATAGGTAAACTTTCCTCATCAGCAGAGTCTTCATCTTCTTCTCCACTACTCATTATATAAACCAAAAACGCAAGGTAGCACTAATCGCGTGACGTATAAGGACACCGATAATATGACACACGAGCGCACGTTTAGAATGCGCGCGAGCGACTGAAAATAGGATATTGGAATCACTTTTACACGTCATATTAAAATATATTGAAAATAAGCTAGACGAGGTCGGCGTTTCCTATCTGACTGACTACTCTGAGAAGAAAGGCCGAAAAAAAAAAAAACTCAGAGGTCGCAGTCTCTTTTAAAGTCCAGACATAATCTTGGTCAAGCCATATGAAAACCATGTTGATTAGTGCCTGAAATGGTCTTTTGAGAAAAGAACCACACAGATTTGAGTGGACCTGTCCAGTCAGTGCAAGCATTTGTCAGTAGTCGTGGAGCTCAACTCAGAACTTAAGGAGCTCAATGCAATGCCTCTTCGCTTGCTCAAGATGAGTTGGCTATTTCAGATCTCTCACGATATTATCCTTTACCGATATCAGTTATATACAAGATGACCTCAGAAATCTATCTAAACTATATTATCATAAAGAGAAAATATTTGATTTTCTGTATGTATGTTTGTTTGTTTGTTTGTAATAAATAAACTCAAAAACTACTGGACCGATTTTAAAAATACTTTCGCTGGTAGAATGCTATATTATCACAGAGTAACATAGGTTAGTGCCAGCACTACCGAGGCATCTCTCTATTGACAACAACAATCAAAGTCAAAGTCAACAAATTAAAAGCTTATGTCGAGCCCCCAATAAGAGAATATCTGTGTGGCTTCCGACCAAATCGGTCCACAATAGACCAAATCTTCTCTCTCAATAAAATTGAACACATACATACCACCTGTTTATTGACTTCAGAGCTATGACATACATACATCGTACTTTCTTGTACAGACGCCAGCAGGTACCCACCCGAAACTGTCAAAATTTCCCAATCAACTTTGAACCTTATGCTTAAGTGATAAATTTGAAAATCTATTAAAGAAATTTGACAGATTGTAGTAGGTTGAATATTGCTCTTGACAAGTGTATCCGAGACTCAAAGATAGAGACAGCGGGCAGCATATTTTATACCTTCATTCAGGTATTAAGTTATGCGGACCTCGATGTGATCGGTAGAAGCCTGCCTGCAGTGGAATGTGCTTTCCAGGCCCTGACAAAATCATCTGCGGAGGCTGGTCTTCGGGTGAATACGACCAAGACTAAATACTTAAGAGAGTCCAAAGACCTGCGCGAGCTGCCGTCTGATATTACTATTGAAGGTAAAACCTTTTTCTGTGTCAGCGAATTCGTGTATCTTGGCTCCTTAGTAACGGACAAAAACGATGTATCCGCGGAAATAAACAGAAGAATAACGGCGGCCAATAAATTCTATTTCATCTTCTAAGGTATTTTCGTTCAAAATTACTCTCAAGAAGCATTAAACTTTTTCTCTATAAGACCGTACTAAGACCAATACTGACATACGGCTCGGAATACTGGGTACTAAGCAAAAATGACGAAAACTCTCTGTTACTATTCGAACGGAAGATTCCCAGGCGTATATTCGGTGCAGTGCAGGAAAACGAACAATGGCGAACGCGGTACAATCATGCACGAGCTCCACGAGATGTACGATGAGCCTAATATAATTTAAACCATCAAAATAGGACGTCTTCGATGGGCAGGGCATGTCGCAAGAATAGATGAGACCAGAGCACCCAAACGTTTACTGGATAATAAACCGGATGGCCGGAGAAGTCGAGGGCGGCCCAAGCCCAGATGGTTGGATGGCGTAGACCAAAATTTAAGAACTGTTGGAGAGAGAAATTGGAGAGAAAAAGCCGGAAACAGGTCACGTAGGAGAAATATACTTGACCTGGCTAAGGCCCACCCGCGGCTGTAAAGCCTTATAATTTATAAAGATATCACGCGGGTGAAGCCGCTAGCGGAAGCTAGTATATTATATATGAATTGAAAAAGTCACAAAGGCATTTGCCCGAACTTGAACTCACAACCTGGTGCGTGACCGTGACAGACGAGACCCTAAGGTGAAAGCCACAGGGTAGCCCGCGAAATTAAAAAAAGGCATTGGACGGAATTATGATGATGATGATGATGATCTCCGTAACCATAAGGTTCCCAGGTATGGTTCAGTAGCAAAAAACATATCACAATTACTGGGAGAATAAGTGACTCGTTAATAAGAGATTAAGGGCTTCGTTTTTAAGCGTCTTTTTATAAACTCAAAATTCTACTCAAACTCAAAGCATTTATTTAAATTAAACCATTTACAGGCACTTTTGAATTGTCAAGGAATCGGTCGGTCGGAAATATGAAGCTAGTTGCCCATTCCAAAGCGTAGTAGGTACCTATGGAGAAAATCGGGCAAGAAACTCCACGAACACTTGTACGCATGCGCGGGGCCGCCTTTACGACGACGGAGCGGTGCTCAGCGGGAAAAGTTCTTAAAAATAACGTTACAAAATGAATCTGTAACGTTATTACAAGCGGATATAAGCATAATGTTACCTATAACATAACTTTACTTTTTTGTAACGATTTTGAATTTTTTTGTTCTAGTATTGTTACAAACTTTTGAACGTTATAAGATAACATTTAGTGTAACGGTCCCTGGTTTAAAGTCCTTTAGTTACGCTAGTTTTTTATTGTTTACAGTTACTGTGAACTGTTTTATGTGGGAGGTTATGTAAAAAGGTGTGAAAAGTAATATAAGTTCTCTATCTTTAACTTTGTGTTTGTTTTATGTTGAAATACAACGGCCCTATACCGAACAGTTCCAATTATTCGTTTCCTATGGAGAAGAGCCGGCAAGAAACTCCACGGATACTCTTTTAAAAATAATTGGGTTTTACAATATTTCCAAATAACGATATAGGTATGGAAGGACAGTGCAGGCCTTTCAACAAATACCAGGTACTTAACAAAATAGAAAAGAATCTAAGTTTATAAAAATAAAATTATAAAATTAAAAGTTCAGTTGGAGTTCAGTTGGAGAGCAGTTCTACAGTTGACTCTCAGAGTAGTACACATCATGTTGTTTACTTACCCCTGCTCACCCCCACATCACATGGCTATTTAAACCAAATGACATTACATAGGATAGGCTAGCGCTTCCTTTAAATCAATAAAATGATTAGTCCCTGTGGGATAGACCGCGGGAGCGAAGCCGCGGGTAGCTATTATTCTAATAAAACAAGCATTAAGTTTTTATTGACGAGCATTTTTGTTTCTTACATAGTATACTTAATTTTATTACAAGTATTGAGCTAGTTATTAGCTAGGTATAAAGTCTAAACATAATAAAATACAAAAAATCACCATCTTGTCACGATATCTACAGGGAAGAGCAAAATGAAATAACATTCAGGACACGAAAATATTTTAATTTTATCATTATTTTAATACACACCTGTTATCCCCGACGAGTTAGGCAGAGGTATAACTATAGTACACCCACATTTCGCTAGTTATGCGGCCCGCCCCGGGCCACCGATCATAGGGGACCAAAGCTTTAGAAATACTTTTTAATGAAATCCCAAACAAGGTCAAAATATGCTCAGTAAGTAAGACTCTGTCTTTGTTGGGGGCCCTATTCGTATGCTAAATATGTAGTATATATAGTAAAGTGCAAAAAAATTCGAGTTCGTTCCGCTCGCTCTAGCATCCTTTATTCGTTTAATTTGAATAGTACTCGAAAATTCAAAATTCAAAAGTCTTTTAATCAAACTAGGCTGAGAATCTTACATAAGACAGTCCCCCAAAATGCCCACCCTTCACCACTTCCTAGTGCTTTCGCTGGGAATAAGAAGTGGCGCAACAAACACCCCAGCAGCACAGCTGTCTGTTCAGTTAGAAAAAAATGATTCCATATAATAGTATGCAAAATGATTTACATTACGCAACACAAAACATAATTTAAATTATAAAATTAATAGCCATATGATAGCTAGCACACGCCAATATACCAACCAAAAACATCGAGAACTATACTCAGGCAGAAACAAAAATAACTAAAACAATACCTAAATAAAAGCCTCCAGGCATAAAGGGCGTGCCCGCTTACATATAGCTGTAACTAGAAGTTATAATTGATAAACTAGGACCATCGAGGTAAATTAAAAAATTGTCGAGGTCGCTAGCTAACCACATATTGCAATACAACTCTTAAAAAAAACATGGTAATGAGTAGATTATGTCAACAATAAATTGAAATAAATTGACTTATAAAGTAAAATTATAAACAATTATATAAACTCATAAAATAAATTCGAAAGTATTTATGTATGAATGGTCAAAAGAAAACCTAACCTTTTCGAGATAGTGTGCTAAATGTTCAGTTCGCCACTGGATTGTGGAGGTCAGATAGGCAGTCGCTCCATGTAAAATACTGGTATTCAGCTGCATCTGGTCAGACTGAAAGCAGACCCCAACATACATAGTTGGGAAAAGGCAGGCAGATGATGACCAAAGTATGGGCTTACTATACCTACATCGCTGCCTTAGAAGTTCTGCGTCATGTTATGTTCACACGGGGCCATCACATTCTAGTTGACACAAAAACATTTAGTTTCACTTGTGTGTAGTGTTTTCTATTTCCCAACTCGTAGGCCTAATAGTCGTAATTATAATAAACTTGCTTTAATAACTCGACTAACTACAAGACAGTTCGTGCTATGATTCGTTCCGAAAATCAAGCAATTAGGGAGTTTAGTTCGTTGAGAAGTTTCACTCCACACGCATACAAATCTATACCTGTCTGTCTGTGTGACCGCGTTGTTCTTCTAAACTCCGCAACAAATTTTGATGCGTTTCCACCATCATAAGAAAATTTATTTCGGAAGGCTTATGTGTTAAAATTCCGATGGTTTGTCAAGTCTTAAAAACCGGGCGATGCAGGGGCGGGTCGCTATTATAATTATAAAACAATCCTGAAACTATACTTTAATGAAACGATTATCAGGTTTTGAGAAAATCGCGGACATACAAACATACATTCCAAAGGGTCGAATAGAGAACCTCATGTTGACGAATTCAAAAAATTATGTTAATAAAACCTATTCAAGTTGTTTAGTTTCGAGGGCCGTTACAAAATAGACCTTGAAATAATAAAAACTTTTTTACAAAAAAAAAACCACTGACTTCCAAAAAAAACACTAAAATAACTTTTTTACGAAACAAAAACCACCGAATTCCTCAAAAATACACTTAAAAGAGAAAAATAACTTGAATTTCGGAAGTCTACAGATATAAATTTCTTTCTTTTCCAATCAAATATAAAATACGAGCATAGGTACAAACACAAATTCTACATAATTCTAAGGTGCCAACTCTAGTGGGGAAGAATCTATGCCATGGGGCAGAATGCATTTGCCCCACCAGTGGGGCTACTTGGTGGGGCAAAGTGGAATGATTTAAATTAACCCCTTTGTGGGTGAAAAGGGGATCCCCCCTTTTCACCGGATACGGTTTGTATGAAAGATCTTATTAATTTGGTTTAGAAAATGTGGTATAAACTTATCTAGGTAATAATAAAGATGGAAACATACATTTTTCAAAACTGGCTTGAAAGTGTAGAAAGGGGGTTACAATTTTTTTTTGCATCTCAATGACATCTATTGGCCCAAAATGGTACACATTTTGGAATACATTTTTCTACATTCAATTTAACAAAAATAACATTTTTGACTTTCAATTACGGCCCTATTAAAATTGTAAATAGGATATAATCATGATGTAACATTTCGTTTTTGTTTCATTGCAATCGTCTCATACCATAAAAAGATATGCTAATTTTAAGTTTTCAAAGTGATCCCTTACCACCAACAAGCACTACGTTCCAGGCGGCAAGGGGTAACGGAGATGTGGAGCGTATGCTGCCTCTAATATTAAGCTGGGCGGTCACAGTCCATAAATTACAGGCTACCACCCTCGAAAGGGCTGTGATCGACATTGGTAAAAAAAACTTTGCAAAAGAGCAAATATACGTCGCGCTTAGTCGTGTCAGAAGTTTGGAAGGCATCATTTTATCAGAGTTTTCGACCACACGGCCACAGATCATTGACGGAAATAACGAGGCTACAAAATCTGTCTTCTGACAATCAAGGCCACACATAATATGTTATGTGTGGCCTTGATTGTCAAATCGATCGATTGATCGATTGATATATTACCATTCAAATCATTTATAGCCAGAGTACATCTCATGGCAATTCGAACAAGCCCAAACACGGCTAGGATACATTGTTTTATGACGGAGTTCCGGTGCCGTCCTTCCGGCTTCATCTTCAGATCAGTTCGATGGTCATCAGAATTATTTATTTAAACGTGCTTCATTGTCGCTTAACTATCTTAATCGAGATATCTTATCGCCACCCGTGAAATACTTATAATTGAGTAGTTCCGGCGGCCATCTGTCTTCTTTATCAGTTCCATTTCACCAAATGATACTTTCTGAATGCAAATGCTTAATTTGTTGCTGAAAATACCTAAATCGCTATGTGTGTGCTTATAATATTTGAGGAGTTCCCTCAACTCGTCATGGATTCCATCATCAGAACTGATTTATTTTTTTATGTGACCAATCTGGGCGTATATCCTTTCCAATCAGAAAATAATTTTCCAAATCGGTTCATAAATGGCGCCACCCGTGAAATATCTATCATTTAGGAATTCCGGTGGCAATCTGTGGTCTTCTTCATCAGTTCCACTTCACTAAATGATACTTTCTGAATGCAAATGCTTATAATTTAATATTATAATTTAAAATGAAGCAATAACAACAGATAAACTAATTATGTGATAGATACATGGTGCTCACATATTTACAAACATTGTAAAAGAAGACGATTTTCCTAAAATTTTACAATTAATAAGTCAGTGTGCGAGGAATTGGTCACATAATGTACAATCAATGTCATATAATAAAAAATAAAAAAAATATATACACTTAAATTTGCAACCAGTTTGATTTTGTCTTCTAAATTATCCTATGGAACAGAACCAGCATGTTTCCAAGCATTCTTATCTTGGATATAATCCTCTAATTTGTAATATGCTTGTTTACAAAGTGTACTTTTAATATGAGTTTTAAATTTTCTTTCATTTAATTGCAAAATATCACAAGGTATTTTGATGTAACATTTAACACAGTACCCCATAAAAGATGTAGGTACCTACTTTAGATAATCTGAAAAATGGTTGATCTATTTTATCTTTATTTCTAGTATTAAAATTATGTCTATCACTTATTTTATTAAAAAGATGTCGATTTTTTCTAACATACATAATATTTTCATAAATGAACTGGCAAGGTACCTGGTCGCAAAAGATTCCAATGGCATCTTATGCTTCTTCCCAGGCATTAAAAATGTTCTTTATTAGGGTGACACGTCAGTGGTACAACGCCCTTTGGTGAAACCATACTGTTGTTCATGAAAGATGGAATTTTTATTAAAGTGACGTAACATTTGATCGAGCATCAACCTTTCAAACACCTTACTGAGAACTGGTAGAATTGATACAGGCCTATAATTGTTGGGTTCTTTACTATCACCGGATTTGAACAATGGAACTACTTTACTGTGTTTCATGAGATCCGGAAAGACTCCTTGGTCTACACTGGTGTTAAATATGAAAGCTAAATAGGGCGCAATGGTTTCGATAATAGATCTACAGACTTTTACAGACATTCCCCAGAGATCTTCTGTTGATTTAATTTTAAGATCTTTAAAAGCTTTTATAACAGCCTGGGGGTTTGTATGCTGAAATCTAAACTCCAAAGAGCATGCCTTCACATTCTGTCTAAGTAAGGCAGCAGAAAGCGCTGGTGAGGAATTTAAAACTGCAGTAGTTTTAAGGCAAAAAAGTTTTCAAATTCCTGAGCTATTTCTACATCTGAGTTAATAGTGACATGTGCAGTCTCTAAATTAAATTCAATATTTCGCTGTTTTTTCCTACCTGTTTAATTATTTATTATTTGCCAGGTAATTTTTATTTTATCATCAGCTGATTTTATTTTATTGCTAATATAAAGAGCTTTGGCTATTTTGCACACACTTTTAAAAGTTTTTGAATATTTTGCAACATACTTATGAAAGCTTGTATTATTCGTATGTTGCTTTAGGCCATAAAGCTCAAATAGTTTTTCCCTGCTTTTACGAATACCTGAAGTCGCCCAATCACTAAATAAGAACTTTGTGTAAATATTTTTAGTCTGTAGTGGAAAAGTGTAAGATCACCTATATTATTAAAACTCTGAACACATAATCTACTGGCCAAAGAATTATTTAATTTCTCTAAACTTTTACATGTAATTGCCCTAAACCTTATTTGAATTTTTTGTAAAGGTATGTAGGAGCAAAATGTTATTGTTTGTCCACTGTGATCTGATGGCAACTTGTTTAAAATTTGTTTGTGTAAGTACTTAATCACAATTACAAAAAATATTATCTATACAGGTGGCAGAAGAAGCTGTCACTCGGGTTGGTTCAATAAAAACATTTGACAAATCAAATGACCTAAAAAGACTTAATAAACTGACAGTATTCGAGTTATTTTCTAACAAGCTAATATTAAAGTCACCACATATGATTATTGACTTACTAGTACTACTAGTACTAAGTTTCTTTAAATACATCTTCCATTACAAAATCAAACACAGATAGATTCTGGTAACTTGGAGGTCTATATACGCATACTACAACATGCTTATCAAGCTCAACACAGGATAATTCAATGTTGTGTTCAAGACAGTTCGATGATGTCTTTTCTTTCTTTCGATTTAATAGAATTTTTAATTAATATTAATGACCCGCCATGTATCATACGTTTTCGGCTGAAATGGCTGACTACACAATCATTTTCATAATTAATTGACATCACTTGATGATCTTTTAACCAATGTTCTGTTAAACAAATGATATCAAACTTGGTATTTTCCAAAAACACTTCTATTTCGAGTAATTTGGAAGAGCAACCTTGGATGTTTTGATTAAATAATTTTAAAGTATGTTGCACTCCCTTTGATTTAATATTACGAGTTATATTGCCAGAAGATACCTTTTTAGTATTCTCTAATAATAATTGGTTAATTGAAGGGGTAACTTCTGTTGTCTTACTGCCTAGTTTAAAGAGTTATACGGAGCAACATCCACAACTACAAGCGAAGAGTCTAAAATGCCCATATGAGTTCCAGCAGGAAGAGAATATCCTGTCTGACTGGTAGAGGCCTCCAAGTATGTTGGCATTGTAGGTGGATCCTCCTTCGTACAACATGTCACATCACTCATTATGTTGTTAGTATAACTAGACAACATAGACTCGTCACTAATACTACACTTTGTTATATTAGCTATAACCTCATTAATATTATATGCTATCATAATTCCACCCCAAAAGGACACCGATTTCCCGCCTCGCTAAACGGTACCAGTGGCAGTTATTTTCCTTTCAGAGTCTCCAAGTCTTCTCCAGACACGGACACGTCGGTTATCTTGATGAGTACCGATTCGCGATTCGTCATCAAAGAGACAGTTTTACTAAAGGTTTTCCTCCTCATCTTCTTCATTTTGCCGGAGCCTAGCTGACTGCAATCTCCGTCGCTGACGTTGCCGTGAATTCAGAGGTGCTCGCCAAGACCTCCGTGCTCGTAGTCCAACCAGGTGTAAGCAATTCCGAATGGTCTGAGAGTTAAATTTAAATCCAGAGGCAGCCCGCACTTCTGCTTTTACTGTAGTAGCGTTGATTGTTGGGTCACGGGCTGCCAGCAATCTGATATAGCGCTTCTGAGCAGCAGTCAGAACAGTTGGGCGACCACTATGGGGTCGGTCAGCTAAATTATGCATGCCGTGGTAGGTACAACGACAACGTGGCCACGACACAGGATTGGAATAAAGCAACTCTGGATGCTATTTCTCTCGTGGAATATCCTTCTTCCCTCAAAGTTACAATTCTTGCTCGTAAAACTTCTGATAATCCTCTTGGCATTTTATCAATAACAACTTTCCTCGAAAAAAAAATATAAATCCGTAAAAATTTACTAAGTCAGTTTTCAGAATGAGCGTGATTGGATTGAATTTTTTTTTACATGGAAAAACAATTGAATTTGGTTTTTTGTTATATATTCTAATTCTATATTTTTAAGTAAATAATCCAAAAAGAAGAAGAAAATCAATCAATCAATCAATCAATCATTTATTTTGTTAAACATAGGTATGGTTAGATAGTATATTGTCTAAAATATGTGCACTATGTTTGAAACTGTAGGTAATGTCTGAAACTCTAAACAAGAAACTCTAATGAAATGTAGTCTACCGTAACAAAAAATATTACGATTTATAAAACTGATCGCTTTTTTTGATATGTGTACGTACCTACACCGATATAGGTTGAATTTTACATTTATAATGAATTGATGACCTACGAATATTTTTAGAGTAATTACGTGAACCATGGATTTCTCGTTTCACAGCAGTCGTAATCTGTACCCTGGAAATGGAAAATTGGTAATAATATATTTTAATATAAATAAATTGCAGTCTGTAATGTCACGGCAATCTTCTTCCAAAAATTATAATATTACCTACAAAAATAGATATGTCACGCCCGCAGCGCCATCCAGTGGTGAAATGGTTAAACTATTATAGGTAATTGAAGTTCATAATTATGAAACTCAATAGCTGGCGCTACGAAACACAGCAGTTATTAAATATATTTTTTAATTATTTATTTAGGAAAGCCGTATTCCAGAGGCTACATTTAGAATAGAATGGAATACTCTTTATTATGAACGCTATTACAGATATACCTGTAGAAATGCTACATAATGGTGACTCAATGGGCGGCCTTAGGTATCGCTAAAAGACAACTTTTGGATGAATTAAAGGGAGGGAGAGACAATACTGCATGTTGTCTGTGGTGTACTATTGCACGATTAATGACTTGAATATGACTGGTGAAATGTGGGTGAATATCCGCCCACCCCTAGCGTGATATGTTAAAAAGTTCCAAAACCAATTGTACGTAGTTTAGTGACACAAAAAGGATTCAATCCACATGAAGTTCGTTTTGAGTTATAGGCCATTAAAATATTATCTGGATCGTTACTCATGAAAGTATGTTGAGCAGCATCCCTTACGTTTATTTATTTAGCAGAAAGGAGCCTAACCCACTTTTTCCCCAATTTCTCTATAAATTTTTATTGCATATACTTACTACAAAACTTAATACCAAAATTAAATACGAAAAATAAGCTAAGTAACTCAAAACGAATTTCATGTGGATTAGATTCTTTTTCTTTACCTAACTACATCCAAATGTCCTTTCTTTGGTATTGTTCGTCGAGTTGAGCTCCTTAAGTTCTGGGTTGAGCTCCACGATTACTGACAAATGCTTGCACTGACAGGACAGGTCCACTCAAATCTGTGTGGTTCTTTTCTCAAAAGACCATTTCAGACACTAATCTACATGGTCCTCATATGGCCTGACCAAGATTATGTCTGGACTTTAAAAGAGACTATGACCTCTGAGTTTGTTTCGGCCTTTCTTCTCAGAGTAGTCAGATAGGAAACGCCGAACTCATCTAGCTAATTTTTAATTATTTTTTTAAGATGACGTGTAAAAGTGATTCCAATATCCTATTTACAGAATAAACAATTTCATTTCATTTCATTTCAATTCTTTTGGTATAAGTATTTTTAAATGTAAACAAACATTAGCCGTTTGGATCCTTTTTGATATTTAGGTATGCTTGTTAACGAGACATTTATTTTTAGCAAAAAGGATTCAACTAATTTGGACCGTTTCTGATATTTAATTGGGTTTTTAACCTGTATTTCTCAAAAAAGATCCAAACAGTTTGGGACATTTTTGTGATTTTTCTAAAACACTCATTCCATTTATCATTTCTCAAGAATGATTCAAGCGCTTTGGATTAGTATTGATGAATATCGCTTAGAATAGAATATTTGCACAGAAATTAGGTACAAGTTACAGATGTAAAGTTTAAAATGATCCTTATACTAACTACCTTAACTAAGGCATGCAAACAGTTTAAACTGTAATAATAAAGACTGACTCAATATAAATATTATTAACACATTCAATCAAATCAATACAAGTGTACCTACCTTGTCAAGTTGGAATTCAGTAAATAATTTAAAAAAGGCAATACAATATATAATGGATTATAAAAAAGTTCCAGGACAATAAAGTTAAATGAAAAATAAATGATTTAGTACAAGTCAGGAATCAAATCAAATCATATCTTTTTATTGTGGGCATAGGTTATACAGAAAGATATTAGGTAAATGACAGTTCCATTCAAATCTGCCTAATACAATAATTATGTCAACATGCAGTATCTAGTAGTTGTAGATATGTTTAAAAGTGTATTATATCACATGGATCTTTTTTATATTAATGATATCACCCTGAGGATGCGTTTGTTATATATAACTCAATTTCGTAAAAAGTTTGAAATTGGATCCTTTTTGAGTAACTACGTCCAATTTAACTTTGCGGTAAGCACGTGACACTAATTAGGTACGCAAGAACGTTGACCACTTGACTAGTTTTAAAACATTGCCTTATTTGAGGATTTCTCCTGTAACGTGGGTGCGCTTACAGACGCAAATGTCACATACCTACATAAACAGTCTGACCCGGAACGAAACAACTATTTGTAGCCTTGTGGACCATACAGGTAAAATCAAAATGAAAAGTCATTTATTCAAATTAGGTTCAGAATCAACTTTTTGAACGTAAAAAATTACCGACCTAAATCTACCTAGTGCTTTAGCTGGATGAAGAGGTTGCGCAAAAAAGTCCCTAACAGCAGAGCTGTCTGTTAGTTAGAAGAACTTGTTTGAAATACTTGATGGTTTTATTAAAAATAAAACACAAAAAAATGACTTCTTTGAATATTTAAAAGTAGAAATAGATTTCTGTGCAGACTTCGAAACCGCGACCTGTAAACTTCGCTGTGCACTTTTTTTATGGCAAATAAGCTATCGGCCCTTCTGGTAAATGATCGCTGCCACCTATGGACACCAGAGGCATCGCAAATACATAGCATCACAGAGACAAAACTGAAATGCCGCATTTTCGTTAACAATAAGTACCTAGATACGAAGATTTTCATAAAATCGTGCTGAGAATCAGCACATTTCGAGCGTCAAAATGACATAAGACAGTCC
This sequence comes from Xanthia icteritia, assembly GCA_949128155.2. Taxonomy (NCBI): domain Eukaryota; kingdom Metazoa; phylum Arthropoda; class Insecta; order Lepidoptera; family Noctuidae; genus Xanthia; species Xanthia icteritia. The sequence goes on from OX421958.2 coordinate 510,424, forward strand.
CCCAAAAGGTCCGCCCTTCACCACTTCCTTCCTTCAGTGCTTAGCTGGGAAGATGTGGCGCAACAAACTCCACAGCTGTCTGTTCAGTTAGAAAAACTGTGATTCTATACAATAGTACTTATGCAAAATAATTTACATTACCTACGCAACACAAAATATTAAATTAAATTATTTTCTATATGTCACCTAGTATCTTTTATATCTAAGTATACATAAGTACCACATTTTGATTTGCGATTTTCGCCATAATTTAGAGAATTTAACACTATCACACATTCATCTCCCAACAATCATCACCAACGATGTGACATCACGACCCACCCAACAAATTCCAGTCCTTACCACCTGCAGCTTAACCTGCCCCTCCGCAAAAGAAAGTACCCACAGTCAATAAAACCGGCCACACACATTCGCGCCATTCAGTTTAACCTTGAGCGCGTCCGTGAAAGTAGCCATATGTAAAAAAAAAACGAAAAAAAAAACAAGATGGCGCCGAAATTTTTAGTAGTTTTTCTTTTATTGTTTTGTTCACAAGTACAAAGTGCAACGCTTTTGGAAAAAGGCTATGATTATTTTGTGAATTTAGGGAAGAATTTGGGGCCGAATTTGTTGGCGATGTTAGAATGTGTGGGACAGAATGAGGCGTGGGAGTGTGCGCGGGAGAAGGCTGGGAAGATGCTCGACGGCTGGGAAGAAGAGGTGGAGAAGGAACGGAGAAGCTGGGAAGGTAAATGGAGAATTTAATTATTATTTTTAGGTTTTGTTTCCAAAGTAGGATCTGTGCTTTCTTTTCCACATTTAAAAATAAATCTAGTACATTAAAATAATAAGAATATTTTAATTTTTGAAAGTTTTGTTAACTGAATCTAAGTAGTGGAAGACGAATAACTAATTAGACATGTAATATATTAAAATATAATGACATATTTTTATCAAACAATATCAAAGAGGAAAGCGCAACAAACTTTCCAAGATTCTTCATTCTAATAAAAACATTCACGTCTATTTTGGATATGTTTCTTACCACAAATAACTACGAATTTAGATTCGTATCAATTTGATGACCTTCTCACTGAACTCAATTTGTTGCCGGAAGAAGACCGCGCTTAGATATTTTATTGTTCCACCGACATAATAATCTCACTTTAAAAAAGCAATTGACGTCGTGATTTTAATTTTTTCAATAGCCATGTACTAAGTATATTTTATTTTATATTCCCATATTCAAAGTCAAATAATTTCTTTCAAGTAAGCTTTCATTAAAAAGCACTTTTGAATGTAATAAAGAAAATAGAATTGATTCTAGGTGTCCCTTCCTAAAGTTAGTCTCGTATGGAGAAGAATGGGCTAGAAACTCTATAGTAGCACATTTACTTTTTTTTTAATACAATAAATTGTCTGTAGTTATTTGCGAATTAAAAAATAACGTATCATTGTCTTAGATTGATCAATGCAAGTCAATTTAATTTTTTTTAAAACCAACAGTCTCAGGCGGATTTTTTCTCGTGTTACAGACGTGACGAATTCCTTCTCTCTATCTTTTCTATATATCTTTTTATGTAAAGAAAGTATCCTTTTCAGAAGAAGTTCAATTCAAAAGTCATTTATTCAAACTAGGCTGAGAATCAGCACTTTTCGAACGTTACATAAGACCCCAAAACGCCCACCCTTCACTACTTCCTAGTACTTTAGCTGAGAAGAAGTGGCGCAACAAGCTCCCCAGCAGCACAGCTGTCTGTTCAGTTAGTAAAATTGAGTCTATATAATAGTATGCAAAATAATTTACATTACGCAACACAAAACATAATTTAAATTATAAATAAATAGCCATATGACAGCTAGCACACGCCAATATACCAACCAAAAAACATCGAGAACTATACTTAGGCAGAAATAAAAATAACTTAACGTAAACAATATCTAAATAAAATAAAAAGTATGAAAAAAAGCTGTTGCCGTTCAGTGGAACATTAAACAAGCAGATTTTATTATCATTACCATATCAGGGTATACCAGGCCTTATAGGATTAAGGTCATGACCATAACCTACACCCAGGAGAAATTAGGTACTATTGTGCATGCATATTAATAAGGTGAAAACTTACATAAATGTCGACGGGCAATTATTTTGTTGATATTAGGTCTTTACCTATGAAATTGCCGTTCTGCAGTACTGGCCATTTCAAATCAAAATAATTTTTGTTCGGCTAAGAATTCTAATTTCAAATTAATTTTATTTTATAAACATGGAATTTTTTTTATTGATTAGTTTTACATTTTCATCGCATTTCAATCTTTTTCGTCATCATGGATACGTTAAAAATTCGAGCAATTATGGAATATGAGTACCGTCGTGGCAGCAACGCGGCACAAGCGGCACGCAACATCAACGACGTTTACGGAGCTAACACTACAAACCAACGCACCACCTGTTATTGGTTTGCTCGCTTCCGTTCTAGAAATTTCGACCTGAAAAATGAACCTCGCGGTCGTCCGAAGACTTTGGTCGACAATGACGAATTAAAGGCGATTGTGGAAGCTGATGATACAAAATCTACGGCTGAATTAGCAGCAGCTTTCGACGTTAGCGTCAAAACAATATTGGTCCATTTGCGTCAAATTGGCAAGGTAAAAAAGCTTGACAAATGGGTGCCCCACGAACTCAATGATCGCCAGCGCGAAGTACGCGTCGAGACGTGCCTTGCACAACAGACACACAAATGAAGGAATTTTGAACCGCATTTTTACCTGCGATGAAAAATGGAAGCTCTCCGTCATCTGCCCTACTCACCAGACCTTGCGCCTACAGACTACTACTTTTTCCAGAATACAAACACAACAGTACAAAATGCCTTTGAAGAATTTGTTGCCTCCCGTCCAGCTGATTTCTTTAAGAAGGGCATCAATAAACTGCCACTGCGTTGGCAAAGATGCATTGATTGCATGGGTGATTACTTCGATTAATACAAATAAAAAATCCATGAAAAAAATTCGTTTAAATTTTTTCATACAAAACGGCAATTTCATAGGTAAAGTTGTTGTTGTTGTTGTCAGAGTAGGTGAATCGGCATGTGATGCGGAGGAATGAGGAAATGTCGTGAGGAAAGTTTGTAGTATGAATGTGGAGTAGAGGAAGACCGAAGAAACGATGGATGGACTGTGTGGAAGATGATTAGATAGAAAGGGAGTGACTACCGAGATGACGACTGATAGAGAAGTATGGAAGAAAGGGACATGTTGCGCCGACCAGTAATACATTGGGGTAAGGGCAGGAGAATGATGATGATATACTCCAAACTTCCCTCCCGACATTTTCCTCATTCCTCCTCATCACATGCCCATATCATGAAATAATAACATACAAACACAAAAAGTGGTCAAGTGCGAGTCTTACTCGCACACGAAGGGTTCCATACCACCGTACAATTTTATCTAGAAACGCCGGAAAAAAAACACGTTTTTTGTATGGGGACACCCATACAGGAAACGTATTTTTTTCAGCGTTTTAATTTTTATTGTTTGTTGGTAAAGCGACCATAGTAGTACACACTGTGAAAAAATCAAGTGTCTACCTATTATGGTTCAAATGATACAGCTCTATGACAGATAAACGCTGTGACGGACGCGGCGCTTTAGTAATAGGATCCCATTGGCACCGTTAGGGTAAGAACTCTAAAATAAAAATAGACAGTTATTCAAAACTCTGTTTCATAACAAAGAGCTAAATATTGCTTTTTATTTGTGAATCAACTGTCAACTGTAGGAAGAAAAAGTGCTAAATTGATAAACCAATAGCTCCGAGAGAAAATATGAGTAATACTTAGCAAGTTCATGTGAATTATTGCAGAATCTCTGTGTTTACACTTTCTAAGTACATAATATCTTCTGGTTCCGGTTAAGTAGGTGTACCTATTCAGTTTTACACAACACTCGCATTATGTGATCGAATTTTCACCCACTTCCCTTGTACCTAATCCGATGGTGGTTATTTTGCAAATCAACTTGTTATCTACGAAGATGGCGGGACGAGCTTGACGCCTACCGACAAGATCGGTCCACACTCGTTCAAAACAGAGAGGAGTGGAAAGGAGAAAGGGAGGCCATTGCTATGCAGTGGGACAACATATGCTAAAAATAATCAATGAATGAAATGCACCGATAATCTGCTGAGTGGTTTAACCAGACTCGAAAAATCGAACGAACCTCTAGGTTTGCACTAGCCCCTGAAGCCCCATGCTTCATGGGACTACAGAAGCCATTGCATATCAAGGAGTAGACCGGGGGGCGCGATAATGGTAGGGAAGACGTGCCATTAGGATATATTATGGAAGGATTTGCGAGCCGTGCCGGACATGCATCCTAGAGTAGGCAATGGAATAGTGGAGAGACGGGTGATATTTATCTAAAGATGGGCATCCTTTTACGACGTCGCCGCCAGGTTGGTTCAGGTCCAGCTTCACCGGTACATCTGCTTTTTGCTGTTTCCAATGTCTGAGTCTGAGGTCTTGCTGCTGTCCCGTTTAGGTTTCTTGTAAATCTCGTCAATCTCGCTACGGGCCAAAATACGCCAAAAATAAAAAATCTAATTAATATTGTTATCTGATGGTTACGAGAAATCCTTTTCCTTTTCTATTCTAGAAAATATACAAGTACCTACCGTTTAGCTATTTCCTTTCTGTATCTGTGATTCAGAAATTCAGACCTCCGAGTCAAGAAAACATCTTCATCGTAAAAACGTATATTCTAACATATTTTAAATTCTATAAATAAGTACCTTAACAAGGGGTTTCATAATTACCCAGTAACTGGGTTTTAGAGCTCAGAAAGGCAATCACTCTATGTAAAATACTGGTATTCAGCTGCATCCGGTTAGACTGGAAGCCGACCCCAAAATAATTGAGAAAAGGCAGGCAGATTGGCTTATCATCATCATCATCAGCTACTTATTCCAATTTTATTTATTTGTGATCAGCGTAGCACGATTTTCCTTCAAAACATCTCTATTTACCGTCATTTTATAAATTGTTCTGTATGTGTTAGATTTCATGTTAATCTGTCAGATGCGAATAGAGGTCATGAGAATAGAAAGCCGAGGAAATTTCGAGGAGACAATTTTAAAACATAGGCCCTTAATTTTCTTTTGGTATTGGTACATTATGTTACATGATAACTGATGCATGCATGCCGTATGTCAGGACGATGGCTCTTTCTTTAAAAGTCCCTTCTAGACATGGCCCTGCATTGTTACACTCACATAAAATCGTAATAATATAAATGTTTGGACTTTAAAACCACGACCACCATGACCTTTGAGTTTGTCTCGGCATTTCTTCTCAGGGATCAGTCAGCTAGTAAGTGCCGTAACCATCTAATTTTTAACATATTGACCAAAATATGTACGTGTAAAAGTGTCTTAAAAGATATATTTGGGGTCTCTTTAAGGAAATCTCAAAAGTGCTGGTTGACACTTCCCGTGACCCAAGGGCTGGCTTTTACCTTGGCCAGAGGGTAAGCATTACCTTACACCGTGGTGACGCCGGTCGCCTTAATTTTTGACGTTTGTACGTCACTGAACTTTAAGCAACGTTTATAAATAAACCCCAATATTGTTATTTTTACTCATTAATTAGGTATAAGTTGTTATGTATGTACCTACATTTCATTTTTTTCCGATTTACGGAAATAAAGATAATTTCATTTCATCTCGTTTCCACAAAAACCTCGCTAACCCCGGAAGTGTCATCTCTAACACAATTTCAACCTTTCTAGCCACAACCTTGATGCGTGCGCGATAATTTAGCGCAACGATTTAGCGTTTAGCGCCGCGCAAGCGCAGCCGCGTCACAGTTACTTGCATGCGCGCCATTCAGCTTTTATAAAACAATTATAGGGCTGTGAGTCGCTTAAGTGATGTGACAGAGATAATTATATGTGAGGCAGATAAATGAGAATACTTTCTTATTTCTTAAGCCAGAGGCCGCGATCTATAAACGTTACTTAGCCCGGACTTTGGGTAAGACTTGTCCCTGTCTCGATCTTGCACTTGTAGTTTGAAAGCTGTGCGATGGTGACAGGAATGCATGACTCTTAGGCCAAAGTACGGGCAAGTATCAGATCTCGGCCTAAGATTACTAGTTGTAAACAAATTGTTAAGGCTCCGCAGACAGCCTCGACGCGACAGCGCGACGCGACAACAATGGAACAATTTCTATGAAAACCTTTCGGAAATTGTTCTATCGGTGACGTCGCGTCGCGCCTTTTTGCTGCCTTTATACTGTTCATCAAAGGGTATTTTAAAATGTAATTTATATGCACTTTCCAAGGCAAAAATACGGTAAGAGTACCTGGTTTTTATAACTCAATGAACTACAACATAAAATAATGGCGATGTGATATGCTACCGACCCAATCAGAAAATACGGGCTTGGTGTAAATACGAGTATGTTCATCAAGTCTTTGATCAGTACACTGTCAGCTATTGCGATTACTGACCCAAATTAACAACGAATCATGTTAGTTGACAGGAGATTGGTCAATTTTTCTTTATATTTTCTTTTTAAAAATTATATATTCAATATGCTTTCTAGAACTAGGGGTCAAGAATAGTCAAAAACCACCAACAGTAACGGCACTAAGCAAGCTTATATCAAAGCAAAGGTCTTGCGGGCATCGCATTGCATCGCCGCGCTTGCTCACTGTGTTGGCAATTTTCAAACCATTCTAAGTCTGGGTTTCTTCACTAAGTAGTCTTCACGTCAGTGCCAGTCATTGATGTCTTAGAATAACTGTCAATCAACTCAGCTCCACTGCTGGACAAAGGCCTCTCCCAAGCTGCGCCACAACGCCCGCTATTCCGCCTTCCGCACCCATTCTGTCCCTGATGCCTATTTAAGATCGTTGCTCTAGGAATAATGTTTAATATTAATATTTTGTAGGACATAAATAAAAGCTAGAGTTCTGCTAACCCTAGACTAAGTAAGAGCTATCTAACAGTAGTGTAACCACAAGCTCATGGCATCATGCTCCGTGCCAGCCCCAACCGGCTTCGAACTCACTGCCATAATCGTAACGATATGATACTACTAACCGATTTCCTGTAGTATATACATCTATCTAATATTAAAGTAGTTATGTCTGTTAGTCTATCTGTCTGTTACCATTTCACGCCTTGAACTGAACGGATCGGTGAGCACAGTGGTCTTCGTTTTCTTGTTCTTCTTATCGAGTCGTTGGTTAATACGTGTATTATGTTAAATGAGTTGGGTCCAGTAGGTGGCCACGCGAATCGCGGCATCAGTGGCATTTTTCGGCCTTCAGAAGTGAAGGTTTAGACAATTTGGACACTCCAACATATTAGACATGGTGTGGTCAGGAGCACCGCATTCGCACTGGGCGTCGATGGGATCTATAGATCCCATCGACGCCCCATTTTGAAGAACCCCCCATTTTGCTAGATTGAGCACACAAGTAGACCATTACCATGGTGTTAGGTTACTATTTATCTCGGTAGTACGTTCCCGATGGATAACTTCCACACGAGCGAGACCGCGGACAAAAGCTAGTATTTAATGTTTTTTTTAATGATGTTGATCTTGGAATACTTTATAGAAATAGATTTGGTGAGAATTATTTTCTACTGTGTCATACTTATAAGCTCACGCTGTAGCGAATATTCAAGAAAATATACAAGGTAAAAGTAAATTAGCTAGCAAAACTTCGTGATGACACGTGACGGGTGTAGCTGATTACGGGGTCAACAGCAGCTGGTAGAGTAGGTGCTTGAAATTATTAGTTTTTTTGTTTAATTGATACCCTTTATGTGAGATCCTGGGTCCGATTCCCAGGCCGAGCAAAGTGTCATGCCATTAGTTTTAGAAATCAAAGCTAACCAAAGGATAAACACTAGTACGTTAACATAATTGGCGACATGTAAGGCTATGCACGCTATGCACCTTTGCTCGTCCATTGTGGAAAACAATCCTAAAGCAGGTAAAAGAAAAAAAAACGTTTTAATGGCTTACTCACCACTAATTCTCGTGACTACGAGTTGTCAGCTGCTCAGCTATCACCACTTTCTATAATTATCTAATTACATATTTAATTAAGTTGTATCTGCTGCCCACCTAATTACTATACTTAACAAACAAGGGACTCGCTCTACTTGTGGATTTAATTCGCACGAAATATTTTGTTATTATTAGAGGTTGATGTCACAAATAAGTGACGTTCACCTGTGGTAAAGAGTCGATGTTTTCCTTAGGAATATTTTTACACGAATTCCTAAAAATACCTGTTGACATAAGTGCTAGCGAGTCTCCAGTTAAACTGCATTGTTAGCCCGGTTAATAAGACTGACAGTTTCTTTATTATACAAGGTCCCATTAAAATAGATGGACAAATTTTAACACAGCGTTCAGTACGTCTAACCAAAGATATTCAAGCAAAAAAAAACACATTACAGTGATTTTATTTTGACCTAAAATAATAAGTGGCATTGGGTAACCAACGTTTTTAGTGTATTTTCGTTAGCTGATTTATTTTTCTTGTATGTAAAGGATCTAATGCGTTTTTTTTTTTTTTTACCATTATCCTTATTCTGGTGGTCTGAATGATTTCTAAAATTTTGTCCATCTATTTTAATGGGACCTTATATATAAAAGTATATCTGACCCCAAAACCAATAAATTGTCAGGATATGACTCAGTCTCAGTCTCTCTCAGACTCACTCTAAACACTAACAATTAAAGGCAAAAATGTAAGCGGCCAAACCACATAGAATATACTATAATATTCGTCGCCATGGACTGGCATACGAATACTTTTTAAAAGCAAGTTATAATTATGTAGCATCAATACTAACACAGTAGACAAATTTAACTTGACCTAGACGAGCGTCTAGTGTACTACTAAGTTACTAAGAAAGAAAGAATAATATTTTATTTGGCCCACGCACAGGAAATACAAACAGTAATAATAATAAACCGGCCAAGTACGAGTCAGACTTGCACACGAAGGCTTCCGTACCACCGTACATTATTTAGCAAATAAATGAAAATACTAAAAGAAAAATATTAAATATTTTTCATCTTAATAAAAATCGCCAAGATAAATTTGTATTTCACAATGATACTATGAATTTCAAAGTTATTTTTGCAATTGCAGAAAATCACCCATATTTAATTAAATGCCTTACGAATCGGCGTTTTTAGTATTTCTTGATTATATATAGTATATGGTGCATAATACACAAAGGTTTTAAATTCCTAACTTGTTAAGTTGTTGAGATAGAGCTCGTACAAAAATAGTCCAAAACTGACAACTTTTACGGACCTTCATTTCATCATTTTTGAAGATTAAAAAAATAAAAAAATAAATATTCTCTACTCGATGAGTTCTAGACAATGACACCCCCCCACATGACAGTCAGGGTTACACTTTTTTTTTCCAATATCTAATGTTTATTGTATGGTAAAGAAACATATAATAATAAAAATTAAATTAAAGGGGGTCTTTAATTTAATTTTTATTATTATATCTTTCTTTATGTTTCTTTATTGGAACCAAAACATATTTTACAAATTGATTGCGGCAATAGAAATCCATAATCTGTGAAATTTTCAACAATCTACCTATTACGGTTCATGAGACACAGCTCGCTGACAGACAGACAGACGGACAGCACCCTTCTGGTACGGAACCCTAAAAATAAAATAAAAAATAAAAAGGAGCATTTTAAAACCAACTTAAAGAGTAGTAGTATTTATTTTATTTATTAACAGATCAATAATATCTACTTACTTAAATATTATTACCGCGGTTCCAGAAAGTCCATTAAAATGTATCTGTTGTCAGTTTTCATGATAACTGAGTACAATTTATTTATATTGTTATTGTGCCTAACAAACCACAGCAGTAGATACTACGGAGTTTGTTGCGCCGCTTCTTACCAGCTAAAGCACTAGGAAGTGGTGAAGAGCGGGCATTTTGGGGGACTGTCTTATGTTATTTTGACGTTCGAAAAGGGCTGATTCTCAGCCTAGTTTGAATATGACTTTTATTTTTATGAGGTAGGTGATAAGTAGATGATGGCTTTTGATTTTGTTTAGATGTTAGTTTAGTGTCTTAATCAGCCCCTCAGAGGCCGAGTAATAGTCTTAAGTTCCAACTCTTTATGATAACTGACCATAATAACTTCCATGTCCAATTCATTTCAAAACTGACCTAAGTTTACTTTCTCAGACTAAATAAAAAACTCGATTTGGTTCGCTTAGGAATTTAAACTTTTACTTCATTCGAATTTTTGGAAATTTCACTTTTTTCGTTTTAGATAATTGTTTTTTTTTATCCATATTATGAATATGAAGTAGTTTTATAAAAAGTTGATTTTGAACTTTCGATTTCGGAATATTTTTGTGATCTAAACTTTCACAAAAATAATGTTTGAATAGACTACTATATACAGCTCATTTTGAATACTAGATTTTGATCGGTAATTCATTTTGTTTTTATAAGGTTATCACTAATGATTTATTCAGTAGTTCATTCATAAAATAAAAATGTAATATCCTAATGTAACTAAAACTATTAACAAACACATAAAATATAGCATCAAAAAATTCATCTGCATCGCTGTCGACTGGTAATGTACCCAAGAGACTGGCCGCATTGCCACGTTGTATGGCAATGCTTTGCCTCTGGCCAAGGTAAAAGCCAGCCCTTGGGTCACGGGAAGTGTCAACCAGTAGTTTAGAGATTTCTTTGAACAAACCATGAGCACTCGGACCTATGGCCCTAACCCCAAACGGCTCAAAAATATAGTAACATTAAGGTAACTGATTAAATTAAAACTATTTTCGTAGGTAATTTATTTATTATTTACTTTTTACGTGTAAATACTATTGGTGTACCTCTGCCTAAGCCTTCGGGGATTCCCTGCAGGCGTGGTGTGTCCTCAGTACTTACCGAAATATAGGAAGGTCTACAGACCTATCAGTTGTTATTGTCCACAAAAATTCAAAAGGCAGCTCTTCACAAACAGACGAGGAATGAGCATTAACCACCACACTTGCTGCGTGTTGGTGATTTTAAACTATTAAGTCCAAGACTGCCTCGTTAGTCGAGTGGGCGCAAGCGGTACTGCTGAGCTTGAGGTCCTGGGTTCGATGCCCAGGTCACGCAAAGTGTAATTTGGTTTTTCCATCATCGTCTAGATTTGTGCCCGGTTGAAGGCAATAGGCTCGCCCTGTATTACATGGGACTTAAATATAACTGGCGGAATGTGGGTGTACTACAGGTACGCCTAGCCCTTCGGCCCGAACGATTATGCAGAGGTGTACGTACAGGCGCGATCTCATGTAATATATGTTAGTCCAAGTTTCCTCTCGATTGTGATTCTTTGAGCAAAGTATATTTCCAACTTTTAATAACTGTTACCTGTTATATTTGGAAACACATGTAGGCCACACATCAATTATTATACACGAAAGGGTAAACAAATACAATTCTTTCACTCACAAACTCCCACGGACTTAGCGAAAGTCAAACTGGTTGGTTGCAGATATAATTACAGCAACAAAATGACAGTGTTCCCAGATAAAACAATATACTACTACTTTCGATACATACTTGGTGATTTTCTACGCTCAATCAAAATAGTTTCCCATAGTTTTGTGGTGAAGATGATTCTTTGACAGTTGGCAATTTGATTTGCAATGATGAGGCTTAATTGCTTTTTAACGCCTCATCAAGTAATCCTGCTGTCAAGTCTCGAGAGTGAAGGACTGACAGCGAAGTAACAACATTCAATTTGAGTAAAATAGGGTTAATTTTCAGAAGCCTGAAAAGTTAGAGCAAATACTTTATTTTATGTAATGCTTCTTCTGGAGAAATATTATAACCATGCCTCCATGAATATTTCTGAAAACCTTTCAACCTTTTTAATTTATAACTGGTACCAACCGCGCCTGCTTCGCTAGGGTGCAATGGCGACATAACAAAACATCGACATTTCTGTGCCATGTATATCTAAGTCAAATATTGATCCTATTAATACACAATACACATAAACTTTCCAGATCAAATACTCTAAATTGATGGTGAAAACCATATCGATATCCAATGTAGTTGTAGCCGCGACACGAAAAACGACTTTGTTTTTTACTATGTAAAGATATTTAAATGGTTTTTAGCAGAACAGATAGAAAAAATCAACAATCCTGTTAGTATATGTGTTCTTCGTCCTTTTAATACAACTTTACAGGAGAAATACGAGTAATATCATATTAACGTTTAGTCTAGGTCTCGATCATCGATCTAAAATTCATCGTTCTCGTTCGTGTTAATTGGCAGAAGATGCGGTCGATATTACAACATGTAAATTGCACGATTGCTGTATGTCCATCCGTCCGCATGCTGTTAATCAACTAGTTTTACGATCTAATTGGTCCAGTTATTATCTGTATATCTGACTAGCCTTTTCTCAACTAAGACGTCGGTTTCCAGTCTAACAGGATGCAGCTGGATACTTTATATGGACTGACTGCCTATTTGACCTCCACAACCCAGTTACTCACTAAAGTGATACCCCTTGGCAAGACTGGTGGTCAGACTTCCGGACTTCTGACTACCCGCAACGACTGTCAAAGACAATGAATCCAGTTATTACCTGTAGATAAGTCTATAGAGGTATGAGAAACAGGGTGTAAAGTTCGACCCGACAGGTGTTGTGTCTGGCGGGCTACTGCCAAACGATTGATGTTGGAATGTTGTATATATACGTAAACTCTGCTTGCGCGATGCAAGATTTTGCGTGATGTCAGTCAGTCAAGTCAGTGTGATGAGTAGTTCGCATGTGGCGGTGTAAATGCCGCCACACTTCCAAATACGGTTTTATAGGCATACCAGTCATTATGAATGATGGTGTTTCCCATCAGCAAGAATTTCACCCTTCCATACAAAGTTTCATCCCCTTTTTACCCCTATAGGAGATGAATTTTCCGTGCTCACTTTCGTTATTATTTCATGCTTCTAGAGACAGCGGTTTATGCTGTACGTTGAAGGAATGAATAAATTTAAGATTTTCTTTAAGTAGATAACTGCCTGACAGCAGGTCAATCGCCTTTTCTCTAACAGAGATGAAACTAGCTACTAGGTTTTCTTTTTTTAATACAGTCAAATGGTTGACCTTTCGAAATAATAAAGAAAAATAACTAATTTCCAATCTTACATCTTTCACAGAGGAAGCGGATGCCGAGATCAGGACATCAGGACGCTCCATAGAAGAGATGCCGTCCGAGATAGGCCGAGAGATCACGGACACACTAGGCTCCTTGACTAACGTACTGGAACGAGGGATGGCGAGGTAAATATCAGCGTTACTTTTCCTTCTGCTCTCGAACTAGCACAAACTATACAGGACCATATTAAATTAGCTAGCGAAACGCCGCAGATTTCATGGGTATCGACATCTAACATGAAAAAACAAAAAAAAATGTTTTTGGATCACAGAAAGTGCAGGTACATGATGCATGAGATCAGGACATCAGTTTTTTTTTGTTTTGTTTGATAATGAGAATAGCTAATGCTGTGGCTAGATAGTTATTTAGTTAGCAAGGTTATAGCTGACTGACCAGGGTGCGCGTGCGCAGAACTTACATTTAAGTTCCGCCATGCTCAGAAGCTATCGTGACTATGGTTGTGTTCCATTTTATTTTACAACCAGCCTCGTTAGTAAAGTGGCCTCAAGAGCGACATCTGAGCCTGAGGACTTGATTTTGACCCCCGGTTCCAATTATACAAATTTTCTTTTTATCAGAACATTGGTATCGTGGGTGCGTTAAGAAATACAAGCAGGCAGGCTAAATATTCTTTGTGCGGGAACGGGGAATCGAACCCACTATACGTAGCGTAGTACGAAATAGATAAGATGATTGCACTTTTCTGGATGAGCTATGACGAGCTATGAGCGATGACGAACCTACAAGCTAACCCCGCGTCCTAACCAAAAGCGATCGTCGTGCGAGTACACGATCGATGCAATCGTTTGTATAAGGTTATATCGCGCACAAGCAACTTGATTGATCGCTCGATGATGTCATATTCATTTAAAATAGCGCGGCGACCGCGTACTCGCTCGACAATCGCTTTTAATTAGAACGCGTCCTGAGGTAATATATGTATGCCGGGGTCGCGGCAAAGTCCGAAAGGGATACCGTGGCCCCTGGCAACGTACAGGCAACTGAAGGAACACGGGTGGGTTTTAGTCAGTAAGAGTCTGACACGCCCTCCGCCCAGAGCGGGAGAAGTTATTTGTTAATATCCGAGCCAAAAAAAATAAAAAAGGTAATAAATGTATTATTATTATTTGTACATCCATACTATTAAGAATACAATGTTCTATTATTATTTCATAATCTAAAATTTCTTTTTTATTAAATCTGAGTCATAAATAACTTTCGTAATTTAATGTGATTCAATAAAACATAACAATTTAATGTAGAAATTAACTGTATCTTTTCATATTTATTAGAGAAATTACTGTGTGGTTACTATTAAGTTATATTACTGACAATCTCTGAACTCTCTCAAGTCTCTATTAATGAAGCAAAATATCCAGATATGAAAAGAGTCGATATCAATCTGCCTAGTCTTTTCCCAACTATGTGGAGGTCGGCGGCTTCCAGTCTAACCGGATGCAGCTGAATACTAGTATTTTACATGGAGCGACTGCCTATCTGACCTCCACAATCCAGTGACTGACAACACGATACCCCTTGGTAAGACGTTGTCAGACTTTTGGGCTTCTGACTACCCGTAACCCGCTGTCAAAGATCTACGAATGACCGCCGGGGCCAACGGCGAGGCAAGAGTATAATATACCTAATCATTTTAATAATACTGGTATTCAGCTGCATCCGGTTAGACTGGAAGCTGACCCCAACATTGTTGCGAAAAGGCAGGCAGATGATGACACGATGGAGGCACCCATTATAAAAAATGACCTCCTTAACGATATCATCGATTTGGAATTATATAGAAAATTATGTTTTTTACATAGCACAAGTCCGTCATAATTAAATTCTCAAATCAATCAAAGAAACAGTTTTTATGAACATTTTCTATCTGAAGATGATCAAAAAAGCTGACAAATTTAGGTTAAGACCGCTCATTATACGTAGTTTTTGCATTACCAAGGCAAAAAGAGATGACATCATTAGTAACTTTTTATTTTTAGGGTACCATACCTCAAAAGGAATTTAAAACGGAATCCTTATAAAATTACTTCGTTATCCGTCTGTCCGTCTGTCTTTCTGTCAATCTATCAAGATCCTTTTTCTCAGGAACGTGTGTAGGTATCAATTTGAAATTAATATCAAATATATAGGTAGGTTTACGGTCCCTCGGTGCTCTAAAAATATCAAGCTTCTAAGACAAAGCAATAAAAAAAATTAAGGGTACTTCCCATTGACCTAGAATCATGAAATTTGGCAAGAAGCAAGGTCTCACAGCACAAATACAGGAAAAGGTCCGAAAATCGTTAATTTGTAATCCATCACATTAAAAAAAAATCCGGTTACAAACTTACATTTGCAGTTTGAGAATTGGCCGTGACGTTTATCTATGCATGGGACCATGTTTACCAAAGTTTCGTTCAGTTTGTTTTTGAGATAAATTCATCCCAACTACGGAACCTTTTATTGTGGGTGGTCAGACACCCGGTTTTTTAAATAAAATATCAAATTAAAATAAACTGTAGAATATAACAGTATACATAGATGCATCTGTACAGCAGGTAATTCAGACAAGACTACGTCCCAATTATCAAAACAAGTCATTGCGTTTAGGATTTACATGTAAATATACACACATACAACCTTAAATACATTACCCTCATTTTAACCCTGTCAAAGTCGGATAAGCAAACTAGTTCACATTACTATGTAGATGGCAGTTCTTTGAACCATAGTAGGCAGGTATATTGTTTTAAGCAAAGTGTATCATTGATGTAGGTGAGTGAAAGTGACCAGGTTCGATGTCCGGTCGCACACATGCATGAGTTGAATGATTTCACCTTTAAATTAAAATATTTTTGAAGTATGCGCGTTGGTGATACGTTTATGCTGTATTAGCAGAGCATCTTGAATTCTTGAATTATTCTCCATACATTCTTCTCCATACGAAACTAGGTTTTGGAAACCTGGAATCAATATTATATTTTCTTGTACATTTTTGACGTTAAAAAGTGCGTTTTAAAGGTCTACTTAAAATAAACAATTTTTGCTTTGACTTTTCACTTTATTAATTTCTTCAATTAATTAATTGAATGAATGAACTTTTAACATAAAGTAAAAATCGCTATTTACAGACTCCAAGTAGGTCAAGTAGTGATTGCTAGGCATGAGGTCCTGGGTTCACTCCTCGTGTCGAGCTTTGAACATGAAATTTTTTACAGTAACCCGATATTTGCATTTAACTAAACTGGCGAAATGAGGGTTCATGTCACCTCTACCTACCCTTCCGGGAAATAAAGGCGTGATGTTATGTTTGTATAAAGAGAAGGTACAAAGTGCAGATAGTGCTCAATGAAGGAAACTACTAATATTCATTTCTGTCGGGAAAACCAACACTTTCTCGCCATGATCTCGCATAGTTTTCTCTCGACAAATATTAACACACACTTCGCAGTGTGACCACAAGTTATCTTCTACTAAGCGACAGTTAAGATAACTTATATAAACAACTTTATAGTGTAATAGTTTCTACATACGCCATTGGACTTCCAATAATTGTTTATTTAGTTTCTAGCTTCTTCTAAAAGTTGAGTTCCTCAGATAAATTGTAGGTACTACCGCCATACCTACTATTTTATGATGAAGTTCTGCTGCTGGTACAATATGTTCTAAATTACTTGAAATGATGTTTGTCTGTAAATAGATCTAAGACACTTTTACACGTAATTTTTTTGGTAAATATCTTAGCTAGATGGCCGGCATTTCCTAGTTGACTGATCCCTGAGAAGAAATGCCGAGAGAAACTCTGAGGTCTCAACCACTTCTGCAAAGGAGAAAACCTCCATTGCTCTATAAAAAACCCATTTAATTAAATACTACGCCTAGAATCAGCACCTTAAAACCACAAAAGGATGCCCCAAAAACGCCTCTACTTGCCATCTCACTCTTACTTATTCCATCTCTTTTTCCTACAGAGCCTTCGGCAAAAAACACGACAGCGGCGGCGGAATCGACAGCATAACCATCAGCGCAGGAGGAGACAAAAAGAAGTTGAAGAAGAAGAAGACCAAACCTCCCAAGATCCACCTCATCCATCCCGTCATGATGCCCTTAAGAAAAGCACCCAAAGAAGAAAAAGGTCGAGCTTTTGGCAATGGAGTACAGTCCTGGGTCATAGGAGAAAGGGCTCTGCCTGTCCCCGAGAATGCGACTGAGGTTTCAAGAGGCATCGTGACAGATTTCTGGGCTATGGGGCAAAATGCCCTGGATACGTTGGCTGAGCATGTCGTGGAGAATGAGGATCTGGAGAACGGGGTGAAGGATCGGAGTACTGTTGAAGGTCGGTGGTTGGGAGTAGTTAGTTGTTTAGTTTTAAAAAAGAAAGAAGAAAGTACTGTTTGTGAAGGACCTCGTCCAGATCAGTATACCGGGTCAAAATAAACTACCTAGCGAAACTCCGCAGATGTGCAAACGTTACGCAAAAAGTTAATGCAAAAACTTTATTCATTTGACGATTTTTTTGGGGTCATCAACCGCAGTGTAGTTGAAGTATAAGTTTACAAATCTGTTTTTTTGTGTAAACACGACATCTGCGGAGTTTCGCTAGCTAACTAATGTTGACCCCTTATACTATCAACATAGCTATGTTACCGTGAATGTCCGATATTTGTGAATGTTATACACCGGTGTACGTCGACCATCACCATTTCCACAGACAATTTTTAACAAACACAGGATTTATAGGTATACAGTGTAGGCCCGACTACAAGTACTAGGTACTTAACAAAATAGAAAATGGTCAACAAATCGAAGCATCAATGAGCCTTGAACGTTCTCACATTCACGAAATAGAAGAGAATCTATATAAAACAAAATAAAATCATTTAACTTACACAGAGTGCAAAGTACATAGTCTGTGCAAAGTACATAATTGATTACTCATCCAATCAAATAATCATTTAATCCTATTTATCTTCGTAATTTCTATGTGAACGATCGCACATTTCATGGTGAGTTTCAAAAACCGCAACATTTTCGATTAGTCACGATACTGTCCACGTTAGGAATACCGGTTTTCGCGAATTACCGTAACTTGATGTTGATAAACTTTCTCGATGTACTTTCTCCGGTATTCTGGTTCCTTTATTGTTGATGTCCATGATTAAAGGACAAATGAAGCATAAGGCGCAACTATAAAACGGTCGAGAGACATACCTACAACATTAACAGTTAGGTACTTTATAAAAGAACCAAAGAGAAAATTCGTTTATTGACATAACGTAAAACAATTCTATGTATTTAAAATTATATAATAAAGAAAGGAATATAATAGATTCCTCTTTATTATGTACACCATACGAATTACAGATATAAATGTAGACATTTTACATAGGGTGATACAATGGGCTACAAATAAATACTTAATTGGCAAACAGATCCAAGGTCAACCTGATGGAATGTGGTTACGTACTGCTGCCAATGGACACCTGCAATACCATCAAGGCGTTTGCTGATGCAAAGATATAAATGTAAAAAAAAGAAAGAAAGAAAATACATTTATTTAGCACAGACTAAAAGGCACACAAGTAAAAAGAAAGAATACAAAATAAAAAGTGTAAAATGCGTTGTTTCACTAAGACTTGCATTTGATTTGCCCATTTGGTAATAAAAAACAAAAATTCGTAAGATTTACTTGAAATCAATATGAAAAAAAGAAGGAATATTTCCTGAGTGCTAACAACTTATTTACTTTCTTGAATTTACAGGATCTAATATTTTTGTGGCAGCATTTTGGTAAAATCGTTTTGTATGCATGGAATGTCTCGATTTACTGTTTTATTTCATTTTGTATTGAGCATGCAAGCATTTAAGCATGAGCATAGAACTTAGTTTTCTTGTACTTGAATGAAAAATAGAGTTTGTAGAATTTAAGAATGAGCACGATAAGCATAAACTAATGGATTTAAAAAAAAATTCTTAGATGAGCATGTCTTCCATATTTTATTTAACTTCGGCTTTTTTAACGTATTTCTATCAATTTCTAGAACAAAGAGGTAAAAAGAAGAAGAAAAAGAAGGCCATCCTCAAACTCTTGATCCTGGGAGCTGTCATCAAGGCTAAGATCGCAACTCTGCTGCAGATCCTAACTTATAAACTACAGGTAAGACCATTCGAGTGGTCGGTCTGGGTTCGAACCCAGGCAGGCCCTTTACATTGTGTAATTTATTTTATCACCACTGCTCTCAAACGATGAAAGAAAATATCGTAAGGAAACCGTCATGTCCTAGAACCTGAACATGACCTAGAAAAATATGTGACATCCACCAACCCGCAATGGGCCCGCGTGTGGCTTACGGCCCACTCCCTCTCACAGAGGAGGCCTGTGGCCCAGCTGTGGGGACATTATAGATTGATTATTATGTTATGCCCTTTTAAAAGAACCTTTACTTTCATATTGCTTTACAAAATGAGTTTATGCAAAAAAATTGGGGCCAAAAAGTTCTACAATAACCAACGACCTGAGGGCCTGGACAAAGTGACATTCTATCAACAATAACGATGATGGAAATGTCAAAAAGGTATGGGACTGACATAAGCTACCGAAAAACCTTATGTCAATACTGTTGTAGAAATACGAAACGCTTTGAAAGCTATGGACACTTGTCTAGACCCTCTAGTGAAGGTCGTGGATACCGCTGGATATGGGATGTGTAAGACCGATCGTTGCGGCGTTCTTTGGGGGAGACCTATGTCCAACAATGATCGTCTTTCGTTTGAAATTTCCGAAGAAATGAACTTTCTTAAAACGTTATCTCAAGACAGTCATGTGAAGATTTAGAAACAATCTTCACATGACTGTCTTGAGATAACGTTTACATAAGAGAAATGTAAGTGACGTGAATGTGTTATGTAAAAAAAGCCATAATGCATCAAAGTCTGTCTATGTATTCGTAGTATGACCATTTTATTTTATAATTTCAGATCAAATTCTTCATCGTGGCTGTCCTTGGCTTGGCGATCAACTTGGCAAGACTCTGGATTGACTTGAAGAATAAACACAGTCACCAGCCGCAGAAGGTAAGCAGTCTTTATAGTTTGTAATGCACCCATAGGTAGGTACCTACTCAAGATATTCATAGGCTCGGAAATACAAGACCTACATAAGAGTATTACAGCATGCGGCCTACCCAAGTGTACTTTCTTTGGTATTGTTCGTGGTGTTGTTGAGCTCCACGATTACTGACAAATGCTTGCACAGACAGGACAGGTCCACTCAACTCCGTGTGGTTCTTTCCTCAAAAGACTATTTCAGACCCTAATCTACATGGTCTTTACATGATCTGATCAAGATTTATGTCTCTACTTTAAAAGAGATATATAGAATACTCTTTATTGTACACTATAAAAATTACAGACATAAATTTAGAAATTTTACAGTCATCGGTGATAATAGTGTCCCCCACAACCGTTGATAAGCTGCCGTGACCCCCAGGGAGTATTATTCAGATTCGTGCAACCATCGTTACTAGTTAAAACATAACTTTTCAGGGAAAAAAGACGCAAATTTCATCTTTAAAAAAATTACATATGTTTTTTACAGTTCACATGTAAAAATATAACTGGAATATTATGTCTTATTCCTATCGGGCATGAGTAGATATTGTATGGGCCTCCTTTGTTGGTACTCTGTAGGTATCCCTGAAAAGTTTCTTAAGTTTATTTCGGGAACGAAAGAAACTTTTCATGAATGAGTGATCCTTCCTTAATGCCGGAAGGATCAAGGTATTGTCCTTATATAATAGCCACATATTCATTGCTTCGATATAACACACGCATAATATATCTTCCATTCTCTTCCATGCTCATAAAACAAGTGATTCACTGCCGATCTCATTAATTCAGCGATGCATCATAATAAACTCACTCATATGGATTACACTGTACACACAGTGAACACTTTCACTTCGTTAGATTAACAATAGTTAATACATGCATACACTAACGCCTTTTCCCCATAGGAGTAGGTAGAAACCCTTAAGCATCACCAAGGAGTGTTATTATTGAATACTAGCTGACCCATAGATATAACAAAGTTGACGCGACAGACATTGTCATCTCCAAAATTGAATAGTTCATAAATAGTCTCATAGAAAAAGAATGTTCAGTTTTTACTGAATTTGACAATTTTCTGGGCATCTTTTCCAATTATTCTCTCTATTCGAACGATTACGAACATTTTAAAACAAAACATAGCCAAATCTGTTCAGCCGTTCTCAAGTGGTGCGTTTACAAACGAACAGCATTTCAATCTATTTTCAATGAACATATCTAATGCTAGTCTTTGAAGTAAATTATATTCTCTTCTCGTCAGTATATTGAACGTAATAATTTGTCAAGTTTTCTTTCAAAATATCTTCTGAAACTTTGAACTTTTGTTCAACGACTTATTGCGTTGACCTAATTATCTTATTTTTAATTAATGAATACTTATTTTCTAAGAGAACACAATCAAGCATTCCTTAATCCTATTCATTCATTCTTTGAATACGTTCATTCAGTGAATGAAAGTGAAGTAACTTGCACTTTCATTTCGAACAATGAGTGGATTTAGTAAATTTTTTGAGTTCGTATTTAACATTTAAATAAGCTACTTAACATAGTAAGAACTTAATTAGAAGCAACTTAGATAATAACCATTTCATTATCGGAAAGCTTTAAACACATTGATAACAATGCGTAGTAACTGGCTTGTGGAGGTCACATATGCAGTCGCTCCATGTAAAATACTGATATTCAGCTGCATCCTGAGACTAGAAGCCGACCCCAACATAGTTCTTCAAAGGCTAGAAAGATGATGAAGATGATAAGTTCCTTATATAACGAAGGTAATTACTAAGAAAGAATTTTGAAAATCCTTCGGGCACACGCACAACTAATTTGTTATCGTATTTTTCATATAAGCAAAAATATGATTATATACTTTTTTAATGCGTTCGAAAGCGCAAACCAGTTCTTTTAGCCGACTTCTTAAGTGTGTGCTGTGTGATTTCACATTTTTACGACTGAGTAAAAGTTATGAGCGTTTTTACCATAACATGATTAACAAAAACTGAGATACCTACTAATTACCTACATATTCTTTAGAATAATATAAAACAGCATTATGCGTGTATCCGTTGAAATAGTCGACAGATGTACAAGTGCACCCACGTTACGCCAGATTCAAGTCCCATGTAACTAAGTAACTGTCCCGGTTAGGAGGATATTATTAATAGGGCATAGAGCCTCACTGAAAAACTAACATCTTAATCACAAATATTCTCGTTTTTTTTTTCCTGTATCGTGAGAGATTGATCGCTAACCAATTTAAGTGATCGTCTCATTAATATGTAAGACATACCTCGGCGACAGACGACATAGCCACACGAACGCACCGGCTACCTCAATACATTTGATTGAATTGGAAACTGAACGTATCGAATACATTGTGGCGTTAGAAATATGAAAACAGAAGATTAACTCTACACAAATATGAAATATCCAAAGAATATCTACTTTTTCATGCAAAAATGCAATATTTACTGATTAACAAAAAGTGCTAGCGACAAGTTCACTTGCTTTGTGCACGCCATGTTAAAAGACGATAAACAACGGATCACGCATGGGATAAAGCGTGGACTTTTGTGCTATTTTTAAAAAACTCTCTCTATGTAATAAACCAAATCGATAAGCCAGACTAGATCTGTTTAAAAAAAAGAAAGTCAAATTCAAAGACAAAATTCAAAACTCATTTATCAGGCAGGCAGTCACATTAAGACAGTCCCTCAAAAACGCCTGCCCTTCCTAGTGCTTTAGCTGGGAAGAAGAAGTGGTGCAACAAACTCTCGCGCAGCACAGCTGTCTGTTCAGTTAGAAAAACTTGATTCTATACGACACACACGTCATGGGACCGAGTGTATCAACTGGCGGAACAAGGCCTCTCTCAGATAGCGCAGACACTAACCTACTGACATTAAACGCTAGTAAAAGTAAATATATTGCTTTCTCCAAAACAAGATCCTCCAGTGCCTCTCAAATCTAATTAAAAATACACACCTGTCCACAGGAACACAATATTGCCTCACACGTGACGCACCATCTCAGCGCATGCATAGCCCTTAAACGTACTGACGCGATTAAATATCTCGGGGTAACCATAGACAACCACTTAACGTACAAAGCCCACATTTATGCCCTTTCCTCCAGAGTACGAAAATTAATACACGTCTTGAAAAAACTCCACGACTGTACTCGGATCGATATTTTGAGAATGGTCTACTTCGCACTCTGCCAGTCAATCATACAGTACTGTATCTGCATTTGGGGACGTGCTGGTAAAAGCACATTTATAACACTAGAGAAGGCAGAACGGGTACTGATCAAGGTTGCACTAAAAAAACCTTTCAGATTCCCTACAGACCTTGTTTACCATGAATTTCAAGTACTCAGGGTACGACAAATATTCGTACTCCAAGCAACGCTTAAATATCACGCAACAATAAAAAAACGGCCCGACTATAGCGACATAATAAACAAGCGTGTCTTCAGAGTACCCATACCAAATGCCAAATCCGAACTAGCTAGACGCTGTACCTATTTTTCCCATCCCAACACACACAACAAAGTTTGGATAATCTGCGACCTAAACGGCTGCTCAACCACAACCTGTAAAAAACCATAACTTCAGCTCTTTTGAAATTATCATACGATGACACCGAAGCCTTGATATGGCACCTACACACACACACAATCACACACACACCACAGCGCAAGCCCAACGTTAACACTTGCTATTTTATGTTGTGTTCAAATTCATACGAATGTTTTATTTTATTTTATTTTCACTCATCTTTTGTTTATGGTAAATGTGTAATAATTTAAACTGTATTGTAACTTTTATAACTTTGAAATATTCGCACTCCAGAGCCACAAGATACAAGCGACGCTTAGTTTGTGGTTCACCGAATATGTCAGATTGTATTGTTACTTTTTGATGAATAAACTTTGTGATTATTATCATACGATAGTATGCAAAATAATTTACATTACGCAACACAAAACATTAAATTAAATTATTTGCTTTATGTAGCACACGCCAATATACCAACAAAAACATCGAAATCTATACTCAAGCGAAAATAAAAACTTAAAACCGGCCAAGTGCGTGTCGGACCACGCACATTGAAGAGTTCCGAAGTTGGGATGAATTTATCCCAATAACAAACTTAACATTGTAGTTGAAAAACATTTTCTCCCATACATTCCGTATGGGAGAACATGTTTTTCAAACTGCAAATTTAAGTTGGTTTATTATTACTCGTTAACCCTTAAAGCCTACTTAGCTGTGACAGTTTTCCTTTTAACTTCGTTATATATACTACTGCTGTGATTTTTTTCACATTCACAAATCCGAGTACAACCATTTAGCTGGCAGGGGGCACTTGACTCTAACAAAAACTAGCACTTTAAAGCTTACGGGTCCCTGAATTGAAAAATGGTTTTCACGCACCCGCAATTATTTTTGAACGACCTCTCCAACGACACCCCACACGATGGGATAGACGAGAAAAAAAAAACATCCCCACTTTACGTGTTACACTCAAAATATATTTTTTTCTTGCTTTTATTTTACCACTTTATCGGCGTATGTGTAATACGCCGATAAAGTCGTACGTTTATTATGTATACTCATGCCAAATTACAGCTTTTTAGTACTAACCGTCTGTGAGCTAAACCGTGGACAGACAGACAGACAGACGGACATAGCGAAACTATAAGGGTTCCCTGTCTTAATACCCGAATAAAAGCCTTCAGGCATAACATAAAGGGCGTGCCCGCTTACATATAGCTATTAAAGCTGTAACTCGAAGTCACAAATGATAAACCAGGACCATCGAAGCAAAAATAAATAAACAGTTAATTACTAATAACAATAACAAAACCATGGCCAGCAAGACGACCAGTCACCACAAGCAGCACCCGTTCACGAGCATAACGCAAAGATCAGCCATTACCCCCTCGCCATATTTGAGAGAAGGAGGCAACCCGACCCCCGAACCCCCAAAGTAGTTTCCTTCCCAGAAACACGGTACATAGGATGAGCGACAGCGCATGACAGCGGCATGCGTCTATGCAAGTCAATGACTTGCAAGCTGTCAGCGACGCACCTAGACGCATCCTATAAAATCATGTTCAGCGCAATGCTTAACACCAAGTTGATATTTTGCACTTTCGATAGTGTTTGTAGCATCGGCAGACGATTGATGATATTAGATGTATCTACAGCACGATTTCCCAAACTGGAACTTCTGAATGTATTTGTTTCTTGACAATTTGTCACCGTAGACTTGAACAAATGACACAGATTGTATGGGAATGAGTGAATGACAACCGGAACGGCGTTCGATTCCCATGTCGATACAAATATTTGTACAAGACGTGTATTGGTAGTCAGCGTTTGTACGCCATTTAGCGTGTAATTAACGCTTGGGAAAAGTGTGAAATCAGAAATCAGAAATCATTTATTTTGCAATTAATGTGGGTACAAAATAGGATGTAAACATTATAAAAAACAGTTCCAACACACTCTACCTTACGGCATGCAAAAGTTAAAAAAAAAAAAAAAACTGATACTCAATTTTGTGCGAATGCTTACTTTTTTTGCCAGGTTATAAAGTTCATATGCTTGTGATTATTTTTAGATAACACCTCGTGGTACCTATTTACCTATTGTTAATTGCATTTATTTATTTATAAATAACATTTTATGTACACACATATAAACAGACAAGAATGCTTATTTCTAAAGAAATCTCGTCCAGCATACCTGCGATAAGAAAGTGGATAAAAAGAGATGTAGACAACGGGTCTAAGAGTAGAAGAGAAAATAAAATAAAAACATTTAACTATTCACTAATTTAAATATAAACTATTTACCAAAACAAAGATAAAATTAAAAATATTTTATTTCACATAAACCTCCAAGGGCACTTATGAAACGTCAGAAGCTAGGTGCACGGTTCCAATTGGTCGTTTCCTATGGAGAAGAGCCAGCAAGAAACTCCACGGTTACTCTTTTAAAAGTAATGGTTAAGTAAATACACTGTTTTCAAATTACAGTGTTAATAGGTATGAGAGGACAGTGTAGGCCTATCAACAAGTACCAGGTACTTAGCAAGACAGAAAATGGTCGACAGATCTACAGTCTGTTAAGCCTACAACGTTCTCACATTCACAAAATCTAAAAGAAAAGAATCTATATAAAAGCAAAATAAAATAATAAAAACCTATTTAAACCAAATGACATGATTGCCACTACAGCTGTAACAAATTTAATTTATTATAACTATATATTATATATACTATGCGTTATCGACGAACTTGCTATGGAACATGGCACCGATATTATACGGTTAGCACCTAACCAGGCTACGTTCACACGCCGCTATTTTTCAAGTATATAGGATACGACATTTTATCGTATACAGAAGTGATAGTGACTTTTTGTATTCAACACTGAAAGTTATTCAGAGCCAACACGATAAAATCACGGATTCGTGAAAATATTCTTGTGTTGCCAGCTCCACTATTCGAGAAATTATATCATAACGATTTTTTACTTGTTCCATCCTTTTGGTCGTGCACTAACACTTGTTTCAATGTGTGTGTGATTTTTATATCAACTTTATGTTTTAATTTAATGTAATGTTATTATGGACTTTGTCTGATAAAAGTAATTTTCTCACGATTGCTAATTTTAATAAAAGAAAAAGCATAGCTAATCAACAATTTTGAAAAGATTTTATTAAAATTTTATTCATAGTTTTATAAAACTTTATAACCATTAGTCGTTCAACTACCTATTATGAAACGTGAAAGTTAAATAAATAAACATCATACCGAGCAAAATGCAGGAATCTGTGCGCCGGGTCGAAATCGCGTAAAAATAATGGCATCGGCCTAATTTATTTAAATACATGTTTAAGTTAGTTAATTAGCTATAAACTAAGCTGGTAGAAGCATAACTTGGTCAACGATGTTAATCCAAAAAGACATTTGTTTGTCTTATGACGCTTTCTCGGCACTTCATCTAGTCATCATTTGTGTAGGGCTGTCGCGAGAGTTGACAATTACTTAAGAATATTTTGCCCTAACTAGGTTTAAGTTTGTACCCGCTTCTCTGCAGGTTTAAACCTTGGTATCACGTAACAATGCTATAAATACTTTACTTAGTTAATCTTAGACATCGTAGAGTTACGGTGAAGGAAAAAATCGTGAGAAAAGCGGGGTTAATCGTTCATTATGAAATCTACAAACAAATGAAATACAAAGCTAACCTACTCGTATCTAACACCTTTTACGATACGGTAATAGAGTTACAAACTCAGAGATGAATCTTAGCATAGACATCGTATGATACCTAACTTAGCTAGCCTGCGGGGCAGTTGTGTAACACACTTTAAATTTCAATGTCTTTAATTTTGACAGGTCGACAACATTCATTGCGTTTTTCACGTTGGCGAGCAGACAAATTCAAACATATTAGCAATGGATTAGTAATTTCCGTCAAAATCCTTTGGATTGTGACTGAAAGTATCTTCCGTAATTAGGGTGTTGATCTCCTAGCTTTGCACCCGAGGTAAACGGAATTACTGGTAATGTTATACGGTTCAACCATATTTATTCACTTTAAAAAGCGCGAAAAGTGATTTTATAAAGGTTTCATTTTAAAAAGAATTGTCAAAATCGAACTTAGTACTCTGTAGAAAGTTATACTTGGTCAAACATAAAAAAACAAATATACAAGAACCTCCTCTTTTTTATCGTTGGTCAAAAAGTATAACCGACTTTGAATGACACTTTTATGTTTACACGATTCAATTTGGCTGTTCAACTAAATTGACAGGCATAAGTGAACCGTGTTATACTGCTATATGATAATAAGAGCGCTTCTCAATGTGAAATGCGCATAGTATGTAGGTAACTTGTGGTGTTGCGGTCGAGCCGCTCTTCATAATGAACTAGATTAGCAAAATAAACGTTGACTTCTCCGTGTATCTGTGTCACGCGTGTTAACGATTACCAATGCGTCTTCATTGAAAGGTAATTGTGTCTAAAGTTCAAGACAAGCTCACTTTTCAAGCAGCCTGACGCAGTTGGTGGTAGTTATTTTAGTTCAATCTCAGTTTTGATGCCACCAACTGTACCGGTTTTGAACTTTGTAGTTGCAGTCGGGTTTTTTTTTCAGCTGTTTTGTTGTGTAATATCCTTGGAATCGTCTCCTCAAGCCCTTCATTTTGATACCTCACAGGGCCATGCTACAAAATTATTATTTTATTTACGTTTTTGTGGTTTTTAATCCGCCATTTTGATTTTATAAACACAAAACCTAGCCTATAACCATCACGTAACTTAGCCGAGTCTATAGAAACCTCATATATTAAAACATTCAGCCGTTAGGATGCTTCGAGGGTCTAAAGAGCCCTACAAAGGTAAATCATGACCCTGTCGCGCCGTGGGGTAACAAAATAGACGTTCGCTTCTCTATGTATCTGTGTCACGCGTTAACGATTACCAATGACTCATAATTGAAAGGTATTTAAAGAAGTAAGTATGTTATTATGTGGCTAGACAATTACCTTGAGGCGGTAGAATTACCCTTTCAATCGGCTGATGAATATTTAAGTGACACCTGTGAGGATGATACATTCACTTTGTGACATACAAAATGCAACGTCTTTCTGTTTGTCTGTACTGTATAAGTACCGTAGAGAACCCTCCGAATAACGATTTTTTTTTAAATCAAAGGCTTTTTCACTGGGTAGGTTATACTAGGTAATTTTTTTATAAAAAGCCCACACGAGCGGAACTATGTAGTTGAGTCGGTATAACATAAGGCATCAAAATATATATTAAATATTTTGATGCCTTATGAGATCTTCCCGTTTTCTTATATACATACCTACTTGTACATACTGTTATAATTATATTTTAGTGTTAGTTTGTATCATGTATTTAAGTATCTCTCGCAGTAAATAAATAAAAAATTCCATCACAACTTCATTAGTTAAAATAAAATGAATACTTAACTACTACCTTATTAAAAACAAAACAAACATAGACACGCCAACAGGGAACTTCCTCCATCTTGAAACGCAGAAAGATAAAAAAAAAAATATAAATAAATTATTTCAAATGGCAACCCTACTTAACCTCCTCACTGAACTTGTACTACCTATAGAACATAAAAATACAAAAAATCTTGCGAGTTAAATATCCACGTCACGTCAAATAAAAACTCCTAGTGACATCTATTGAAGATTATTGTAGGTATAGAAAAATATTTGACAGCTCAACTGGACGTCAATTCTGCCAAAATGGCTTCGAGATCCAGACGTGTCGAGCCGCGCTCGGGCATTGGTAAGTTCAATCTTTCTGAATCTTATAAAAATGTTGCTATTTCTATCAAAACTTATTCAAATTACGTTTTCGAATAGCAGATTTAGTTTGATTTGTCAATATTTACGCGAATTCTGCCATGATTTTTTTTTCATTGGGGATAAAAATTATATGTCCTGTATTTAGGAATCATGCAGACTGCTACATTTGAAATAATATTGTTATGTCCAGTGTATAGGTACCTGTAAGTGAATTATGTAAATAATATTTTATTTGATATTTGTTTTAGCCTTTTCTGACGATACCGTGCTAGCATTACTAGAAGAATCTGATGTCGATTTTAGCAGCGACGATGATACCCAAGATCCCACATATAATGAACCCACGGAAATCGCTACACAAGAGCGTCGAAGGTATGATTCTAGTGATTCTTCTGTAAATTCAGACTCCCATGATGTTGTTGAGCCACCATCGCCGGCTTTATCGAGTGGATCTATAATACGCCAGGCCACTGGCTCTGGTTTACGCCGAGCAAGATCTTCTCGTCGCCCTCGAAGGTCAGCTCAGCCAACCTACAGACAAATACCGTCTCAATCTCAACCTGATGTTGTGGATTTATGGACTGGCAATTTTGAACCTCTCGAAATAAATCTGTATGAACCAACATACGTGCCAAATTTCGACCATGGATGGTCATACGAACAGTTCTTTGAACGTTATATAGATGAACAAATACTCTTACAAATTGTGGATTGTACAAACAGAACAGCAGTTCATGTAAAAGGCAGGTCACTTGGTCTTACAGTTAAAGAATTAAAAGTTTATATTGGAGTGACAATGATTATGGCTTCATTACAATATCCTCAAATAGACATGTATTGGTCGTCTAAATGGAAACAGCCTATCATAACATCAGCTATGACACGTCTGCGTTTTTACGCAATTAGAACGTCGTTAAAAGTGGTTTATGATCTTGATGTTACCGTCGAAGAGCGACAAAAAGACAAGATTTGGAAAGTGCGTCCCCTTTTCGAGAAAGTACGACAAGGATGTTTAGTTCAACCTCGCACAAAAAAAATGTCTATTGATGAAATGATCATTCCGTTTACTGGTCAATGTTGTATTCGTCAATATAACCCTCACAAACCTAATCCCTTAGGGTTAAAAGTATTTGTTTTAGCAACGCCTCAGGGAATGGTTATAGATTTCGAGATATATCAAGGAGACACAACTTTTCCAGAAATTAGACAGATGGGTTTTGGTCTTGGAGAAGCAGCTATTCTTCGGCTGACCGAAGCACTTGTCCCTGGTCACCACATCTTTTTTGATCGCTATTTTACCACTATCAAATTGTGTGATGAATTATTGAATAAAGGTTTTCACGCGACTGGAACAATTATGAGAAACCGATTGCCCAAAAACTGTATGATGGAAGAAGATAAGATTTTTATGAAAAAGCAACGGGGTTATTGCGAAATAAAAACACGAGCAGATGGCAAGATGGCAGTGACACGTTGGATGGACAATAAGCCCGTCGTGATGTTGTCAACGCGTTTATCTAATAGACATGCAGATGAGTGTGAAAGATGGTCGAAGAAAAACAAAGTGTATGAACGTGTAAGACGCCCCGAAGTTATCAAAGAATATAACGAAAATATGGGGGGTGTAGATTTAGTTGATAGAATGCTAGCTGTAGGTATGCCCTTCACGTAACAGAACAAAAAAGTGGACAATACGAGTAATATCTCATATGATAGACTTGGCTGTTGCTAACTCATACCTTCAGTTCAAACAGAGAGAGAAGAAAAAAGGCGTTAAAAACGTTATAGGCATACGTGAATTTAAGATGGAACTTGGTGAGAAGTTGATTGCTGATAACTTAGATTCTACAGATACAGATGACCCTGCTGATGAGTTCGAAGAACTTTTACCAAAGCACAAGAAACGTAAGACTACTATAGTTCCTTTACCAACTAAAGCTATTCGTCAAAAAAAAGCTAATCACATGCCACAACACAGTTCAAAGCAAAATAGATGCAGAAATGAGGGTTGTTATAAAAAAACTACAGTTACCTGCAAAAAATGTGCTGTGTATTTATGTTTCACGACTCAGAGAAATTGTTTTGAAGCTTTTCATAATCCATAATTATTGTATAGTAGCAAATGGCGTTAATTCTGATTGTATGCTAGATAGGATTCTATAACTGTTGATGACTGATTTATTGAGACTGATTTTATGTACAATTTAAATCAATAAGTAATGTTATAATAATATTATCTGTTCAAAATAAATAACGAAAAAGTTAAGTTTAATAATATGTCTTTTCAATAAAAAAATTAGTACTTTATAGGCTTATCTTATTTCATTACACAATAATATACTCACATTGACTGTAACTGTCTTGTATGCAGAACATAAAATAGTCCTGAAAATATAAGTAGCCTGCATCTGTCCTAGTGGCAGGACATAAGGAAAAACTCTTTGTTACGGGAATAGATTTTTTTCAGTAATTTTTCAGTTAAAAAGTAACCCCTAAACAGCTTAAATCCTGAATATGAATTGAATCTGACATAAAAAGTAGTCCCTGTAGTGAGGAGGTTAATGAATACTCTCGAGCGGGTGGGAAATACCACGATTAAGGTCGATGGCATCCGTGTGGGTCACAGTGAAAGTGACCCCGCGGCCTGCGACGGGTTACTACAGACCCAACCAGCAATTCAGTCCTATTATTTCAGCTCATAACTCTAAAAAGCTCTATAAACGATTTATTAAGGTTTTAGCGGTGCCAGAGTGTTGTATAAAAGCGTTCGACAGTACATTATTGCTCTAAATGCTTAGAGAGCTGAAAATACCTATAAACAAAGAATGTAAACGTTTACTACGCCATTTTATATAACCGTTATAGTCAAGTACTATAGCAAGTTCTAATATAACTAGTACATAATAATATTGCTCTATAAAATTCTTAACAGGTGCCTTTATTTATCTGATTAGCGCAATAAGGGTTCCAAAAGGAACTGCAATACTAGTTTCGTTATAGCAGTGATGAACACTCAACTACAGGGCGATATTGTGATATTGTGGATATTCAGATCGCTGCTATAGTACGTGTGCGTTAGTAGTAACAAAGACTTTACAATAGAGTGTTTTTGTGATGTAGTCTAATTTCAGAGCACGCTAATAGAACGTAAGTGTATTATAATAGTTTTTAGATGCATATTATAATTTTGATCGATAAGCATATCACACAGACACTATAATAGAGCAGAATTATTGTATAACAACTTTTTTGGTGCCTAGCAATGCGCTTGTTGTTATTATAAATGGGTATCTATCACTCTAATGACGCAAAAGTGGCACATACATGTAGATAAATGTTTCTATTAAATGACAGCTAAGTCCCAAAAAGGATTATTGGCTCGCTTTTACAACAATATTCAGACATTTTGATACGGAATTAATGCGACGTGCATTCTGCCCTAAAAACGAAAAAAATGGATTTAAAGAATTGGAAAAGACATAAACGCAGTGGAACTTATAAAAGAGAAGTTAATAGACGTTTTGAAAAAGCAACTTCGTCATCATCAAACAATCAAAGCAGTAACAGTAGCCAAAATCAAGTTGGAATCACAATTACGGGAAACGGTTCCGTACAAAATATGTCTTAAAAGGTATTATTTCTGAAGAGAGTCCTTACTCCAGCGATTTTTCTGAATCTTCAAGCAATGATTCAACATTCGAAAAAGACCAACAATTTCATAATCGCGTGAAAAATTGGGCCATTAATTACAATATTTCGCATGAAGCAGCAAAAAGTTTAAGTAGTACGATTAATTAACAATAGAATACCAAATACCTAACGATACCCGAACGCTTCTTAAAACAGAGAAGACTGTTACAACTTATCCCATGGGAACTGGACAGTAGTGGCACAACGTTTGACAAACACACTGGAACACTACCTACAAATGATACAAATTGATCGCAATCTACTCGTCATTTCACTGAACATAAACATAGACGGCCTGCCTGCTTTTAAAAGTTCAAAACTTCAATTATGGCCAATTTTATGCAACGTTTATGAAATACCAGAATTGCGACCCATTGTAATAGGAATTTATTCAGGCCATAATAAACCATATGATTTAGATGGTTATCTAAGAATGTTTGTAGATGAAATGAAAAAACTACTAAAAGATGGCATATTAATCGTTATTAATGGAAAGGAAAAAATAGTAGGCGTCAAAATACGGGCCTTTATATGTGACTCTCCAGCTCGGGCTATGATCAAGAGTAAAATTAATTCTAGCACTATTGTTTTATTGTTAGCTAGCAGCGCCTCGCGGTTTCACCCGCGTAATTTCCGTTCACGTGGAAATTCCGGGATAAAATATAGCCTATGTCACTCCCTGATGCAAATATTTATCTCTCTCTAACTCTCTTTTTTCTCTTAGTTATTATTTTTATAGTTCAGTTAGTCTTAGAAAGAAATAAAATACGTTTATTTACGGTAAACATGACGAAAAGAAATAGATATAAACACTAGGTACGTAAAACTTGATATAACTACGTAAGTTCTTCCCGAAGAAATAAAAACTGGTTACATGATTAATTCACACTATTCCGTATTCAGTTTTTTTTTCATTACCTATGGTCTTCAGAAAAATAGTAAAAAAAACACTGTGTATTATATATTCAGTCATGCTCACACAGAACCCCAATTTTAGGTTGAATCCACGATGACTGACAGTGAAAACATTATCACGGCAAGTACTATAATGGCTCTTAGAATATCGCAATCACTTTATATGATAAATATTTTAGTAAAATCTCAACAATTCGAGGGGGCACTTTAAATTCATGGTAAACCTATCCCTAGTTTATCAGTAAAGCTGCAGTCGCATATCATTTCCACCGTAATAGACTAATATTATAATAACAAAATAAAATCTTCCTCAACTCAGATTGCTTGTATCCTTTTGTAAAATTATTTTAATTATTTTTTGCACTCTGCACTATCACGAATGTAAAATAATGAATGCTGTATAGTATGAAAAAGTACTATAAAAGGTCCTACAGTAGCCAGTATATCATTATTTTGAGACCTGCATCACTGTTACATAGATTTTATTGGACTGTTTCGTCATTAGGAACACTGCAATAAAATTATTTTGTCACTGAACAGAGATCTAAATGCGCCACTTCCGAATAAAAGATACGTTCTTTGGGGTTTTATAGGACCAAGGACAGTTTTTTACAAAACGTTCTATGGTTTTTTATAGTACTAGTTTTTGCTGCTTGGGGAGTACAGGGTGCGCAGGAGTATTATACTTATAATAAATAATTAGGTAGGTACCTATTGGTACACAGTAGAACTGACCAGTAATTTTCTCGTTAAGTAGCTGAGAGATAGAAAATGAGTACATAACTAAATAATGTTACATAAAACAAAACGCATTTTATAAATTGCATTGGAATACGTGATTTTTCTAATAATTGTCATGCACGGTAGGTATTTGGCAGTTGGTAATTTAATTTCTCCAGGTTTTCTCGCATTTTATACATAAATAAAAATCGAGATTTTCAAAGCATCCTGAAGAAATCTTTCACTTGTTGGTGGTGTTGCGTTTTCTGTGATACAATCAGTCAGTCAAGTAACTGTTCCATACATATTTATTATTTAGGAATACATTACGCACAAAAACGGTGTGAAGAGGAAAAGGCGGACTTGATTCCCCACGTGACACGTCTTAATGAATTATTAATTTAAACAACAACTTTTTGAAGGCACATCATTTGGAAACCCGTTACGCGCCCATTGTTAAAACCTATAATTTACAAATACCTCTGAGTCGGTACCGGTATCGGTACCGGTAGCGACATCCGTGTGGGTCACAGTGAAAGTGACCCCGCAAGCTCAAGGCCCAGCGGTGCAGGGTTAAGTTTTTTAAATGGGTGACAAGACTACCTGTTAAAGGTTTTCGGCAGGAGAAAAACAAGCATGAATATAAATTAGTTTATGCTTATTTTTAGGGAATAAGCTTACTTACCCACTGTTGTATGAGACTAAGGCCCGCTTACAGAACCTCGCTCAAGACTCATACATTACTTAAAACTAGTTTCAACCAATCAAAAGGCTTTTAAGTGTGACGTAGCTGGTAAAATGTGTGTGTTGTGTACTTTAAGTATACACTTCTGCCAATTCCTTCGATGAATACTGGCGTGATGCTATGCGTTCGTTTTTTTTTTGCCACTGGAACACAGCGCGAATGTCACTAAAGAAAGCCTTGTATTTTAAATCAGGTACAGCCGCCAGCACATCAACCTACCCGAAACTGTCCAATTTTCCCAATCAACTTTGAACCTTATGATTTTGGTGATAAAGTTGAAAATCTATTAAAGTTATTTGACAGATTGTAGTAGGTTGACGTGCTGGCGTCTGTACAAAAACAAATCAACAAACGTTTCGTGCAGCAGGAACCGAACCTGCAGCGACTGAAACCTAGTAGGGGAGACCGAGGGTAGTTGAAACAATTTTGACATTTTAATTCATACACAAAATTCTACAAACACTAATCGTATGAGTTTAGTGCCAATCGATAGTTTATTTCTTACACTTTCAAATACCTGTCACAAAGAACGTGTAAGTATGAAATTTGTGGTGAAAAATGAACTTGAATGTAACAAGTCATTTTGTTTCAACTCCCCTCATACCGAGGTATGTTGAAACAGGGGTCGAGGTGAGTTGAAACAGTTGATATTTTAGTAGAATTAAGGGTTGTAAAGTGGAAACGACGAGACAATTTGAAGGTATTTATTAAAATAAAACATTCTAACATATTTTATACTGAACTAATTGAATCTTTAACGAAATAATCATCACTTCTTATTAAATTCCCAAGAAATGAACATAAACTCTTAAATAATTAAGTAACAAATTATAATATTAATTATAGCAACAAGTTTAGAATCTACAATCATATTCTTACAAACTGACTCAATTATTATCAATTTTCAGTCGTTTAGAATCACTACAATCAGTCTTAATATTTCTTATGAAGGAGTCTAAATTTGTAACAATAATCTCACAAATGTGTAAATTTCGCGACTCGCCATACCTCTATCTGTCTTCCTTTTATAATCAGTAGGCATACTGAAACAAAATTAACAAAAAAAAAAGCATAAACCACACCGTATTAGCATTCACCCATACAAAACTTAAGCGAGGTGAGTTGAAACAGTCTGTTTCAAATCCCCTCAGTGAGAAAAATCCTGCCAATCTTTATACAACCAAAAATCCAGAAGCAAAACACATAGAAATTAGTTTTACCAGCGCCATGGTTTCAATCGTTAGTTAATGAGCTTTCGAAACATTTAAAACCCAAGCTAAAATACAAACCCATTATCAAAATACAGGTATCTTAAAAAAACGTTAAAAACTTACTTTTCACGATTTTTGCGACGTGGCAGCCACAACGACTCAACTGCGTGTCTGAGGCACGGACGCGAACTGCGGGGCCCGGCGGGTGGTGGGGAGCGGCTGATATTTGTCGGTGCCAGATCGCTAACGTTTTTAAATTTCGCGAAATCAGTGTTGTTTCAAATCACCTTTGTGTCAAAACCCCTCGGTCTCCCCTAATAGGCGGTATATCATTGATCTCAATAAAGCAGCCTCGTCAAGTCGATAAAATACCGATAGCGTACTTATCTGAGATTACCTAATCACGATCTCACTCGTAAGGAGAAAATAAGTTTATGATGGCTTGGGAATAACCAGAGATCTGAGATCTAAAATAATTATGATCTTTACGTATTATTATTATTATAATAGCGTGTAATTTATGTTAAATACAGGCGGACACAAGACAGCAAGGCGATGCAACGCGATTCTGGTAGAACAATTTCCATGAAGTTTTATAGAAATTGTTCTACTAGAGTCGCGGCGCGCCTGTCTGCGAGAGCCTATAATCTAGGTGCCCCAAAAACTCGGCCTATTTAAAGTAGATTATCTATAAAATTGCTTCATTCGGCTGTATGCGCTGCTGAATGGGTCGCACACACCTTGGATATTTGAAATGATAAGTCACGGATAGCCAAAGATGATGGTTTATTGAATATATTGAACTACCACGTAACTAATGCTATATGAATGTTGTGTGAATGAGTACAGCTGACTATGAACGCTGTTTGTGTACTGTCGCTTTACACTATGATTTTTGCTATTCTGTAAAAATCTCACCGTAAGAACTTAGGTGAAGTGAGCGTGAAGTGAGCTGTCATTCCACTGATGACACACTAGGGATGGACACTATTGACAGCTCACTTCACCTAGGTTTTCACCGTGTGATTTTTACAGAATAGCACTACTGATCTATGCAATGAGCGCGTGCCATGTACGATACATGACTCGTACACCGGCAAATATCGATGATAGAATCATAGAAGATAGCCAATAAAAGCTTTAATGTACAGTCAGTGAAATTAATTGTTAAGCAAATCGGCACACTACGTCAAGTTGCCGTGTTATAACCATGTCATACAACAGTTTAGCATGACAGTTGAGATTTAAATATACGGACACTTTAAGTCGGTAGTAAATTTGCTTAACAATTTACATAGCATAACGCCTTGTTTCCCCGAAGGGTTGGGCAGAGGTGTACCTATAGTTCACCCACATTTCGCCAGTTATGTTTAAATCCCATGTAATCCTAGGGCAAGCCTATTGCCATCAACTGAGCCCAAATCCAGACTTCAGACTGCTACTAAGAAATTCTAGATAGAAAACCTAATAACACTTTTGCCGACCTGGGAATCAAACCCAGGGTCAGCAGTAGCGCTTGCGACCGCTAGACCAACGAAGCAGACAATTAAATTTAACCAAACATTTAACAGTTTAACCTATACATTACTTATTTTCTTGTCAGCCCCTCCAACTGATCTATAACGCTATGAGTGGGTTCACGTCAATTCAAGCCCCAATAGTTTGAATAGTCGGTTACCACGACAAACAGTTCTTTTTACGATGTACTTTTGTCCTCAGATAATCTACTACGAACACGCTCAACACCAGCATCACTATGACCACGAGGAAGAGGAGCAACACGGCTGGGGACCCTGGTCCAGGAGTATACTACCCGATGATGTAAGTATAGAAGTTGGAAGTACACGTCAGACATAACTACACTAGCGCAAAGGGGCAAGGTATATAGGCACATGCGACCACAGCATGGCTGGGGACCTTGTTCCAGAAGTATAGGTACTATCTGAATGAATTATGGTCAGATGTACACACCCGGCCTTACTGCACTAGGAGTCGGTCAAGTCCCATACGAGGGTATCCACAGCTGGACATAGTCCTCCTCCAAGAATCGCTGAAAACTGAGGATCAGTACATATTGAACGTCATGCAAAACTTACGCAGGCACTTCCTAGATTTAAGCGCGAGATGAAGGGGCGCAACAAACTCCCCAGCAACACACAGATCCCCCGCTTTAGGGACCGAGCAGTGCAAATTGGTGAAATTTTAAGAAAGTTGCTGACATTGAATTCAAATTCAAATTCAAAAGTCATTTATTCAAACTAGGCTGAGAATCAACACTTTTCGAAAGTCAAAATTACATAAGACAGTCCCCCAAAACGCCCACCCTTCACCACTTCCTAGTGCTTTAGCTGGGAAGAAGAAGTGGCGCAACAAACTCCCCAGCATCACAGCTGTCTGTTCAGTTAGAAAAAAAATTATTCTATAAAATAAATATTTAATTCTTGAGGTCGCTAGCTAACCACATATAGGACCATCGAGGTAAAATAAATATTTAATTCTTGAGGTCGCTAGCTAACCACATATTGCAATACAACTCATAAAAAACATTGTAATGAGTAGATTATGTCAACAATAACTTAAAATAAATTGACTTATAAAGAAAAATTGTAAACAATTATATAAACTCATATAACCTGTCAGTAGGGAAGCTAATTCTGGAGAAAGAACATTTAAACATTGTCTTGAGTTAATCACAGCGACCAACTATTCTTATCATTTAATTGCATTGAATGAGTCTCCACAAGTGACAGCACAGCTACCAACTTTGCTAGCTGTCTATTTCCACCACGCTTTGAACCATTCTCGCAGAGCCCTTGCCGATATGACAGAATTGCCCTATCAATACATCTCCATACATATTTATTCAACCAGACGATACCGTATCCAATACCGATTTCTATAAATAAATAAACCCAGTTTCACATAAACCTGTTTTTTCCACAGGAAATCGAAGCGGACGGCAGTGAAGTCTCACCCTACAAAGCGCAAGAAAGAAATCCGCAGGTGTATACCCGTCCTTTTCTAACGAGAGTGTAAGATAGCTCTGTCTCTTTCACTCAAGTCATAGTGTGAAACCTGAATTGTTTTTGAAACTTGTTAAACCTACCACGTATGAAGAAAAATCGTTAAATATTAAAATAGTAGGTATAGTTATAGTGAAGTCGCAAGCGCGACAGCTGAGCCTGAGGTC
Source organism: Xanthia icteritia (assembly GCA_949128155.2). NCBI lineage: Eukaryota > Metazoa > Arthropoda > Insecta > Lepidoptera > Noctuidae > Xanthia > Xanthia icteritia. The sequence goes on from OX421958.2 coordinate 550,602, forward strand.
CTGGGTTCGATTCCAAGAGGTATTTCTCAGTAGCAGCTCGGAGTCTAGATTTGTGCCCGGTTATTGATCATAGGCTTACCTCCTATTACATGGGCCTAAAACATGACTGACGAAATAAACGTATCTACAGTATGAGCGGTAAGGAGAAAAAAAATCTTTATCAAGTTGACACACCTCGTCAATTTGCCGAGTTATTTCATTTCATACCACTGTCAAAGCATGACAGCTGTGATTTGAATAACATACAGACCATTTAAGTTGGATTTCAATTTGATAAACAATTCATTTCTCTAACTTTATTTACGTTATTACACTTATCTGCCTATCCCTTGAGGAGTTACAGGCGTTTTGTTATGTTATTGTAAGTGGTGAAAACATCATAATTATTGGAAACTATAGACAAGAACTTGTAAGTTTTTTCCCGCAGTTTTTCACGAGATTGAAGCTTGTATCAGGAGAAAGTGAGATTGATGTTTTTCCTGCATTTTCTCAGTGTAAGAGAAAAACTGTGTTTTATGACGATACATCTTGTGTGGTAGGTTTTACAATATATTTCATTTTAGACAATGGTATGTGTTAACGACTACTTGCGTGTTGCGATCCTTAATTTGAGAAGTAGAAAATAATTGTGTTACTTAAATTGAAATGTGTAGGATATTTTTTTTTATGAAACATTTTAAAAGCTATAAGAAATTGAACACCCCAGTGATAACTCCAGTGCAAAAAAGATTAGCTTCTATGCTTTAAATCCACGGGTTCAATACCCGCTCAGGACAAAGTATTTTGTTATGACCGAAGACAGGCTTTTCCTGGCAAAAAATATATTATTATTTATACCAAAATCAGTTAGCTAAAACTTACTTAGATTTTAAACTTAATTTTTTTTAAGAAAAAATAAATTATACGGTTATTGGCATTTTCGCATTATTAGACGTTAATACCGGACAAACAGACAGGCAGACTAACCATTTCGCTTTTATAATTAGGTAAACATGATCGCACTCAAGTAGTCGGTGTTGCCAGCATAATTTAAATACGATTATACCTAAGAATTAAGTGTAATTAATAAATGAGGCATTATTAATTAAGTTGAGGCCATAGTGTGATTGTTATTTATTGAGTGCTTGTGTGAGTATGCCTTTATTTATTTTAATTAAATTATTTTTCGAAAATTACTTGTTTTATTTGAAAATGAATCATCCTAAGATATATAAAGGTTCAACTTAAGCAACAGGTTCCAGATTCAAGACCTCACCGGTATAAATACCGTAAAACTGTACAAGTGTACAATTCTATAAAATTGTTAAATTGTAGAAAAAATTATGTAACAAAATTACAAAAAATAAATTATAAAAAATATTGTAGATTGTTAATTGTAACTTACATAATTATAGTAAGTTACAATTAACAATCTACAAATCTTTCGTACTTTAAGGAGCCAGCGGAGCATGCGTAGTTCATACAAACGTAATAACCATATTAATTTGTAAATCAAACATAATTCTTAAGGTAGTGTGTATTTATTCCGATTGGATTACAGAATTACTAGGCTCCCAAATATATATTTTGAATGGACACTGATTTATTTATTTATTTATTTAATACTTCAAGCACAGAAATGTACAGAGGCGGACTTAATGCCATAGGCATTTTCAACCAGTCAACCTTTGGGTGATGCAGAGACAAACAGTGGTAGGTGCAATTACGAGAAATTGAGAAATATTTTTAAAGTAACTCATATACTAAAGATACACATATACCTATTACAAACTATTAATATAATATATATGCCTAATTATATATAAATATAAGCACAAATAAATATACATAAATACTTGAATATACTAGAACAAATAAGACAAAAAATGGGAAAACATTAACGTTGTAATGACACTGCCAGCTTCTTACGAATGTGCTCGCGAACTTTAATTTTAAAGGATAATCGGTTGGTTGCCATCCTGATTTCCTGGGGGAGCGCATTCCATAGAGAGATAGACTGAACGAAGAAGGAAGAATGAATGAAGTCTGTGCGGTGAGTGGGACATTGAAGAACGCGATTATTTGATGACCGTAGATTTTTACTGTGGTTGTCACAAATGTACTGAAAGTGGGGGGCTAGATAACTAGGGGAAGTGGGTGAGTGAAGAAATGAAAACAAGGTGGTTAGCGCCCTTTGCTCTCTGCGTTGGCGTATGGGAAACCACTTTAGAAGCGACCGATGCGCAGAAACATGATCATATTTACGCAGATTGAAAACGAATCGAATGCAGTTATTGAGAAGACGGTCAAGTTTGTCGAGGAGATCTGCATTCAGGTCATAGTAACACACGTCACCATAATCGATGATAGGGAAAATTAAGGACTGCACAAGCATTGTCTTCGTACTTGTTGGTAGTAAATTTTTCAGTCGGTACAGAGCCCGCAGCGTTCCAGTCACCTTCTGGCTGACCCTCGCGACTTGAGTACGCCAGTTCAGAGTACTATCCATGTGCAAGCCAAGGTCCTTCACATCAGTACTGAATGGGACGACCGTACCATTGAAGAGAACTGGCGGCAAGGTTGTCTGTGGTCTGGCGGCAAGGTTGGTATGTCTCGCTGGCGGTGGCGCGTGTGTTGGATCATTTAGCTCCCTTCAAAATGGTTGAGCTGAATGGTGCTAATCCATGCGTCATGTTCGTGAACGGGCGCCGTCAGTAGAGACTGGTCATCTCTTAGCTGCCATGGCTTATTTTAATTTTGAATTGTTCTTTGTTTTTTATATTTTTATTACGGACGCTTTTAACGTGCACGTCTTTCTACATTGTTCTCACATGTATAATTTCAACGTTAATGATGTAACCAATATTTTGTAAAAAAAAAAATTGATTTAAAAGAGTGTCCGTGGAGTTTCTTGCCCGTTCTTCTCCATAGGTACCTACTACGCTTTGGAATGGGCAACTAGCTTCATATTTCTGACTGACCGACTTCTTGACAATTCAAAAGTGCCTGTAAATGGTTTAATTGAAATAAATGCTTTGAGTTTGAGTTGAGTTTGAGTTTGTTGTACCATCCACCTTACTCATGGTCCGAGAACTTCCGATGATGATCGCCTGACACTTGTTTGGGTTTACTGCTACGCCAAATCTATCAGACCAGGTTTTTATGGCTATCAAATCCCTGTTTAATTTTTCGATAACGTCAGAAATTTTTTCGACCCTCCCTTGGCAGTACAACTGCAAGTCATCTGCATACAGATGATACGCACACTGAAGCTCGGAAGTTATAAGATTAATAAATATAGAATACAGAAGAGGAGAAATAATACCGCCTTGTGGAACGCCAGTTTCCAAATCACACCAGCATGATGTAGAATCTCCAACATGAACGGACTGCTGGCGTTCCTGAAGGTAAGAGGAGAACCATTCCAGTGCCTCGGGAGAGACCATAACATAGGACAGAATGGCTAACAGGATATCGTGACTGACGGTATTAAAGGCATTCGAAAAATCGACCAGTACTAGTGCAGTAACTTTGGTGTCTTCCAGTCCTGCCCTTATATCGCCAGTCACTTTAAGGAGGGCAGAAACAGTGCTGTGCCCGGGCCTGAACCCAGATTGAAGAGGGCTAATGAGAGAGTTACGGTGAACAAAATTTGAGAATTGTTTGTGGACGCAGGCCTCGAGCACTTTGGATAGGAATGGAAGGATAGAAATGGGGCGGAAATGGGTAGGAAGAGAGGGATTAGAAACCTTAGGTAGTGGACGAACGTAGGCTTTACGCCATAGCGAAGGGAATACGCTGGTGTATAGGGAAAAATTTACAATGTGTGTAATCGCGGGTAGGAGATGATCCAGAATTGTAATGATCATACCACGGGTGATATTGTCACATCCCACTGCTTTTGATTTAATTGATATGATGATTTTTTTTATCTCTCCCGGTTCAACTGGAATGAAACTGAAAGGATTAACATGGGGACGCGTTAGACCAGAAATTAGGGACAGAGTAAGTTGTTTGGTTAGACGATCCATGGTAGAAACAGTGGAGAAATGACGGTTGAGATCGTCCAAGTCAATTGAATTAGGAAGGTCTAAATGTCGCGGTTTGCCGATACCAAGAGTTCCAAGAAATTTCCAAATATCGGCAGAAGAGGAAGAATTGATAGTATCTAGAATGTGGCGGCGCGCGGTGGATCGAAAATCGGCTGTAGAAGACATAGGATCTCGATTTCTTAAATGTTATTTTTTTTGCTGGAAATGACTTCTGCTGATCATTACTGTTCTATAAAATGAAGTTTTGTTTTATAATTTAGTTTGTTCACAACTGTGTAACTGCTAACACTAAATCTGCGACTATAAAATCTTAGAATGGAAAGTTTAATCACGAATTTAGACTTGTTTGTTCTTCTACGAAGTGAGAGTACTTCATTTGATCATGAAGTATTGTTCAGTGCAGTTGTATCCCGCATAGGCGATTGCCTGTCTGACGAAGATCGTGTTGTTCTCAAAGAATTTTGTCGGAGATTTACGCGAGCCGCTTTACAAAGGTGGCAGAAATCCAACCGATTCCTTGATAATTTCAGGAGAAAATACGAGAATTGGTTGGGAGCAAATATTGATTGGCCGAGTTTTGTGCAAACTTTAGTTAATCAAGAACCAAGTGTTGATGAGATACCAAGAGCGCCCTCAGTCTCTCCAGAACCGTCGACATCAACGTCCATTGGAACAATGACGAAAAGATCCCGTAAACCATTCGAAGATCTGGGAAGTAAACAAAAAAAGAGAAGATCTGATGAACACACTGGCGAAGATTCCAGTGAATTGGCATATGCAGCTGCAGCACGTTTAAAAGAAGAAGGGCATGGAGATATCGCCTCTCTCATCGAATACATGATGAAAAATCCTGAAGCAGCCGCTAAATTAAATGAAACGCTTAAGAAACCAGCGAAAACAATCATATTTACGTCAGAAAAGGCGCTTGGATTGCTTCTTTCGCTAAAACTCTTAAAGTGGCAATATATTACGTTGCGAGAGGCTGCCATTCGGGAAGGTGCTAAGGATATTTATCCATCTTACTATAAAGTGCAACAAACTAAGCTTGATTGCTACCCTCCGAAGCAATCAGTGACAGTTACTGATTCATCGGCTAGGATTACACTTCAAGCTTTACTTGATATCACAGTTACAAGAATCCTTCAAAGCCTTTCTAAGGAAGAGCATAACAAGCAGTTGAAGCTGATATCCAAGTGGGGATTTGATGGTGCTTCTAACCAAAGCCGATACAAGCAGAAAATGGAGGGTGAGGAAGATGACTCGAGCATTTTCATGACCTCCTTGGTGCCACTTAAACTGACAGATGGAGACAACATCTTATGGACGAACCCAAAACCATGCTCAGTTTTGTATTGTCGTCCAGTTCAGTTTACTTTTGTAAAGGAGAGTGAAGCAGTTGTCCTTGAGCTGAAAAAAACAAATGGATGAAGAAATTGAGGCCCTTATCCCCACAGAGTGTAATAATAATAATAGGGTGACTCATGAACTAATGATGACGATGATCGACGCTAAAGTTTGCACTTACCTTTCTGAAGCTAGATCAAATGCATCGTGCTTAGCAAAGCCTACAGAAATGAACCGCTTAGATGCTGTAACATCAAAAATTGTGTGTTCTGACCTGTATGAATTTGGCTTGTCATCCCTACATGCCCGTATAAATTGTATGGAATGTCTGTTACACATTGCATACAGGCTCGACTTCAAACGGTGGGCAGCGAGAAGTGATGAGCACAAAGAAATGCTACAGACAAGGAAGAAAATAATTCAAAATAAATTCAAAGATGAGCTCAATCTGTTGATTGATATAGTAAAACAAGGCTCGGGAACCACCAATGACGGGAATACTGCAAGAAAATTCTTTGAGTTTCCTAATAAAATCGCAGCTATAACCGGTTTGATGAAGACCTCATCAAAAGATTTGCTGTAATTTTACAAGCAATTACATCTGGAGAGCAGGTCGATATAATAAAATTTAGAGATTATGCCCGCAAAACAGCAGAAAAGTACGTATTATTATATTATACGACTGGTACTACATGTCGTCAACCGTTCATAAATTATTAATCCATGGGGCTGACATATGTAATTGAGAAAAATAATATTGTGCCGATTGGGACTCTCTCGGAAGAAGCCTCAGAGTCTCGAAACAAAGATTTTAGGAGGTTTCGAGAACATCATTCGCGGAAAAGAAGCAGGCAGGATTCCAATCAAGACATTTTAAATATGCTTGTTGTTTCTTCGGATCCTTTGCTAAGTGCACAAAGGCCTAAGTTAGATGCCAAGAAAAAGCAGAGCTTTTTTGCTGAAACTCTCGACTTAATTCAATTTCAGGAAACTGAGTTCGAGTTTTTGGATATATCCAATCTGGATGCTGACTCAGAATTGGAGTCTGACAACGAGAGTGATAAGGAAAATTTGTAAAAAAATTATATATGTACTTATTTGTAAATTTTTATTTGAGTCTGTTTGGGTTTTTTTTTTGTAATATTTTATGATATTTTGTCTTTTTTTTATTTATTTTATTTTATTTTATTTTACAAATGCTTAATATTAATTCCTTAAATTAAATTATTTTGTATATAATATAACTTTATATGTTACTTAAATAAGAGTTTGATAATCTTTTTTTATTTAAATTAATAAAAATGTGTCAAAAAACAGCAATTTTTTTATTTAATTTTTCTTGTTTTGTGTGTTCTTAATATTTGGGTTAATAACATATCGAACTTTTTAACTTGGACACTAAAAGGGATCGTTTTACATGTAAAAATAAATAAAAATATTTTGACGATTTTTTTAAAAAAACGGCATTAAATTTTTCGTCAAATCGGCAACCAAAAAATCATAAATAATTAGCACTATGACCACCTCCAAGGATATTACGGTTAAACATGCCGTTTAGGAGATAATTCGATTTTTCATACTAGCTTCATACAAATTTTTCGTAAAAAAAATATATTTCCTTCGTTTTTGGGCAGAATTAACTCGGGTGTCATTTTTGTACATAGTAATGATCAGCAGAAGTCATTTCCAGCAAAAAAAATAACATTTAAGAAATCGAGATCCTATGTCTTCTACAGCCGATTTTCGATCCACCGTGCGGCGTTTAGCATTGCGTATCATCTGATTACATCTATTTCTTGCAGCTTTGAATAGTGTCCAGTTCTCATCAGTGCGATCTCTTTTAAATTTACGGAACGCACGGTCCCTACGTCGCATTGCCATCTGTATTCCTTTTGTCATCCATGGTGCAGGTGGGCGTTTTAATTTCACTTTTTTTATGGGAGCATGGGTGTCATAAAGTTTAACCACAACATCATTGAAGATCGCAACCTTGTCGTCAACTGAACTGGCTTCCGTCATAGGATCCCAATCGACCACAGACGCATCTTCCTTGAGTTTCTCAATATCCATCCGCGCAAAACAACGCCTGTACAGAACCTTGGGTTTGGGTTTGGGAGGTTTCAGGATATATGAAAGGAAAATCATGTCGTGATGAGAAAAGCCAGGAGCGTCATGTTGACCATGGGAGGAAACGAGGGAAGGATTCGAGGTGAGCATCAGGTCGAGCCAGGTATCATCGCCGACAGTGTTACGATGAGTAGGTTGGAGCGGCAGCACGTGCAGACTAGCCGACTCAATAAGATGGAGGAGTTTTCGGGATCGAGGAGAATTGCAGGCAAGTAGGTTTGTGTTGAAATCACCCATGATGATGTGATGTGCATACTCCGAACCCAAAGATTCAAGTACTGATTCGAATTCAGTGAAGTAATCAACAGTGGGAGGACAGTAGACAACACCAATAATGGTTTTGGCTCCTTTGACACAGACTTCAAGAAAAATATACTCAGCAGAAGCAGAATAGTGTGCGAAGAAGAAGTAGCAAGTATTTTATAAGGAAAGTCACTGCGAAGGTATATGGCTACACCACCCCCTCCTTTATCAATTCGATCATTCCGTATTAGAACGAAACCAGTAAGAGGGTAAGTGGTGGACAGGAGATGCGGTTTGAGCCAAGTTTCGGAGATCAGGATGGCATGAACGTTGCTATTATTAAACACGTCGTACAGCTCACTGTAGTGGCTTGGAACACTGAGCGTTAATGTGACACACATTCACCAACCGACTAGACTGATCCTTGAAATTATTTTGTAAGAAGTCACCAAGGGTATCACTGAAAGAATAAAAGCTTTCATCGCGTGAAGAGGCAGTAGATTCATTAGCAGAAAAGTAAGACTCATTGTCTGACATAAATATAAGTAGGTAGATATTATGTTGAAAAATATATAAAAATAATAAACTAAACTATTTTTAAAAACAAAACAACTAACAGGTGCAAGACACTGCACCACCCGCCAGTCAACACCAACACAAAAAGCAATTATTAAACAAACCACAGAAATAAAACCCGAATTCACATTTTTGGCTATTCTACTGGAAGCAAAGCAAAAACCGTTGTTCCCAAACATGTAAAATGACAAAATAAAAGTTAAAGAAAAATCAATAAAAATCACCCAACTGCAGATTTAGCATCTAGGAACGAAACGTTAGTAATATTTTCTGTGTGAATGAAAAGAAATAACAAAAACAGATGGAGACAACATCTTATGGACGAACCCAAAACCATGCTCAGTTTTGTATTGTCGTCCAGTTCAGTTTACTTTTGTAAAGGAGAGTGAAGCAGTTGTCCTTGAGCTGAAAAAAACAAATGGATGAAGAAATTGAGGCCCTTATCCCCACAGAGTGTAATAATAATAATAGGGTGACTCATGAACTAATGATGACGATGATCGACGCTAAAGTTTGCACTTACCTTTCTGAAGCTAGATCAAATGCATCGTGCTTAGCAAAGCCTACAGAAATGAACCGCTTAGATGCTGTAACATCAAAAATTGTGTGTTCTGACCTGTATGAATTTGGCTTGTCATCCCTACATGCCCGTATAAATTGTATGGAATGTCTGTTACACATTGCATACAGGCTCGACTTCAAACGGTGGGCAGCGAGAAGTGATGAGCACAAAGAAATGCTACAGACAAGGAAGAAAATAATTCAAAATAAATTCAAAGATGAGCTCAATCTGTTGATTGATATAGTAAAACAAGGCTCGGGAACCACCAATGACGGGAATACTGCAAGAAAATTCTTTGAGTTTCCTAATAAAATCGCAGCTATAACCGGTTTGATGAAGACCTCATCAAAAGATTTGCTGTAATTTTAAGTAAGACTCATTGTCTGACATAAATATAAGTAGGTAGATATTATGTTGAAAAATATATAAAAATAATAAACTAAACTATTTTTAAAAACAAAACAACTAACAGGTGCAAGACACTGCACCACCCGCCAGTCAACACCAACACAAAAAGCAATTATTAAACAAACCACAGAAATAAAACCCGAATTCACATTTTTGGCTATTCTACTGGAAGCAAAGCAAAAACCGTTGTTCCCAAACATGTAAAATGACAAAATAAAAGTTAAAGAAAAATCAATAAAAATCACCCAACTGCAGATTTAGCATCTAGGAACGAAACGTTAGTAATATTTTCTGTGTGAATGAAAAGAAATAACAAAAACTTAAAATGATAATATTTCAGAACGTATTTTTGGAACGTCAACGTCATTAAAATATTACTAACCTAACGTCATTTTGACAAGCGACATTTACAACATACATTTTTCCTTTCACTGTTGATAAAATAAAAACACTGAGGGTATCAACAAACATAAACACCTTAATTGAAACATAAAATAAGTAAACAGTTGGGGCACAAAACAAAAGAAAAGATAACTATGAGACGGGACAATTACAGAAACGTAAGTAAAGATTACGAAGCTATGAAACTACGTTAACAGCAATATCAAGACATCAAAACATTCACCTTTCGTTTACATTGTGTTTTTCAGGTCCCCGGCGGCGTCAACACTTCTTTATCTCGTTGATGGAGTTACTCCTGGCGCCTTAGGGTACTTGGCTAACAAGGGCTTCAGCTCGTCGAAGGAAGTAACTTTGTGCCGACTTCCATCAGAGGCCTTTATAAATATGACGCCGTCCTGAATCCAACACGACCGCATACTGAAGTGCTCACGCGCCTTTCCAAAAACAGATTGCCTGGTCCTAGTCAAGAACTCCTTCACTGATATCTTGGAACCTTTCAAACCTGTTTTTGCCTTCCAAACTGAAGCCTTGATGTCAACACTGGTGAACCTGACGAGGATAGGCCTGTGGTGCTCCTTGCCTTGGGCCCCAAGTCTGTGACAGGCTTTAATTGAGGACGCTGAGAGATTCTTGAGAGCTAGCTTGGAATTGAGTAAATCAAGAATTACTGCTGCACTGTCTTCTTTATCCACTTCGGCAAGACCTTGAAAAACCAGAGCTTTCCGCCGGTGCCTGGTCTCTAAGCCATCAACTTGTTTGGCACACTCACTGATCTGGCTTCGGAGCAGACCAAGCATAGTAAAGATAAGCTCACGGAAGCTGCGGAACTCTTCAGCTATCTTTGCTACTGTATCCTTGGCAGGACCGGCACTCTGGATTTGTGCTTCGAGCTCACCCATCTTCCTCAAAAAGTTATCTTCAAGGGTTTTCTGTGCAGCAATGACTTCGGCAAATTGTGACATTCTGTGATGTGAAGTGCTGACCAATGTTGTGTGATAGTGCAGTTGATGAGCTGGCAGGTGGTGTTTGTAAAGTGTCTATGTCACATAAATGTGCTACAAACGTGAGTACTTCTTATTGAACTATTGTAGACTAAGTACTGAAGTAAATTTAATCAGTATTTACTATTAATTATATTTTAAATAAAATTCCGAATTTGAAAAACGTCTATACTTTTTAACTACCCTCGAAAAAAAACGTATTTATAGACGAGTTATGAGAAAAATATTTTTTTTATAGAAATTTGAAATTCCTCATATCTCGTCTTTAAGAGAGTATCACAAAGCGTGGGGGCTACGTCACAACGCCCTACATAATTGTACGATTTGTAGAATTGTAATTCATACAATTAATGTCAACTCAACAGTTTGTATAAGTACGTATACTTGTGTTTTATTGCGGATGTGACTTCTTCTTGTAGCATACTTGAGATGTTCACAAATAACCTACAGACTACAGTATATAAATCTTATTTCACCGCAGATTTACTCAATCTAAATCTTTCAATAAAAATGAAATCCGTTACATTGTAATTATTACAAGAGCGTGTACCACAAAACTAGCCAACTACTAAGCCTTAAAAATATTTAAATTGTAGTGACAATTCTACAGTTTACCGTAGGTACCTAACACAAAAATATACATAAGACACGTATTTTCCGGAAAACCCTACAAAAAATTTTTTGCGTTGCGTAGTCATAATGTGGTTTGGTCGTTTCCGGCCCGATCGCCGTCGATTTATTGGTGGGGCGTGTAGAGTTAGAAGCTTGGCTCTATATGAGAAATAATTAACTAAATGAATGAATAATTAACTATTGTATAACAGAAAAGTAATGAAAGTGAATAAATTTTACACCTTACGCCCATGAGGGTAGCGAAACGGCCAAGCCACATATTTTGACTAAGGTGTAGAGTTTGTGAAGTTAGGGCTTGTAGAGTTAGGGCGTGTAGAGTTAGAAGCTTGGCTCTATATGAGATCTTATAACTTTTTGACAGTGCGAGCCATATGGTCTCGTCTTGGCAACATTTTACATGAAAATGTTTTTGGTGGGATTTCACTTCTTTTTGTAAGTTGCTTATGACAATATTTTTTTATTTTGTTTTTTTTAGGTGTATTTCTTGCACATCAGAGGCTCTTTTTTTCATAGCCCACTCTTTATCTTTGCCTTTTTCTTTGTTGGTTTACTGTTTATAGCGAAGCTATAAGCGATAGATCAGGGTGATACTTGGGTCTTAGGCGATTATATTCGACTATAGCTGACTGTTGTGCTTTAATACTACTAATGTCAATATTTATAAGGTGAACACCTTGCAATTTAATCACTCTAGCGAGTGCTACATAAACCAGCCCTCATGAGAACGTGGATGACCCAATATCAATGAGAGCACTATTCAAACTTAGCCCTTGACTTGTATGTATGGTGATAGCATACGCGACACAGATTGGAAACTGTTCGCGGTGAACGAATGCTCTATTGATAAAAACCCATTTAAACTTCCATCCCCTAATTTAAAGGGTGGGAGGTGATTTACTAAGAATCCTGAAATATGTATTTTATTATTTATAACAAGGGTTTTTTTTGTTGTTTGTGTATTAATACTAGCTTACATACATACCAAATTTCAGCTTTCTAGAACATCAGGAAGTACCCTAAGAATTTTGATGCTTATCAGTGAGTGAATCAGTGACTAAATCGGGTTATTCAGATATCAATGAAATCTAAAGTATAAGAGCTATGCAATTAAAACTTTATATGTTTAATAAGTCCACTAATGACATCATATCCCGAGAATTTTGTTTATCTGGTATAATCCAAACCCAAGTTATGAGGGTTTAAAAAAACGACTAAGCACTTCAAGAAAAGGTAGGTAGGGCCTTTGCACTTCGCTTGGCTCGTCTTGGCCGGCACGACCGTGCCCCCAGATCAGTTGAACTGTGTTCAGCGGTTACCCTTATAATAAATTCATTTTCAGTCATATAGTCAAAACGTACGTCTCTCTAAAGCCTTCAGTTATAATTTTCTGTAGATCGATTTTCTTTTTATGTTTTAACATTTAATAATACAGTAATTATACGTTTCTCTTTTATAAATGTAATGTTCTTACGTAGACGTGCATACAAAGTTATCGCGGCATGTGTAATGAGAAACGTCAAATCGGGCTTCTTTCATTGTTGCTCGCTTAGATTGTAGATAGCTCCTCATGTAAGGCACGTAAGTCCCTCCGGGCACGTAGAAGATAGTGACTGGTAGTCTTATGGGATGGGCAGAAAGAGCCGTTAGCTCTCAGCTCACAAATAGATTGACCTAGCTTCTGACGTTTCATATTCAGTTTTTTTTTATTGAATGTATGGGGTGGGCAGAAAATGCTGAAAGCTTACAGCTCAACAATAAATAGCTCAAAAGTAGGTATAAGATTTCAGTTGCCTCTTGACAGAATATTAAAATAAACGCACCATTTATAAAACCAAAAATATATTTTCTCATTTAATACATACTGTTAAACAAACAATCATTACATACAGGCACTAAAAACAAAAACCGACGACCACCGATGATACTACTCTCAACTAGCCACGGAAATACACGATCACTCCCAATCACGATCCCGAACTACCGCGGCGAATACTTCGGGTTATCAGGCGCATAAGTGAAACTCCTCAACTCATAAGAAACGCCATTTTGATTATCATAGCCGATTTCCTTTTTGAAATCTTCGAATTCCGAGCAACCGCCGAATACTCGATTCGGCTTGCGGTCGGGTGAGTTCGGATCGCGTTCGGCAGTCTTCGGGTCGGATGGCGTGCTGTGATTGGTCGGTAGCGGTCGAAATAAGGCGGAATGGGCGGTCGCCGTGTCGAGATCGGCTTTCCTTGATACGATTATACGTATGTCGGTGTGAAGATACAGTTTACCGGATTTCGAAGTCATAAACCTGGAATAGAGAGAAAATAACTATTACTCTTATTTTTATTTTTAACCGAAAATGTAGGGCAATGTGCACCATATTAATAAACCAGTCACGTTTGAGAAGATAAATGATAACCTCCTTACTAATAAACATTGTATTGCGTCTGTATAGTTACACAACGCTTTGTCTTCTTCTTTCGAAAGTCAAATTACTGACGACTGAAAGAGAGAAACCGGTGTGTAAGTATTCACCTGATATAATACGTTTATTAATAAGGAAGTAAAAGTATATTGCAATTTCGGTAAGAATTGGCGTTTTATCAAGGTCCAATTCCTGACTAAAACTATCTTTAAAATCGATGACCCAAATTTTAACACAGCGTTCAGTACGTCTAACCAAAGATTACCAAGCAAAAAAAAACACTGATTACAGTGATTTTATTATGAACTAAAATAATAAATGGCATTGCCAACATTTTTAGTGTATTTTCGTTAGCTGATTTATTTTTCATGTAAGTATCTAATGCGTTTTTCTTATTATTTTTGTCCTTATTTTGGTGGTCTGAATGATTTCTAAAATTTTGTCCATCTATTTTAATGGGACCTTATATAGTAGCCCGCCCTGGCCCATTGCTGGGCATAGCCCGGGCTCTACTTGTTTCTACTTCTTTACCAGGAGACCAGACTCACCTAAGATGTATAAGATACCGCAGCCACTTATGTGCGTGATGCCGCGCGGGCGGGTCGGCTCCGGCCGGCATGTACAGCGTCCTCTGACGTAAGAACGTGCGTGCACTAGCCGGCATCCGGGTCAGGTCGTATAGCACGACGAACATCTTGACCAGAGTGCCGTGAGGGTTGAAGAGTGAGACCTGCACGGTGCCTGACCGGGCAACACGGTAGCCTGAAGAGCCGAGGTTTATGTGACCCTGGAAAAGAAAAGAACGAATAAGTGACTAGATTCTCTGGGGAAATACCATACGAATTAAGGTGTCAAGCAATTTCGTCAGGAACACACATACAGGGTTATTGGTTATGTCGGAAATCCGTTCAGGGGATGTAGGAGAGAGATCATATACAACCAAATTACCCCTTTTGACTCCTATGCAAATATCAACAATTTTCGGGTCATTTGACATTTTATATTTTAATTTAATTCATTTTAAAATATCAAATTACTCGAAAATAGTTCTGATCTTTGCGTTATGCTCGTGAACGGGTGCTGCTTGTGGTGACTGGTCGTCTTGCTGATCATGGTTTTGTTATTTTTATCAGTAATTAACTGTTTCTTTATTTTACCTCGATGGTCCTAGTTTTTTTTTTTTTTTAAACGTTGCCCCACTAGGAATTTCTCCTGTGTCGTGGGGTTACTGCGTTTACAAACATTTAAACTCACATACACAAACAGCCAGACCCGGAACAACTAATTGTAGGTCATACAAATATTTGTTCCGTGCGGGAATCGAACCCGCGACACGCAGCGCAGCAGTCAATCGCTTAACCACTGCGCCAACCGTGCCGTTTTATCAACGATAACTTCCAGTTATAGTTATATGTAAGCGGGCACGCCCTTTATGCCTGGAGCCTTTTTGTTTACGTTTAGTCGTTATTTTTTAGAGAATACTCAAGGTTCTCGATATTTTTGGTTTGTATATTGGTGTGTGCGAGCTGTCATATGGCTATTAATTTATAATTTGAATTGTTTTGTGTTGCG
Source organism: Xanthia icteritia (assembly GCA_949128155.2). Classification (NCBI taxonomy): domain Eukaryota; kingdom Metazoa; phylum Arthropoda; class Insecta; order Lepidoptera; family Noctuidae; genus Xanthia; species Xanthia icteritia. The sequence goes on from OX421958.2 coordinate 565,917, forward strand.
TAATGTAAATTATTTTGCATACTATTATATAAAATCATTATTTTCTAACTGCACAGACAGCTGCGCTGCTGGGGAGCTAAAGCACTAGGAAGTGGTGAAGGGTGGGCGTTTTGGCCAGGCTTCTAACTCTACACGCCCCACCAATAAATCGACGGCGATTGGGCCAGAAACAGCCAAGCCACATATTTTGACTAAGGTGTAGATTTTGTAAAGTTAGGGCTTGTAGAGTTAGGGCGTGTAGAGTTAGAAGCTTGGCTCTACATGAGATCTGATAACTTTTTGACAATGCGAGCCATATGGTCTCCTCTTGGCAATATTTTGAACATGAAAAAGTTTTTGGTGGGATTTCATTTCTTTTTTTAAGTTGCTTATGACAATATTTTTTAATTTTGTTCATTTTTCTTTCTTTTTTTGGGGTGTATTTCTTGCACATCAGAGGTGCCTTTTTTTATAGCCCACTCTCCAGTTGCCTTTTGTCTTAGTTTACTGTTTATAATAAGCGATAGATCAGGCCGATACTTGGCTCTTAGGCGATTATATTCGGGTATAGCTGACTGTTGTGCTTTAATACTACTAAAGTCAATATTTATAAGGTGAACACCTTGCAAATTAGTCACTCTAGCGAGTGCTACATAAGCCTGCCCACAAGAGAACGTGGATGACCCAATATCAATGAGAGCATTATTCAAACTTAGCCCTTGACTCCTCCTCCTCCAGTAAAGATAGGTAGTGCCCTTGCGCTTCGCTTGGCTCGTCTTAGCGGGGGCACTATCATGCCCCAGATAACACCAATTGGTAATTTCAATTGTGGGGTGGGCATATAGAACTGTAAGCTCACACCTTAACAATAGATAGTTCACCATTATAAGGCGCATTGGTCCTTCCGAGCCTGTAGAAAACACAGTGATTGGTAGTCTCTAGTGGGTTGGGCAGAAGGAGCTGTAAGCTCACAGCTCAACAATAGATAGCTCACCATATAAGGCGCGTTGGTCCCTCCGGGCGCGTAGAAGAAAACTGTGACTGGTAGTCTCTTGTGGGGTGGACAGAAGGAGCCGTAAGCGCCAAGTTCGGCTGTGAAGCCGTGGACGGTCGCTACGGGCTCCAAGCGCCCTTTTAGAGCGGATTCTTCGAAACTACCTGGAAATGTGATAAAAATGAATAATTAGATATGTGGACCAACCAATCATTGTGGTGATAGTTGATACGGATATTGTTCTGAATGAAAAGCCTTAAATTAAATGGGTTTTTGCTATTTCTGAATGGTAGATAGTGTAAAAAGGGTTTTTATAAGGAAAGAAAATTAATAAATTGAACCCGGTTTGAGGCAAACACTATAAGAAAACAAAAACAAACAGACAAAATTACCTACCAAGACGTTTTGAACCATCAAGACACATGGTTTCACAAAAAAATTGGTATCTTGAATTTTTTTGGTAAAAACTTTAGGTAAGTATAATTTTGTTGCTAATTGAAAATTGTTTTTTGACAGTCGTTTGTTACATTTAAGTAATAAAGACAGTCACGTGAGCGACGCTGCAGGCACAGCTAGTAATAAATAACGAATATGAAATGGGCAATTAGCTTCATATTCCATATTTCTGGCTGATCGAATCCTTCGACAATTCCAAAGTGGTAAATGATTTAGTTCTAATGAGGATATTTTTAATTTCCTTCTTCTTCGTCAGATCCACTTGTTTCATCAACAAGACCCATTTTGGACGCAAAACAAAGAAATCTTTCTTTGGGGAAACGCTGACACGGTTAAAACTTCAAGAAACTTTTTTTTATTTGGATGGGAAATTATCAAATAACTCTCCCGCTCTGGGCGGAGCGGGAGGGCGTGTCAGACTCTTACTGACTAAAACCCACCCATGTTCCTTCAGTTGCCTGTACGTTGCCAGGGGCCACGGTATCCCTTTCGTACTTTCCCGCAACCCCAGCAGGCATCGGTCCTATCGGAGCCCTTCAATTGTGTGACATCTCTTTGAGGCGCGCGTGGACCGCAACGCGCAGTCGACGCGGGCGGGACGTACTCACCCAGTAGGCCAGTGCTGGGCCGCATGCGTATCTTGCTGGCGGCGGGCGGCGCGGCCGGCGGGGAGGCGGCGCGCGGCGGGGAGGCGGGGGGCGGGGAGGGGGCGGCGGGACGTACTCACCCAGTAGGCCAGTGCTGGGCCGCATGCGTATCTTGCTGGCGGCGGGCGGCGCGGCCGGCGGGGAGGCGGCGCGCGGCGGGGAGGCGGGGGGCGGGGAGGGGGCGGCGGGACGTACTCACCCAGTAGGCCAGTGCTGGGCCGCATGCGTATCTTGCTGGCGGCGGGCGGCGCGGCCGGCGGGGAGGCGGCGCGCGGCGGGGAGGCGGGGGGCGGGGAGGGGGCGGCGGGACGTACTCACCCAGTAGGCCAGTGCTGGGCCGCATGCGTATCTTGCTGGCGGCGGGCGGCGCGGCCGGCGGGGAGGCGGCGCGCGGCGGGGAGGCGGGGGGCGGGGAGGGGGCGGCGGGACGTACTCACCCAGTAGGCCAGTGCTGGGCCGCATGCGTATCTTGCTGGCGGCGGGCGGCGCGGCCGGCGGGGAGGCGGCGCGCGGCGGGGAGGCGGGGGGCGGGGAGGGGGCGGCGGGACGTACTCACCCAGTAGGCCAGTGCTGGGCCGCATGCGTATCTTGCTGGCGGCGGGCGGCGCGGCCGGCGGGGAGGCGGCGCGCGGCGGGGAGGCGGGGGGCGGGGAGGGGGCGGCGGGACGTACTCACCCAGTAGGCCAGTGCTGGGCCGCATGCGTATCTTGCTGGCGGCGGGCGGCGCGGCCGGCGGGGAGGCGGCGCGCGGCGGGGAGGCGGGGGGCGGGGAGGGGGCGGCGGGACGTACTCACCCAGTAGGCCAGTGCTGGGCCGCATGCGTATCTTGCTGGCGGCGGGCGGCGCGGCCGGCGGGGAGGCGGCGCGCGGCGCGGGCGGCGGGGAGGCGGGGGACGCGGCGGGCGGCGGGGGGAGCGGCGGGACGGGGTGGAAAAGAGCGCTGCGAATATTTAAAAAAAAGTTATTCATAATTAGCCTATAATTGTTTCGTAGAGACACAATATACAGTTCGATAACTAAAGAAAGGCGTTCAAAAAAATATATTACCTGTCATAAAAATAAATATTTAAAAAACAATTTTTTTTTGCACGCTATACTATTGCGGGTTATCGGGAATGCCCTTTGTTAGTTAATTAAAATAGTTATTTATGATTATAAATTCCGATAATAGTAGATTGTTTGCCTAGGGAGCAAACAACTATTTTAAAGGCGAGAGTGTGTCTTTGAATCCAAAGCAGAGCGAGGGATTCTAAAGTAGAATCCTGGGCGCAGCGAGGGATTCAATGTACGTCACTCGAGCTTAAAATAGTATTGCTCCCGAGGTAGATACTACTTTTTATCACCCTCTATGAGAAAATAAGTAAGTGCAACTTAATAATAAGAATAGTACCTTCGTTTATTTATTTCATTCTCACTACTCAAGAAAGACACACTCATATTTTACAAAACGTGAAATCTGGATTTGAGTAAACAATTACGAACGAAGGCAGAATAGCGGAGGGCCCCGGCCCAGGCAGCGGGGGCCCCGGCTCGGGCAGCGGGAGCCCCGGCCTTAGCGGCGAAACGGCCGCCCCCAACTCCTTCTTCTAAATCTCCTCCGGCTGATGCTGAATGGCAAGTAGCCGGGGAAAAGAGGAAGAAGGGAAAGGCGAAAAGGGCGGCCAAAAAGAAAGAGAGGCGGCAGCGGCGCAAGGAGCGAAGCGTCGCGGCTAGGCTCCGCGCCCCGAAGTCCGCAGCTGTAGTTATCACGCTACAGCCAGAGGCGGAGAAAAAGGGCGTGTCCTACCGCGACGTGCTCGCCAAGGTGGGGGCAGCGGTGGACCTGAAGGAGATCGGCGCCGCCGATGGCATCCGGGTAAGGGTCACGGCGACTGGGGCCCGGATGCTGGAGGTCCCCGGTGCGGCAAGCGGTCCGGCCGCTGACGCTCTGGCCGCAAGGCTTAGGGCGTCCCTAAATGCGGACGAGGCCCGAGTGTCCAGGCCCACCAAATGCGCTGACATGCGTATTCTGGGCTTGGACGACTCAGTGACGGAGGGACAGGTGGTGGCCGCTGTCGTTAGGACTGGGGGGTGCTCTGCCGAGCAGGTTAGGGCAGGCACCATCCGTCCTGGCCCGCGCTGGGCGCGCAAGCGCATCGACAGGGAACTTCTCGAGGAGGCCGCTATTGTCCAGGCCTGGAGCCGGGAGTCGGCAACGAACGGACCCGTCGACGTCGACGTCGAACAGGAGGCGCTGTGGTTCCGCGGGGCGATGACGCAAATCTGCGACGCGTCCATGCCCCGGGTCCACGCACAGTCCGCAAGGCGCCAGGTGTACTGGTGGTCCGCCGAAATCGCGCACTTACGAGTCGCGTGCGTGGCGGTGAGACGCCAGTACACCCGTTATCGAAGACGACGTCGTCGGGTCCCTGACGAAGAAGCCGCGCTGTATGAGGTGTACCGCGCGGCTAAGGGGACTCTGTGGCTGGCCATCGGGGAGGCGAAGACGCGAGCCAGGGAAGGGATGTTGGAGACTCTAGACGGGGATCCGTGGGGGCGCCCTTATCGAGCGGTTCGAGGGAAACTAAGAGCCGCAGCGCCCCCACTTACGGAGAGTCTCCAACCCGAGCTGCTGGATGAGGTAGTCGCAGCCCTCTTCCCGGCAAGAGCGGAGCACACTCCGCCGCCGATGGCTTTGCCCACAGCCGCAGAGTCTACGGAGGAAAACGCCATCAGCGTCCCAGAGGTGACACAGGCAGAGATGGGGGCGGCCGTGATGCGGCTCCGGGCCAAGAATGTGGCTCCGGGGCCAGACGGAGTTCACGGCCTAGCATTAGCCCTCGCTCTGAAGGAGCTAGAGCCCCAGCTAAGAGGACTCTTCACAGCGTGCCTGGAGCGGGGCCAGTTTCCCACTTTGTGGAAAAGTGGTCGTCTGGTCCTGCTCAGGAAGGCGGGGCGCCCTGCAGACTTGCCGTCCGCGTACCGGCCCATAGTGCTGCTAGACGAGGTGGGTAAGCTGTTCGAGCGTATACTCGCAGCCCGCCTCGTCGGCCACTTGTGCGGAGAGGGGCCGGACCTGGACGAGAGCCAGTTCGGCTTTCGGCATGGGCGCTCCACCATACACGCAATAGCGCGTGTGAGAGTCCTGGCGGAGGAAACGGTGTCCCGGGGTGGGGTGGTGGTGGCGGTGTCCTTGGACATCTCCAACGCCTTCAACACCCTGCCCTGGAGTTGTATTCGGGAGGCACTGCGGTACCATCGGGTGCCTCCCTACCTCCGCCGCATCGTTGGGGCTTATTTGGCGGGGAGGTGTGTCACCTACGTGGGACGTGATGGCGGAAACCAGCGCCTCATGTCGTGCGGTGTTCCACAGGGATCGGTTCTGGGGCCGCTCCTGTGGAACATCGGGTACGACTGGGTGCTGAGAGGCGAGTTCCCACCGGGCGTGGACCTGACGTGCTACGCGGACGACACGCTGGTCACGGCTCGGGGGAAATCGCACAGGGAGGCAGCGTTGCTGGCGACGGCTGCGGTCTCACAGACGGTGAGCCGCATACGGCGCCTCGGCCTGGAGGTGGCCCTCAACAAGTCGGAGGCCATGGTGTTTCATGGTTCCCGGCGGGCGCCACCGCCCGGATCACACATCGTGGTCGGGGGGGTCCGAATCGCTGTCGAGCCCACCATGAAGTATCTGGGACTGGTGCTCGACAGCCGATGGGATTTCGGCCCCCACTTCCGGCGGTTGGCGCCCAAGTTGTTGGGCGCGGCTGGGGCGCTGTCAACGCTGCTTCCCAATCTGGGGGGCCCGAGCGCCGCTTGTAGGCGGCTCTACGTGGGGATCGTGCGATCGATGGCCCTTTACGGGGCCCCGATCTGGGCGGCTGACCTGACGGCCGGTAGCATCTCTGTGCTGCGAAAGCCGCAGAGAGCTATGGCCGTCAGAGTCATCAGGGGGTACCGCACGATCTCCCACGAGGCGGCTTGTGCACTGGCCGGATCCCCGCCCTGGGACCTGGAGGCGAAGGTACTCGCGTCACTGTATAGGTGGCGCGAGGAAGCGCGGGCGCGGGGCGAGCGACCGATGCAGCGCCATTTGGAGCAGCGTCGGTCGCAGCTTCGCGAGGTCCTGGTGGCGGAATGGCGGGACAGGCTTTCACGCCCTACCGCCGGCCTCGTCACCATCGAGGCGGTCCGGCCAGTGCTCGACCTCTGGCTCGGGAGGAGGCACGGCTCCCTGTCATTTCGGGTGACACAGGTGCTCTCGGGGCATGGTTGCTTCGGGAAGTACCTGTGTCGCATAAACAGGGAGCCGGACGCCCGGTGTCACCACTGCGTCGACTGCCGGGAGGACACGGCGCGGCATACGCTGGCAGAGTGTGCCGCTTGGGAGGAGCCGCGCCGTGCCCTCGTCTCAGGAGTAGGCAGTGACCTGTCGCTGTCGGCCGTTGTGAATGCAATGGTCGGCAGCGAGGAGTCCTGGGACGCGGTGGTATCCTTCTGCGAAGTAGTAATCTCGCAGAAGGAGGCTGCGGAACGGGAGAGAGAGATTTCATCCTCTCACCCGGCCCGCAGCAGGCGCACCGGGCGTCGGCGGAGGGCGGACAACGCCCTCTTCCAGCCCCCCTAAATGGGTCCAGGGGCGACGGACCCGGGGAAGTCCGTCGCCCCCCATACATCTGGACCCGAGGTGGCGGCGCGTAGTGTTCCACGCGCGCCCCTCTTAGACGTCGCGGGGGGAGTCAAACACCTCACTCCCCCCGCTCGACGAGATGGAGCCCGCAGAGGCGGGCTGGCACCAGTCGGGGTCGCGGAAGATTTGAACGTTCCCGCGACCCCGGCGTAGGTGTGAGATGGAACACCGGGGTGGTTTTTAGTCAGTAAGAGTCTGACAGACCCCTTCGCCCGCCCCAGGGCGGAGGACATCCATGAGGATTTTCCACCCCGAACAAAAAAAAAAAAAAAAAAAAAAAGGCACCATCCGTCCTGACTACACGGGGATGCGAGCCGTTACGGTGAGCTGCCCCGTGTCAGCGGCCAAGAAAATAGCCGGGGAGGGCCAAAGGCTATTGGTGGGCTGGGTTTCCGCGCAGGTCAAACTGCTGGAACCCAGACCTCTGAGGTGTTTCCGCTGCCACGTGGGCAACCACGTGGGAGCTAAATGCACCTCGGAGGTGGACCGCAGCGGACACTGCTACCGCTGTGGTCAGGCCGGTCACAAGGCCGGCTCGTGTGACGCCACGCCGCACTGCGCTGTATGTGCGGCAGCTGGCAAGCCGGCCAATCACCGGATTGGGAGTAAGGCCTGCGCCCCACCCGCCAAAGCCAAAGGCAAGCCCTCTGCCACCGCCGTCACGGCCGCAACCGCCACCACCGCCGCTGTTGCCGCCTCCACTACCGTCGTCGTCGCCGCCGCAGCCGCCGCGGCAGGGCCCTCACAGGGGGCACGGGAGGGGGCTGACATGGAGTGCCAATAATGGCCCCATTACGCCTCCTCCAGGCGAACATCAACCACTGCGCCGCAGCTCAGGATCTGTTGCTCCAGAGCATGGCGCAGTGGTCGATTAACATCGCCGTGGTCGCTGAGCCGTACTTTGTCCCGCCCAGGGACGACTGGGTGGAGGACCTGAGCGGCTCAGTGACCCTAATTTCGTCGGCCGCCGCCGGTACTCCGTCCCTCGAGGCTGTTAAGAGAGGACGGGGTTGCGTTGCAGCACGGTTCGGGGAGATCGTTGTGGTAGGGGTATACTTCTCCCCGAGCCGAACTCTTGCCGAGTTCCACAACTCCCTTGCGGAGTTGAGAGTCGTCGTCGTCGGGTTCTGTTCCCTTCCCGTGTTCGTCCTCGGGGACTTCAATGCCAAAAATGTGGCTTGGGGTTCCCGATATACGGACACACGGGGCAGGATGGTGGAGGACTGGGCTCTGGAGACAGGCCTGGTCGTCCTGAACCGGGGTTCTGTCCCCACGTGTGTGCGGATGCGGGGTGAATCAGTGGTGGACATTTCGTTCGCCAGCCCCGCTCTGTCGCCGCGTGTAAATGACTGGCGCGTCATGGAAGGGGTGGAGACCTATTCCGATCACCGGTACATCCGGTTTGATGTCTTCGCCCAGACCTCGAGCGCGCCGGTCCGACAGGCCCCGAGTGGTCCGCGGTGGGCGCTGAAGCAGCTGGACCGGGAGCTCCTCCTGGAAGCCTCGATCGTGCAGGCCTGGGTGTCACCACCGGACAGGCCTGCCGACATCAACGACGAGGCGGAGTGGTTCCGGGAGGCCATGTCCGAAATATGTGACGTGGCAATGCCCCGGGTCCAGCCCGGACGTGCTTCGCGCCAGGTGTACTGGTGGTCGCAACAGCTGACGACACTGCGCAATGCGTGCGTTGCTGCGCGACGCCGGTACACCAGGCACCGCAGGCTCCGTATTCGTCCTCCGGATACGGAAGCCATTCAGGCGGAGCTGTACGAGGGGTACAGAGCGGCGAAGACCGCCCTCCAAGCGGAGATCCTGCGGGCCAGGGGAGTGGCCCGCGAGGAGTCGCTGGAGACTCTGAACAGGGACCCGTGGGGACGCCCATACAAGATGGTGCGGGAGAAACTCCGCCCATGGGCTCCCCCGCTGACGCAGAGTCTCCGGCCGCAGCTTGTGGGGGACGTGGTGAGCGCTCTGTTCCCTTCGAGAGGGGAACATGCCTCCCCGCCCATGGCTCCGCCTACTGCGGTGCCCGATGCGGATCACACCGCCGACGACGACGACGATGCTCCGGAGGTGACCGAGGTAGAGATGAGAGTGGCGGTACGTAGGCTGAATGCCAAAAATACCGCCCCAGGACCCGACGGCTTACCTGGGAAAGCCTGGGTCCTGGCCTTGGAGGCTCTCGGGCCTCGACTAAGAGGGCTCCTAAGCGCATGCTTGGAGAGGGGCCAGTTCCCACTTCGCTGGAAAACGGGGAAACTGGTCCTCATTAAGAAGCCGGGGCGCCCTGCGGACTCTCCGTCCGCTTACCGGCCCATCGTGCTGCTCGATGAGGTGGGCAAGCTCTTTGAAAGAGTCATTGCAGACCGCCTCGTCGGGCGGCTGGTGCGGGTGGGGCCGGATTTGGCGGAGAGTCAGTTTGGTTTCCGCAGGGGGCGCTCTACGGTTGACGCCATCATGCGCGTGCGAGCCCTCACGACGGGGGACGCTGTGTCCCGGGGTGGGGTCGTCTTGGCGGTGTCTCTAGACATCGCCAATGCCTTCAATACCCTGCCCTGGAGTTGCATCAGGGAGGCACTCCGGTATCACCGGATGCCGACCTACCTCTGTCGTGTGGTCGAGGCCTATTTGACGGACAGGGCCGTCATCTACCCCGGTCACCGGGGAGAATGGAACCGGCGAGAGATGTCGTGCGGTGTCCCACAGGGATCGGTCCTGGGGCCGCATCTGTGGGACATCGGATACGACTGGGTGCTGCGCGCTGACCTCCCTAGCGGCGTCAGCGTCGTTTGCTACGCTGACGACACGTTGGTCCTGGCGCAGGGGAGGTCGCACCAGGCGGCGGCCGAACTAGCGACACACGGGGTTGCGACAATCGTGGGCAGAATCCGGCAATTGGGACTCGAGGTGGCCCTGCACAAGTCCGAGGCCATGTGTTTTCATGGTCCTCGGAACGCGCCACCGTTGGGGTCCCAAATAACGGTAGGAGGAGTTCACATCGGCATCGAGTCGACGATGAAGTACCTTGGACTCGTCCTCGACAGCCGGTGGAACTTCGTGGAGCACTTCCGACGTTTGGCTCCCAGACTGGAGCGGGCCGGGGCTGCTTTGAAGCGGCTCCTGCCCAATCTAGGGGGTCCAAACGCCTCCTGCCGGAGGCTATACGCGGGGGTCGTGCGGTCCATGGCCCTTTACGGGGCACCGGTTTGGGCGCGTTCATTGAGGCGGCGGCCAGCCCGCCGGTTGAACGCGTCCCAGAGGGTCATGGCCACCCGGCTGGTCCGGGGATACCGCACGGTCTCCGGTGAGGCGGCGAGCCTCCTTGCCGGATTACCGCCATGGGATCTGGAGGCAAAAGTCCTCGCGCACATCTGGGAGTGGCGCGAGGAGTCGAAACGCCGAGGCGTAACTCCGTTCCCGCGAGAAATCGCGGCACAGCGGACAGAGCTCCGGCGGGATCTCATGGCGTCATGGAGAGTGCGATTGTCGCAACCCAGTGCTGGGCACGCCACTATTGCGGCGATAAGTCCCCTCTTTGAGGAGTGGCTAGAGAGGCGCCACGGCGTCCTCACCTTCCGCCTAACGCAGGTCCTCACCGGACACGGTTGTTTCGGGAGGTTCCTGTTCCGTATCAGGCGGGAGGAAACGCCCGGGTGTCATCACTGCGTGGATCGCCCGGAGGACACGGTTGAGCATACGGTGGAGGTCTGTCCGGCTTGGGCAGAGCATCGCCATGTCCTCGTGGAGGCGATCGGCGGCGGGGATCTCTCGCGTCCGGCCCTAGTCCAGGCCATGGTACGGAGCGAGAGGGCATGGGAGGCCGTCACCTCCTTCTGCGAAGCAGTAATGCTCGCGAAGGAGGAGGCAGAACGCGTGAGGGAGAGGCAAATTTCGCGCCCTCACGCCCCTAGCCGCCGCAGGAGACGCCCTGGGCGTCGGGAATCGCAGGCCGATTCCCGGCCACCGTAGGCGCGGGCTTGCGGACGGTGAGCAATGGGTAGCTCGCCGTCCGATAAGGACCAGGCCCGGGTCGACGGCGCGTTGTGTTCCACGCGCGCCTCAAAGAGATGTCAGCACAACAGAAGGGGTCCGATAGGACCGATGCCTGCCGGGGTTGCGGGAAAGTCCGAAAGGGATACCGTGGCCCCTGGCAACGTAAAGGCAACGGAAGGAACACGGGTGGGTTTTAGTCAGTAAGAGTCTGACACGCCCTCCCGCTCCACCCAGAGCGGGAGAAGTTATTTGATAATTTCCCATCCAAAAAAAAAAAAAAAAAAAAAGGCAGAATAGCGCGCGTCTTTTAATTTTTCACAAACTTTATTTATTTATTTGGCTCTCGCGCGGTTAACTTTATCTTCAGCCTGTTACTTGTCCATACAATGTTCGTGATTGATCCCTTTGGTGATTGAAACTTTTACTCACAACATCCATATTCTAAATTTAAATCACTTATAGTCCCTAGGGATTAAAAAAGCCATTTTGATCCCTGTTTACGAAGAATAAACTAGCTCTTTTTGAATTGATGTGATATTAAATATTTTGCAGATCAGATAGATATTGCCTATCCCTTGAGGGGCCGGCGGAGCATGCATAGTTCATACAAATAAGAATAAGAAATTTTATTTGCTCAAACGTGTATACCGACAGAATTAAAATAATACATGCATGCAAGATCTTAAATAAGAGCGGCTCAAGACGTCACGAAACGTCCACGATAGGTATTTGTCGCAACTCATGCCGGTATGTGGCCACTAGAAACGCGCCTCCCTGTTTCCGACCATCCGCTCGATCACACCGAAGGATATGAAATCCCGGTGGATATTTCTGGATCTTCTATGGAATCATTGCAACCAGATTCCGTGATTGCGTATAAGTCTGAATTTAATGTTTCCATACTTCCTCTGAACTTGTCTAATTTCGTTCGAAAACCTCTCACATTTTGGTATAAAATATCGATGGTATTACTTTAGTGTATTTTTGGTTGACTTGCGAAACCAAATCCACTCACTGAATTCCGCGTTCATGGGCCAGATTTCCGCCTGATTCAATATATCGAAGCATTGTTCCGGCAACCCCACAATAAACGGCGAGTAATCTCGCTCCGTTTTATGTTTGATTTTATCCACTTTAATGAGTACATCTGGGCCGCATACCCTTTTTATAAACTCAAACTCAAAGCATTTATTTCAAATAAACCATTTACAGGCACTTTTGAATTGTCAAGAAGTCGGTCAGTCAGAAATATGAAGCTAGTCGCCCATTCCAAAGCGTAGTAGGTACCTATGGAGAAGAACGGGCAAGAAACTCCACGGACACTCTTTTAAATAAATAAAAAATTGTTACAAAAAATTGGTTACATCATTAATGTTGAAATTATACATGTGAGAACAATGTAGAAAGACGTGCACGTTAAAAGCGTCCGTAATAAAAATATAAAAAACAAAGAACAATTCAAAAATTAAAATAAGCCATGGTAGCTAAGAGATGACCAGTCTCTACTGACGGCGCCCGTTCACGAATATGACGCATGGATTAGCACCATTCAGCTCAGCCATTTTGAAGGGAGCTAAATGATCCAACACACGAGCCACCGCCAGCGAGACATTAGAGTGAGCATGACATAATCTCAGCCGCCAGGGCACATTCAAGTCAATGAAAGACATACCCAGTACCTAAATGGTAGCTTTATAGTCGGTACATAGTACTCACACATGTGCTATGCAATTATACAATGCTAAGACATTGAATTTATACTATGCAAAGATAGTTTTTAAAATCTTCAGCAGCTCCAACGGTATTTTCAAATGCTAATCAATTAGTTTATGCTTGTGGAGCAGGACCAGCAATAAGCCAAGCATTTTTATCAATTATGTAATCCCCCAACTTATAATATGCCTGCCTACATAGTGTGCGTTTTATGCAAGATTTGAATTTCGTCTCATTCAGTTGAAGTATGTGGGGAGGAATTTTATTGTAACATTTTAAACAGTACCCCATGAAAGATGAGTCTACTTTAGCCAGTCTGAAACCTGGTTGAATTAATAGATCCCTATTTCTTGTACTATAATTATGTCTATCACCTCTTTTACTAAAACGATGTAAATTTTTTCTTACGTACATGATGTTTTCATAGATATATTGACAAGGTACCGTCATGATGTTAATGTCCTTAAACAGTTCCCTAAGAGAATCGCGCCTACGGAGATAATAATATGGCTCTGATAGCTCTTTTCTGCAGAATAAAAATAGACTCGATGTCTGCAGCCCATCCCTACAGCAGAATACCATAAGACATGATACTATGAAAATAACTGAAATAGACTAGCCTCGCGGTATCTACATCAGTTAATTGACGGATTTTTCTGACAGCATATGCTGCTGAACTTAGCCGTCCTGGAAGAGATGTTAAATGAGGACACCGTTGTAGCCTTGAGTCGAGCGTGATCCCTAGGAAAACAGTTTATCGACAAATTCTAGTTTCTCTTGATTCAATACTATCTCACAATTACTACTTTTAACATTTGGTAAAGAAAATTTTATGCACTTAGTTTTTTTTCCATTTGATACTAAATTATTAGCAGTGAACCAATTTTGGACCTGCAGTAGGGCGTTATTTACGTCGTCAAATTTTGTAGCACGTCTATCTACCTTAAAAATTGAGGAAGTATCGTCAGCAAATAACACCATTTGTGGTTGATTTTTTAATAAATGGAGTAGATCGTTAATATACACTAAAAAGAGGAATGGACCCAAAATCGAGCATTGTGGCACACCCATTTTTACTTTTAAACCTAGTGAATTGATACCGTTTATTTGAATTTGCTGTTGTCTATCATTTAAATAAGATTTTACTAAATTGAGCGCAAGTTTTCCCAGTCCGTAATGTTCAAGTTTCAAGAGTAAGGTTTCGTGATCGACGCAATCAAATGCCTTGGAGAGGTCACAAAAAATTCCTATTGCGTCTTGGGCCTCTTCCCACGCGTTAAAAATGTGTCTTAATAAGGTTACACCGGCCCGACGCCGGTGTAACCTTATTAAGACAACGTCCTTTGGTGAAACCATACTGTTGATCGTGGAGGATTTTATTCGTGTTAAAATGATTGAGCATTTGATTAAGCATTACCTTTTCAAACACCTTGCTGAAAACCGGCAACACGGATACGGGTCTATAATTATTGGTGTCTTTACTGTCCCCGGATTTGAAAAGTGGTATTACCTTGCTGTATTTCATTAAATCCGGGAAGACTCCTTGATCCACACACAAATTAAATATTAAGGCTAAGTAAGGTGCTATGGTCTCAATTATGGAGGTACAGATTTTAATGGACATTCCCCAAAGATCTTCGGTCAATTTGATCTTGATTTTCTTAAAAGCTTTTATTACTATTATGGGGTTAATATGTTTAAAGTTAAATTCAATCGGGCATGCTGAAACATTCATAAACTAATTGATTAGCATTTGAAAATACCGTTGGAGCTGCTGAAGATTTTAAAAACTATCTCTGCATTGTATAAATTCAATGTCTTAGCATTGTATAATTGCATAGCACATGTGTGAGTACTATGTACCGACTGTAAAGCTACCATTTAGGTGCTGGGTATGTCTTTCATTGACTTGAATGTGCCCTGGCGGCTGAGATTATGTCATGCTCACTCTAATGTCTCGCTGGCGGTGGCACGTGTGTTGGATCATTTAGCTCCCTTCAAAATGGTTGAGCTGAATGGTGCTAATCCATGCGTCATGTTCGTGAACGGGCGCCGTCAGTAGAGACTGGTCATCTCTTAGCTGCCATGGCTTATTTTAATTTTTGAATTGTTCTTTGTTTTTTATATTTTTATTACGGACGCTTTTAACGTGCACGTCTTTCTACATTTTTCTCACATGTATAATTTCAACGTTAATGATGAACCAACATTTTGTAAAAAAAAAATTGATTTAAAAGAGTGTCCGTGGAGTTTCTTGCCCGTTCTTCTCCATAGGTACCTACTACGCTTTGGAATGGGCAACTAGCTTCATATTTCTGACTGACCGACTTCTTGACAATTCAAAAGTGCCTGTAAATGGTTTAATTGAAATAAATGCTTTGAGTTTTTTTTTGAGTTTTCGCCCTTACTAAATCAAAAGAGAGCGAGGGCGAGGAATTTAAGGTTTCAGTAGTTTTAAGTGGGACACTGGTAAAGAAATTTACAAATTCTTGAGCAACTTCTTTGCTATCACCTGCAAATGCAAATGAGACCACCACATGACGTCTTCAGGGTGTACTCCGAATTATACTTTTTGTTCCTGTTCGTTTCATTATTGATAATTTTCCAAACCGTCTGTATTTTATTGTCTGCTGATTTAACCTTGTTGCTAATGTATAAGGCTTTAGCTGTCTTACAAGTGTTCTTAAAAGTTCTAGAGTAAGAAGCAACATATTTATTAAAAGTTTCCGTGTTAATATAAGGCTTAAGGCCATACAGCTCGAAAAGTCTATCCCTAATTTTCCTGAGTCCTTTAGTTGCCCAGTCACTAAATAAAAACTTAGGGCTGATAGTTTTAGTGTTCTTCTTAAAATAATTATCGAACTCGGTTTGGACTAACGAAAAGAATTCTTTATACAAAATATTAACATTGCTCATTGTAAAGTCCTGATTACTTAACATACAAACTAAAGTGCTATTATATTTATTTAAGTTAAAAATGTTATTGGTCTGTATTGTATCTGCACTTTTTGTATTGGAATGAATGTTATATAATCGGTTATGGCTTCAGGAGTGGTTTCCGGATGTAATCGCCACACATGTAGGTGTTTTTTCCGTTCCGTAGCTTGAATACCCTTCAACTCCGTATTCGTACCTACTCTCACGTCTTTAGGTTGCCTGCTAGCTTTTCTATTCCGAACTGTCGTCCAGCCCGATTCGTTATCCTCTATCTGTGCTTTATTTGGTTCTTTAGCCTCTATTGGGTTAGGTACAATACACGTCGTTTTTTCCTGTAATACAACAGACTTTGTGACCCCACCTTTGTTAACCTGTTGCGTTTTGACGTAGGTATGCTTAGTTGTTTTCTTAGGCATCTTCAAACTGCTCGATTGATTAACGACTTCTGCCAAAGTACTAGAAGGAGGATTGTTGGATATCTCAGTTTTTATTTCTTTAGTTTGCCTGTCCTACAGCTTAGCCTTTTTGGCGCAGCCGTGAGGCACACACTATTATTGCTTTATGATTATTTTCACTTTTTATTTTGTTATTATGTGTTTCACGAACTGTGTCCAAATAAATATTATTCTTTCTTTCTTTATTTCTAGCATCCACTTTTTCTTGGAGCACCCTCATAATTTTAACTATGTTGTCCAACTCAGTTTTTGTTTGGGAAAATGGGTTCAGCAAGAGTGATACTGCATTTGCCTGGCTGTCCATGCGAGCTACCATATCAGATCTAAATTCTCTCAATTCCTCAAGTAGTAAAGAATCCGTATCCAAAATGATGGGTGAAAAACGAGCCTGACTCCCACGCTGAATGTTTACGTTATTCATGGGTGTACTGATGGTGATCTTGGGTGTATTTGTGCTGATTGGGGTTTCAGTGATCCCTCTTTTCGGTTTTGAGCAAATACATTTCGGGCACACCCAGTTTTTCTTGTATGCCTGAGTATACGCCTTAAACGCGTCTATATTTATTTCAAGACACGCTAAGTCAAACGATTTCTTGCATTTGTCATTCGAGCATTCCATATAGAAATCTATTATTAATGACCCACAAGTGCCACAATTAGTAGGCATTTTTTGGGGTTCCATAAAAAAAAATTCCAATCTAAAGGTGTAACTGCCGCACACTTCGTGGTTCACTGTGGCGCGACAGGGACGAATTATTTTTTTTTCGCAGCCCGTCTCTTTTCCTCGAGGTGAGGAAGAGCCTACCTCGGCGTTTTCGAACAGCGCGATGTCGCGTTCGCGAATAAATTCACTTAATCAGTTCACTTTACTTTTCTACTTATTACACTTTTTATCCATACTCATCAGGAGCCATTATTGCATGCTTGATATCAGTGTCCATTCAAAATATATATTTGGGAGCCTAGATATTCTGTAATCAAATCGGAATAAATACACACTACCTTAAGAATGTTTGATTTACAAATTATTTTGGTATTACGTTTGTATGAACTACGTATGCTCCGCCGGCTCCTTAATGTCGTGGCAAAGTCTCTACTTTGCCACGTAACTCAGTAGATGGACTCATAGCAAAGTAGACGGGCCCGTGGCTTAGAAGAGGGGCTCCTGGCTAAGTAGAGGGGCTCCTGACAAACTAGAGGGGCTCGGTGCTTAAATGGCCTCGTGGCAAAGTAGAGCCTCGTGGGTAAGTAGAGGGACACGTGGCTAAGTAGAGGAGCTCGTTTCTAAATAGAGGGGCTAGGAGAGACTAAGTAATTGGGTTCGTGGCAAAGTGTAGGGGCTCGTAGCTAAGTAGAAGGGCTCGTGGCTAAGTCGAGGGGCTCGTGGTTAAGTCGAGGGGCTCGCGGCTGACAGACCCTCACCTCTTGATGCCGGAGATGCCATTGATGGAGTCGTCGAAGTCGAAGCAGTTGTTGCCGCGGCGCAGCGGCGCGGGGCTGGACGTGAGCGGCAGGCCGGTGCGCGCGTGGAACACCATGGACGCCGCCGACTCCAGGCGCCAGCGGAAGCGGTCCATGTCGCGCGGCGACGGCACCGGCCCGTCCGCGCGGCGCGGCCACGGGAACTTGAAGCCCTGGGGAGGACAATGGGGTTATATAAGGCTTGAAATCACAGAATAAAAAATATAACACACAACTGCCTATATATTCTTTTTGCAGTCGGGTGACCAACTTTGGTTGCCATGTTCTTTTCTCAAACTGTCCTATGTTACCAGCAGGGCTAACATGACAAGCGCGAGAACGCTCTTTTTCTCGTTTTGTCGAAATTTGTCTACGATTCTCACGTCATTCTAATCCCTAACATGACCGTAAACGACGAGTAAACTCGAAAAAGGCATTTTGACACTTCTATATCTCGCGACGAGACCGATGTTGCAAGTTATTAAAAACAAATTATTTTTATGATAGCAACATCGGCTTTAGATTCCGGTTCATTCATTCAATGGTGCCGATTCTCTTGTCACAAATACCTCTAAACTAGACAAAAAATTACCAAAATTTAGATTATTCCTGTCAACCGACGATTTCTCATTCTGAAATAGACTAAAGTGACACAACTTAACTATATTTTAGTTTGACGGCACTAAGTTGGCACTGAGTTATTAATTTAGTGAAAATGGCAATTGTGCTATTTTGAATTTTACGTTTTTTATCTAAAATTCTGATTGTCTAATCATGTATTTAATAAAAATAATAATGTATTTAATCGCGATTAAAAAGGTGTGGAAATTAATTTTCAGGAAATAAAATTTACACCAACACCTCGACTTTTTTTTCTTTTCTTTCGCTTATATCTCGAAAATGGTGTGTCCTATCGCAAAAACAATGAAAATTTCAACCCCCTTTATGGAACCCATAAACCCCTAATACCCAAACTCAAATTCAAAGCATTTATTTCAATTAAACCATTTACATGCACTTTTGAATTGTCAAGAAGTCGGTCAGTCAGAAATATGAAGCTAGTTGCCCATTCCAAAGCGTAGTAGGTACCTATGGAGAAGAACGGGCAAGAAACTCCACGGACACTCTTTTAAATCAAAACATTGTTACAAAATATTGGTTAGACTCGATGTCTGCAGCCCGTCCCCACAGCAGAATACCATAAGACATGATACTATGAAAATAACTGAAATAGACTAGCCTCGCGGTATCTACATCAGTTAATTGACGGATTTTTCTGACAGCATATGCTGCTGAACTTAGCCGTCCTGCAAGAGATGTTAAATGAGGACCCCATTGTAGCCTTGAGTCGAGCGTGATCCCTAGGAAAACAGTTTTATCGACAAATTCTAGTTTCTCTTGATTCAATACTATCTCACAATTACTACTTTTAACATTTGGTAAAGAAAATTTTATGCACTTCGTTTTTTTTCCATTTAATACTAAATTATTAGCAGTGAACCAATTTTGGACCTGCAGTAGGGCGTTATTTACGTCGTCAAAATTTGTAGCACGTCTTTCTACCTTAAAAATGAAGGAATTATCGTCAGCAAATAACACCATTTGTGGTTGATTTTTTAATAAATGGAGTAGATTGTTAATATACACTAAAAAGAGGAATGGACCCAAAATCGAGCCTTGTGGCACACCTATTTTTACTTTTAAACCTAGTGAATTGATACCGTTTATTTGAACTTGCTGTTGTCTATCATTTAAATAAGATTTTACTAAATCGAGCGCAAGTTTTCCAAGTCCGTAATGTTCAAGTTTCAAGAGTAAGGTTTCGTGATCGATGCAATCAAATGCCTTGGAGAGGTCACAAAAAAATCCTATTTCATCTACCTCTGCGCCTCTTCCCACGCGTTAAAAATGTGTCTTAATAAGGTTACACCGGCGTCGGCCGTACAACGTCCTTTGGTGAAACCATACTGTTGATCGTGGAGGATTTTATTTGTGTTAAAATGATTGAGCATTTGATTAAGCATTACCTTTTCAAACACCTTGCTGAAAACCGGCAACACGGATACGGGTCTATAATGATTGATGTCTTTACTGTCCCCGGATTTGAAAAGTGGTATTACCTTGCTGTATTTCATTAAATCCGGGAAGACTCTTTGATCCACACACAAATTAAATATTAAGACTAAGTAAGGCGCTATGGTCTCAATTATGGAGGTACAGATTTTAATGGACTTTCCCCAAAGATCAATTTGATGTTGATTTGCTTAAAAGCTTTTAATACTATTATGGGGTTAATATGCTTAAAGTTAAATTCAATCGTGCATGATGAAACATTCGCCCTTACTAAATTAAAAGAGAGCGAGGGCGAGGAATTTAAGGTTTCAGTAGTTTTAAGTGGGACACTGGTAAAGAAATTTACAAATTCTTGAGCAACTTCTTTGCTATCGCAAATGAGACCACCACATGACGTCTTCAGGGAAAAAAAAAAAAATTAATTAGCTTTTTGTTCCTGTTCATACCCAACATGTATGTAATAATTTTTCAAATTTTTAATACAAACAACGAAAAAAATCCATATAAAACACGTCGTTCCATTATAAATAGTAGTTAAAACTAAGTATTTTCATTATTAATATATTGTAAAATAATTACAATTATGAAACTGCCATGTTATTTTGGACATATTTTTTGTATCATAATTTTCTCTACTCTTCTCGTCGTTCTCGTCGTCAAAATCGAGGACGAGTAAATACGACTTAATGACAGAAGAATCGGAGATTATCTCGTGTTGAATTGTCAAAAATCAAGATAACTAAGGTGCCATGTTAGGGTTTGTCGAAAAAACATAAAGTTTGACAGAGTCGACTATTTTGTATGGAAGTTTTGTCAAAAAACGAGAAAAGTGACAAAATAGAAAAAAATTACTCACGCGAGAGCGAGTAATTGTCGCGTGCGTCATGTTAGGCCTGCAGGATAATACAAGAATCGTAACTAGACATTAAAATCAGTCCGGGTGTAAAGAAGTTATGGTGTAATAAAGTAACACATTTATACATACATGAACCCTGAAAACATAACTCCTTTTATTGGGCAGTCGTGTAAAAATAGAAAACATTATCGGAAAATAAAAATTGAAATAATTAAGTTGAAAAAATCAGCAAATTGCGAGTCGGACTCACGCACTAAGTGTTCCGTACCAAGAAAATCATGATATTCTTACTTCTTATTAGTATTTGCCATAATAGAGCCCAAAATAACACGCATTCTGCGAACATTTCAACTGACTAGGTATTACGTTTTAAAAGATAGAGCCCTGTGACAGACAGACTTACAATATAGACGATACCCCGTTAGCACCCTTTGCAAAGCACCCTAAAATTACGTAGTTATATAAATTTCAACAAGCAGCTTTCTTACCTTATCATCTTTAGGAGATTCGTCAGTGTTCTCCAAAAAACGGTCGAAGGTCCCATAGTCACACTTTTCATATAAGACATAGTCCTCATCACTTATAGAGAACGTTTTCTGACGTTTCGACTCTCTTGGGCGAGAAAACA
Source organism: Xanthia icteritia (assembly GCA_949128155.2). Classification (NCBI taxonomy): domain Eukaryota; kingdom Metazoa; phylum Arthropoda; class Insecta; order Lepidoptera; family Noctuidae; genus Xanthia; species Xanthia icteritia. The sequence goes on from OX421958.2 coordinate 586,778, forward strand.
CAGTGTCTTCTTTCTCCAGTTGTAACTCTTCTATATCCTTGTCCCGTTGTGCAAATCTATCACTCACAATTTTCTCAATTTTATCCACTATTGGAAAAAATCTCCGCAACTTAGGTCTCTTTATAATGTCACTATTATCACTAATACTATGATTATTATCACAAAATGTATCACATTTATGCTTTTTAATCTTCTTTTCTTCCTCAATTCTTCTGTCTTCTTGATTCTTCTGCACCGATGCTAGGTTGTAGTTGCCTTCTGATCTGACCATGCCTCTCTCGCTGCAACTGTCACATGTCATTTGTAGAAGAGTCCCACATTGGCACGACAATTCTTCTGTTTGGGTGGACACTGTATTGGTTTTTTTGAACTCAGCTGGTGGTAGTATATCCGTGTCAACGAATGGGGATTTAGTCTCGATCCTGCTAGCTGGTAATGTCAGATATGTTTGGTTTCTGTAGCACCCTATAGCTCGGAATCGATCGAATCTCGACGCTTGCAAAATTGGTATCGAGGTATGAGTTTCTTTAAGCTTCGTTAACCCATCCCCTTCCGACGATGTACTGTCGTGAAGCTTTTTAATCTTACACTCTTTACGAAGCCTTCGTTTATATTTGGCTATTTCTTTTAATCTCCGATCATCCAGTTTCTTCGGTCTATCTTTGCCGTCCGATTCTTCATCACAGTTACACTTATGCTTGCCGCTTTCACTACAAGGTGTCAGCATTCTGTCGTCGACAACTTTTGTGTTATCAAACTTATTTCCTATACTGAGATCATTGAGTTTGCCGACAATTTCTTCATGAATGTTAGGCGGAGTATCCTTGCTTGATTTTCGTTTTTGGCAGGAGCATTTGATGTGTGGGATGTCATCTAGTCGTGGTAAGCTTTCTAGTATGATATTGAGGTATAGATTATTGCCGATGTCAGTGACTGGGAATTTATGGTCGTTAGGAGGTCGGGCGAAGTCGGATTTCTTGTAGCTGTCTTGTGATATCTGTATGGAGTAAACGACGTTCAGTTTGCGATCTGTGTCCTCGTCATCGCAGTTCGCTTCTATTTTTTTGAAGTTACATGTTTCGCGGCTTAGCTTGCGTCTGGAAAGAAAAAGGAATGATTGAGAAACAGTTTTTGCATTTTAAGGTGTTTTCTGAAAATTATTTAGAACTCCAAAATTCGTGATGTGAACTTTAAAAGTGTGAATTTGTATATGCCGAAAACAGGTAGGTAAAGTATTTACCACACTCATGAGACAGAATTGAAAATTATCATGTGCCTGTAATTTTACCGGAAGTTAATCCTTAAAACCGGAATACAGCAATGTTTCTTGGCGAAGAAATAGGTACAAATTCGTTCATAGGTTAGTAAGAAAACATCCTTATTTCTACATCTACGTTAGTCACTTAACATTTTGTCATCTTCAGCTAACAGATCTTTTTAGGAACTGCAGTGAGTCTGCCTTCTGCGTAGATCCTCAAGAAACAAAAATACTATTGCTATTAATACAATACAACAACGCGTTCAGGATGTTGATGGGGTTGCCACGCTTTTGTAGCGCATCAGGTATGTTTACAGACGCTCAAGTGGATGGCTTCCTAGCGATACATCGCAAAAGAATAGCGTCTCTGATGCGCCGCATAAAGGGCAGCCCCAACAGCTTCCTGCAGCTTATTTGTAGCGAGAATGGATGTGGATTGCTCCTTCATATAACATTGGACAAAACTACATGTACGAGTAGTGAGGTCCTGGGGGCCTACCACCACCTCTTTAAGCAGTATTATTTTAATGTTACTTCAGTGGGGGAAAGAGATGGAGCAATACGTCCTGTAGAGCTTCATCTCTTTCCCACACTAAAGTAATATTAAAATAATACTGCTTAAAGAGGTGGTGGTAGGCCCCCTGATCCAATGTTTCCATTGTTGTATCATTTTGTGTCTATTTTCTCTATTTCGTCATTGTGTGTCTATATTATTAAAAATAAATAAACATATATGGATGATTATAATTCTACTAGCGATTGTAATTTATTTGAAATAAATTATTTGAAATGAAATGAATACAACATTAAGTAAAACGAGTCATAATCGTTTCACAAAAAGCTATACAATATTTTTGTATCTACTTGCATTTGATGAGGCTGTCATCAACATAGTCTTTGAGCCGAATTCCTGTTATTTCTTAGGAGCCTGGTATTCAAACTTGCAGTATCGTAGTTGGTGTTACACGCATTCAAAGCGACAGTTATCGTGTGAGACCATTTATGTACAAGAAGCATATTGATCCCTGTAGATATCTACTAGTTCCCTAGTACAGTTCGATTCAAACTTAATAGCGGCTCGGAAGTGCGCTACTCGCTGCACAGTACCCCTCACCTTCGATGAGCCATGGATTCGTAGATACTGTTCTAAAAGATCTCAAATTCCTAAAGCAGCAGTTCCAATTCATCGGCCTCGACCTCAACTACTTTAAATTTGAAATTTACCCTTGTGACAATACCGACAAACAATCAACTATACAGAAATTCAATTCAATAGCCCCAGATATCAAAGTTTTGGAAAAAAGTTCACTGCACCTCCTAGGCTCCCCAATTTTAGAAGACAGTTTTTCACCTTTCGTTGAAGAAAAATTAATCATTTCAACGACACTTCGGATAGATTCTCTAAAATTTACTTACATTCGGCATTCGCCCTTATCAGATACTGCTTTTTCGGTCCAAATTTTATGTATTTTCTCCGCTCTTCCACATTATGTCACACCTTTTCGACAAAATCGATTAAATCATTCGAAGTACACTAACATCAATCATAAATGTGGCTTTGGACGACCGCGCGTGGGTGCAAGCCACACAATCCATTCGTTTTGGTGGGCTTGGCGTCTGCAAAATTTCTAGTGTAAGCTTACCGGCGTTCCTGTCCTCGGTCCACAGCACCGAAAAGTTAACCAGAAAAATCTTAACCGCTTCTCAGGTTGACTTTGATGTGCCGTGTTTGATTGGTGCGATGAACGCATGGAAAGTTGCTTGTCCGGACACGGAGCAGCCGAAGAACCCGTTTCCCAGAGACAGTGGAATGAGCCGCTCTGCAGGTTGGTACGCAATAACCTCATTAATACGTCCACCAATACTGCTGAGCGTGCCCGCCTATTTGCTGTGGGAGAATGGGAATCGGGCCTCTGGCTTCAGGCGCTACCTTCACCGAACATAGGCACTATGCTGGATGACACCACTTTCCGGCTCGCTAAAAGTCTGCGTTTGGAAGCTCGTTGCGGGGCTCCGCATCGCTGTCAGTGCAGTAAAGCAGTCGACCGCATCGGACACCATGGCCTTTCCTGCAGCAAGAGCGCTGGTCGGTTGGCACGGCACGCAAGCATTAATTACATCATCCGTCGGGCTCGTGTCACCGCCGGGTTCCCAGCTCTCTTAGAACCCAATGGCTTGGCACGTGACGATAGGAAGAGGTTGACGGAATTACCATAATGTCTTGAATTGGGTAGGCCTTTGGTGTGGGATGCAACCTGTGTCGATACCCTTGCGCCATCCCATCTTCCTAGCACGGCGGGCTCTGCCGGGGCGGCTGCTGCAGGTGCAAAAAACCTCAAACAGCGCAAATATAACAACCTTATTGGTAGTTATATTTTTGAGCCGTTTGGGGTTGAAACACTAGGGCCGTGAGGTCCGAGTGCTCATCGAGTATTGCGGGACATCGCCAAGCGGTTGGTCGAATCTTCAAGTGACCAGAGGGCTGGCCAATTTTTAGGTCAAAGGCATTGCCATCCAACGTGGCAATGTTGCCAGCCTTTTGGGCATTTTTCCCACTGAAAGCGATGCGGACGAATTTTTTGATGCCCAATGAGATCTTCCTTTATTTTTTTTCTTCTGTATCATCATCATAATTTCAGCCGAAAGACGCCACTTCGACCGATTCTGTGCCTCCCGCATCCAGCGGATTCCTGCGGCCTTCACAAGGTCATCGGTCCATCTTGTGGGAGGCCTTTCCAACGCTACGTCTTCCGGTACGCGGTCGCCATTCCAGAACCTTTCGGCGCCAGCGGCCCTCTGTTCCGCGAGCCGTATTGGCAATTCAGTATACTTGTACATAATTTATATATTTAATGTTAGATGTATAAAATATTAAAATGATGAATTAAATAAATTATTACATGATAAAAAAAAAGATATTAAATAGATAGGTACTGAAACAATTAACAGACTTGGTTTCACATTAGATCTGACATCTTTTTACAATAGAATCAAGCTTTTGCATTCTTTTACATGTTATGTTTTTGATGCGATTTCATTTATTTTTGTAGGTACCCCGATACTGATACTGAACCTACATCAGTTTAATAAAACGTGTGGATTTGTGTGTCTATCAGTCTGCGGCATCTGTAGATCCCGCAGGTTGTTATACCTAATTATTATTGCTTCTTCATTCAATTTCAATGCAGTTTAATTGACAACTGATTTCATTTGCTGCCCATTTTACAAGTAACTTTCGAAGAGACTGATTGCCTATCTTTATATTCCATTAGAAAGGTACACTAGGCACCTCTTCCCTATCTATATAAAGAGAATGTAGGTACGGCAGGTGATGAATAATTTTACAAATTGTTTGTTTATACCTATCTATCTATGTAGGTAGTGTAAACGGCGAAAAATTGCATGAACTGCAAAAGTAAGTAAAAGTAAGGAAGTAAATATTAAAATATACCGCAACTTCAGTCTCGTTTTCTAGATACATGAACTGCATAAGTAACTTTGTAATCCTATATAAATAATATAAGATTAAAAAGCTTTTAAAAAGTTACATATGGAGTTTGTATATCTATAAAACGGGACTGAAAATGCGGTATATTTTAATTTTCGCTTGCTTTATAGGATAAACACTAATTGTGTTTCACAATTGAAGCTTGTGTGTCTGCTAGAAGTAACTTAGAATTTTGATGATCGGTGAGTGAGAGAGTGAGTCAGTCAGTGAGTAGGTCAGTGAGTAGGTCAGTGAGTAGGTCAGTGACAAAATTAAGGAAATTTGACTTGTAATTAAACTACGGGTTCAAATTTAATGTAATTTGGGAATATACCTAGTAATATTACGCCTTCTTGGTCACTCAAAATTCCGGCTTCTGGCTTTATCCAAAACGAAGTTAAGGGGGTCGAAAATCTCCTGAATGGCTTCGACAAAAGATGGTACGGCTTTGCCTTTGTGTTTGTTTTGCTCGACTTGGCGAGCACTGCAGTGCCCCCCGATTACGTTCGGTGGGGCTACCTTCAACGCTGGTCTTTTTAAGCGCCGCGGCACTTCTTCCTGAATCTTCTATGGTTTCATAGGCGCCTGGTATACAATCAAGTAGGTTATTTACCTGCGTTCGGTGGGACTATCATCAGCGCTGGTCTCTTTCAGCCGGGCGAGCCAGGCGGACAGCTGCGAGAAGTGCAGCTGCGACCGCACAGCATTCAGCAGCCATTGAGATGTGCTGAACGCTGGGCTCTGGTCTCCCCTGGAAAATAGAAAGAACTTGATGTTATTACTCTGATATAAGAAGTGCTATACGAAAATACTGGTATTCAGCTATATCCGGTTAGACTGGAAACTCACTCCAACATAGTTGGGCAAAAGAAAATGTATGGATTGATCTGAGAGGATTGAGCTCAGACAAATTGAGAGGCGTATGTCCAACAGTGGACTGGTATAGGCTGATGTTCTCTCTCTATCGTTTTTATGGTAAAAACATTATCCAGTCAGAGATCGTTGTTAGCGGGACTGACTACTAAGGATACACCAGACGCGGACGTACTTAAATATCATCAATTGTGGAGGCTCAAAGCAAGGGTCCTTTGCTGTACGAGAAGAGGCAGTGGGAGAATTACAGATCCATACGGTGATGATTTTTTTAAACGGAGGCGGCGGTCTTTGTGGCAACTTTTGAGAGAGTTATGTCCAGACGTGCACGTTTTATGCCTGATGATAATGATGGCTACTTACTTCTTCACCTGTGCCCTCATGGTCCACCTCTCCAGCAGCAGCGCGCGGTGCGCATGCTTGTCGAACGAGTCTCCCTCGCGGCACAGTAAGCTGTAGCAGTCTTGGCAGTTCGGGGCTAACAGCACCTGCAGATTGATTAGCATTCGTTTTTGTGTAGGTTTTTAATAGTGATGAGGTGACTCAAACTCAAATTCAAAATATTTTATTTCACATAGACCTACAAGGGCACTTATGAAACGTCAGAAGCTAGGTGCACGGTTCCAATTGGTCGTTTCCTATGGAGAAGAACCGGCAAGAAACTCCATGGTTACTCTTTTAAAAGTAAATGGTATTTACAATGTTTTCAAATTACAGAGTTAATAGGTATGAGAGGACAGTGTAGGCCTATCAACAAGTACCCGGTACTTAGCAAGATAGAAAATGGTCGACAGATCTACAGTCTGTTAAGCCTACAACGTTCTCACATACACAAATTCTAAAAGAAAATAATCTATATAAAAGCAAAATCAAATAATAAAAATAAAAAGCTATTTAGACCAAATGACATCCTAAGAGATGAAGGACCCTCTGTTTATGCTTAAGTTAGAAGGTTTAAAACCAGGCGGCATTTGAAGATATGTCTATTTCCATGTAACACAAGTCATTAACTAAAATCCCCGTAAGTAACTAAAATACACGTACTGAATAAGCATGAAAATCTCTATGCTCGATCTTTCTCTATTTGAAAAGGCTCGAAGTCGGTTATTATTAGATGAAAAACAGGCTTGGTGAGGGATTTGAGGTGTCTATTCTCGTACCATCATAAGTAGGGCATTCGGTATAAACCAACAACTTTTACAACAACTGCATTTTCTGCAAATAAATAATTCTTGGTTCTTGTTTAGTTTATGAAACGAAAAGTTTATTCACAGGCCTAAAGACCAATTCGTTGCGGCTAAAATGCCATCAAAATAGATATGTATTCTTGTTTAAACTGCATTTTCCTAACCAAAGAACTAACTACTTACAATATTGGATAGCAATGAACCTGTCAAGGTTGTCATGATAACTAACCTCAATGCAGACAGGGATCTGTTCGTCCCACAGCGCCTGCACGCGGGTGTTGAGCTGAGCCACCACAGCTGGCTTCGGCTCCTCAGTCTCTGCTGGCTTCGGTTGAGTTTGGACCTGGAATCAATAGTCAAAAGGTTAATTTTAGGGTGGCTGGGAACAAGAAAAATGGCGTGAGAGACTTGTGTCCTGCAGTGTACTGCTTTAGACTGATGACGACAAGGATTCCCCATTTTGAAAATTCGATTTTGCCACAAGCTTGACGTTGAGTCTTCTTTGGCATAAGAACGGTATGTTTTATAACACATCCAATCACCTACTAGAATACCAAACAAGCACAGGATGAGCAATATTTCCAGAAAATTCTACAAATATCTATTAAAAACGTAATACCAGCTGAACCACGAAGACTAAAACTACCAGGGCGGTATACTTGAATAGCAATGGAAGAATTAGCGGCTTTCTTGACCCCAGAAAAGCCGGCCAAGTACGAGTCGGGCTCGCAATCGGAGGGTTCCGTACCACCGTACAATATTTAGCAAAACCGCCGAAAAAAAACACATTTCTTATTTGGTACTTCCCTTTAATTCTAAACTTTAAAAAAAATATTTATATGTTGTTATAGCGGCAATAGAAATATAAAATCTGAAAATTTCAACTGTGTAGCTATTACGGTTCATGAGATACAGCCCGCTGACAGACAGACAGACGGACGGGCAACAGAGGCTTAGTAATAGAAACCTAAAAACACTCTGAGAGCGAATTATTATCAAAAGTACTAGGGAATCATACCTGTGTGCTGGTAGAAGGTTTAGCAGCGACTAGCTTGGAGTGTATGATACGGTCTTGGGGCGGGGCGCGGGCCGCGGGGCTGGAACTGCGCGACCTGATGATGAGCCGGCCTAGTTGCAAGAGGAGATTGGGCCCGGAAGCCGGTGGCGAAGCCGCCGGCACGGGATCGCAACTGTGCATCTGGAATATCAGAAAAAAAATCGTTAGATGTTTCAATATGCCAGCAATTTGCAACACCGTAAACAAAAACTGAACGCGATCGGCACATCTAAACTGCGTTTAAGAGCTGTCAGTGTCATTATTGTTGTGGAATGTTGACACTGACAGCTCTTGACTTGAACACGGTTTAGACGTGCTGATCGCGTTCAGTTTCATGGGTGGAATTCGTCGTAACATCGACACGCCATTTATTCATGCAAAAAATAGATGCAGCCTGCAGCGACATTCATGAGGAATTGTTAACTGTCACTATGTTCTACACGGAAAATCTTTCTTAAAGACACTTCGTCACAATTTAATACAGAGACTTAGATTTCGGTATAAATAGGTTTCATACTACCTCATCATTTTTATGGAGTTACTATAACTATTTATTTATTTCATGCTCCAATTATAAAATGTTCACTGGTGTTCTAAGCTCATTAAATGGTAAATCACCCATATCTAAAATTTCTTAACAAAAAAACTCAATCATTTTCGCTAAAGCCCCCAAAGAACACCGTTACATCCCACGAACAAAGAACTGAAACAGACAAAGGTACATTTTCACCCCCTATGCTACTCTCACAAAGAGCAGCGAATCCAGGGCAAGGGGAACCGGGTCACTGGTGGGGAGAAGGGGGGTGCATCACACAATGTGGGTCAAGGATAACCGCGCCTAGTAACAGCGGTGTACCTACTGGTGTCTTGTTTGTGAGTTATGGGATGACTGGGAAATTAGAGAAAATTAATTTAAAGGCATGTTTTTTGTGACTTTGAAGGCAGACCACCGAGTTGCGCCGATTTTTTATGTAAATCCAGCAATAATAGGCCTCAGTCTCGATGCGTTGCGATTTCCCAGAGACAAAACTGAAATGTGCCTGGATGTTCCCATTGAATCACAGAAAAAAGGAAGAAAAATGACGATCGCACTACCAAGGTCGCGACGTAATGGTATTATGTGAACAGCTTCATTACAACGCTAGCTACGAATACAGCACTTTGAACAAGACCACTATTGTCTTCACCTGGATGGATTTAATTCTATAATAGAGAGAATGGGAGTGAGGGGCTTGTGGCTAAGTAATAACAGCCGTACGGGTCGATCGATCAAGTTAACCAACCAGGCCCGTGGATGGGTGACCATCTTTACATATCAACCCTTCCTTGCCTCGGAAAGCTCATTAAGCCGTTGGTCCCAGCTATCATTTTGTAGATTTTTTTACAGTTGTAACGTTGTTGTCAGAAGCCCGAAAGTCTGACAACCAGTCTTACCGAGGGGTATCGTGTTACCCAGTAACTGAGGTGAAGGTCAGATAGGCAGTCGTTCCATGTAAAATACTGTTGCATCCGGTTAGACTGGAAGCCGAACCCAACATAGTTGGGAAAAGGCAGGCAGATGATGATGGTGAGTGGGAAAAGACTATAGAAAGGGTGAACGGATGTTGAATCGTGTTATATAATTATTATAATTTGGCTTACAGCGCACTTTACACTTTTTATTTTGTATTCTTTCTTTTTACTTTATATCTTTTTACTTGTGCGTTTTAGTCTGTGCTAAATAAATGTATATTTCTTTCTTTCTTTCTAACTTCAACAATGAAACTGAGCTAAACTGAGTTCTGAGTTTTTTGACGTTCAAAAGTGCCTTATACGGGCCTACTTGAAATAAATGATTTGACTTTGACTTTGACTTTCAAGAGCAGTCAGTGTCAATATTCCCCAATAAAGATGACACTGACAGTTCTTGATCTCAGTTTAGATGTGCTGATTGCGTTCAGTTTCATTGGTCAAATCAGCCCCTAAAGAGGCGGTTACTACTGAGGTGACAGCTGACAGAGATGCATGGAAGAGGAGAACCAAGGTTATTTGAAAGGGGATCAAAACTGAGGTTATAAAAAAATAGGATAAAATAATAACAGGGACAGAATTAATTTAAAGCGACTGAAGTGTTTTGTTTGTGACCCGCAAAGAGTAGGTCAAACTCGAAAGTGGGTCAAAGCAAACTTTTTCGAACATTTCGCCTTAGAACAAAACTTGACAAGGGCAAACCACTGAAATAACCCTTAGAAATGAAAGAAAGTAAATTAATTTCGGGGAATATTTGTCTGATCCTCTAAAAACTTATTGAACTTCTAATGATGGACACTTTTTCAAATTAATGAACCTCTAAAAACTTTAGACGCTTCCGATGATGCACATCTTTTTAAATATTCGAGTCTCTTTTTAAATTTTAGCGCTTTTCTCACAGTTGGTCGCAGTAACTTAGCTAGGGCACCCCGACCAAATGGGTTAGGTTAGGCTATTCATGATGGTCGCAGTTAATTGGCCATTTAGTATTTTTAGAACCCCAAAATAAGAATTATAAATTCTATGAGATTCTCAAAAAGAAGCGCAATCACTATATTAGAGTGTCGATAATATTTTTAGGAGCCCAAAATGAAAATTATTAAAAGTTCGATACATGCCATTAATATAACTTGGTGCAATAATACTTGTATAAAAAAAATAAGCTTTCGCTGTCTCCAAAAAAACAGAGCTTTTTCAGTTATTTTACCTCTCTGTTTGTGCAACAATAATCTTTATTCGCATCGCAATAAGGATGCTAATGTGTTGCCGTAGAGGTAAAATGACTGCGAAAGGACTGTATATTTCTGTCTTCTTTGATAACTTTAGTCTATTTTCTATAGTCCCTGGTTTGGTCCCACAACATAACATAACATCAAGCCTGTTTTCTCCGAAGGGTTGGGCAGAGGTATACCTACATAGTACACTCACATTTAGTCCCATGTAATAGGGGACGAGTCTATTGTCATCAACCGGGCAAAAATACAAACTCCGGGCTGCTACTGAAAATTCCCGATGGAAAAACCCAATATCACTTTACCCGACCTGGGAATCGAACTCAGGACCTCATGCTCAGCAGTAGCGCTTACGACCACTAGACCAACGTCCTAGTATTTCTGTATCAAATCCCTTTCATAATAGATTTTTCGTAATACAAGAACCACAAACAACATAAGCAATTCAAATTGCATTAATAAATCCATACTAACATGGCTGTAATAAAATTCAAAAACGTGACAAATTACCACAAACTATAGCTCAAGTATTGCACTTGGCAACAGTGCGATAATGTGATTGGTTAGCAACAGTTTGACGCGTTACACCCGCCACTACTTGTAACACATGATTTGAAAAGGTTCAATAATAGTTACGTAATACGGTTTCATTATGAAATATCAGCCTGTTTTGGTTAGATGGCAAACACGATGGGGTAGCCATCGCGTAGATAGCATAACCATCATAGAAATGGGTTTTGTCGACAGAAGAATAGACAGGTCTATTCGTCCGTCGATAAAACCCGTTTCTGTTGTGGTCATGCTACGCGTGCAGGGGATGCCATCCCAGAGACAAAACTGAAATGTATCATATGCTTGAAATTAGACCGGCACCCATACAAGTCAAACCGGAACACGGCAATGCAGGTCAGCGGCAGAAATAGGTATGGCTCTTACACAAATCTCCACAAAATTTTCATAAAATTAAAATTCCATCGGTTACCTAACCCATCAGAATCTTAACCTCACACGCTTAACCACTATTCTTAACCCGCGAATGAATATAAACAGATTTTAACTATAAGAATACAGTTTATACTACTCACACACATTTTTGGAAGCGCTCCAAAAACGTGGCGAGAAGTATACGTGTATTTTGGTTTATTTATTTATTTATATGCACGGTGTCGGAAGAACTGTTGATAAATATCTTTTTACTAGATATCTTTAGAGTTTGTACACATTACTGTGGACATAATAAGGCAAGCAAGGTCCGTAGGTGAGCATCCATCTCATACCGAGACCCCTCCGTTCCTGGGAAAGCAAGTTAAGCCGTCGTTCTCGGCTGTCTGAAGCCCGAAAGTCTGATAAACAGTCTTACCAAGGAGCTAGATAACACGATGTTATCCAATAACTGGGTTATGGAAGTAAGATAGGCAGACGCTCCATGTAAAATACAGGTATTCAGCTGCATCCGAATAGACTGGAAGCCGCTCCAACATAGTTGGCGAAAGCCTATGCAGATGTTGATGTCGGAAGGACGTAACCGATAGCTATAGCCTGGGCATCTTCAGAATAGGTAATTTGTCGGCAAGCGTGAAACACCGTCGACCGCATCAGCTCACATAGCATGACAACCATAGAAACAGGTTTTCTACGGGTTTTGTCGACGGAAAAATAGACAAAATTAATTAATTATCTGTTATTTTGTTTATTCTTCCGTCGACAAAACCCGTGTACTATTGTGGTCATTTTAAGCGTGCAGGTGAGATACTGGTCAAATGCGATCTTTTCCGTTGAAAATAATATTCCTATCATTACGTGTCCAATACAATAACGCGTTCAGGATGTTGATGGGGTTGCCACGCTTTTGTAGCGCATCAGGTATGTTTGCTGACGCTCAAGTGGATGGCTTCCAAGCGATACATCGCAAAAGAATAGCGTCTCTGATGCGTCGCATACGGGGCAGCCCCAACAGTTTCCTGCAGCTTATTGCAGGGAGAATGGATGTGGATTGCTCCTTCATGGAACATTGGACAAAACTACATGTACGAGTAGTGCGGTCCTGATCCAATGTTTCCATTGTTGTGTCTATTTTGTCTATTTCATCATTGTGTGTCTGTTTCGTCTTTTTCTTCATTGTGTGTCATTTTCGTCATTGTGTCTATATTATTAAATTAACATATATGGATAATTATAATTATATTAGTGATTGTAATTTATCTGAAATAAATGATTTGAATTGAATTATATAAGTTTGTATTATCTCACAGCAGGACAAAGGCCTCTTCTCATAGAGAGAAGGAAAGAGCAGTGATCACCACGCTTGCTCACTACTTGTTGGCGATTGTAGTCAAAATTATCGTCTTTTTTTCGCATAAAAATTACTGATAGCTAACCTATTTAGAAATCGATAACTTATCAAATTGTTATCATTCACGATGGTATCGCAAGGACGTTTATGTTTGAATGTTTGATAATAATATTATTTCACTCCGCTGCATATTATTGTATTCTTTTGCACCATTCCTGCCTACCCCTTACTACACAGGCGTCATCATCCTGTTCTTATAGCAATTTATTCGAGGTCTGCTCAACATGTTCTGCCATACATTTCTATCAGCCGTCATTTATCTCAGTA